>CM065592.1:424023249-425223249 GCA_033119425.1 Bufotes viridis
GAAGAGGATAAACTGCAATACCAGTCACCGCCTATGGGCAATGGTGGCACTGTTTCTAGAAGATAAAGCACACCCTTTTATATGCTATACGGGTACCTCATAGTGACAGTACATTCTCCGGCCGCAGGGGGGATAGGCCATTTAACCCCTTAATCGCCATGATCGGTATTGATCGAATTGACCAAAACGGCTATCCAATTCAGGTCCGAATAAAAATCAACAGTACCCTTATTGTTTCCCTCTCCCTCAGTTCTCATCGTCCATCGTACAGAATTCAGGTAGAATTTTTAAATTTTCAAATTGATCCCCTCATTTATACTGATCGACTAGGTTGATGGGTACATACCGGCCACTTTGGACACGTTGAAGGCCACGATGGCCGACCCGGCGTCCGACCTAACAGATGTCTGTGCATTTTATAAGCAGATGTAATAATGTAATACAGAAACACAGCCACAAATGAGACAAAAAAATGGCAAAAAAATTGTTAAATTATATTACAAATAATAAAAAAAAGTCACAAAAATGCAAAAAACAAAACTGATGTTAATGATACTTTGTAATATCACTGTTAAGGCTCATGCACATGACAGTATGTATTTTGCGGTGCGCAAAAAAAAAGGATCCAGCAAAATTACGGATGGTGTCCGTTTGCATTCCATATTTTGCAAAACAGAACAGCCGGCCCCTAATAGAACAGTCCTATCCTTGCCCGTAATGCGGACAATAATAGGACATGTTCTATTTTTTTGGGGAACGGACATACGGAAACGGAATGCACACGGAGAAACTTGAGTAGTCTCACATACGGTCCGCAAAAAAACAACAGAACGCACACGGAAAGAAAATACATTCATGTGCATGAGCCCTAATTCATACAGTAAAATGATTACATCTAATAAGGTATAAACTATCAATAATAATAAAAATAATAATATAATTCCTCATTGTTTTCATTTTACCTTTGAAAAAATAAATCTACTAATTAGAGTTATATTTCATAAAAATAAAAGAGACATGGATAAAATTCGCTTGGTCCTTAAAGGCGTTTTCCAGGATTACTATGGTTTACCTCATGTACATCTTCCCCATTTTTTTTTCAATTTGGACTCTCCTGACCCGTTTTCCCCATGTACATCAATCCCTCTGGTTTGTTCCCATCCTGTATCTAGCACTTCCTGTTCCTGTGTCCAACCAAACCCATGATGCACTTCTCCTTCCTATTCCTCAGCACCGCCCCTAACAACGCCCAGCTAGTTTATAGCCCCTCCCACCACCTACTTACATAGACACTCCCCTATCACTGCCCCGCCCATGGACTTAACATCACAGGTAGAGATGAGCGAAGTTTTCAAAAATTTGATTTGGACGCTTCGCCAAAGTTTTCCCCCAAAAAATGTGCTTTATTCCGAATTAATTCGTCATGAAGCGTGTTAAATCAGCTATATTTCGGCCTGCAGGGAGAGTGCATCTCTGTGTACAGCACTGTTCATTGCAGCAACATGCTTTGCTAGTCCTTTCTGGCAGTGAAACAGTTACTGTGACAGGTGGACACCCCAATAACATATTACTTATCTATTAATCAAGGTGGACACTCTTCAATTAGATAGCTCTGTGCCCTACACAGGGATTGATGCAAACTGTGCTGTCTCCTATGGATCCCTTCAGATTCAGATTACAGTCCCTGCACTGTCCTTGCAGTCTCCCTATACTCACCCTACAGTGTGTAAAAACTCTCCCTACACTGTCCCTGCAGTCTCCCTATCCAATATTCTACAATTTAAGCTTCGTTAAACACTGTCCATCCCTATGCTCAGTTCCCAGTGAAATGGCACTAACGGGATGAGGCTTGTTGATGATTATTTTAAAGGATGTTTATACAAACAGGAAACCCCTTTAAGGGTTTAAGTTCCAATTTCTGATGAGAATGTTTCCCAAATCTCAGATTCGTAAACCACGGAGGTTTTTATTTGATCCTGGCTACGTCTAGGGGCTGAAATGCAGCAATGTACATATATAGCGGGATCTGGCTGAGCATACATCACATTTGGTATCTCCCCTTGAAAATGGAAAAATGGAAGACCCTCTGGACTCCCAAAAGAGCCAGAAAATCTCCTGATGTGGTGCAGAATCCAGCCGGCATCTCCCAAAATGCAGCCTTGGCCTCAAAATGCACATTGAGGGGGTGCATTTGTCAAAATGGGAGTGTAGTCCATAGAAAAAAGAGGGCATAGTCTGCAAAATGGGGCACAACCTCAAGGGAACCAAGTTAAAAAATTCGGCAATTATGGCATATGCCGTTCTACCGCTGGCAGGAAGGACAGCTCCTCCTATTACTTCAGCCACTAAGCATTGCATTTAAAGACTATGTACACTTTCTGGGGCAATTTTTTTTAATGATTGCCTTTTACTCATTTTGGGCTAAAAATCTTTTTTTCAGTTAGTCTTTATTAAGAATATTGAGCCATTCTGTCACAAAAGGTTAGAAGTTTGTCTAGCTGTGTGAATGGTACTCTCACTTTCACTTTGTGCCGGTCATCCAATGAGCCTAATCTCTAAATTACTAAAAGGCCATAAATACTTATTTAAACCACACCAGTAAGATAAGAACTGAGCTATAATGAGTGTTTATAATGTCAGAGAGCAGAGATAAGAAGCCATCAGCTGAGCTGCCTGACGGAACAGAGTAAAAATCCAGGTCCTGTTACTAGAGAAACTCAAGGCTGCACAGAGAAAGGGGTTCACAATCTAATATATAAAGCTGAGTGTATGTATGTATGTCCGCTAAAGGAATCCGCACCGTCGAATTTACAATCACAAAACTTGGCACACCGGTACATCAGGTATCCGGGAAAGTTTTAGGCCAAGGCTCAGCTCTCTGGGACGTACCGTTCCAGAGATATTCCCAAAAAATGCATTAGCTAATAGGAGCCTGGTCACATGACCCTTATCAGCCAATAGAAGCTCGCTGGCAGTTCATCTCCACACACAGTTTTACTCCAGGTAACCATAACAACCCAGCCATGTTTCTTCACTGCTGTAAATGAGTTTTAAAAGGAAATTGGTCACCAGGATAATCGTTATTGAAGTAAAGCCATGGCCTAATAGCGCTTAGTACCTTATTTCCTGAGGTTTCCATAACAACTCTGTGGAGTACACTGTTAGGTGAGCAGAGTGCTGTGGAGGTCACAGTTAAGGTAGGGTGGCCATTCAAGGCACCCTTAAAACCCGCCCCAAGGTCCTAATAAGCCACGCCTCTGGTTAGGCCATGCCCCTCGCACTCCTCAGCCGACAGGGATTAAAAAAATGAAGTTAAAAATCAATCTCTTTCAGCTGCAGGGGTGGGAGGGACGGTGACTTTCTTCCTGCAGCTCACATTCATACAGCACAGGTACTGATGTCTTAAAATGATCTGTTTAAAAGGACACTCCCCCAATCTGCTTAGGCCAGGTCCCCTCACACTCCTCAGCCAACAGGGATTCAAAAAATAATGTTAAAGGATCAACTTCTGTCAACTGCAGAGGTGGGAGGAATGGTGACTTTCTCCCTGCAGCTCACATTCAGATAGCACAGTTCTTCTGTCTAAGGGTGAGCTGTTCAAAAGCACACGCCCCCAATCCAGTTAAACCACGCCCCCTCGCACTTTTCAGCCAACAGGGATTGAAAAAATGAAGGTAAAAATCAACTTCTAGGTCCCACTAAGCCACAATTCTGACCTGGTTAGGCCACGCCTCCAAAATGAAGTTAAAAATCAACCTGTCAGCTGCAGAGGTGGGAGGGACAGCGACTTTCTCTCTGCAGCTAACTCTCAGACAGGACAGTGCTGCTGTCTTAGGCTGAGCTGTAAATAAGGCCACGCCCCTTATCCGGTTAGGTCATGTCCACTCCCACTCTTCAGCCGACAGGGATTCAAAAAATGAAGTTAAAATTCTACTTCTAGATCCCGCTAAGCCACAATCCTGACCTGGTTAGGTCACGCCCCCTTCCCCTACACAGCCGGCAGAAGTTAAAAATCAACTTCTTTCAGCTGCAGGGGTGGGAGTGAGGATGACTTTCTCCTTGCAGCTCACGCTCAGACAGCACAGTGCTGCTGTCAGAGTAAGCTGTTCAAAAGGACATCCCTGTGTACGTCCAGGCCCTGCACCAGACGGAGGACATGGAGTCTAAAAGACGGACTGTCCGGCCTAAAACTGGACCTCTGGCCACCCTAGGGGCAGGCTGCTGTGGAGGTCACAGTTAAGGGAATGGTCCGCTATGGAGGTCACTGTTAAAGGGGAAGCCTGCTATAAAGGTCAAAGTTAAGGGGGAGGGCTGCTGTGGAGGTACTATTTTAAAGGATGGGGCACTGTGGGGGGTCACTGTTAAGGGGTGGGCGCTGTGGAGGTCACTGTTAAGGGCGGGGTGCTGTAGATGTCACTGTTTTAGTGGATACTGTTGATATCTTTTAACGACACATACAAACATTAAATAAAATAGATTAAATATACCCGGGCAAAGCCGGGTCCTGCTGCTAGTTTTTAATAAAGACCAATTGAAAAAAATGATTTTTAACTCACACCCCTAAAAGTTTTCATAGCCTTTAAGGGAACAATTACTGAGTAATTCTCCATCAATTATAGCATTTGGAGCTAGTAATATGAAATTAGTAGGGGTCCAACACCCGACACCCCCACATATCAACTGTTCCCTGCAGCCTCCAGTCTGGAGTTAGCAGATTGACTGGAGCCACAAGCACAGCGCCGCTCAAATATCTGGAGCCCTGAAAACCCATTTAAATGGCATAATGCTAGTTGCTTGCAACAACCACTAGGGGGAGCTTATTTGATACAGGTTTATATTGCTTCCATTAAATTCAGAGGGGCCCTTATTACCTGATTTGTATTACTCTACTCCTATATATTCTGTTACCACAGACAAAAGGCAAGATGAGACAATGCCTGATAATCGGAAAGACAGACACTTAGAGGGATGAAGCACCTCCACAACACCCTCACAAATAACAGAGAGACCGAGCTCCTCTAGAGAGCAATAGACTAAGAGCGCAATTTATATCAGCTCTGCGGGAAGCAATAAAAATGGTTTTTAATAAGTGACATCAACAAGAAATATTTGGTATTATCTTCCCTTTTAATAACGACATGTTTATGTACCGAATAGTCTGAATAATGATGGTTTTAAAAAAAATCAAATAAAATAAAATGTAGAAATCTATATCTATCTATCTATCTATCTATCTATCTATCTATCTATCTATCTATCTATCTCATATCTATCTGTCTATCTAGAAAAATGAATGATGAGGCAGCACTCCAATGTAGGGAAGGGTTCAGACCCGTTTATTACACCAGGCGACTGGGGTAATAAACGGGTCTGACACACTTGACTACATTGAAGTGCTGCCTCATCATTCATTTTTCTAGATTTTATTCACAGATTTTCTGCCTGAAATCCCAGAGGAATTGTACCCACCTACACTGCTGCTGTCTCCCTTTGTTTGTTGTATCTATCTATCTATCTATCTATCTATCTATCTATCTATCTATCTATCTCTCTCTCTCTCTATCTATCTATCTATCTATCTATCTATCTCATATCTATCTATCTATCTATCTATCTATCTATATATCTATCTATCTATCTCATATCTATCTATCTATCTATCTATCTATCTATCTATCTATCTATCTATCTATCTATCTATCTATCTATCTATCTATCTATCTATCTATATATATATATCTCATATCTATCTATCTATCTATCTATCTATCTCATATCTATCTATCTATCTATCTATCTATCTATCTATCTATCTCTATATCACATCTATCTATCTATCTATCTATCTATCTATCTATCTCATATCTATCTATCTATCTATCTATCTCATATATATCTATCTCTATCTTCTATCTATCTATCTATCTATCTATCTATCTATCTATCTCATATCTATCTATCTATCTATCTATCTATCTATCTCATATCTATCTATCTATCTATCTATCTCATATCTATCTATCTATCTATCTATCTATCTATCTATCTCATATCTATCTATCTATCTATCTATCTATCTATCTATCTATATCATCTATCTATCTATATCATCTATCTATCTATTTATCTATCTCATATCTATCTATCTATCTATCTCATATCTATCTACCTCTCAGTTGGTGGCAGGTGGAGACATATTGGGCAGCGATCTCCTCAGTGGGCTCCTCTTCCCCCAGTAGGATGTGAAGTTTCCTCCGCTCATTTATGGGGGTAAAATCCGGGATGTGAGAGGAGAGTCTCTGGAAGTAAGTGGTCCTCACGGGTGAGTATTTGCTGCAGTGTAGCAGGAAGTGGGCATATATCTATCTATCTATCTATCTATCTATTTATCTATCTATTATCTATCTATCTATCTATAATCTATCTAATATCTATCTATCTATCTCATATCTATTTATCTATCTATCTATCTAATATCTATCTATCTATCTATCTATCTCATATCTAATTATCTATCTATCTATCTATCTATCTAATATCTATCTATTTATCTATCTCATATCTATCTATCTATCTATCATCTATCTATTTATCTATCTATCTATCTAATATCTAATTATCTATCTATCTATCTATCTATCTATCTATCTCATATCTAATTATCTATCTATCTATCTATTTATCTATCTTCTATCTATCTATCTCATATCTATCTATCTATCTATCTATCTATCTCATATCTATCTATCTATCTATCTATTATCTATCTCATATCTATCTATCTATCTATCTATCTATCTATCTATCTATCTATCTATCTATCTCATATCTATCTATCTATCTATCTATCTATTATCTATCTCATATCTATCTATCTATCTATCTATCTATCTATCTATCTCTATCTATCTATCTATCTATCTAATTGTAACCACCCCCAGAATAAAGTTTAGTAATTTGGAGATTGATGACTCTTGAATGGACTCTTTGGGGCATGTATCCAGCCCCCTGCTCCAGAACACAGGCGCCAATAAGGCAAACATTTTTTGTACAACTCCCGATTTGCGCAACAGTTTGCATCTTTTTTGACCCTTTATGCCGCACTTGCTACTTTTTTGAAAAGAGGGCGAGGAATGGGCTCAGGGAGTGTGTCCTTTTCAGTTTTCCCCAGAAAGCTGATGTAAATTACAACTGAAATCTACACCACCTGGGGTTCTGCTTCTGGTGCATGGACCTCCGGAGAGGCAACAATATTAGAGGCGTGCAACTTCAAAAACATTTGGCATTTTGTAAAATAATAAATGCAAGTCTTAATAATGTACCCCCTCCCCCACCCGGGTATGTCTTTTGTCCCACCCCCAGAGATGTACCTCACCTCACAAGGTGCCATTTATAATACTGGCAGAGAGTTCTCACACACCACGGCGGCAGTGTGACTACTAGACTGACACATCTTACAGCCATGCCCCCGCCTTACCCCATGCTGTACACTGCAGCTCTGCTAGATAAGTTTTCTGCACAGGCAGAGGCTCACCAATATTTGTAATATTACAGAGATATGCTGCACAGGTATGGAGCCGAATGATCCTCAGCAATATGGCGGTTTTCAAATCTGCCTATAACATCAGATAAAATGCAGATTTTCCGTGTGTATACCGCGGCGTGTTCCAGACTGTACACTGGAAGTCTCAAGGTGATTCATACAAGTAAGGAGCTTAAGTAGCATCGCTGTCCAACCTGCTCTGAAACTGACAATCACAGGCCTGCAGCACGGGCAATGTATTTTAGGGTTCACGCTGGCAGGGGGATTGGCATCTGCCCAAGGTACACCGTTCATGCTCCAGATGGTGAGCAGAGCACAAAGGCGGCTGGTGGGCACTTAAATTAGAAATTCTGTAGCACAAGTGTCTATGTAGTCCATATGGCTACGATGCTGGACGGCCGACTACTGCAAGAAGAACAGGACATATGATTCCTAGACAGGTAGCTATCAGACTGATTATAGCAGCGGGCATAGAGGGTCATTGTGGACAAAAAAAAAACAAGAAAATAACAACCCGGCTCTGCTACATCTTAGAATTTGTGTTTGTTTTTTTCATAAATTAGTAGCGCATGTAAATACAGGAAACTTTGTAGTATATTTCATTATGGAAGACATGGAGGAGAGGGAGGGGGAGGAGGGGAGATGATGTCTTTGCCTCAGTCCATGTGTGGGGCCCCATGCTGTATGGAGGGAGCAGCTGATTGGCTCAGAGCCCATAGCTCAGCTATGACATCACCTAGGCAGAGCCCACCCACTCCGCACAGTTATACAGAAAATAGATCGAGTCAACCAAAAAGTGGACCCCAAAATGGCATAAAGTTACCGCATACCTACCTATGTCCTACGGACCTCAAAGGAGAGATGTTAATGTGCCCCAAAGTGTTTATGGGTGTATAGGACAGGGCTTGAAATTTCCCATAAATAGGATTTAAAGGGGTTGTCCCACAAAAAATATTCTACATTTTTTAAACCAGCGCCGGGATCTGAATTCTTTTTTAAATGTAGGCAACTAAAAATGTAGCCTAGCCACTGAGTTATTCAATAAAATGTATCTGTATAGCGCCACCTGCTGTCTGTTCTTTTCCTTCTTTCTCTGTCCACCTCGCTGAGGTGCAGGCACATGCTCAGTTCCATTCTTGCCATCAGTCTTATCTTCCATTAAAAGCTGTGAGAGTTACAGAGAGAGAGAGATGCAGCAGAAAGGACATGCATCCTGATCTGTGATAGAGAGAGCGCAGAAAGAACACCCCCCAAGCTTCAGTAGAAAGGACACACCCCTGAATTGCCAGTTTTAAATAAATCTAGTGACAGGCTGTGATATGTTGCATAAGAATAAGCCGTCTGGGTGTATCTGGCCTCTTACACAAAGCGCTGCCCCACTGGGTGGATTCTTATAAGACATGCAACAGGACTGGTGATGATGGGTCCATGTAGCTGAGGTCCCTTTAAAGGGGTACTCAGAATCTGACCCCTGACTGATGTCTGGAAGAACAGGTCGTGGCACTTGGTAAAGTACAATCACCCTGTTGATTTTTATCTTACTGACCAGATACAATATTGGGGGTTGCATTGCGAAAGGGGGGGTTTTGCCGCGTTGGACTAAAGCCACAAAGGGCACACTGGTAGCTGTGAGTACTACTTTAAGAATACCCCTTTAAGTACATGACTGTGAGCAGCCAACCTTATCATGGGACCTCCACATTTGCTGCTTGCCTTGGCACAGCTATTTCCCCTTGGGGGGCTTGGTTAGGATGTATTACATATTTAATAATTTCTTTTCTTTTAATTCTTTTTTTTTTTTTAGGGGGGGGGGGGTGTAATATTAAGTTATGCTATCTTTTATTCTTAATAATATAAGTATCATACAGTAACATCCAAGGAATAATCACAGCGATCAGCTGCAATCTGCAGCAAGTGTTAGATTTCCCTGCAGCTCCACCACAGGGCAAATGAGGCATTACACCCTTCTCATTATTAGCAATGGGCTGTTGGGTCCTCCAACTACTTTGTATTCATTTAGGCTATAGATAAGGGTCCCTTCCCCGAACTGAAAGTTCCTGAAAGTGAGTTTAACGCAGCCGATTTGCTGTTAAAACAACCCCCTGCGGACGTATGGAACAGATTTACAGTTCCGTAATCTGCTGCATGTGAATATACCCATACAGGTTATTTTATAATGAGTTTTCTTAACTAGCCGCCTTCAAATCTTTGCACACATGGCCTGACAATTGCTGAATTGTACACCAAGCTGCCTTACGCAGCCGTTGTAATAGCATGTTCCCGGATCTCAGGGAAAGCATTATAAGAATGCCAATGCATCCCGAGACCTGGTATCTCCTGAGAGTACTGATGGATCGTGTGCCTGATGATGCAGTAAAGTCAGGCATGGCTATATTACCCTCTGCCTGCTTGACGTGTCACTCAGCGCTGACGTTATGCCACTCACACAGAGTTAACTCATGTGCCTGAACGTCATAAGACTGGAAAGATCAAGGACGGAGGAGGAAACAGCAGAATGTTCCACTGCTCCAAAAAAAAATACCAAGTGTCAAAATGATTTAGTGATCTCCGAAAGGAAAGATGGCATAAGTGGTTCCCTGATATGAAGGAGGCAGCAGTATAACAAGCGAGGGTGGTAGCTATAGGGGTGCAGAGGGCCCAGGACCCTGAGGAAGGGCCCAAACCCCTCTGTCATAGAAGAAGACACCAGTATTAAAAAAAGCAAATTTTTTAATTCTGAATCTCCGATTTTTTTAGGCACCGAATCGAACCCGAATCTTTTCAGACAAATCTTGTAAAACGGCACCCAGCGCATAAGCAATCAGTAGTGTTCCGTCACCGCCAGGCAGGAGGTAATCGCAGTCAGTTGCGGCCAAGCAATAACCGCAGTTTGCAGCGGAAACTCTATAAATAGATAAAGTCACACCTGACGCTGCATCAGACCAAGGGCAAGGGCGTGGGAAAATGAAAAAAATTGTAAAAAATTAACAAAAACGAGATAGGAGCTTTTCATTTTAAAAAAATCTGTGTTTTAAAGGACTAGAGGGGGTTATAGACCAATTTCCAGGGCAACTGGAGCAACTTTGATTTGGAACTAATAGATTCGGACCCGAACCGAACTTTTGAAAAAATTCGGCTGATTCAAAACTATGTACTAATGTAGATGTCCACCTACTGAGTTGGATAATTGTCCACCTATCAAAGGGGCCCCATTCTACAGATAGTTGTGGGTCCCAGAGATGGGCCTCACACCTATCAGACATTGGTGGCACATAGACTTCTTTAAGCCCATCCACTGAGTGCTCCAAAACCATATTTGTAGACTTTTTCTGGGAGTGCTCCAGGAGATCATCAGGATTTTTGGCCCTTTTATCAGACCATACCGGTATACCATAAACCTCTCCCCCTTCCCCTTCCAGTCAGCATCTCACTTTCTGAATGGACTTGGGCGCCAAGTCTGGAATTCATAAAAGCAGTATACCAACACCTAACGTCGGGGCTCCAAGGGCCCACCAGAGGAAATTATTATCAAGGCCAAACCCCCTAAATTACTTATAAAGTTTAAAAGGTTTTGAACTAAAATAAATAGGCCCTATTGGCGAGTGATTGGCTCCATTGGTTGCTCCAAGTGGGGTTTTCTCCTGGGCCTTTGGAGCACACTAGGGTTTCAGAGACTAGGCCCACCGGAGGTCCGACATTTCCGACTCTCCTGACACCATATACAGCCAAAGTACATGCAGGGATGCTGTCCAAGAGAAAGTCCTCCATGCTGTGTCTTGGAGATTTGTCAATTCTTCAGAGAGATCTTTATCTGAGAGACACCTGGATGTTCCAGGAGAGTTGGCAAGTAGTCAAAAAGCAAGGAACACCCCAAAAATAGTCACTTTTGGTCCAGGTTTGCATAATCCTCGTCCCTTTTCAAGTCTAGTTTGTGGGATTGGCCACAAAATTTTGGGTCTGTTGGCAAGTATGCAATAGCTCACTAATGTTTATGAAAGAAACCAAAGGGAGGGCTGGCAGAGGAAGCAGGAGGAGCAAGGGTGCACAGAATGGCTAGGGCCCGCCCTTAGTGCACTTGGCTGCTCATTTACATATGAATTAAAAGTCCTTTTAGGATCGCTAAGAGAAAGATACCATTACATTCAGCTGAGCTAGCCCTACAAGGCACGGTGCTTGGTTTATCAGTGAATTTCCTACTGACAGATTCACTTTAATACATGCCGCCTAAAAAACTATAGACATAAAAGAGACATAAACAGAGAAGGAAAGGCCCATCCACACGAAGGGCATATGACAGGTCTCTTGGTAGCAGCTGTCTCGCTGTCTGTCACATGTTCAGCCTGTTTCACATTCGGGCAGGAAAATACTGTGTCTTTCCAGCCACAGATAAGTTAACTGGGGGAATTTGCTCGCCCTGTTTAATTAATACTGGATTATTTCACTTTCATTTTATGAAGCTAATAATCTGACTGGTAGAATGTCAGGAAAAATTAAATCAGAAACTCATGTAGCACCAAAGGGAAAAAAGAGGGAGCCGAGGAAATATTCCCAGCAGAAATCACCGACAATGCTACATACGGTGATACGGCACAGCAAGGAAAATGGGGGAGGTTTATTAGCTACAGCCTGTTTTTTCCTTCTTTTTACCGTGTGCGTGACATCACGCCGGGCTGGAGGAGGAAGAAATGGAGGAAATCTAAGGAAACAATCCTATCACTATCTAAAACGCTATAAGAAGGGGGCGTGAATACTTATGCACTTAGATATATATATAACTCCAAAATGCACTTTTATAATTCCCTGGCGTTCATATTTATCAAGGATGAAATCCTGTGTCAGTGTA
The DNA here is from genome assembly GCA_033119425.1 of Bufotes viridis. Lineage (NCBI taxonomy): Eukaryota > Metazoa > Chordata > Amphibia > Anura > Bufonidae > Bufotes > Bufotes viridis. The sequence goes on from CM065592.1 coordinate 424,035,636, forward strand.
AGAATCAGGGGACTGAGAAGACTAATTAAAAAACCTGCACGTGTGAATCTTCCCTGACCCTGGGTTCAGACCTGAGCGTTCCAAAAACGCGCGTTTTACGCGCGTTTTTGACGCGCGTTTTTTGCGCGTTTTTGCAAATAGGAAACGCTAGCAGCCAGACGCTGCTGCTCTGTGATTGACTACTGTGGTGTCAATCACAAAACGCTACAAACGCCCCAAAAGAAGCTCAAGTACTTGTTTATGAGTTAGGCGTTTTACAGCGCGTTCAAACGCGCTGTAAAACGCTCAAGTGTGAACCACTCCCATAGGGATGCATTGGTTTTAATCTGTTGAGCGTTTTACAGCGCGTTTAAACGCGCTGTAAAACGCTCAGGTGTGAACCCAGGGTAAGGGCTAATGCACACGACCGTATGTATTCTGTGGTCCGCAAAAAAAACGATCTGCAAAAAATACGGATGTCGTCCGTGTGCAATCCATGTTTTGCGGATTGGAGCAGCTGTCCCCTAATAGAGCAGTACTATCGTCCGTAATGTTCTATTTTTTTGAAGAACGGAAATACGGAAAACGGAATGCACCCGGAGTAACTTTCGTGTTTTTTTTTTTGCGGACCGATTGAAATGAATGGTTCCGCATACAGTCTGCAAAAAAAAAAAACGGACACAGAAAGAAAAAAGGTCGTGTGCATAAGCCCTAAGGCTGAGGTCACATGCACAGGTTTCAATTTAGTATTTAGAGCCAAAGATGAAAAGGAAAAAAAAATACGTATAATTTTTTTTCTATCCACTCTTGTGTTCGGCCCCAAAAAATTACTGCCCCCCACCAATCAGGTCACCTGCAGCCTTCGGGACTAGAACTGTCTGTGTACAGAGCTGGAAGAACAGCTTGATTCATAGCGTAGTGGTCATGCTTAGTTACTGCATTTAAGTCAGTGGGAGCTGAGCCGCAGTACCTTGGCACGCCCACTACACGTTGAGACTAGTTCCAGTGCCGGAAGCTCCAGAGTACGACTGATGGGCAGTAGTACTGGTTGTCGGACCCCTACGAATTGGATATTGATGCTTTAACCTGAGGATAAATATGTTGATTCCGGAAAAACCCTTTAAGGTTTTTTTTTTTTTTTTAATTTGTAAACAACAACTTTACATTGACACGAACCACATTTATTAATGCAAATTCAAAAGCACAGGCTGGCCGACTTTTGGTAAGGACTGTCTCACCGCTGCTAAAATGTGTGCCTTGGGCTGAAATCACACATGCAGTTTTTTGGTGCAGTTTAATCAGCCAAAATCTGGAGTGGATTCAAAAGAAAGGACTTTTATTTCTCCTTTTTGTACTTCTTCTGGATCCACGTCTGGCTTTGCCCAAATACTGCATCAAAAACCCCATGCATGATTTCAGTAGTAAGTGGGGTTTTCTGGAACTTCATTCTTAACACAGACCATCACCATTTGTTGGCATCCTCACTAATCAGCTGAATGTAGGGACCAAAATACAACCTCGTCATCGTTTATCCCAGGCAGGCCCAACCTGCGGCCCTCCAGATTTTGCAAAACTACAACTCCCGGCATGCCCGGACAGCCTACAGCTATCCGCCTACAGCAGGGCATGGTGGGAGTTGTAGTTTGACAACAGCTGGAGGGCTGCAGGTTGAGCATCACTGGTTTATCCAATCGCAGCGCCATACGTACGGTTGTGGCTGTCCCTGGTACTGCAGCTCACTCCTATTTACTACGTTGCAGTACCGGGCACAGCCACAACCAAACATTTGGTGCTGTCTTCTAACAAACAACTAAGGGAGCTCTGCCCCTTTACTCAGGGGATCGGTGGGGTCGTGCCGTAAGTCAATCCCCGTGATCAAATATTCAACCTTATCCTCGGGCCATTAAAATTAAAGTCTTGAAAAACTTTTTTTTTTAAACTGGCACAACTTAGGCCAACCTTAAGAAGATCCTAATCAATGAATAGGGCAGACCTGTCAAATAATATGAGGGCAGTAACCAGCGGAAGCCATGATGGTACTTCCCCAACCTCACCCAAAAATTATCATTATCAATGGGTTCCGTGCCTTGAGTGAATATGGAACGTTCCTCTAAGGCACAGATGTCAAACAAATGGACCTTCAGCTGTTGAGAAACTGCAACTCCCAGCATGCCTTGGTAGCTGTAGGATGTCCAGGCATGATGGGAGTTGTAGTTTTGCAAGAGCTGGAGGTCCATGAGTTTGACATCCCTGCTCCAAGGCGTCATCTGCCCGCTCTTTTCTAGAAGGGACTATGACTATGACAAATGCTCCGGTGCCACCAGCCTCTAGAAAATATTTCCAGTTCGTAAATATCAATTAATCCAATTAGCAATAAACCCCTCTAATATTCACCGATCGGCCATTGCCCGGGAGGGTGACTACATCGTTGCTGTTGGCTGCTCATCATTGTGAAGAATTTCCTACATTATTTTTTATATTTTTACTTAAAAAATTTTCATCATAGAATCTCCAAACTTAGAATTAATCATGGCGGGAGACCCCATTTAACCCCCCCCCCCCTTCCCTTTGCTGCATGGGGTGTTGGGACTTACAATAACCCACAGACAACGAAGGATGAGGGATGGGGTCCATCCACAGAATGATTGTGTCATCCTCCGAACCTGTCATGAAGATCTAAAAATAGAGATAGGAACAAAAAGTGCAAATATTTCCCTGGTGGAAACACCAATAATCTTCCCGATGAGGAACAGCCTAAGGCCCCTTTCCCACGAGCGAGTATTCCGCACGGGTGCGAACGCATTGCATCCTCACGGAATCCGGACCCATTAATTTCAATGGGGCTGCACACATGAGCGATGTTTTTCACCCATCACTTCTGCGTTGCGTGAAAATCGCAGCATGTTCTACATTCTGCGATTATCACGCAACGCAAGCCCCATAAAAGTGAATGGGGCTGCGTGAAAATCGCATGGTCTCCGAAAGTCAGTGCGGAGGCGATGCGATTCTCACGGATGGTTGCTAAGAGATGTTTATAAACATTCCGTTTTTTTATCACGCGCGCGCAAAACGCAATAAATCGCATTGCACCCGCGTGATAAGAACTGAACTGAACGCGATCGCAAACAAAACTGAATGAACTTGCTTGCGAAATCGGCATATTTCACTGAACGCATCCAGACCTAATCCGCTCACGCTCGTCTGCAAGGGGCCTAAGGCAGTGGTGGCTAACCTCCGTCACTCTGTGGTGAAACTACGACTCCCAGCATGCTCCATTCATTTCCATGGAGTTCTGAGAACAGCCAAGCAAGTGTAGATCTTGGGAGTTGTAGTTTTAGCACAGCTGGAGTGCCGGAGGTTAGCCACCACAGTCCTAAGGGGGTTTGGATCATAAAAGTACAGAAAGTATAAAGGACAGATACGCATTCTTCCTGTTTTTTGAATTCACTCCTTGCAGAAACCTGACCGTGTGGCCATACCCTTAGGACAGCGCGGCTTGTAGCCCCATCAACATGGAGAGATGCATATACATGGGGGGTCCTGCATATTCATTACGATGTCAGCACCTACACGAGGCAGTCCACCCACCACCTCATCCACATCATGTCTGGATGGTTTAACCCCCCGAGTACCAGAGTCCTTCACATGTGCCAGAGAGGCAGGTTATGTTGTTGCCTCCAGCGCTGACCATGGTGATCTAGAGATGCTGGTGACACATCAACATACAGCGACCTAATCTATTCCGACACACAGAGCATAGCAGCCGGAGCGTGCGCATGAGGTGGGGGGTGTAAATATGTTATTGACTGAATATAGACCGGGGAGTCAAATCTAAGGGACGAAATGTACGACAAAAGAAACAGCATAGTGTATGGGGTAAAACAATAATAAAAATATAGCTACAGTGTTCATACACTCACATTCACACATGAACTCACCCTTTACTCTAACGCACATACACAGAATCACTCAACCATAGATACGCTCACAGATACCCATTCATACACTCACAATCATACACAAACTCACAAATTAATCTCACCCACATACACACAATCACTCGCACATAGATACACTCACATTCACACATAAATTCACTCTACGCTCCCACACATACACTCACCTCTTAGGCTACATGCAGTCTGCAAAAAACGGATCCGCAAAAAATACAAATGACGTCCGTGTGCATTCCGTATTTTGCGGAACGGAACAGCTGGCCCCTAATAGAACAGTCCTATCCTTGACAATAATAGGACATGTTCTTTTTTGGGGGGAACGGAAAGACGGACATACGGAAACGGAATGCACACGGAGTAACTTCCGTTTTTTTTGCGGACCCATTGAAATGAATGGTTCCGCATAAGGTCCGCAAAAAAAACGGAACGGACATAGAAAGAAAATATGTTCGTGTGCAAAAGACCTTATCCATTCGTACATTCTCATTCACACATAAACTCATAAACTCACTCTGCGCTCACACAAAGGGCTGATGCACACAAACTTTTTTTCTTTCCGTGTCCATTCGGTTTTTTTTGCGGACCGTATACGGAACCATTCATGTTAATGGGTCCGCAAAAAAAAAAATGGAAGGTACTCTGTGTGCATTCTGTTTCCGTATGTCCGTATTTCCGTTCCACAAAAAAATAGAATATGTCCTATTATTGTCCGCATTACGGACAAGGATAGGACTGTTCTTTTAGGGGCCAGCTGTTCTGTTCTGCAAAATACGGAATGCACATGGACATCATCCGTATTTTTTGCGGTTTCGTTTTTTGCAGACCGCAGAATACATACGGTCGTGTCAATGAGGCCAAACACATATAAATTGATACATTCACAGTTAATCATTCATACACTCATCCTGAACACACATACAATCACTCACACTTATCCCTTTATACACTCACAATCACACATACACTTACCCTGAACACACATGCAATCACTCACACTTATCCGCTCATACACTCACAATCACACATACACTCACCCTGAACACACATACAATCACTCACACTTATCCGTTCATACACTCACAATCACACATACACTCACCTTGAACACACATATAATCACTCACACTTATCCGTTCATACACTCACAATCACACATACACTCACCCTGAACACACATACAATCACTCACACTTATCCGTTCATACACTCACAATCACACATACACTCACCTTGAACACACATATAATCACTCACACTTATCCGTTCATACACTCACAATCACACATACACTCACCTTGAACACACATACAATTACTCACACTTATCCGCTCATACACTCACAATCACACATACACTCACCCTGAACACACATACAATCACTCACACTTATCTGTTCATACACTCACAATCACACATACACTCACTCTGAACACACATACAATCACTCACACTTATCCGTTCATACACTCACAATCACACATACACTCACCCTGAACACACATACAATCACTCACACTTATCCGTTCATACACTCACAATCACACATACTGTGAACTCAGCCTACACATACACTCACCTACAACACTGCAAATCATCTTGAAACCAGCAGGAAAATTCACACCTCTACGAATTTTCCTGTGGGCTTCCCAAGATGGTGATAAAAAATTATAAATTTTTAATTTGGAAGCAAAACCCACAGCAGTACATCGTTTGTGGATTTTATCACGGATTTTGACACCCTGATTGAAGTCAATGGAGAAAATCCGCAAAAAAAAAAATCAATGAATAATACGCTTGCCTAAACTTATACGCTGCATATTTAAAAAACTGCATGGTAATAGCATCTGGATGGATCCTGTAAAACCTCATCCGCTTTCCCTGCTGCTATTAACCGCTGAGGATTTTTACTTAAAATTGGTAGCAATTATGTCCAGTGTGTACATAGCCTTACACTTAAGATTTCTAATTCTACTACTACTATATTGTGCAAAAGGGGGGAGGGAGGAACGGATCTATAGTCGCAGAGCAGTATAACCTCCCATTCAGTTCTGTGGCCAACCATGACCTCCTCCTGTCCAGAGCAAGTGGTGTAAACCTTACAGACGAAGACGAAAAGGAACATGAAATGTAAATCGCGTGAGGCAGAAAACCTTGTATGAAATGTTCTCTGCATCCAGATGTTACATGATATAAATCAGCAGAGATTTTCCGCATCTCCTCTTCCAAATCTCTTCTTGTCAGAATATTTGAAAAACATAACATAGAAAAGGATTGTGAAAGTGACAAAAATCCTGGGTTCTAGCTGAGTAGAGGAAAGAAGGAGTCCCGTGAGAGAATGTGTCTGTATGACACGCACATCACCATTAACCTGCCGAATTGTCAGTAATGAAGAGCAATGGCTGACAGGTCAGGAGGTGATGGCAGCTCTCTATGTCTCCAGAAGCCCCAGATGTGGTGGGATCAGAAATCCCAGTGTGATAGCTCTTCACATCTTTGTATCAAATGTAAGGGGATCCTTCCTGACTATTTTTAAAAAAGAACAAAAACAACTAAATGCCCAGAGGAGTAGGCGGTTCCCCAAAATGTTTAGCTATTTTTTCCCAGTCAACAGTAGCCAATATACAAACCCATCTGTACCGCTACCTTGCTCAAAATTCGATTCGGGTTCATTTTGTCCAAATTAGTCAACCTATTCGATTGAGGGCGGAATCAGTCAACCTATTCGATTGAGGGCGGAATCAGTCAACCTATTCGATTCAGGGCCCAATCACTCAACCTATTCGATTCAGGGCCCAATCAGTCTACCTATTCGATTCAGGGCCCAATCAGTCGACCTATTCGATTGAGGGCCCAATCAGTCAACCTATTCGATTGAGGGCCGAATCAGTCAACCTATTCGATTGAGGGCGGAATCAGTCAACCTATTCGATTCAGGGCCCAATCACTCAACCTATTCGATTCAGGGCCCAATCACTCAACCTATTCGATTCAGGGCCCAATCAGTCGACCTATTCGATTGAGGGCCCAATCAGTCAACCTATTCGATTCAGGGCCCAATCAGAAAACCTATTTGATTCATGGTTGAATCAGTCAACCTATTTGATTCAGGGCCCAATCAGTCAACCTATGCAATTCAGGGTTGAATCAGTCAATCTATTTGATTTAGGGCCCAATCAGTCAATCTATTAAATTCAGGGCCCAATCAGTCAATCTATTCGATTCAGGGCCCAATCAGTCAATCTATTTGATTCAGGGTCCAATCAGTCAATCTATTCGATTCAGGGCCAAATCAGTCAACCTATACAATTCAGGGTTGAATTAGTCAATCTATTCAATTCGGGGCTGAATCAGTCAACCTGTTCTATTCGGAGCCGAATAAACTGTACCCAAATCAAAAGTGCTCCAATCGGACTGTAAATGTGTGTATGACACCATGTAGTCTCTCACTTTTTTCTTTTTTCTTCTCTCTCTTCAAAATTTGCCCATAATGAATCACCAAAAATTTGCATTCATAGGCAAATTGAATTTTTACAAAATTCGGTTCTATTCAAATTAGTTTAAAATTGATAAGCTCATCTCTAGATATTATACATTTCTAAATTACCGAAAATGGGTGGGTAACAGTGAAAATCTGTTTTGGTGCCCAACAGAGGATACCATCAGAAGACTGGTTTTGCATGTTTTTGATAATTTTTGGAATACCATGCATTTATTATTACATATTTTAAATTTTCTTATCGCAATTTCTTATTGAATTTAATTTCTGTGTATTATGAAAAAAATAAAATGCACTCCATGAAGATCCATCAGAAGATTGTCCCCATCCGTCATTTTGGATGATGAATGAGGACAGGCTTGTCACAATGGCCTCACGCTCATGGCAGAGAATGGGATTGATCAATGGCATGTCTGAAGGAGTCTACAAGTGCCACCCACTAGACATGTTCAGAGATAGGCCCATCCCTAAGACTCATGTGCTGCTGATTTCCTTAAAGTAATAGTACATAAGGCACAGTGCAAGGCATCTATATATAAATATATATGCATTAGATGTATACAGGACAAGTCTGGGATTCAATACCAAAAATACCATTGGGTGTTTTGCCTACTAAGACCTTGTATTGAGGTTTTTCAAAATAGTTTGATGTCTTCAAGGGGTTTTTAGTCTGAGAAGCCGGCAACCCAAATGGCTAGAACCTGTGTCTAATCAAAAAAAACAAGCACCTATCTGATGACATTCCCGTGCTGCTGCCCAATTTCTGGAGAGCATCGGGTCCTTGCCGGATCAGAATTGGCTTGGCCTCAGTGACCAATTCTACTACAACGGCATGTCCCTACTAGTGATGTGCTATTGACATGCCGTTCTAGCACGTGACCGGCCAGGCCAGTGATTGGCTACAGTGGTCATAGGACCAAGCCACCTACAGTCTGGTGGGGACCATAGGCGGCATGGGAATGGTGGGACTGCTGACAAGTGTATTTTTTTTTTAAGTGGGCACAGGTTCCAACCATTGGAGCTGTCGGCACCTAGGCCAGGGGGCCACTTTAAGTGTGTACACATCCGAAGCTGTTGCATTGCAAAATAAACTGTTTTAAGGAAACAGTACAGGGGTTTTCCAGTTTTCATCAGCATCCTTTTTATTGACCATTTCTGAAGGTCCCTGTAATTTTGTAATTAATTTATTTTCCCTTTTTTGCTCCTATCTTCCATTCTGGGCTGTGGTCACATGACTATGTCCATGTGGCTCTTTATTTCCTGTGATGCTATGTCCGTGTGTGGAGCAGTGATAGGGGAGTGTCTATGTAACTAGCTGGGTGGGAGGAGCTATAAAGTAGGTGGGTGTTGTTGGGGGGGGTGATAGGGGAGTGTCTATGTAACTAGGTGGTGGGAGGAGCTATAAACTAGCTGGGTGTTGTTAGGGGCAGTGATAGGGGAGTGTCTATGTAACTAGCTGGGTGGGAGGAGCTATAAACTAGCTGGGTGTTGTTAGGGGCAGTGATAGGGGAGTGTCTATGTAACTAGGTGGGGGGAGGAGCTATAAATTAGCTGTGTGTTTTTAGGGGAGGGGCTAGAGCTGTGGCAGAGGAAGGAGAAGTGCATCATGGGTTTGGTTGGATACAGCAACAGGAAGTTCTACATAAAGGATGGAAACAAACCAGAGGGATTGGTTTACATGGTAAAAAAAAAAAAAAAAAGGAATGGGTCAGAATAGTCAAAATTGAAAAAAAAAAAATCACAGGGAAGATGTACATGAGCATATTTCTTAAAAACATAGTTATCCTGGAGAACCCCTTAAATCCAATGACATTCTTGTAAAGAATTTCAAAAATAGTATCTATTATAGTCAAAATATGGCACTATTACTATTTTGCTTCACGCGCACTGTATGGTGACACTTTCCGCAGACCCCTCGTATGCCGCGGCCAATAATGACTACAGGACCTAAGGTATTAAATGTAGGTTGGGAGGGAGGGGGAGTTCTCTCTGACCGATGACCGCCATCCAATTGCCAAGGGCCGGTATTTATACCTGGGCCCTAGAGCAGCCATACGTGAGGACAGCACGTGCCACCATTGTATAACGGGCAATGACGTGTGCACCCAGCCTTGACATTGTAACCTTCTCATGGTCAGATTTATCAATGTAAATTCTCAAAAATGCACGGGCAAAAATTTACGACGCGGCCGTCCAGGATGAAAATATTTATTATAGTCAGTTTCACATCCGTTTGGCCAAGGCGGCCACATTGTGACTTCCATGCCAGCTGAGACAATTAGGCAAAGTGGCTGTAAATGCGAGGCTGGATATGCACGGGCTGGATGCTCGCTGCCATCCTTCGAGCTGTCATCACTTGCTGGCCTGGGCCTATCTGACAAATATGTATTAGATCCATGTTGTTAAATGAAGTGACGGCATTTGCTGTAACCAATGCTCTCAGCTGAAGTTCATGGTCTTTAATACGTTTTTTTTTTTTTATTATATTAGCAGAGACGATTAAATGAGAAAATATTATCCTAATGTGATTTTTCTGCGCCTTGAGCATTTCATTCTCTCTCCAGGTCTCCGGTCCACTATCTTTCTCACTCCTATTGATCCAGCAGTTAGTCCTATTCAATTATTCAATCCGGATCGATACATTTAGATGCATGAGATGTAAACGTTCCGTTTCCCCCGTTCTCAGCTCACAGCCTCGTTCTGCATCCATAAAGAGTATTAATGTGGTGGGAGAATAGGATCAAAAGTTATGGAAGGTGTAAAGCTAGACATGACAGCGTGACATAGTGAGGGAGGGGTAGGTATTAACCATTATGGGCCCCAGTGCAAAATCTATAATGCTGACCCCAGATACCATGTGTCATCTAGAATATTCACTAGGGAGATGTAAGGGCTCGGATAACACCGGAAAGGAGAACAGGGCAGAAAACACACCTGATCCGCTCATACAATGAGGAGTTTTAGAAAAAGTAATTGTAAAAACTTTTAATATTGTTATGGTTTATATAGATTGATCTACAAACCAGTTATATCCTGTACTATAATGCAGAGCTGCACTCACTATTCTGCTGGTGCGATTCACTGTGTACGTACATTAGATTACTTATCCTGTACTGATCCTGAGTTACATCCTGTATTATACTCCAGAGTATACACAGTGACTCCACCAGCAGTGAGTGCAGTGAGTGCAGCTCTTGGGAATAATGCAGGATGTAACTCAGGATCAGTACAGGATAAGTAATGCAATGTATGTGCACAGTGACTTCACCAGCAGAATAGGGAGTGCAGCTCTGGAGTATAATACAGGATGTAAGTCAGGATCAGTACAGGATAAGTAATGTCATGTATGTACACAGTGACTCCTCTAGCAGAATAGTGAGTGCAGCTCTGGAGTATAAGATAGGATGTAACTCAGGATCAGTACAGGATAAGTAATGTATGTACACAATGACTTCCCCAGCAGAATAGTGAGTGCAGCTCTGGAGTATAATACAGGATGTAACTCAGGATCAGTACAGGATAAGTAATGTATGTACACAGCGACTCCACCAGCCGAGTAGTGAGTGCAGCTCTGGGGTATAATATAGGATGTAACTCAGGATCAGTACAGGGTAAATAATGTAATGTATGTACACAGTGACTGCACCAGCAGAATTGTGAGTGCAGCTCTGAAGTATATTACAGGGTGTAACTCAGGATCACTACAGGATAAGTAATGTATGTACACAGTGACTGCACCAGCAGAATAGTGAGTGCAGCACTGGAGTATAATGCAGGATGTAACTCAGGATCAGTACAGTATAAGTAATGTAATGTATGTACACAGTGACTCCACCAGCAGAATAGGGAGTGCAGCTCTGGAGTATAATGCAGGATGTAACTCAGGATCAGTACAGGATAAGTAATGTATGTACACAGCGACTCCACCAGCCGAGTAGTGAGTGCAGCTCTGGGGTATAATATAGGATGTAACTCAGGATCAGTACAGGGTAAATAATGTAATGTATGTACACAGTGACTGCACCAGCAGAATTGTGAGTGCAGCTCTGAAGTATATTACAGGATGTAACTCAGGATCAGTACAGGATAAGTAATGTATGTACACAGTGACTGCACCAGCAGAATAGTGAGTGCAGCTCTGGAGTATAATGCAGGATGTAACTCAGGATCAGTACAGTATAAGTAATGTAATGTATGTACACAGTGACTCCACCAGCAGAATAGGGAGTGCAGCTCTGGAGTATAATGCAGGATGTAACTCAGGATCAGTACAGGATAAGTAATGTATGTACACAGCGACTCCACCAGCCGAGTAGTGAGTGCAGCTCTGGGGTATAATACAGGATGTAACTCAGGATCAGTACAGGATAAGTAATGTATGTACACAGCGACTCCACCAGCCGAGTAGTGAGTGCAGCTCTGGGGTATAATATAGGATGTAACTCAGGATCAGTACAGGGTAAATAATGTAATGTATGTACACAGTGACTGCACCAGCAGAATTGTGAGTGCAGCTCTGAAGTATATTACAGGATGTAACTCAGGATCAGTACAGGATAAGTAATGTATGTGCACAGTGACTCCAGCAGCAGATTAGTGAGTGCAGCTCTGGAGTATAATACACGATGTACTTCATGGTCATTCACTAAGTTGCTCATCCTTTTATGTAGAATACACGATTAAACTATCCAGAAATATTCAGAAAGCTCAACCTATTTCAATAAACAGCAGAAGTGATAGGTCAAAGAGTCAGCAATAATATTATAATGTCGAATAGCAAACCAGTCACTTCTGAGCTTAAAGTTATCAAGAAAGCATGACGGTAATGATTCCTAACACTGGGCCAGTGAAGAGGGGGACGTAAAACGCCACAAACATAATTAGAAAACGTCTGTGATGGTATCACAGGATCGAAGTATGAAAATTGCTAATTATTACTGCAACCAACATGGCAGAAGAATACTGAGTGGAGTCTCCATATCACCAAAATAATCCGGGCACAGCAGCTCGCTCCTCTCTGCTCACATTACCTGAACATTAGGACGTTTTGGGAACAATATCATTTAGAAGATATTGGGGCTAAAATAGTAGCTTAAAGGCTACATACACCTTTGGGGGCAATTTTTTAAATTATTGCTTTGTACCTATTTTGAGCTAAAAATCATTTCTTCAATTGGTCTTTATTAACAATATGGAGTCAGACATTACATCGTACATGACAATCTCTTTCTAATAAAGCCAGAACCGGCCCTGGACCTCACATGGATCCAGAGATCCACGTGCTCCAATCATTGCTCCAGTTACTCGGCTAGGTTAATATCAAGCTGGCAGCTCAGTGGGTGTGTCCTCTCTCAGAAGGCGTGTCTCAGCTCTCCCTATCACAGCTCAGGAGGCAGTTGAAGGATGAAACTGAGCACGTGCGGCCATCTCAGTGAGCCGGACAGAGAAATAAGAAAAAAACAAGCAGCAGGTGGCGCTATACAGATTAGTTTAGTGAATAACTCAGTGGCTATGCAAAAATTTTTATCACATTGAATTACAAAAGTATTCCGATCCAAGTGCTGGTTTAAAAACTGTAGAATATTTTTTTGTGGGAAAACCCCTTTAATGATTCATTTAGACCATGGTGGGGCTGCAGGTAAATTGTGGTGCCCCTACAATACGGCCCTATTGGCAACCTATGCTGCTTGACACGTCATTCCTGACACAATCCTCCGACCAAAGGCTCTGAGCCTAAGATGTAATGCTCGAGTCGTGTTGCTTTGACGTATTCAAGACTTAAAGGTTGTCTTCTTAATTCATTGAGAGGGGTCAATGGATTTTATGTACAGAAAATTCACAGGCTGGATATTAAAGGGGTTATTCAAGATCAATAATGCCCCCCCCCCCCCCATATGCTGGGGCGCCTGACACAGATTAGCCTACTGCTCCTGGCACCATTGCTTCTGATGCCGGCACGGCCGCCACTGCATCTCCCCATCGCTCTGATGAAAACTTCCGGGGTGGGGGCGGCAGCGAATAGCAGGCCACGAGGGGACGATCCTCCCTAGTGTCACGTCGCGGCCTGCTATTGGCCATGCCCCCCAATCGCCAGATGTGTTCAATCGTGCGACGTGGAGATGCAGCGCCGGCCGTCTCGGCATCAGAAGCGATGCGGGTGATGGGGAGCGAGGTAGGTACAACCTCTGCGAGGGGCCCGGGCATATGGGGGGACATTATAGAACTTGGACAACCCCTTTAAATAGTATACTAAATAAAAAAAATAAAAAAGTATCTGTAACCATTCCAATTGTTTTCTATGGCATAAACTGATTTTAAAAAGTGAAAGGGGTTGTCAAACACAAAATATATATTTACATTTTACAAAACAGCTTCTGAATCTGACTACTTTTGCAATTAAAAAATTCAGTATAGCCAGTGGATTATTTAAAAATTATATCTGTATAGCGCCACCTGCTGGTTGTTCTTTTCCTTATTATTCTGTCCACCTCACTGAGGTGGTCGCACATGCTCAGTTTCATCCTTAAATTGCCCCCAGCTGTGACTACAGTTAGAAGCAGTGACAGTTACAGGGAGGGAGCTACAGCAGAAAGTACACACCACTGGAGAAAGAACATGCCTTTGAGAAAGGATACAGACCTGTGATAGAGAGGTAACTGTAGCAGAAGGGATATGCCCCTGATGAGGTCACACCCCTGAGCTGCCAGCTTGGAATAATTCTAGCAGAGCAAGTAGAGCAATGAATGGATACCTAAGAGTAGTTCGGTCTACCACGGAAGATGGCACCAAAATGATATATGGTAGGTTGGGGGAAACTGGGGACCAGGAGCTTCACGTCCATCATTGGTCTATAGCATTTTCTTTGGAGATGATTGTGATCAGATTTGAGTGCTTGCTGCTTAGGGCTGCAGTTTTGCACTGATGACTACACCAGCCGCCCGCATCTGCTCGTCTTGAAACCATTTTCCCTGAAGATTTCTTCATTAAGGCTGCCTCTCCCCCCATGTGTCCTGAGGTCTGACTCATGACCTCTCTTGTGTTAGCCTCTCCTTGTTCTGACTCAATATTATTCCTTGGTTAATAGATCCGACCCATGTAATATATACACTTCCAACCCGCTACAGGTTTATTCTCTCTCTTGTTAAATTCTCCATCTGGAATGGTTACCGATTTTGTGCCATAAAATGTAATGAAATATAAACACTGAAAGAACGGATTCAGTTTACAAAAACTCTATTTGTCAGGTAGAAGGGAATCCCTGACCAATACAGACGACGGGTCAGCTAGTCACTGTATATGGGAAGATCAGCACCTTCTTCTACCATCACTTCATAATTGCATGCCCCCCACACAAGGGATAGTGTGTCTACTGGAAATGTCCAAGATATTAATCTATCTATCTATCTATCTATCTATCTATCTATCTATCTATCTATCTAATATCTATCTATCTATCTATCTATTCTATCTAATATCTATCTATCTATCTATTCTATCTAATATCTATCTATCTATCTATCTATCTATCTATCTCATATCTATCTATCTACCTATCTATCTATCTATCTATCTATCTATCTATCTCATATCTATCTATCTATCTATCTATCTATCTATCTATCTATATCTATCTATCTATCTATCTAATATCTATCTATCTATCTATCTATCTATCTATCTATCTATCTATCTATCCCATATCTATCTATCTATCTATCTAATATCTATCATCTATCTAATCCAATACAGGCATATTAGTATGTCATCTATGAGTTCAAACAGATGCCGGATTATGAGATATTCTGAACTATTAGACAAATAGTTTAGAAACATTTAGAAGGGAGAACCTCAATACTGTTGATACAATGTGAAACCATTTCTGTGCTTTGTCCATTTACTATTAGAAATGTCTGGAGGACTCAGGATAGAAAGTAGGAGGTAAGTTGAAAAAATTAAAAGTAATTATAAATGATCCTCCATGCCGTCTCATGGAATAAGATGAACAGAGCGACAGATGATTATCCTCATTCCTCTTCCACTATGCTCTGGTGATTGATGGGGTCACACTGGTTGTGTCCCCACCAAATGGACATTAGCAGCTGCCACCGATCAGCGACAAACAGCAGAGGGCTCCCCTGCAGAAACAGTACATAGCCCCCTTACTCTTAAATAGCTTGGCATGGAGCACCCACTGAGGCTATTCCTTCCAACATCAGCAATGGGAGAGGGAAACAAGCCACTGCCACCTTACTGCAGGTACAAAAGATCAGGTATTTTAAAACCCAACTTCTTTCCCCCGACATCTGATAGTGAGGAAGATTTAGGAGATTTCTAATACACAATAGACAGTCCAGCAATTGCGAAAAAATGGCAATTACAATCCGTCTCTCTATCCAAACCACCAGTAATTGAGAGCCATAGTATTAAAGGGCGTCTTCCAGGAGTAGAATATTGATGACCTGTCCTCAGGCTAGATCATGAGTATCTGATACCTGAATGACCATGGCATTACTGGCTTAGAGAGGCTGCAGAGCTCAATGGAGTGTTGCGTCCTCTTCAAATCGCCCCCCCCCCCCCCCCGAATGTCCTATCCTGAGGACCGACTATCATAAATGAAATTCTGGAACACCCCTTTGATTATCTCAGTCTCTTACAAGCAATCTAATAGACAGCAGAAAGCTGCTCTGATGATAACCATGGGTCCCTTATTTACTGCTGCCCTTTGCAACTGCATGGCCAGCACTTATAAAGGGACTGTCCTGGATTTTTATATAGATGGTCTATCCAAAGCATCGGTCATCAGTACCAGATCAATGGGGGTCCGACTCCCAATCAGTTGTTTGAAGAGGCCGTGGTGCTCCAGTGAGCCTCCTCACAGCATACCAAGCACAGTGCCGTACATTGTATAGTGGCTGTGCTTGGTATTGCAGCCTAGGCCCATTCACTTGAACTAGACTGCGCTACACATTGGCTATGTTAGCAACGGTTTTGATGTCCCTGGCCTAGAAAGAGGCTGCAATGTTCACTGGAGCGCAGCAGCTTCTTCAAACGGCTGATTGGGAGTCTGACCCCCCACCACCACCACTAGGCTGAGGCTAGGCCAACCAAATTCCAGGAAAATCCCTTTAATATCTAATCTGGCCTAGAGTATGTAGCTAAAGGAGGTCAGGCGGTAGCTGTTGCACCTTGTCCCTGGAGCCAAAAGATGACACTGGGTGCCAGGAGCTTTAAGATGTGATCTATCCAGTGTGGCAAAAAAATGCCTGCGAAATTTGCAGCAGATGATAACACAACGGAGCATGTTTAATGTATGTATTCGTAGCAAATGATTTTCCAAAGCAGAGCTGCAGGCGTCCATGCCCAGCGTGCAGGTCCCTGCCGTGTAAGGACAATTTTCCCTTTCCCCTGGCTTAGAGCACATTCCAGTTCAGCAATCACTGCCACGGCTTAAGAAACTCCGAGCCCTGCCCTTTATCTTATGCGGGCCCCCAGAATACCTTGCATGTGCCGATACAATCACGACCTGAATGGGATTCCTTCCACCACAATGCCTCCCACGGCTTTGGGGGTTAATTAACAAGAGACTTCAGATCGAGAGCCGTATTTATCATAAAAATGACATTTTGCTAAAACCTCACAAGTTCTTGTTTAATATCCTTCAGCTGATCGTCCTGCTAACTTTTTCTATTTCATTTTGTAAAAAGGAAAGCTAATCCCCTCGGAATGAATATTTCTTCATCTGAGAGCTGAATGAGGCTGCACTAAACACATGATAGACGACTGACAATTCCCAGATAAAGCTTTAAAGCTACAGAGGTCCAATTTCTGAATAATATAGATGAAAGGAAGTCAGTAGGAGAAAATGGAACCGAAAAATGGAGCATTACCCTTAGGGGCAAGACGAGAAAGGCCATCAGAAGAGATAGGTGGTCAGTGTCGGACTGGGGCTCCTTGGGTCCAGCAGAGGAAATGATCCTGATGTCTACATTCACTGTGAATTATGCACAGAGCACCATCAGTAAGATCTAATAAATTATTTCTGGTCAACCCATAATAAATAGACCCTAGTGGTTAATGACTGGATCTAAGGTTATCTCCAAATTGGATGGTTTTCTACTAAACCACTGGGGAACATTATAATGTCAAAGTCTGGGGCTACTGGTGGATCATGTGGTACTCTGGTGCAGTGTCGGGCTGTGGTTCCATTGCTCCAACAGAGGCCCAACCATATCATCAATGTCTAACAGGTTTTGAATTAAATAAATGGACCCTAGTGAAAAATTGTTGGCTACAAAGGCATCTCCAAATGTTTTTTTTTCTCTTGGTCCTTTGGGGCCCACTATGGTATCAGAGCCTGGGCCCACCGGAGGATCCTCTGGTACTCTGGTGGGCCAGTCCGGGCCCGTTCAGGTGGGCCAGTAGGACTTTGTAGGCAGTACTTGCTATGAACTAAAAGACTAGCTTCATTAATAGAAACCTTAAATTAGAGATGACCCTAAATAAGAACCTGAGAATAGAAACATCCTACTGATGCCAACCATCGACTTAAAGTAAATGCCCAACACTGAGCGGTTTTTAGGCACACAATTCTATGAAATGGGTTGTCTGGTCCAAAAAGCCAAGAAATCCCAGAAAGGTATAAAATAATAAAGCAAGTTACACCCACCTAAGCGATTACCAACCACTCCCAATCCGATACTTTCCAGTTCTCTACTTCTTGGTGCCTTTTGACAAACTGGAAATGAGCACTTGGCCAATCACTAACTGAGGTGGGTCCCTGTTGCTGGTAGTGATTGGCTGAGTAGGCACTTCCTGTGTATTGCCAGGGACCAGGAAGCACTGGACCAGGAAGCGATGGAACAGGAATTGGAGGAATTAGTAAAGTGAGTTTGCACCATTCTGAGCCCCCTTTATGGCATTTTCTAGTATTCCTGTGCCGTATTACCACAGGTGCATTGTGGTTGCATGTGACATCATAATATTTTCTTTGCTGTGCTGTGACTTCATAGTACATGCATGACCTTTATTGTAGGTGTTACTCCTATGTTATGATATTGTGGTAGCTATTATCTCAGCACTGAAAAATGCACTCCACCTTGCCTGCCTGTTTCATACTGTTGGGAAAGGGGGCATTGTTTAAAGGGGTTCTCCAGGAATGATTTAATTTGGCCACCAGTAACCCATCCTAGAATGTGAGAAGGACCGGTTGCCTCCTCCTGCAGAGCTGCCTGGTAGGTGAGGGAGTCGGGGCCTCACTGCACACTATGCTCTGGCACTTGCATACACAGTACTACATATTGGAGAGTTTTCCTGTCAGGCTGCTCAGCCATGATGGCATATCACAGGCAGGATCACATAATTACCATCTATTGTAGAGCAGTGTATTGTGTACAGAAGCCTTGCCGACTCCCCTCCCTAGGCAGCTCTGCAGGGGGGGGGGGGGGGACCAGTTGTGCTCACATTCTAGGACAGCCATTTTATATAACATCTTTGGATGGTTTACACTGTCTACATTTTAAACAGGATAAGTAAATCTGCCCTAGCGCATGCATTACTCCTGTAATGTGACATCACTTTTTGCACGATCCCTGTGCTGTAACTTCACTAGTTATATAATTCCTGCACTGTGGCATTGCTGTGTGCCTTATCCTAAAACTGTGACAGGGCCGGACTGGCCTACCGGGATACCGGGAAAATTCCCGGTAGGCCGGTAGCCCTGACTGCCGCACGGCCGGCCGGCGGCCGCAGGCACACTGGGCTCCAGTGGCGACGGAGATGAGCGCTTGCATTGCGCTCATCTCCGTGCGGAGCAGCAGCAGAGGAGGGAGAGGCGTGACCTCTCCCTGTTCCTCTGATAGGCTGCCAGCACTAGGCTGGCAGCCTATCAGGAGCCGGCTCGGCGGCGCGATGACATCATCGCGCCGCCGAGCCGTACAGCTCGAGACACAGGCCGGAAGAGGCCTGCATCGCATCGCTGGAGGTAAGTATAAGTGTTCTTTTTTTTTTTTTTCTTGGGGCTACTGGCAGCACTAAAGGGGCTACTGGCAGCACTAAAGGGGCTACTGGCAGTACTAAAGGGGCTACTGGCAGATAAAGGGGCTACTGCCAGTAGCCCTTAGTAGCTGCCAGTAGCTATGCTAGCTCAGTCTCTATGCTAGCCAGTAGCCTACTTTAGTGCTGCCAGTAGCCTACTGGCAGCACTAAAGGGGCCACTGGCAGCACTAAAGGGGCTACTGGCAGCACTAAAGGGGGCTACTGGCAGCACTAAAGGGGCTACTGGCAGCACTAAAGGGGCTACTGGCAGCACTAAAGGGGCTACTGGCAGATAAAGGGTTACTGCCAGTAGCCCTTATCTGCTAGTAGTCTTGCTAACAGCTAGTAGCTCTTTAGTGCCGCCAGTAGCCTACTGGCAGCACTAAAGGGGCTACTGGCAGCACTAAAGGGGCTACTGGCAGCACTAAAGGGGCTACTGGCAGCACTAAAGGGGGCTACTGGCAGCACTAAAGGGGGCTACTGGCAGATAAAGGGGCTACTGGCAGATAAAGGGGCTACTGGCAGATATAGGGGGCTACTGCCAC
Organism: Bufotes viridis; assembly: GCA_033119425.1. Taxonomy (NCBI): domain Eukaryota; kingdom Metazoa; phylum Chordata; class Amphibia; order Anura; family Bufonidae; genus Bufotes; species Bufotes viridis. Next base: position 424,055,645 of record CM065592.1, read on the forward strand.
TTAAAGCGGGCTACTGCCACTTAAAGGGGCTACTGCCACTTAAAGGGGCTACTGCCACTTAAAGGGGCTACTGGCACCAAACGGGGGCTACTGGCACATAAAGGGCGCTACTGGCACTAAAGGGGCTACTGGCACATAAAGGGGCTACTGACACTAAAGGGGCTACTGGCACATAAAGGGGGCTACTGGCACATAAAGGGGCTACTGGCACATAAAGGAGGCTACTGGCACATAAAGGGGGCTACTAGCACTAAAGGGGCTACTGGCACTAAAGGGGCTACTGGCACATAAAGGGGGCTACTGGCACATAAAGGGGCTACTGGCACATAAAGGGGATGGCTACTGGCACTAAAGGGGCTACTGGCACTAAAGGGACGGCTACTGGCACATAAAGGGGACGGCTACTGGCACATAAAGGGGCTACTGGCACATAAAGGGGCTACTGGCACTAAAGGGAGCTACTGGCACTAAAGGGGACGGCTACTGGCACATAAAGGGACGGCTACTGGCACATAAAGGGGCTACTGGCACATAAAGGGGGCTACTGGCACTAAAGGGGACGGCTACTGGCACTAAAGGGGCTACTGGCACATAAAGGGGCTACTGGCACTAAAGGGGCTACTGGCACTAAAGGGCGGCTACTGGCACATAAAGGGACGGCTACTGGCACATAAAGGGGCTACTGGCACATAAAGGGGCTACTGGCACTAAAGGGACGGCTACTGGCACATAAAGGGACGGCTACTGGCACATAAAGGGGGCTACTGGCACATAAAGGGGCTACTGGCACATAAAGGGACGGCTACTGGCACATAAAGGGGCTACTGGCACATAAAGGGGATGGCTACTGGCACTAAAGGGGCTACTGGCACTAAAGGGACGGCTACTGGCACATAAAGGGACGGCTACTGGCACATAAAGGGGCTACTGGCACATAAAGGGGCTACTGGCACTAAAGGGACGGCTACTGGCACATAAAGGGGCGGCTACTGGCACATAAAGGGGCGGCTACTGGCACATAAAGGGACGGCTACTGATACTAAAGGGGCTACTGGCACATAAAGGGGCTACTGGCACTAAAGGGGACGGCTACTGGCACACTGTTATGGGGGCACTGTGGATGTCACTGTTATGGGGGATCTGTGGATGACACTGTTATGGCAGAATCTATGGATGACACTGTTATGGGGAATCTGTGGATGACACTGTTATGGGGATCTGTGGATGACATACTGTTATGGGGTACTTTCACACCTGCGGCATGGCTATCCGACCTATCCGGGCTGTTCACCCTCCTGATCCGCCATGCCGCAAGTACCCGTGCACTGCCGTGCTGCTGCTCTGTCCCCATTGACTATAATAGGGGCAGGTGACGGAGCTATGGCGCAGCACGGCAGAGATCGCCGGACTAAAAAGTACTGCATGTCCGACTTTTAGTCCGGCGATCTGCCATGCTGCACCATAGCTCCGCCCCTGCCCCTATTATAGTCAATGGGGACAGAGCAGCAGCACGGCAGTGCACGGGTACTTGCGGCATGGCGGATCAGGAGGTGAACAGCCCGGATAGCCGTCGCGATAGTCATGCCCATAGCAGTATGTCACACAGATTCCCCATAACAGTGTCATCCACAGATTCCCCATAACAGTGTGTCATCCACAGATCCCCCATAAGTGTGTCATCCACAGATCCCCATAAGTGTGTCATCCACAGATCCCCATAACAGTGTCATCCACAGATCCCCATAACAGTGTGTCATCCACAGATCCCCATAACAGTGTGTCATCCACAGATCCCCATAACAGTGTGTCATCCACAGATCCCCCATAACAGTGTGTCATCCACAGATCCCCATAACAGTGTCATCCACAGATCCCCCATAACAGTGTGTCATCCACAGATCCCCATAACAGTGTGTCATCCACAGATCCCCATAGCAGTGTGCCTGCCCTGCGCACTGAGGACAGATTGAAAAGAGGAAGATCCGTGGAAGCAAGCAGAGGACAGCACAGCAGAAGATGGAATAGGTTCTTTTGTAAGTAAATTATTTTATTATAAATGTATCCCTGCATACCGCTAATACTCTCGTATTTTGAATTTATATATACTTATTTCGTTTTTTTCAGTTGTATGAATTTAAGTGGGGAAAATTATTAGTGCCCCCCATTTTGACTGTGGTATCTTATGTGCCTCCCATATATTGTTCCTAGAGTTGCCACTGCGCAGAGGCCAAGTCACGGCAACGCTAGGGTAAGGCCCGGCCTGTGTGTGTGTATATAATTATATATATATATATATATATATATATACACACACATACATACACACGCTCGCGGCGTGTGTGTTTGGGGCTGGTATGCAACTTTTTCCGGGGCTGGTATGCAACTTTTGGTTTTTATCCCCAGTCCGGCCCTGAACTGTGACATCACTGTGTGTGAAATTGCTGTAACTTCATTGAGTAAGTTAGCTTTTTCTTCAACTCTAGCCAAGTGTTCGATTGAGTTGAGGGCTGTGGACCAATCCAGCACCTCTACTTCATTGTCGTTGAACCATTTCTTCACCAATCTCGATCTATGCCCCAGGTCGCTGTTCTGCTGGAACACTATGTCGTCCTTTTCATACCCACAGTACTCGAGTGTACGAAGTAACTCATCTTGTAGGATGCTCACATATAGCTCAGCATTAAGACCACCATCTATCTGTTAAACAGCCCCAAATCATCTGGCCTCCTCCACCGAACTTCACAGTTCCTTCAATTTCTTGATCCATTAGTCCCCTTTTCCCTTGTTTCTTCCAGACCCATTTGCACCCATCAGAGCCCAGTCTATTGACTTTCATCTCATCACTCCAAATTACCCGTTTTCACTGTTCGTACTTTTTTTGCAAACTCGAGCCGACGCTTCTTATGAAGACCTTTTTTGGGCCACCATTCCAGACTTGTGTAATACGAACTGCATGGACTTGTGCGAACTATTACAAAGCATACGAGCCACCTCCACTGCTGTGTTTGTCATGCCAGAACTGATAGACCTTGTGATGAGCCAACTAGTTGAATCTGATAGTTTGCCTGGACGTCCACCTCTTGGCTTTTGAATGGATGCACAGACTTCATTTTGTATTCTTCCAACTGTCATGGCGCTCACATGAGGCAGTGTGGCAATTTTCTTGGCCAAGATACCGCTATCGATGAGCTGGATGAGGCTGTTTCTCTTTTTTTGGGAAACCTTCATGGCTGCTCCGTCCTGGATTTGAACCAGTGACCTTTTGCTTGGGAATCAACCTAATAACACACTGAGCAATGCGGGAATGTGAGAACAGGTTGTTTGTAGTATACAAGAAGAAAAGGATTGTTCCACCACCAGGAGCAAAACAGTAACAATGCAGGTACATGACAAGAATCTCCATAACTAATTATATGCTAAATAGTTGCAAGTCCAATTTATGTATGTGATCATTGTGTATAAAATGATGATAGTCTCATATTCAAAGCTGTAGTGGATGGTAAGATATGGAGCCTGAAAGTTAACAGTTCAAAACATTATTACCCTTTTGCTCCTCGGTGTATGTCACTGGTCATGCTCCACCCTCTAAGTCCATGCACTAGGCATAGTGTAGCAGTGAACGTTCTTGTCAGAATTATTTAGATTTTATCTTGTAGATATAAACAATTGAACCAACAGATATCACTATCAATCCAAAGAGCCATAGGCTTTCATACAGTCTATAATCATCAAAAATGCTTACATGCTCTCCCGTAAAGTTTAGGAGGCTTAAAAAAAGGGGAGACCTCACAGGCTCTCAAAAGAGTTGGAAAGTCTTCTGCGCACCACTGAAGCCTATGAGAAGCCTCCAGAAAGCATCTTCCCATGAACATTTCCTGAGCATGATGTCAGGAAGCTCCATCATCAGTTCTGGTGCCCGAACAGACATTCAAAGGGTTTGCGAGGGCTCTGTATAAAGCGGGCATGTCTTGCATAATTGGGTGTGGTCTGTAAAAGGGGGCTAGTTCATTATCCAAGAAAACTGACCTAAACTTTTTGTTTCTTAGTAAAATATGTCAGCCTTTGTTCTTGTATTAAACAATGTATTAGCCCAATTTAAGTGGCTTAATAGAATGGGGCACCTCATTCTGGATTTCCTCGACAGCACATACCACCTACAAAGTGTGTTTTTGTCTTGGAGGACATGGCTCTTCCATGCATTCATAAATACATTGCACAGTCTATACATTTTAAAGGACAACATGTAATGCTTCATTTTTCCTTTGGTGGCACTGTAGATAAATTGATCGCTTGCAACTTGATTTAGGTAGACAACCCCTGTAGTGGAATTTGTGATTGCACAGGCTTATAAATAACGTAGGCTTGGTTGGTGCAGATGTATATTTAGGTTACATCAATCATTTTGAGGACCGGGATTACTCGAGGACTTTGGCATCACTCCACAATGACCAGACAAGTTTAAACAGAAATTCATGTTCTGGGCTTCCCCTGTAAAATAACGGGCTGCCCTTAGTACTAACTCTTCAATCTGCTTAAATCTCCTTCTGCTTCAATCCAAGAACTATTGGCTTCATTTAATGGTGACATAGACAAGCATTTACTGCTACCCAAAGTGGTCTATAAAAAGCATTTCATCAAATGTAACACAGAAGACTATGTACTAAAGCAACAGGCTACATAAACCAACTAATGAAAATAAAAAACATATGCAAGGTTACTGGATAACATTACAGTAGCGCCAAATTTCTGGCGTAATTCTATTGGAATGCCATCTACAGTACATCATCTTCATCGAGCCTGAAACCTAAGAGATAGAGTTGTACGCCAATTTTTTGTTTTATTGGTATGTTTTGCCAGTACAACCTGGCTCCAATCCAGTGGTTTTGTCAAATCAGACGAAATATGGACCTAAGTGCTAGGGTAGCAAGCTGCGCAGCATAGGAGGATTCCCAGTTTAGAGTCTCCATATCCCTTGAATAGCCTCTTGTATAAGCATGCATGGAGGTGGTGATGGTGAGTACAATAAAGGAATTCAAGAGGGGCCTGGATGTATTTCTGGAGCGTAATAATATTTCAGGCAATAGCTACTAAAGATGGGTCGTTGATCCAGGGAGTTATTCTGATTGCCTGATTGGAGTCGGGAAGGAGTTTTTTCCCCTTAAGTGGGGAAAATTGGCTCTACCTCACAGGGTTTTTTTTGCCTTCCTCTGGATCAACTTGCAGGAAACAGGTCGAACTGGATGGACAAAAGTCTTTTTTCGGCCTTATATACTATGTTACTATGTTACTACCGTATGTTACTATGCATTGTTCTCAAGGCATTGATGAGAGTGAGCCACTGCTGGACATCTCTGGTATCGTCTTACCCCATAAACAAAAAAATCTGGTGTTCCGATACTTCTTACCTCTGGCATCATCTGTTAGGAAAGAGATGGGAGGTCCCTGTACACATCAGATAGTTAGCTGGTTCAGCTGCAATTGGCGGGTTCGGCAGATGTTATTCTGATGTGTTTGGGGACCTTTACAGGTGAAAGGACGTTAGAGATAGAAAAGCTGAGTGTGGAGGACAAGGAAGGGACAGAGGAATGTAAAGTACTAAGAGGCTTGATGAAGAGGAGACTTGACACAAGGGATGTATAAAAACCATACTCATCATTAACTGTCCATTTGCTGATGGTTGTGATGAAACAAGGCCTATTCCAAGTTTCACAATCACGTCTTGTCTCAATAGAGATGCATCACATAAGGGAACACTAAACTTTGATATCCCCAATATGTTATGAGTTAAGCCAAAGATAGTATGTAGCGAAGGGCACCATAACTTAGAGGCAGATCATATGACTACTATGGGGACCCTTTGAAGCTCCTGTCCTGATTGGTCCCATTCTCTTTGCTAATGGGTGGCAATAATCTGTCTAGGACTCCCCTCCCCAGAGGAACATTATTAGCAAATAAGGAAGTGATTATGGCAAAACATGGCACCAAAATAGGGAGCCCATTTGGTCTTTGCTTTTGGACCCAATTTCTTCTATGTACACCACTGTATGACTGTATGTGATGCATTTCATGTGCTACATTTGGTGCTACATTAATTGTCTTATTAGTCCATTGACAAATGGTGGGGACTTATCTCATCATAGACAACCCCTTTAGCATGAAAATCACTATTACTGCAAATCCAGCTTCCAAAATTCCCAGGTAACACCTGTTTTTGCAAGAGGAATTTGTCACCAGCTTTTGAATATTCCTGCAATGGCCACTACATGGGAATTGTAGTAATACATGTGGCCTTTCTACCGCCCGTTAGCAGTTCCTTGCTCTGTGTTAGAGTGGGCTTCTGAGCAGGGACATAAGGAAATGGCTTTTTGAAATAAACTCCTTCAAAAGGGTTTTCCAACCATATCAACTTATCACAAATCCACAGGATGGGTGATAAGACGTTGCATAGTGGGGATCTGACTCTTGGGACCCCAACGATCATAAGTACAAGGGTCTGTGAGTCACCTGAATGAATGGAGAGATGGTATTGCATGTACTCCAACAATCTATTCAATTCTGCTGGACTAGGGAGAGAAGCTGAGTAAAGCACTAGTCTAGCTCCAGCCATTCCCATACAGATAAATGGAGCAGCAGCAAGCACGCTTGACCATTGCTCCATTTACTCATGGGATTTAAGTAGGCCCATTCAAGTGAAAGGTGAGGGTCCCAGCCATCAGAGTTCCCCTCCTCCAATCAATTCTTACGGTGGAACAACTCCTTTAAAAGGTTTGCTCTATCTCAACATTTACGACTGGGATATGCCACAAATGGCAGAAAGGTGCATATCCCACCTGTGGGGCCCACTACTATCTCCAGGACAGGGGGTCATAAGTAAAAGGAAAGCAACCACGCATGTACGGCCATCCTTTTTTCACCGCTCTGGGAGTTCCGATGGAGAGGATGTGTTGCCATTTGTCCCCATTTTGGAGATAGGAGCAGGTCCCAGAGCAAGATTTATGTGACATTTGTGGCCTAGCTTAGAGATATGCCATAACTGTTGAGAAGGGGCTACCCCTATAAGGTGGCTTATGCTGTCAAAAACTAATGGCAACTCAAGTCTAAAGTGTCTAAAACACATTACTAACACTAATAGCTCCTCTGAGCCGTAAATTAGAGTGAAATGGAGATTAAGCCCTGTTACTGAGACGCTGACTGGATCCCAGTTGCTATGTCATGTCAGCATTACAAACATATTTAACATAATAATGATAAAAATAAAGCATGCACCACGTGCGGTTTGTATCCTCCTTGATGCTGCCGCAGCCAATTGCCGCTCATCCCTCGTCTATTGTTTCCTTCATTAAAATTGATATCGCTAGCGTCCAACAAATCCTATGAAAAACAAACCTGCAAAGAGAGAGCCAGATAAGGGCTTAATTATCGAAGTTGCGTCTTTTCCTCTATGAATGTCACCCGAAAGACAAAGGCAAAAAAAAAAAAAAAATGTTACATTGTCGCAGCGGTGGGAACGTCACAGATGAATACAAACGTTCTCATTAACTCTGATTGTGTTCATGTTCCCTCTACTTTTACTTGGCGTCTTCTCAAAACGGGATATGAAGGTTTCTTTAATCTGGAGAAATGTATGTGACACTAATCCTACACATGACACAAAGCAGTTTTGGGGGTTATTTTTCGAAGTGAAATCGTATGGTGTGCATGGAATGATAGACCTTGGAATTTTCTGATAAATTTCAGATGTTCGTTTTGGATTGCATTTAAACTATTCGTAATTCTCATGGATAGTTCATATAAATGAGTTTAAGATTAGTTACTTTGTAATATGTTCTCTATAGAGATATTACTTTGCACCTGGACGTTCATAAAGCAAAGTCTATGGCCATTCTACGTTGATGGGCTTTAGTGTCTGCAGGTATATGGACATTAGAGAGCTAATAAATAAGGCAGCTTCATAAAGGCATAGTCTTCAGTTCATAGACATAGGTGCTTCTGTCTACGGAAGTGTTCCAACTCCATTCAAGCTCAGAGATACATGGAGCTGTAACGAAGCACCTGTGGAGGTCTTTGGTGGCATACTGTATCTGTATGGTAACAGAAAAACAGTATGGGAAGCTCCATCAGATTTTGCACTGTGGAGCTACTTGCCTACAGAAGCCTTACTACTATGAAAGACTACCACCGTAATACTGTGCCATATGCAAGTTTAGGGACTGTCAAAAAGACTATGTTTATAGCAAATAATCCTTCTTGGGCCCTCCCAATAATATGTCCACCCAAACTGAGAGGGAGACAGTGGCTTCAGGGCACACAACGATTGCTTATCTCAATGGAATCACGAGGTCAGATAGGTAAAAATCCAGTTGAGATGTCCCCATTGATATGAGGTCCTCTATGGCCAGATTTACCCTGGAGCTAAACTTAGACTTTTTGTGCCCTGGTTGCATGCAACATTCTCAGTTTATAGGAAAACACAAAGTGACCTGAACTGCCCCAAGTACACACAACCTTTATTAGGTGTTCAAGTATCAAAATATAAAGGCATGAGGTGAAAAAAATCCACATATTTATCATGATTACTGCTGTCCTGCAGAAGGTTCTATCAAAACTGTTGAACCAAAGAAATTTTATGTAGCTCCACCCTATGACTCAATTAGTAAGCCGCAAAGCTATAAAAACATGCTCATTTATATGACCACAACATGAAAATTATGTAGAGTCCAGTCAGAAACACTTAAACTCTCCATGTGCATTAGATAAATATCGGCCAAACCCACTGTTTTGGCAGGCCTGACAGCCATCTAATGTGTATGGGGTTGTCCTGACTATACTTGGACAGCTGATGTTGGGTGAGGTAAGAATAGGAAAGTTGGATTTCAACTGCCCGATCCTTTTGTTCTCAAGAAGATAAGATGCCACCAGAAGTGTCTGCCAACTCCCCCCAAGTTCCTTATTCAGCACACATGCATGCTTGGCCTAACTGTATGTGGATGGAGGGGGTCAGAAGAGATGAGATCCAATGTGTATGGCCAGCCTTACCACCCCGTAACAAATGATGAACTTACCAAAGGTTCTTGCTCTTCAGTTTCTTTTTTTAAATTCCTACTGTCCAACCAATCCCACCACTACTCCATTGACGAGAAAATTTGGTTAAGTTGAAACAGGGTAGTAGGATTAAATGAGTTCATTTCTATCTGAATCCTCTCCTTTATGGCAGTCAATATTGCAAAGGACATTTGAGTTACTTCAGCCTAGTGAGCTTTTGTTTCGAACCTGGTCCATGATCTTGGTGAAAGGGTTTCACAATATTTGGACAAGGAACTGAACCAGGTATTTTTCTGAAGTCACTAATTAGTAAAAATGACTGGAAGAATTAACGTTTTTCCAAAGAATGGTTCCACTACGTGAGTTCTACACAACAGTCTTAAAGACCATTTTAGTAGCGGTGGTGACAGGTCACAACTTCAGGAACTACGAGGCCCAGCTTTGAAAGGCTACCGGTGTCTATAATCAACTGGGTGTCAGTATGCATTGCCTCTTGCTGTGCTCTGAATGAACTCTGGGTGAAGACAGCCATCATCAAGCTTGACATAACTTAGCACACATGTGTTCTTTACAGCTTATGCCATATATACCCGCTCTAGAGCAGTGTGAAAGGTTTCGTGTATCTAACACGGTGCTTGTCAACTGGAAAACATTTACAAATAGAGCAAAGCAATATAGGAGCAGTTAAAGGCCTGTTAATTACCATAATTCTACATTTTAAGTATTTATAACATATCACCATATATTTTATCACCCTTTGCGTTTGATGTACACTTCAAAAATTAGAAGAAGAGCCCAACTGTCTAACTAGCTGCAATTAAATCAGTACAAAAAAGGGTTGGCCGAGGTACACAGTCCACAAGTCAGACAGAAACCGTTTTATGTGCTGGTTTAGAAGTGAAGATTGATTAACTAACCTTTTTCGTATATTTAGTTTCACAAACCTAATAACCTCAAGTTAAAATATCAACCTGAAATAGCTCAGAATAATTTTGTTCGCTCTCTTGTTGGCAGCTTGGGGAGGAAATAAAGACTAAATTGACTGGAGATCATGAAGGACTTGTAGAACGTCTGATTGAATTTGAAGGGTTCAAGATCTGGACAATTTTCAAAGCCAGAAATAATATATGGAACATTGCTAAACTTCTTCCATTTCATGGGTTGACTAGGTCTTGGTGACATTGTGTCCATAGTGACTAAATGTGGTCCACTAACCGTTGAGGGATGTTACCTTACTATGAACACAATTTCAATGTGGCCTACAGCAACTGGATGATGCCATCGCACGGCATCTGGATGCAATAACATTGGGACCTTGTCAGTACAATGGAGGCAAGGGAAGGGAACGGGTTGTGGCGAAGAGAAGTAACTACTATTATTTTTCTATTTTTTGCAGATTCTCAAGTCTCTCAATCTCAGACTACCCCTTTGTGTGGTAGATGTCCATATACTGTAAATAATAAAAATATGGCCTAAATTTTGATTGCACTGTACTGTAACCTATGGTCAAGCCTAAATGGATTTATCATGTGCCCACACAATAGGTGATGAATGTCTGAACACTGGGGAACCCACTTCTGGGGCCCCCACTATTCAGTGAATTTGAGGTCTCTAGCCCACAGCTATTCCTCACTGCATGACCATAATGAATGGACCAGCTGTCAAGATTGCACCCTGCTGTTCTATTCAATATCTATGAGGATGGCAGAAACAGTCCAGTACAGTGCTAGGTTGATTCCACCAGCTCCATAGACCCTCTTAGGTTTTAGTGATCAGTAGTGTTGGGCGCGAATATTCGAATCGCGAATTTTAATCGCGAATATCATCACTTCGAGAATTCGCGAAGATTTAGAATATAGTGCTATATATTCGTATTTTCGAATATTCTAGATTTTTTTTTCCTCTAAACCCATGATCCCTCCCTGATTCTTGCTTGTGGGCCAATGAGAAGGCTGCAATGTCTTTGTCTGAGCTTAGCAACATCCCTAGCAACCAATAGGAAAGTTCCCTCCCCCTTACTATATAAGAACCTCCCAGCAGCCATTTTCTGTAGTTTTATGGAGTTCTGAGAGAGACAGCAGTGTCATTGATGTGCTGTGTGCTTTGCTGTGTATTACATTAGATAGTTAGTTAGTTAGTTAGTTAGTTAGTTAGTTAGCTTATATATATAATACAGATAGTTAGTGGGAGATAGTTAGTGTAGGTTAGATAGTGATATAGTGTAGCTGATAGGTTCCAGTGCAGGGTGTTAGGTAGTGTGATATGTTCTGCTGTCCATACATACATGCTACAGACATAGTGCTGTGATGTCACAAGTTCACAACAATACTTAGTGCACCAATCACTAATATGTAGTCAGACCTGATAAAATTTGAAGTTACACGTATTGTGCTAAAATATGCACATCATTAATTGCTGATTTGCACAAAGGTGAATATATTGGAGCACCCTATCTGCATATAAAGCTATTGTAATGTTCTGCCGTGCCAACCATTTTCTCCAGTCTTAGGAAACTTCTATCAGCTTGAAAAATGTAGCTATAGTGACCCACGCCTGTATTGCGTGCGCATTACGTGCATATTACATTGCCAATTTTCGCAAACAAGAAAATAATCGCGAAATATTGCAAATTAGAATATTGCCCCTGCCACTCATCACTAGTGATCAGTGAGGGTTCTGTCAATAGGGTCGTCAATGATTAGCAACTTTTCACCTTTCCTGTGGATTAGTGAAAAATTCGCACTTTGGCACAAACCCTTTAAACGGGTTTTCTGAGAATAAAGTATTGATGCCCTACCCCCAGGATAAGTCATCAATATATGATTGGTTGGATCTGTTGAATCTGTTGAAGAATCTGTGGCACTCCAGTTAGCCTTTTTCTAGACCAGTTATGTCAAGTAATCAGTAAACGGGCCTGAGCTGCAATACCAAGCTTGGTCCACTACGAAGAGGCTGCAGTGCTCACTGGAGATCCACTGCCTGTTCGAGCAGCTGATTGTCAGGCATGCCGGGTGTTGGACCTCCCCTGATTAGATATTGAGGACCTGAGGATTGGTCATCAAAATTGTGCTCCTGGAAAACCGCTTTAATGTTGGGGCTATAAAGTGACTGCAAGTTTTAAAATCTGATTGGTGGCCTACCAATCTTAGCTCCACCTAATAGACCTGTTGAGAAATAAGTAAAGCCCCTAAGACTTTACACCTAATTAAATTTCTTGAAAAATAGCCCACCAAGGAATAGAGAAACAGTCTGAAATCATTGAATTGAATACCCCCCAGAGAATATATTGCATATGATCATTGATTCTCACTGATAAAGCAGTGACAGCTACTCTTTAAGACATTTTTATTGCTGTCTCACTATATTTATGGTGTCTACTACATGGACCGCGCTTTGGACTCTGTATTATTATTGTTTGCCTACTGTTTTTAGCTCTCGCTTGAAACTGAAGGAACAAGAATTTTATTGTGCTTATAAACATGTGCAGGCTTAGCTGCCTGCAATTATGCTGTTTGTTACATATATAATCATCGATATATTATTAAATGAGTTATTTCTTACAACTATTTAAAGGGGTTGTCTGATTTAGAAAAATAGGGACCCATATGTATTAGTCAGAACTAAAGTAGTTACCACAAGCATTTGTCACTTTGGAGGACCAAAATGTCCATAGATTACATGGGCAGCCTATTCATTTGAATGGAAACAGTGCAATGCCTCCTTTGTCCTATGGAGGTGCTGTAGGAAAAATGAACACTTAGGGCTCACTCACAGATTTTAGCAAAACACTGGGGGTTCCTAGCAGAAGGACAACCTATGAGTATATTTTCATAGATGGCTCTTTCTGACAAAAGGCATTTTCCAATTTGGAGAACTCTTTTAAGTAGTGATGAGCAAATTTCTCTAAATTGTATTCAAGTTTGATTCAGAAAAATCAGTGAACCGAGTTGATTAAGTCTGAATTAATTCTAACTGAATGGAAAGTGCTCCAATTGGCCTGAAAATGTGTGTCTGGTCCACTTCTTGTCTCTCACTTTTTTTTTTCCTTTTTTTATATATCTCCAAAATTTGCCCAAATCAAATCACGCAAAATTTGAATTTGGACCCACCCCGAATTTTCTTTTAAAAAAATTGAAGTTCAAATCTGATTTATTTAGAATCAATTTGATCATCTCTCGTCTTGTAAGTCAACTAGAGCCATCTTTAGATCTTTGCATTTCCCTGTTCTCATATGATGCACTATACAACATATATCACTCCTACTTTCAGGCTATTAGTGGTAACCTCAGTAGAATGTGAACATTTTATAAACCAAGAAATTCTGGGAAATGTACGTCAGAGCTGTCAATCATGGTATGGACTTTAGACTCGTACACACCCGTTAATTACAACCAAAAGAATTCCTCCATAAGTCAGAAGGCCGATCTTTCCTTCTACACTACAGGCTGTGGTGAAATGGAAGATTTTAACTCATTTGGTGGCTGACTCAAGTGGCTATATGATTGTAAAGTTTTGGGGTCCAGAACTTTAGAACCCCACTGATCGGCAGGGCAAACGGAGCGAATGCTGTAGCACTTTCACTGCAGTATTCAACATGGTGCCAGCCCTGTACTTGTGGTCATCTCTGGTAATGCCGCTAAGTCCCAAAAAGTAAATTGGGCTAAACTGTAGTGCTATAGCACCAGATATCTGGACAAGGGTGACACTGTTTTAGCTACCAAATAATGGGTTGCAGTGATTTTACCTTTTGTTTTGCTGCATGGTGGGGTTCCCACTGTTCACATATTGATGGCATTTCCTAAAGGCCGTGAACTTGACTAAATTCACAGCAGGGCCAGCAAAATATTTCATGTGTATGAGGATGTCCTGAGTCTTTTTCGATAGATAATAAGCTGGACATGCAAACAAGGGTGGACTGAGAACTTAAAAGTTGCTCTGGAAAAAACTAAAAGTGGACCCATGTTGTAGACGGGTCCACATTGACAAAAGGCTGGGTCATCATAAGTAGGACGTGCCTACTGCACAACCGAATACCCCAGTGCATGACAAAACACCTTTTTAGAAGCTGCCTCTCTTCGAAGTCCAGTGCCAGCTGCCACATCCTGTCCATCTACTCCAGTTGCCTCAGGATGACAATACAGTAGAATTCAGGAGGACACCTGTGCCTGCTAGCTAGGTCCATAAGTATTTGACTCTCCCCACATTAACTCTTGGAACATCAGATCATTATTTATGCTTGTTGGCAGCCATGAGGGGTCCCCTGGGCACCAGCCCACCAGAAAGTTTCCCTGTAGGGTCTATGGGTGTCACAGTCCCTCCCATGACAAAGGTGAGAAGATCTAAGAGACTAGCGGCAAGTGAGGGTATCTGACAGTCTCTCCGTTTTCATCTTGCAGTGTTGTTGTTTGGTAATGACCACACCTCTTGTCAGGTGCAGCTTGTGGGTCATTACGGAGGCTCTATTTAGTTCGGACTCGCACTGCTTACCATGCGGTTGATATTTCCTGCTAGAGTTGGTTGAGCAAGTATGTTGTTCCTTTGGATCTCCTGCTCCTCCATTCTTATTTAAGCTAAGTGCATTTTGTTTTGCATTTTGTTGTTCGCTTGTGTGTGTTGTTGTCTAGGCCTCAAGGAGACTCTGGTTCCTTCATCTGGGGAGGAACCAGTAGTCTCATTCCCTGCCCCCACTCCTAGGGCCTTCCAGGGTCTCCAGGGCTAAGGTTCCAGTTTATGAATATTTCCACCTTCTGGTTTTACTCATACTAGCAAGAGTCAGGGAGAGGTCTAGGGAATCCTAGGAGGTCACCATCCCGCTCCCTTAGCTTTGAGACCTAGACTCCGGTCTATTCCTTCTATGTGTTATCTGGTGTTATCCCCTCCCCACTACCCGTGACAATGGGTGGTCTACCTCTGCCTGAAAAACAAAATAAAAATTGCTCCTTGAAAACATACTGTATTATTAACCTAAATTGAGCTCTATGGCTGCAGTGTTTGGTAAGGGGTTCATAAATCTCTATGTACAGGAGCCCAGTCCGCTATCAGTCCACTCTTGCTTGGGACCCTCCTCTATGAGCCAGAGCAAAGAACCAATCTAATAGAATTACAGTATGTTCTGGAGCACTCAGTACAATTATGTAATACAAGCTTACACTATTATTTTAATGAGCGCCATGTAATACCACATATCCCCTATAGTGGCCTCTGCTGTACAAATGAGTTGCACAAGGAACTTCTTTGTGATGAGATCAGCTTCATTTTATGAAACTGTGACCTCATCCTAAGAACTATGGGACACATTTATTAAGACCAGTGTTTTAGACGTCGTCTTAATAAGGCCCTGCTCTGGCAGTGGATCCGGTGTAGTTATGTAGAGGCGCCGGCCTCTGCGTAACTTCAGTGGATCCACTGCCGCATCTAAATATAAGACAGCTTCCTAGCAGTCTTACATTTAGACCATTTTCTACGCCTAAAACAGACGTAGAAAATGGTAAATGAGAGAGGCCTGCTGGCCCGTCTCCTTCCTCAGCCATGTCACACCCACTTTTTTAGACCTGGCATGAGCAGGGAAAATTCGCAGATTGTGGCGCAAACGACCTTTGTGCCCCAATCTGCGCAAGATACATGCCTAATATAGGCGTATTTTTGTTTAATATATGACCCCTATGTCCTGATGGGCATTTGGAGAAAAATGTAATTACCTAGAGGGCAACCATGCAAACCTAAATGTAAAATGCAAACACCATACAAATGGAATCTGGGTAGACTGTTCATATGGTAGCACAGAGCACATCATCTGCCACAACTGAATGCTCACCACTGGCCTTGATAGTAGGTGAAGTGCAGCTTGCACCCTATGTCCCACACTTAGTTTAGGGATTGGCAGTTTGAGTAGTATATGGCATACCATAAGACGGGGGAGGATCCATCGAAGGTTCTGCACAGAGGCAAACTCTTATCAAAAGCCAGCCATGGTCAGGCTTGAAACAGACTTTATAGACACCGGCAGGAGCAGTGTTGAATTGTTGATGTCCCCATATGTGACCTTCACAAAGGATTTTTTTTTTCTATTTTTTATTATTTTGTTTACATGAGTCATAAATATTGGTAAAGCAAAATAATCTATAAATGGAGACTATAGGAGGAACAATTAGGTAACAGATTGTGATTGGGTCGTTTGGGTAGTATATGGTATAGAATAAGATGGGGGAGGATCCACAGAAGGTTCTGCACAAGGCAAAGGCCTCTTGCACACGAACGTGTGCGCCCCCTGCCCGTGCTGCGGGCTGCAAATTGCGGCCCGCAATGCACAGGCACCGGCCGTGGGGCAGCCGCAGCGGATCGCGGACCCATTCACTTGAATGGGTCCGCGATCTGCCCGTTCCGCAAAAAGATAGGACATGTTCTATCTTTTTGCGGGACGGAAGTACGGAATGGAACCCTGAGGAAGCACTCCGGAGTGCTTCCGTAGTGTTCTGTTCCGTCATTCCATTCCGCACCGTTCCGCATCTCCAGATTTGCGGACCCATTGAAATGAATGGATCCGCATCCGTGATGCGGAATGGCCACGGAATGGTGCCCGTGTATTGCGGATCCGCAAATGCGGTCCGCAATACGGGCACGGGGTGCACACGTTCGTGTGCAATAGGCCTAACTCCTATCAAAAGACAGCCATGGTCAGACTTGAACCTGACTTTTTAGATACAGGAGCACTGTTGCTGTTCCCATATGTGGCCTTCACAAAAAAAAAAAAATTCTATTTTTTATTATTTTGTGTAGAGTAATCATGAATATTGGTAAAGCAATAGAATCCATAAATGGAGACTATGGGAAGAACAATTAGGTAACAGATTGTGATTGGGTAGTATATGGTTTACCATAAGATGGGGGAGGATCCACAGAAGGTTCTGCACAAGTCAAATTCCTATCAAAAGCTAGCCATGGTCAGACTTGAACCTGACTTTATAGATACAGGATCAGTGTTGCTGTCCCCACACGTGGCCTTCACAAAGGATTTTTCTCAATTTTTTTGATCATTTTGTTTAGAGGACTCATAAATATAGTTAAAGCAATAGAATCTATAAATGGAGCCTATGGGAAGAACATTTAGGTAACAGATTGTGACTGGGCAGATTGGGTAGTATATGGTATACCATAAGATGGGGGAGGATCCACAGAAGGTTCTGCACAAGTCAAACTCCTATTAAAAGCTGGTCATGGCCAGACTTGAACCTGACTTTATAGATACGTGACCTTCACAAAGGATTTTTTTCAATTTTTAAAAATCATTTTGTTTAGAGGAGTCATAAATATCGGTAAAGCGATAGATTCTATAAATGGAGACTATGGAAGGAACAATTAGGTAACAGATTTGTCCCTCTTGGGAACTGAACTTTCTGTTTCCTACTTAAAAAGCCTCCTGCTGACTCATGACAAGTAAAAAAAAAAACCCACAAAGTGAATTTAACCCTTTGTGTGGAGGAGCAATAAATAGCGAGGGCGCAGCACGATGTGTTTTCAATCTAAACATCACGTTAAATAGGGAAACAGCTCACCCATTGGAAATGCATGCTTCAAATTAGCTGGTGAGCCAAGAATTGCAGATACAAATCTGTTCGGTGACAGTCACGTGCCACAAATAAAGAAGCTCCAGAAACAAACTGCATTCACTTTCCATAAGGGGATATATTCATATCACAGCTTGGGATGTTGTTCTCATTTTCTGAGCTCTGCCTTCTGGCATCTCTCTCAGACACATGACAATCTGATTTTTTCAATGGAGCCTGGGGTAGGCTGTGTCATCATCAATTAGCACAAGTGCATCGTGGGAGCCGCGTTGCATCACATTTTATACAGGGACTGCATTTGGATGCAAATAGCTTCCTGCCACTGTGTCATCTTTCCAGGAGAATTACATTATATGAGGGATTAGGCGCAATTAAAAAAAAAAAAAAAGAGAAAAGTCTAGTCGCATTTTTTTTTATGTTTTTTTTTTTTTTTGGAAGGGTGCTTGGTACTGTTTTCTCATCTCCCTGTACGGTTTATAGAGCAGAATCCGTGCTGTATACAGACAGGCGATAGGATGGTAGCACTGTAGCTATGCAATATGGTGATGATTACAATAAATATAATCAACATGAGGAATAATACATTGTGCGATATAATAAATATGGGCCATAAAAATAGTATCATGTACTAAATAGTGCCATAAAATATATAGCGCAATAAAATAAACACGTCAAATAATAAATCTGTGCGCTATAATAAATAGCAAAAAAGAATAAATAGAAATAATAATCATTCTAATAAGAACGATCGAGTAAATATGAGCTGCATCAGTGTAGCAAATAAATATGGGCAAAAATACATCTCGGAAATAATTTGGTGCAAAAAACAAATCCAACTAGTAAATAGAAGACTTTTTTTTTTAATTAAGGAAATTCCACTAAACATTTACATGGAGGTATAGGAAATGATTAATGTATTATAAACTTGGTAGCTTGTGATATATTTAGATATCTAGTTAAATGGGTTGGTTATCAAAAAAAATAATAATTCCCCCCATGCTTTTTATTTATTTATTTTTCATTTTATGTAAAAAGAAAAAAAAGTATTTCTTAATTAATAAATTTAGTTACTGTATGTATTTACATGCCCATAACAAAAAATATATTTTTCAAAATATGTATCATTATTATTATTTGTAATTTAAAAAAAATAATAATAATTGAATTGATATTATCACATATTTTTATACCATATGTATTTACATGCCAATAACAAAAATAATTTTTTTCAAATGATTTATCGTTATTATTTTTTTTTAAATAAAATAATAATTATAATTTATTATACTCATATAGTCCCCATAACAGTACATATTATTATCACATATTTTTACACCGTATGTATTTATACACCCATAACAAAAATATTTTTTTTCAAAATATGCATCATTATTATTTGTAATAAAAAAAAATGATTATTATTTATTTTACTCATATAGTTCACATAACAGTAGATATTATTATCACATATTTTTTATACCATATGTATTTACATGCCCATAACAAAAAATATTTTTTTCAAACTATGTATCATTATTATTTTTTAAATTTTTTAAAAATAAAATAATAATAATAATAATAATTGTTTTGCATTTTGCTGTTCGCCTGTGTGTGTTGTTGTCTAGGTCTCAGGGAGACACTGGTTCCTTTATATGGGGAGGAACCTGTAGTCTCATTCCCTGCCACCACTCCTAGGGCCTTCCAGGGTCTCCAGGGCTAAGGTTCCGGTGTATGAGTATTTCCACCTTCTGGGTCTACTCATACTGGCAGGAGTCAGGGAAAGGTCTAGGGATTCCTAGGAGGTCACCATCCCTCTCCCTTAGCTTTGAGGCCTAGACTCCGGTCTATTCCTTCTGTGTGTGCTCTGGTGTTATCCCCTCCCCATTACCCGTGACAATGGGAGGTCTACCTCTGCCTTAAAAACAAAATTAAAATTGCTCCTTGAGTACATATTGTATTATTAACCTAAATTGAGCTCTATGGCTGCAATGCTTGGTAAGGGGCCCATAAATCTCTATGTACAGGAGCCCAGTCCGCTATCAGTCCTCCCCTGCTTGGGACCCTCCTCTATAAGCCAGAGCAAAGAACCAATCAAATAACAGAATTATGTTAATTAAGCTAGATATCTATTATTATACTCATATGGTCCCCATAACAGTAGATATTATTATTACATATTTTTAGACCATTTGCATTCACATAAAAAATATATATTTTTTCAAACTATGTATCATTATTATTTTTTTACTTTTTTTTAAATATAATAATAATAATAGTAATAATAATAATAATTAATTATACTCATATAGTCCCCATACCAGTAGATATTATTAACACATATTTTTTAGCACTGATCTATTTTACATATTATTACGTACTTGATGATACATAGACAAAAAAAAATTCTAATACAACAAAATATAAAAATATATAAAACATTTTAAAAGATGTTTGCTGATTTGTATTTGCTGTCTATGATAATAATCGTGATTTGTAAGATTTTTTTTTTTTTTAGTGCGGTAAATGAACAACGGTACTGTGTTGTAAACTACCACTGAGAAATTCCACATGTCAGGTGCGGCAGGACACGTCATGGCCTGTGACCAGTGCTACAGACCGGGCCTGTCATATGTCTTAGGTCTGTCTGCTGCTTACCATCGGCACCTGTTAAAACCAGTTCAACGAAAACTGTTCTGCATTTGTCTGGATGAATTGTGGGCATCCCAGAGGCCTGGCTGAATACAAAGTGATTAGAAAGGGAAGGGGGGGGGGGGAAGCAAGCAAGCAAGCAGTGTTTGGCAACAAGCACAGCAGGGAGTACAGTGTGTATGGGTATACAGGAACACAATGTGTTCTTCATAACATGACTCGGGGAGCGCGCTGCTGAAATCTCCATGCTCTACAGATGAAAATGGGCTCCTTTGTTGTCAGCTGTTTAATAGCAGCTGTTTAATGTAATTCCAGATGATCCGCTTGAATAAAGTTGTCATTCTTGCCACTTGCTTTAATGTTAGAAAGCTTGAAGAGAAGGGTGGGAGGGGGGTGGGGGAGTTGTTTGTTTTTTTATCTGTAATTTTTGTTTATTTATTTTTTTATACAATGTTGTCATTTTCTGTGAAAGTCAATAACAATATATTTATAAATATTATATAATAATTAATATAGATTTGATATATCTTGGCGGCCTTGGGTCTCTGGGTCTGAATCTGACTAGGATCTATATGGAGTTTGTATGTTCTTGCATCTCATTTTACATAGTTGATTTGCTTTGTGCCAAAATTTTGCTCAATTTTGGCACAGGTTTTTTACCCACTTCCATAAACCCGCAACCGTTAAGGGTTCATGCACACGACCATGTGCCGGCCAGGACCCTTTTGGGTCCTGCAAACAGCAGGTCCACAATATACAGGCCCCGGCTGTTTTTAGGTCCGCAATTCGGAAGGTGAAGTGAGGAACGGAGGCACAAATCCCCACGGAAGCACTGCAAACCTGTTCTATATTTTTGCTGAGTGGACGGATCTCGGACCCATTCAAGTTAAATGGGTCTGGATCCGTCTGTGGAATCCGCACAGATGTTCCCCGTGCATTAGGGAACTGAGCGTGCATCCCAGATTCTGCCAGAATTCTGCATTAAGTTGGGTTGTCCGCGTTCAGAGCTGGACCCGGACATATCCCCATTTTCACCCATGCAGCCCCCCTGACTTTGAGCATCGGAGCAGTTCATGCTCTGATGCTCTCCTTAGCCAAGGCATTTACGGGAGTTCCGGTGAGGAACCGGGCTCTCTTTAGGGCTGCCAGGCGGATGTTTCCACCCAGCAGTGAGCCCGGTGACGTCACCAGCACTGATGGGTGGGCTTTAGTGCTGCGCTAGCCTGAAAAACGGCTAGGGCAGCACTAAAGCCCGCCCATCAGAGCCGCTGACGTCACTGAACACACTATGGAGTGCTTCCATTCCGTTTCTTTTTGCGGGACGGACAGATCGCGGATCCCATTCAAGGGAATGGGCCCGCGATCCGCATACGGCTGGCCCAGGGTCGGTACCCGTGCATTGCGGAACGCAATTTGCGGTCCACAGCACGGCCACTGGGGACACACGGTCGTGTGATAGAGGCCTAAAGCTGATGTTTTCACTGAAAATATGAACTGAAAAGTTCTGTATAAGTGAATGAGGTTGTTTCCGTAACACGTTCATGGGTTTCTGCAAATCACTTTCAGATTTTAATTGGGCAGTTGTAGAAATTCTGCCACGTGTGAACATAGCCATACACCATCATGCCCTGTCAGAGCCTAGACAGGCGATTCAAAGAACATCAGCTTCTTAAAGATGTTGTCCAGGATTAAAACAAAACAAAACATGGCTGCTTTTTTCCCCCAAAAACCGCACCATTCTTGCTCACAGGTTATGTGGGGTATTGCAGCTGGTCCTCATGGGCTCCAGTGTAGCTGAGCTGAAATACCGGACAGAGGGGTGGTGCTGTTTTTGGAAGAAAGCAGGCAAGTTTTTCCAATCCTGGACAACCCCTTTAGGGCCTGGACCAGGCCTAAAACAGTGCAGAAGTTTCACAAAACTTTCCTTTATTAACTGACTTGTTGCCAAAAACTAAATGAGATCATGGAACGGATGTGGACTAGCCCAGGAAAATAACAGGGGGTCTTGGGTTACATGTCCTGGTGGGTGTTATGGGGGCACCACTGAGGAACTACTGCCGGGGTATACGGATATTGCTGGGTATCATGGAGGGCACAGGGCCTGGGTATTTGGATACAGGCCTAAGGGCCCTTTACATAATGGATAGTTGTCAATCACCCGACAAATGATCAAACGCCATTATTTCGGGTGATTGGAACTTTAAAGCGGCCCCTAAAATCGTTTCTTTGTATCCGCTTCGGCCTGTGTAAACAAGAATGTGCTGCCGACAATAGGAGAACTGTACGTGGGAGGAACGATCGTAACTGCGGCAATTTATACTGTCGATCGGCGCTCGTTATTAACCCGTGCAGCAAGACCCTTGCAGGTGAAGGAACGTCTCACTACTGCTCTGCACTGGGGACAGAATATAGCTGTACAACTTTAAAAATCCCTATTGAAGTCATTGAAATTCCTTTAATCCGGCATTGGAAATTCCAGTTCTCCGGCATGCGGAAGCAGGGGAATGAGAAGAGGTCATCGATAAGCAAGTTTTTTTTGTTTCAGATTTTGCTGCAAATCTGCAACGAAACTCTTACAGTAAGTATAAAATATATACTCATTTGCATTGGCAAGAGGGAAATTCCCAGGCAAAATGTCCCTCTATCGGTAAGTTACGCTCTCAGCTTCTTACCGCCATTTGTGAGTGCAGTTTCGTAAAACCCACATGCTACTACTGAGCGGTATTTGGCTGCAGATTTTGGTTTGGCTGCAGAATGCATTCCAAAAATCCACCATAAAGGCTCATGCACACGATCGTTGCCGTTTTGGCTGTCCGCAAATCGCTGTCCGGCCATGTGCGTTGCGAATTTTGCCCAGTGGAACTTCTTGCCCTCTATAGAACAGTCCTATCCTCGTACGGAAAATGGACAAAAATAGGACATGTTAAATTTTTTTATTTATTTTTTGTCCACTGAACAGACTGTCGTCCGCATCTTTTATGGCCCCAGTGAAGTGAATGGGTCCGCATCCGATCTGCAAAAAAAATGCGGATTGGATGCGGACAAAAACCAGGGTCATGTGCATGAGCCCTAAATCTGATACATCTGAACCTTATAGTATCACATTTTGCTTTTTTTTATCTTTCTTCTCTACCATTGCGGGTGAGTTTTATATACTTTTCAATGAACCGACTGGTAATCTAGAACATCTGTTAATCCAGCGGTTATATTGTCCCTTTATGTGTCCATAGGTGTCAAACTTTACAAATACACGTTGATCCAGAAAAAAGTCAAAAATGGGCATTTAGAAGCTCCCCTTCCAAAAATAAAAAATCTCCACTGGCATTTGGATAGATCCCGGGATACCAGCAGTAACCCCGTATATTCTGTGTCTGGTGAAATAGTGCACCTATATATAGAACATATAGTGCAGTAAACATAGGGTTAAGTGTGCAGTCTCCATCTGTGTGCCTATTTAAATGTTTTTGGGGTAATATTTTGTCTTGTTATGTCCGCTTTCCCTGCAAGGACCTGCAAAGATTAGAACCTTTTCCACCAGTGATTCCCCCTGTGACCAATAGAGGGCAGTACTGCCTCTGATCTGGCTGTCGACATCTTACTCATGCCGAATCCTCCACTGTGATTTCTAAAAAGCCTCACGACTAAGGAATGTTTCATCTCTTCCAAAAATTATTAGACGAAATCTAGAAACAGAAGCGTCTTCAATTCACAGGACGCAGGGCGAAGGCGTTCGCTGCTTTGATCGGCTTTTGTTTGCTTGTTTATCGGGCGCTTTGTGTTGTTGTCGTGATGAAAGAGCGAAAAAAAAAAACGGAATGACTTAATTGACGAGAAAAAAACCTTAAAGCCTAGCGTCTCCCCGTGCTGAGGGCACAGACGGGGTCCCTCAGAAGCCCTATATTCAGATGTTCTATTTGAGTCCATTCACACGTCCACAAGTGTTTTTGCGGTCCGCAAATTGCCGATCCGCAAAACACGGACTCCCGGCCATGTGCGTTCCGCATTTTGCGGACCGCACATGGCCGGCACTTTAATAGAAATGCCTTTTCTTGTCCGTGTGTGAGGACAAGAATAGGACATGCCCTGTTTTTTTGTGGTACAGAAGTTCCGGCCCCATTGAAAATGAAAGGGTCTGGATCTGTTCCGTAACGGATCCATTTTGCGGACGTGTGAATGGACCCTAACTGAGCAGGTAAGTGGAGAATTCCTTTAAATACTGGCTGTAATCTCTGTGATAGACGAGGCAGATCACAAAGTGGGGTGGATATCCAGGAATATGAACAGAAGACCGTCAAATGAGGATTGTGGGGGCTCCAACCCCCTGGAACGCTCAGTGAAGGAAAAAGATTTGAATCAGACATCATGTAGTACATGACAACCTCTTTCTAACAAAGCTAGAACCTGCCCTGGACCTCACATGGATCCAGAGATCTCCACATTCATTGCTCCAATTGTTCTGCTAGATTTGTTTCAGACTAGCTCCTCAGGGGCGTGTCCTTTCTGCTGCAACTTTCTCTTTGACTGTCACAGCCTCTAACAGAAGAACATGTGACTGGCGGCAGTTGAAGATTTAAACTTGAGCACATGCGACCACCTCAATGAGGTGGACAAGAACTAAGCAAAAGACCAACCAGCAGGTGGCGCTATACAGATAGCGTTCAGTGAATAACTCACTGGCTATAATACATTTTTAATGACATGCAATCACAAAAGTATTCAGATCCAGGGGCTGGTTTGAAAAAATGTACAATATTTTTGGTGACACAAACCCTTTTTATGTCCCGTAGAGAAAATTTGTTTTAAAAAGGGCCAGAAGTCGTTATAAGTAAAAAAAAAAGAATAAAAAAAAAAATTTGAATTTCTCACCTTTACCGATCCTCCCGCTGCTCCAGTTCTCCGCTTCCTGTACCGCCTCAGTCCAGTCCACTCAGCCAATCACTGGATGAGGAGGGCCACTGATGCAGCCAGTGATTGGTTGAGCCGGCATTTCCAGCCGGGATCAGGAAGTGAAGGAGCAGTGCTGTAACGGCTGTGATGGAGGATCGGGGAGGGTGTGCAATGCTTCTTTTTTAACCCCTTCTGACCCATTTAAAACAAATGTATCCCCTGGAACCCCCTGCTTGGCTGACATCTATTCTTCCGAGGTCTCCCATAAACATGCACGCTCAGCTGTGCTGAGAAGAGATGAGCGAAGTTCTCAAAACCTCCGATTCAGCTTCTTGGCCGAATTTCTTTGTAAGTAGCAGGCGCAATAACGGGGAACGGCGATTGCATCGCCTCCATCACTTAACCCCTTAGATGCCGCGTTCATCATCGATCACAGCATCTGATGTAAGAATGGAGGCCTTTCAGGGGTTAAAAAATAATAATAATACTCACCTCCACGAAATCCCACATGAAATCTCGCACAGTGTGAGGTGACGTCATACGTCACTGCACACGAGATTTCGCGTGGGATCTTCAATCGAGATGGCCGTGGCAGCCTCTTCATGCTCAAATGGATGAGGCGAGTATGTTTTTTTTTTTTTTACACCATTTCAGCGGAAATTGATTAGTTTTACTATATGCTAATGGACTTCTAGGAGCAACGGGGGCGTTGCCGTTACACCTGGAGGCTTTGCTCTCTCTGCAACTACAGCACCCCCTGCACCTTGATTGACAGGGCCAGGCAGTGAAAACATCATCATACCTGTCCCTGCCAAAGTGCAGAGAGCGCGGCAGTTGCCGAGACAGCAGAGCCTCTAGGTGTAATGGTAACGCCCCCGTTGCTCCTAGAAGCTCATTTGCATATAGTAAAAAATAATTTTACTCAGCAATGCGGGCACATATGAACATGGGACCAACACAGATGTCTTCAGCTGCCAAGCGCACATGTAACAGGTCAGCCGGTGTCATAGGGACAAACCTGCTGACAGACGCCCTTTAACCAGCAGTACACCGCTATCTGTGATATTCTGCCTAATCTCACCTGTAATGTGCAGATGGGATTACGCACTGCAGACCTCTTGCACACGTCGGACATTAGTCCTTCCCAGAGAGACTTACCTCAGGCCTCAGTCAGACTTGGGGCCCCTTCAGTTCCCTTCTTCTGCCTCCGAGGGGCGGTGTGGCTGCTGTAGCACTCGGTTCTAGGCTAGCCAGGGCCCCAGGGCAGGAGCTGGCTGTGACGCTCACAGACGGGCAGGCTAGTCACAGCGCTCCTACTTCTCCTGCTGGAGATTGGTGGAGTCGTAGTTCCCGCTCATCAGCTTCACACTTTTAGGCCTCATGCCTAAAAGGCATGTCCGTTGTGCCGTTTTTCGTGATTTTTGGGTCCGTGGAAAACTCAGCAAATGCACCGTTTGTCCTCTGCGTCCGTGGTCCGTGATTCCAGTCCGTCAAAAAAATATAACCTGTCCTATTCTTGTCCGCGAAAAACGGTTCGCGGACCCATTCAAGTCAATGGGACCGTGAAAAAATGCGGATGGCCATCCGTGTGTCATCCGCGTTCTGCGTCCGCATTTTTTTTGCGGATCCCTTGGCAGGCACTTGGCAAAAATTGTCAGCCTGTCTTTTGGTAAAATCTTTTGGGTCATGTCCGCTAAAAAAAAACAGAAGACACATGGAAACACAACGGAAGCAAAAACGGACACGGATCACGGAACAACGGAACCCCGTTTTGCGGACCGCAAAAACATACTGCCATGTGCATGAGGCCTTAGGCTGTTATTATGGGATCTCACAGGACAATTCAGAGAGGGAGTATAATGAGAGAGGACTATAACTCCCAGCATTCCCAGGTTATTAATATGGGATATCATTGGACAGTTCAGAGAGGGAGTATGAGGAGAGGACTACCACTCCCAGCATTCCCAAGCCATTTTTATGGGATATCATTGGACAGTTCAGAGAGGGAGTATGAGGAGAGGACTACCACTCCCAGCATGCCCAAGCCATTATTATGGGATACCAGATGACAGTTCAGGGTGAATAAGAGGAGAGGCTACAACTCCCAGCATGTTCAGGCTGTTATTATGGGATATCAGAGGACAGTTCAGAGAGGGGGGTATAAGAGGACAGGACTACCACTCTGAGCACGTAGCAAGGACTACAGCTTCCAGCATGTCCAGGCAGTTATTATGGGATGTCAGAGGACAATTCAAAGAGGGAGTATAAGAAGAGAGGACTACAACTCCCAGCATGCCCAGGGTGTTATTATGGTATATCAGCACTGATCACATGGAGGTGACATCATAGGTCCTTGCCACGTCTCTTCTCCACTGCTAAGCCCCTCCCCCTCCTGCACTGATCACAGCATGCTGATGTCATCACAGGTCCTTCAGCGCAGAGCTGCTCCTGGTGGTTGGTCCCAGAGGGGAGGGTCCACTGTATGGCTCTATAAGTTAGTGCACTTCATTTACTGCTATCTGCCACTGTAAACTAGTCCCCTGTATGATATGGTTATTTGGACCCTGAAAGACACTATGATTTAGTGCACACTGTATAAGTTACGGCATGGTATTGTTCTTTGTATACTGTATGGCAGTATTCATTATGCGCTGTATGATATGGGTATTTATTTGTACAGGGTATGGCCCTAAATGACAACACTCTATGGAACAGTTACTTTACTTATGTTATTTTATGCTGTATGACAATATAAACTAGTGCACCGTACGGTATGGTTACTCTTGTATAATACTGTATATGTGGTTTGGTTATTTGGAACCCTGCAAGACACTATATGTGCACACTGTATGACAGCATACTGTACATTATAAGTATAGTATGGTATAAATATTTATTTGTACACTGTATAGCACTCTAATATAATGCACTGTATGGGATGCTTATTTGTACACTGTATGGCATAGTTAATTATACACGTATGACGCTATACAATAGAGCACTGTACAGTATGGTCATTTGCACACTGTATGACGCTATAAATTAGTGCACTGTATGGTCATTTGTTCACAGAATGATGCTATACAGTAATGCACTGTACAGTATGGTTATTTGTACACAGTATGACGCTATACAGTAGTGCACTGTATGGTATGGTTATTTGCACACAGTATGACCCTATACAGTAATGCACTGTACAGTATGGTCATTTGTTCACAGTATGACGCTATACAGTAGTGCACTGTATGGTATGGTTATTTGTACACAGTATGACCCTATACAGTAATGCACTGTGTGGTATCATTATTTGTACACAGTATGATGCTATAAATTAGTGCACTGTATGGTATGGTCATTTGTACACAGTGTGACGCTATACAGTAGTGCACTGTACGGTATTGTTGTTTAAACACAGTATGAAGCTATACAGTAGTGCACTGTACGGTATGGTTATTTGTACACAGTATGACGCTATACAATAAGGCACTGTACGGTATGGTTATTTGTACACAGTATGACGCTATACAATAAGGCACTGTACGGTATGGTTATTTGTACACAGTATGACGCTATACAATAAGGCACTGTACGGTATGGTTATTTGTACACAGTATGACGCTATACAATAAGGCACTGTACGTTGTGGTTATTTGTACACAGTATGGCGCTATACAGTAGTGCACTGTGTGGTATGGTTATTTGTACAGAGTATGAAGCTATACAGTAGTGCACTGTACGGTATGGTTATTTGTACACAGTATGACGCTATACAATGTTGCACTGTACGGTATGGTTATTTGTACACAGTATGACGCTATACAATGCTGCACTATACGGTATGGTTATTTGTACACAGTATGACGCTATACAATGTTGCACTATACGGTATGGTTATTTGTACACAGTATGACGCTATACAATGTTGCACTGTATGGTATGGTTATTTGTACACAGTGTGACGCTTTACAATGTTGCACTGTACGGTATGGTTATTTGTACACAGTATGGCGCTATACAATAAGACACTGTACGGTATGGTTATTTGTACACAGTATGGCGCTATACAATAAGACACTGTACGGTATGGTTATTTGTACACAGTATGGCGCTATACAATAGTGCACTGTTTGGTTATTTATAATCTAAATTGCACCATTGAGCACCAGCCATCGTTCTGGCATGTTGCATCTTCCCATGTAATATAGAGAAGTTACTTCACCTCCATAACTACCCAGCAGAACATGTAATAAGAGGACACATTCCTGGTGAAACGCAGCAGGACGTCTATTAGCTGCGGCGCTGGCACTCTCATTATTATGAAATGCTCACCTATCCCACTCATTGACATTCAGAATACACAACGCGTTTCTTCCCCACAAGATTGAAATTTGGGCAAGACTGATTTAAAATGTCTCCAGCGCGGAGTGCTGAATGGGTTCTTCACCCACTTCTGACACGCTTCAAAGAAAACAAGAGCCGCGCGTTTCTTTGAAACGGAGGAAGTTGCTGGATCAGACCCCGTCTTTGGAAATTGTGAATACATCTCCTGATACGGAACATGAAAGGGGACAACGCTCACATTAATACAGGTAATAAATTCGGAGGCCCCCCTGCTATTCCCATCTTATAGCAATCTGCAGGTGAGCGTCTTCTTAAAAAACAAATGCCTCCTCATTTGTTTAGATCCGGAGACTAATAAGCCGCTCGCTGGATAATGCTTTCTGACAATTCATCATTCAATGACCTGCAAGAATCACATTTTCGGGTTCCTTTACCGGTATGATAATGCCCAAGAAATGGAGGCAGATTTTTAACCCTTTGTTTTATTTTGTTTGTTTTTTTCCGTCATCAATACCATTATTACAGATGTAACTTCTAGTCTGTTATCCACTGTGGAAGTAGTAGGAAGATGTAGGAAATATTGTGAGCTTAAACAGCACCTGTCAGCAGGATTATCCCTATCAAACAGGCATACAAGCGGATAGGGTTGATCATACTGGTTAAAATGATACCTCTTTTTGTGAAAATCGGTTGTTGCGTTCCTGAGAAAAAAATACTTTTATTATTTATGCAAATGAGAGCTTCTGTGCATAGAGGGGCGAGGCTGGCACTGGAAAGCTGAGGAATAGAAGTGCATCAGGGGGCTAGGCCCCTCCCTTGAGGCACTGAAGAGATCATTTGCATAGATAATAAAGTCTTTTTTTCTCAGAGCTCCACAGAGCTGTGTTCGCTTAAAATGTGACTTCCACAACACCCCACCCCCTTAACAGTGACCTCTACATCACCCTGCCCCTTCACACTGACTTCCATAGTGGACCTTACCTTTAATAGTGACCTCCACCATTCCCTGCTCGCTTAACAGAGACCTCCACAGTGCCCGCCCCTTTAACAGTGACCTCCACAGCATCCTGCCTCCTTAACAGTGACCTCCACAGCGGCCCATCCCTTTATTAGTGACCTCCACAGTACCCCATCTCCTTAACAGTAATGTTCACAACACCCCGTCCCCTTAACAGTGGCCTCTACAGCAATCTGCCCCTTAACACTGACCTCTATAGTGGACCATTCCCTTAACTGTGACCTCCATAGCAGCCTGCCCCTAGGATAGCCAGAGGTCCGGTTTTAGGCTGGACAGTTCGGCGCTTTCAAACTCCCTGTCCTCCGGTGCAGGGCCTAAACGGACGCAGGGATGACCTTTTGAACAGCTCACTCTCAGTCAGCAGCACTATGCTGTCTGAGTGTGAGCTGCAGGAGAAAGTCTCCCTCCCTCCCGCCCCTGCAGCTGACAGAAGTTAATTTTTACCTTCATTTTTTCAATCCCTGTCGGCTGCGGAGTGGGAGGGGCGTAGCTTAGCAGGACCTGGGGGCCGGGTTTTTAAGTTTGTCTTTTGAGGGTGGCCTGAATGGCCACCCTACCTGACCCTGAACTGTGACCTCCATAGCACTCCTCTCCCTTAACAGTGTCATCCACAGCGCCCTGCCCCTTTCAAGCTGACCTGCAGCAGTGAAGAAAAATGGCCGAGTTGTTATGGAAACCTGGTGTAAAACTGTGTGTATGTGGAAACTAAGGACCTGTGAGCTTCTATTGGCTGATAAGGGACATGTGACTGTGTTTATGGCAGTTGGGATATGAAGAGAAAGACCTGCAGGCTTCTATTGGCTAATGTAGGTCATGTGATGTGCCATATTTACATTTTTTGGTAATATCTCAGGAACGGTACATTCTAGAGAGCTGAGACCCGGTCTAAAACCCTCCAGGACACCTGATGTACCTATGTGCCAAATTACGTAATTGTAAAGTGCGGATTCCTTTAGCGGACATACACACACACATACACTTAGCTTTAAATATTAGATTTATATATATATATTGCATAACTAAAATGTATTATTATTATTACTGTGTTTTTTTTTTTTTTTTCAATGCCAGTATTACTATTACTAGTAATAATATACAATATACCAATACAAAAAATCTCTATAATAATGATAATAATAATAATAATAATAAAAATCATCTTTATTTATTTATGTTTTGCTGTGATCTAGGAATATTTTTATAATTATGTATTACTATAAAATGGGTTTTCCTGGATTAGAGTATTAATAATCTCTCCTCAGGATAGGTCATCAGTATTTGATCAGTAGGGGTCCGACACCCCCACCAATGAGCTGTTTGCTCTGCGGCCTCCTTACAGCACAGCGCCGTCCATCGTATAGTGGCTATACTTAGTATTGCAGTCCAGGCCTATTCACCTTAATAGGACTGAGCTGCATATAGGCCATGTGACCAATGAACACGACGTCACTGGCCAGCCGATCCCGACAGAATTTGTGGGTTTGACTGCATGAATCTACGGCCAGCTTAAAAATGCAGAATTTCCAGAACATTTTTTACTTTGCTATAATTGACCCTCAGATTTAGAGATCTCACTTCGGCTGTGCTTTGACTATTACCGTATTTGTATAGATCAGACGCATTCAATCAGTCAATGATCAGCGACAGGTCATATATCAGGCCCTCACATGCCACAATTTTGAAACATTAATTGATTAATTGCCTGTTCAATTAGAAAAGTGTGTCTGAATATGTGTCAATCCGCCAAGAAAGCGATATGGATTTATGGAGGGGTTTACCTTGTAGTCATTGTGCATTGTAGTCATTGGATTTCCATCAAGGAATTAAAGGCAAACTTCACAATATCTGCCCCTGGGTGTCATTTTATTGTCACATGAGATAAAACCTTTTCCCATAAAAAATTTACGGAAAAAAAGATGAAACGGTGAAACTATTTTCTAGAAACAGCGCCAATCTTGTCCTCAGGTCTTGTCTGGTAATGCAAAGTAGTGTCATTAACTTAAATAAGATTGAGCCGCAGTACCTCACACCTCCCATGTACAGGAGTGGCGCTGTTTCGGGAATTTTTTCCAAGCTTATAAAACTCTTTTAAAGGAGATCTCTGCTTCTCCTAGATATTGATCAGGACTCTCAATAATTAACGAGAACTGAGAGCAGTTACAAGGAGGGTCTCTCATATTTTCATGCATGTGGGCAAAGCTGGCCATACACATTAGATGAATGTTGGCTGAACTTGCCAATTTCGATGAGCCCGGATGATCATCTAATGTGTATGGAGATCTTTTTACTCCTCCAATGGCAGATGTCAGGGGAGAGATTGATCAGGCAGTTGGATTTGATATGTCCAATCCTTTGGTTCTCAGTGGGTGATGCTACTCCAGTCTCTGGCCTGGCTTATTCTCTTCTACTGTGTGTTGGGTTGCAATGGCAACCTGCAGTGAAGTGATGACATCACCAAGCTTGGGCGCCAGGACACTACCAGACTATTCGGGTTAGTCACGGGTGTTCCTGTATACCCCCTTCTTCTCCAATACAGTGATCTTCAACTCTGCTGCCTCTTCATTCCTGTTCGATCTCTTCAACTTTGCTACATTACAAGCTCAGCTCTACCAGTCTACAAATCTGCTGCATAATAAGCTCCCCTATACTAGTCTATAAACCCCCTGCATCATCAACTCTGCTATACTGATCTACAAATCTGCATCATACATTATCCTATACCAGTCTACCAATCTGCTGCATCATGAGCTCTCTTATACCAGTCCACAATTCTGCTGTAATTTCAGCTCTGCTGCATCATAAACTCTCCTATACTAGTCCACAGCTATGCTGCATTATCAGCTCTGCTATACCAGTCTACAAATTTTCTTCATCATAAACTCTCCTATGCTAGTCTGCAACTATGCTTCAGAATCAGCTCTGTTATACCAGTCTTCAACTCTCTTCTTGCATCAACCCTGCTACATCAGTTTCCAGCACTTTGTTACATCAGTTCAGCTACACGTGCCTCCAGCAACTCTGCTACAATAAGGGCACACAAACTTTGTTTTTCCGTTTACATTCTGTTTTTTTTTGCGTTCCGTATACGGAACCATTCATTTCAATGGATCCACACCAAAAAAAAAAACGGAAGGTACTCCGTATACCTTCCATTTCCGTTTTTCCGTTCCATTTAACCAGTTGCCTACCGCCTCACGCAGGATTGCGTCCTGCGGGCGGTCGGTTTGTTCCTCCTTGACGCGCGGGTGCGTCATCTCGCGAGAGGCGAGATTTCCTGTGAACGCGCGCGCGCGTGTTCACAGGATCGCGTCGGGGACAAGGTAAACTACAGCCTGCCAGCGCTGATCGTGCGCTGGCAGGCTGTAGAAGTTAAAAAAAATGGCATAGCAGACGCTGTTTTGTCTGATATGCTTGCTGATTGTTCCTTTGGTGGTCCCTTTTGCTTGGGACCACCAAAGGAACTTTTATAAGTGCACCAAATCACCACACAGACCCCCCCACCCATCCACCCCACCCCCACCCCCGTCACTGATTAACCCCTGATTAACCCCTGATTAACCCCCGATCACCCCATGTCACCCCCTGTCACCCCCTGACACTAATTACCCCCTGTAAGGCTCATTCAGACGTCCGTATGTGTTTTGCGGATCCATGGATCCACGGATCCGCAAAACACGGACACCAGCAATGTGCTTTCCGCATTTTGCGGATCCGCACATTGCCAGAACTATATAGAAAATGCCTTTTCTTGTCCGCAATTGCAGACAAGAATAGGACATGCTCTATCTTTTGCGGAGCTGCGGCCGGATGTTTGGTGGCCGAAACCCGGAAGTTTGCGGCCGCAGCTCCGCAAATGCTGATGCGGCGAGCGCATAGTGTGCTCTCCGCATCACCGCCAGCCCCATTCACACTGAATGGGTCCGCATCTATTCCGCAGAATTGCAGAATAGATGCGGACATTTTTGCGGACGTGTGAATAGGGCCTTACTACTTTTTTTTTTTCACATTTTTTGGCAGAGATATATTCATCCACATTGATCGATGCGAATGAGGAAATCTGTGCCGTTTTTTTGTTTTTGCACATTTTTGGGCAGAGATTTATTCATCCACAATGATCGATGCGAATGAGGAAATCTGTGCCGTTCATTTTTTTTCTTTTCAGCCCAGAGGCTGAACGGGAAAAAAAATCTCATTACCCGTATGCTCAATATACGGAGAATCGCAGAAACTCCTAATGCTGGCCATACGTGTAATGATTGCGGAGACCCTAAAATGCCAGGACAGTATAAATACCCCACATGTGACCCCATTTTAGAAAGAAGACACCCCAAGGTATTCCGTGAGGGGTATGGCGAGTTCATGCAAAATTTTATTTTTTGTCACAAGTTAGTGGAGAATGAGACTGTAAAAAAAAAATAATAATCAATTTCCGCTAACTTGTGCCAAATTTTTTTTTTCTGTGAACTCGCCATGCCCCTCACGGAATACCTTGGGGTGTCTTCTTTCCACAATGGGGTCACTTGTGGGGTATTTATACTGTCCTGGCATTTTAGGGGTCCTAAAGTGTGAGAATCCAAATACGTAAAAATGGCCTGTGAAATCCTAAAGGTACTCATTGGAATTTAGGGCCCTTTGCGCATCTTGGCTGCAAAAAGTGTCACACATGTGGTATCGCCGTACTCAGGAGAAGTAGGGCAATGTGTTTTGGGGTGTATTTTACATATACCCATACTGTGTGTGAGAAATATCACTGTAAACGACAACTTTTTAAATTTTTTTATTCAAAGTTGACAATTTACAGAGATATTTCTCTCACCCAACATGGGTATATGTAAAAATACACCCCAAAACACATTGCCCTACTCAGGGGCGTAACTAGAAGTGACTGGGCCCCACAGCAAATTTTTGTAAGGGGGGCCCCCCCCCCCCCACACATGTAGCAGTGCCAGCTCTGTACACTATATACACATGTAGCAGTGCCAGCTCTGTACACTATACACATGTAGCAGTGCCAGCTCTGTACACTATACACATGTAGTAGTGCCAGCTCTGTACACTATACACATGTAGCAGTGCCAGCTCTGTACACTATACACATGTAGCAGTGCCAGCTCTGTACACTATACACATGTAGCAGTGCCAGCTCTGTACACTATACACATGTAGTAGTGCCAGCTCTGTACACTATATACATATGTAGCAGTGAGTGAGAGCTGTCTATGCCCCTTTATTTCCACACAGAGTAGACATCATATTTTTCATTAGTACCTCACAAGCTGGAGCTGACGTGCTGCTCTCACTGCTCTGCCTCTTTTCTACTCTCTGCTGCCCCCTGCCTGCAGCTCCTCCTGTCCTCCTGGTCTTGGCTGTTTTGTCCCTTCTCCTGCCTGTCACGTCCTCCTGCTCTGAATGAGATAGTGTATGTGGGCGGGCTTAATACAGCCTGCGCGCTGTACTCACAGTTAGGGTCGGGAGACACAGAACAAATCAGGTTAGCGAGGACTGCAGATTGAGGAGAGGAGGGGAGGGGAGGGGACGGTCCCCCGGCGCCGACGCTACTGCGCCTGCTGTGAAGGGGCCAGGGGCCCTGAATTGATCATGATTGATTAACTTAACTTGCGATTGCATATGAACTGAACTAATAAACAGTAAACTGTCACACATGCTGCTGGGCGCCGGGCCCCTTGGCAGCCCGGGCCCCGAAGCAGCCGCTTCCCCTGCTTCCCCAGTAGTTACGCCACTGGCCCTACTTCTCCTGAGTACGGCGATACCACATGAGTGACACTTTTTTGCAGCCTGGGTGCGCAAAGGGGCCCAAATTCCAACGAGTACCTTTAGGTTTTATATGGCTGCTCACAATTTAGCCCCACCCAAAATGCCAGAACAGTAAACACACCCCACAAATGACCCCATTTTGGAAAGAAGACACCCCAAGGTATTCGCTGAGGGGCATAGTGAGTCCATGAAAAATTTAACTTTTTGTCAAAAGTTAGCAGAAAGGTAGACATTATGAGAAAAAACAATAAAAAATCAATTTCCGCTAACTTGTGCCAAAAAAATCTTCTATGAACTCGCCATGCCCCTCACAGAATACCTTGGGGTGTCTTCTTTCCAAAATGGGGTCACATGTGGGGTATTTATACTGCCCTGGCAATTTAGGGGCCCTAAAGCGTGAGAAGAAAATTGCGTAAAAATGCCCTCCTAAAAGGTACTCATTGGTTTTAGGGCCCCTTATGCATCTTAGCTGCAAAAATGTCACTCATGTGGTATCGCCGTACTCAGGAGAAGTGGGGCAATGTGTTTTGGGGTGTATTGTTACATATACCCATACTTTGTGTGAGAAATATCTCTGTAAATTGACAACTTTGAATAAAAAAATGTAAAAAGTTGTCGTTTACAGCAATATTTCTCACACGCAGCATGAGTATATGTAAAAATACACCCCAAAGCACATTGCCCTACTTCTTCTGAGTACGGAGATACCACATGAGTGACACTTTTTTGCAGCCTGGGTGCGCAAAGGGGCCCTAAAACCAATGAGTACCTTTAGGATTTCACAGGCCATTTTTACGCATTTGGATTCTCACGCTTTAGGGGCCCCTAAAATGCCAAGTCAGTATAAATACCCCACATGTGACCCCATTTTGGAAAGAAGACACCCCAAGGTATTCCCTGAGGGGCATGGGGAGTTCACAGAATTTTTATTTTTGGCACAAGTTAGCGGAAATTGATATATATATATATTTTTTAATTTTGTTTTTTACTAAGTCTCATATTCCACTAACTTGTGACAAAAAATAAAATTTTACATGAACTCACCATACCCCTCACGGAATACCTTGGGGTGTCTTCTTTCCAAAATGGGGTCACATGTGGGGTATTTATACTGTCCTGGCATTTTAGGGCCCCTAAAGCGTGAGAAGAAGTCTGGAATCCAAATGCGTAAAAATGCCCTGTGAAATCCTAAAGGTACTCATTGGTTTTAGGGCCCTTTGCGCATCCAGGCTGCAAAAGTGACACACATGTAGTCGCGCATGCTCAGGAAGTAGAGCAATGTGTTTTGGGGTGTATTTTTATATTTACCTATACTGTGTGTGAAAAATATCTCTTTAAACGACAACTTTTAAAAAATTTTATACAAAGTTGACAATTTACAGAGATATTTCTCTCACCCAGCATGGGTATATGTAAAAATACATCCCAAAACACATTGCCCTACTTCTCCTGAGTACGGCGATACCACATGAGTGACACTTTTTTGCAGCCTGGGTGCGCAAAGGGGCCCAAATTCCAACGAGTAATTTAGCCCCGCCCAAAATGCCAGAACAGTAAACACTCCCTACAAATGACCCCTTTTCGGAAAGTAGACACCCCGAGGTATTCACTGAGGGGCATAGTGAGTCCGTCTGAGATTTTTTTTTTTTTTGCCAGAAGTTAGCAGAAATTGAAACTTTTTTTTTTTTTTTTCTCAGAAAGTGTCATTTTCCGCTAACTTGTGAAAAAAAATTAAATGATACATGAACTCACCATGCCCCTCCGCGAATACTTTGGGGTGTCTTCGTTCTAAAATGGTGTGATTTGGGGGGTATTTATACTTTCCTGGCATTCTAGCACCTGAAGAAACATGACAGGCGCTCAGAAAGTCAGAGCTGCTTCAAAATGCAGAAATTCACTTTTTTGCACCATAGTTTGTAAACGCTATAACTTTTACCCAAACCAATAAATATACACTTATTGGACTTTTTTTATCAAAGACATGTAGAACAATAAATTTAGAGAAAAATTTATATAGAAATGTATTTTTTTGAAAAATTTTACAACAGAAAGTGAAAAATGTCATTTTTTTGCAAAAATGTCGTTAAATTTTTATTAATAGCAAAAAAAGTAAAAATGTCAGCAACAATGAAATACCACCAAATGAAAGCTCTATTAGTGAGAAGAAAAGGAGGTAAAATTCATTTGGGTGGTAAGTTGTATGACGGAGCAATAAACGGTGAAAGTAGTGTAGTGCAGAATTGTAAAAAGTGGCCTGGTCATTAAGGGTGTTTAAGCTAGGGGGGCTGAAGTGGTTAAAGATAGAACATGTCCTATTATTGTCCGCATAACGGACAAGGATAATACTGTTCTATCAGGGGCCAGCTGTTCCGTTCCGCAAAAAACGGAATTCACACGGACGTCATCGGTATTTTTTGCGGATACGTTTTTTGCGCACCACAAAGTACTGAAAAAGCCATGCGGTCGTGTGCAAGAGGCTTAACTGTTGCACTGAACAACAGTAACTCAGCTACATCTTCTCAGCCACACTGGTTCTCCACCTCTACTGCATCACGTCTACAGTTCTGCTACCCTTAGTCATCTGCTCTGCTACACTGATTCTCCAGCTCTGCTGCACCAGTCCTCCTGCTCTGCTGCATCAGCATCCTTTCCGTGTTGCACTGCTCTTCCAGATACACCTCACCAGGTGAAAACATGCCAGGAAATAACGGACTGCCAGAGGTGTATAGCTACTCCATTCTTCTCACTGAGAACCCATGCACATTGGTATGTCTATCTAATGTGTATGAGTGGCCTAGGAAACTGCAACTATTTCCAGACCAACATATGACTTGCCTGACACAGAGGCTCTAAACACATTACCCGTGTCAGATCCCGCCCCTCAGACTCTTCCCCTGCGTAATATATTCTATCCGTTTTGCCTAAGGTGTTCCTCCAAGCGGCTGGCCAACCTCATACGTTGAGGGCATATGACTAGGATAGCCACCTTTGGGACTCGCACCTATTTCTAGAACAGAGCCCACAAATGGGAGGACGGCCGCCTCCATCCATTTCTGTAGGACTGCCGAAGATAGTCGATCACTGGCTCGGCTGTATCTGCCAGCCCCTTAGAAGTGAATGGAGCGGTAGCTGCTGCTCGGCTATTTTCGGCGCTCTTATAGAAATGAATGAAGGACAGTCGCGCAAGAACAGTGCGCCGCCTTCACTTTGCAAGTTCTATTCTACAGAAGAGGTGGGACACGCACCGATCAGACATTGGTGGCATATGCTAGCGATGTGCCCCCAATGTATGAGATGGACCAACCCCTTTAAGTCTACTCGATCTGCATTACTGGCCGTTATAATTAGAGATGAGTGAATTAATCAAAAATAAAATTTGGCTACTTCGCCGAATTTTAGAAAAAAATTTGCTTAGTGATGAACTACTTCGAAGCAAATTTATCCTGAAATTCGGAGTGAAGTCCACTTTGTGGACTTCGATTCACTCAACACTAGTTATGATTATTCCTCTGACTGTCTCTTGGTTTTGCTGTGACCTTTACTTATTTTCTCTACTTTCCTTAGACTCGTTCCCTTGTCTTATATTGCAGGCGCCTCCTCTGCTGAGGGCTCGTGTCCGTCTCACATTGGTTTATTCTTCCAACACCCTTATCAGAACCAGAGAATCTGTTTATCTCCCGGTGCCTTCAACTGGATGGATGGGATTTTCAGAGAGAAAATAGAAAAATGATCCATTTCGTGACAGCAAACCAAGGACAGCTGACCACACCGACCATCTTCAATGAAGCATGGTCTCTTCTTCGGCTGCCGCTGAGAATGAACGATGCCGCGCCTGCCGCTATTCTGATAAATTCTCCAAGAAAGAAGGAAAAGTCGTAACAGATTTTTTAAGCCTTAAACCAAAGAATAATAATACAAATCCTAAAAAGGTAAAGGAATAAATGCGAGGCTCATTCAGGGATGCTTTGAAACAGCTCGTCAAACGTATGTCCCCATGTATGGAACTCAATACCAATGCTGTAGCACGCAAGCGGGATAGACTGTCATTAAATATAGCCTGCAGAGGAAAATGCCATATACAAGTCATATAATGACCAGATATAATGCTATCACTCATTATTCAAAAACGTTATCCGAAAGTTTAGGTACGTTTGAAAGTATTAGTCAGTGACCTCATAACCACCTTTTAATATAAATTATTAAAAACTTTTGTATCAAATTTAAAAGCCATAGACATCTTTACACTCTTATTTTTATCACTGGTCATTTTCATCCTCAATTGAACAACTTTCTATATAGTCTTCATCAGGCTCGGACTGGCCCGCCGGGGAAATCCTCAGTGGGCCCGAGCTTCCTTGCGTTAAAGCTGTCTGCAATAAGCCCCTCCCCTGTACACAGTGGGCTGCATGCTGCCTATGATTCATCTAATATATAAAGCTGAGTGTATGTATGTCCGCTAAAGGAATCTGCACCATCGCATTTACAATCATGAAATGTGGCACACAGATACATCAGGCGTCCAGGAAGGTTTTTTTACCGGGCCTCAGCTCTCTAGGCTCCCGAGATATTACAAAAAAATGCAAATATGGCACATCACATGACCTACATTAACCAACAGAAGCCTGCAGGTCTTTCTCTTCATATTCCAACTGACATACACATGGTCACATGTCCCTTATCAGCCAATAGAAGCTCGCAGGTCCTTAGTCTCCACATACACACAGTTTTACACCAGGTTTTCATAACAACCCAGCCATTTTTCTTCACTGCTGCAGGTCAGCTTTAAAGGGGCAGGGCACTGTGAATTACAGGGAGCGGAGTGCTGTGGAGGTCACAGTTCAGGGTCAGGTAGGGTGTCCATTCAGGAAACCCTGAAAAGACGGACCTAAAAACCCCACCCCCAGGTCCCGCCAAGCCACTCCCCCGAACAGGGAGTCTGAAAGCCGGACTGTCCGGCCTAAAACCGGACCTCTAGCCACCATAGGGGCAGGCTGCTGATGAGGTCACAGTTAAGGGGACGGTCCGCTATGGAGGTCAGTGTTAAGGGACAGATTGCTGTAGAAGCCACTGTTACGGGGACTGGGTGTTGTGGAAATCACTGTAAAGGAGATGGGGTACTGTGGAGGTCACCAATAAAGGGGCGGCCGCTGTAGAGGTCACTGTTAAGGGGGCAGGCTGCTGTGGAGGTCACTGTCAAGGGGCGGGATGCTGTCGAAGTCACTGTTAAAGGGGAGAGCTGGTGTGGAGGTCACTGATGAGGGGGCAGGATGTTGTGGAGGTCACTGTTAAAGGGGCGGGCGCTATGGAGGTTTCTGTTAAGGGGACAGGAAACTGTGGAGGTCACAGTTAAGGGTATGGTCTGCTATAGAGGTCAGTGTTGAGGGGTGGGGTTCTGTAGAGGTCACTGGTAAGGGGGCGGGGAGTTGTGGAGGTCACATTTTAAGGGAACGGAGGTCACTGTTAAGGGGGCGGGCTATTGTGGAAATAACTGTTAACGAGATGGGGTACTGTGGAGGTCACTAATAAAGGGTCGGCCGCTGTGGCATTTTACAAGATTTTATGTAATTTAGATCATGTGGAAACAGCCTTACTGTGACCAGGACTGCTAATTTGTCTAAAACCTGTCAGTCAATAGCACTGACAGCCTCTCCTCCAATGAGGCAGCTCTGCTAGAAGGACTGCTGTCTGTGTGATCAGTCTGGAGCCCTGCTGCTGTGAGGTGGAGGAGCCTAGCTCAGGACCTGAGGACACAACTAGCAACACAGAGAGTCATGAGGTAAAGAAGGAATCTGCATGTACAGATGTAGCAGGGTTAGCACTCCCTCTGTTAACTCAAATTTCTTAACTCATTTCATTATCTTGATAAAAAAGCCATTGAAAAGCAATTGAAGGTGTTTGCTTAGATTAGATAACCAAACTCAGAAATCTCATAAAAATGGAGTGCTAACCATGCTACATCTGTATTGTAATTGGTTTAAAAAAGTGCCTGCATGTATGACAGTGTGTGTATGTAAGAGTGCATGCTTGCATGACAGTGTGTGTATGTAAGAGTGCATGCATGCATGTCTGACAGTGTGTGTATGTAAGAGTGCATGCATGTATGACAGTGTGTGTATGTAAGAGTACGTGGATGTATGACAGTGTGTGTATATAAGAGTGCCTGCATGTATGACAGTGTGTGTATGTAAGAGTGCATGCATGCATGTCTGACAGTGTGTGTATGTAAGAGTGCATGCATGTATGACAGTGTGTGTATGTAAGAGTGCGTGCATGTATGACAGTGTGTGTATATAAGAGTGCCTGCATGTATGACAGTGTGTGTATGTAAGAGTGCATGCATGTATGACAGTGTGTGTATGAAAGAGCACCAGCTTGGTTCTGGTACTGTTTCTATACCGCACCTGACTGCTGTAACTAATCACTGGCCAGTGAAACAAGGCCAGTGATTAGCTGCAGTGGTCATGTGCGATATTACACTATAGCTTTCTATATAAAAGATTATTTTAAAGGATGTTGATGCAAATTGGAAAACCCCCTTAAGTGTCAATATTTGCATGAAACTATAGCTTGGGCCCCTTCTACTGGTGGGACATTGGCACCCCAATCCGACACTGGTTTTCATTAGGGATGATGAACCCAAACACCGAACCCAGACTTCAGTAAAAAAAAAGTCCGGGTTCGGTGTTCGGGTGGGTTATAAATTATGTTATTATTTTCCGTTATACCATGGTATAACAGAAAATAACAGAATTCCTAAGACAAAACGGAAACCTTTAGAGGCATTCCATTTTGCATTTTGTCATAAAAATAGTCTATGGGCAGCATAACAAAATCCTGTTGATTTCCTTCCAGCATAATGGAAACCAGGACAGATCCGTTATGTTGCCCATAGACTTCTATTATGACGGAATACAAACGGAATGCCTCTAAAGGTTTCCGTTTTGCAGTCTGTCGTATGAATACCTTCATTTTCCGTTATAAACAAGTTATAACAGAAAATATGTTCCGGACCCCATTCACTTCTATGGGGTACGGGTTCGAGTTCGGGTCAAGTTCCCGAACTTTGACCTGAAGTTCGGCTGAACTCGGCAAACCCGAACATCCACGGGCTCGTTCATCGCTAGTCTTCATTAAAAATTTCATACCACTGTCCATCTGCAGAGCATGTCTAAGTCTGTGTTCCGTGTGCCGAAAGCAAAACCTCCACCTGTATAATGCAACATGCCAAAATTAATAAATTTTTAATTTTCATGTAAAAAAAAACAAAAACCGCTGCATTCTACTGGGTAAAATCAAAGGCACACAGAAGTACGGTATGGGGCGAGAGACTTCCATGTGCATGCATCCTTATGGTGTGTGTGAGATTCGAGGGCTGGGAAAAATAAATTGTTTTCATGGATATCTGATCTCGACACTGGTGGGATAAGAGTTTTAGTTGCCCCCCCAGCAGTTGTGCCTCATAGCCATGCCGCGGATGATGACCCCATGGGCCTATTGACGATCCTATTGGATTCAACTCAGCATAACTGTATGTCAAGCTGCCAGAAATTCCTAAATTATTTAACATAGTATTACGCTAAGGTGCTCAACAGGGTTAACAAAGAAGTATTTTTTGTACCATTTCCACTAGAGATCATCAAGTCGTTTGTAAAGTTTCAAGATTTTACCAAAATTTTTGAAAAAAATCAGTTCCTAACGAACCCAAATCGAATTTTAAGAAATGCACTCATCTGTAATATTCACCACTCTGCCCTATGGTATGTTTTGGGTCATGCCATAGAACCCCTTTTATATACCTTTGGGAACATATAAGGGTGCCCAAAAACTTTGTGGCATGGGAGTACTGAAGGTTATGGTCAGCGGGGTATGTAACCACAGCCTCCTTGACAGGAATTAGGCAGTATGCCTATAGGCCCACACAAGTCTATAGGTGTTATGCATCCGCTTACGCAAATCCCTAAGACAGCACCAGGTAGGGGCAAGAGGGGGACAGCGGAAGGGCCATGGGCAATAGCACTTTCATTGTGGCAAAAGAGGTAGGTTAAGAAATTGGCATGGGGTGGGGGGGGGGTGGGGGTCGTTTCAGTTTTTGGCTCAGGCAGCAGAAAGGCTAGGTGCACTCCTGCCCAGGATTAATGAGGTTAATATACCTTCGATCTCCCGTCTCCCATGCATCTATTCGAAGGGCTTTAGCGCTAAGGCGCAGCTAGTTTACAGCTTCTGGAGAGAATTTGATATGTAATGGAAAAACAATTAAACTATTTAATTAGTTAAAAAGAGCTAATTCTGCCAATTAGGAAGAGGGATTTATGAGAAAGTCTTTCTGCCGCAACAAACTGCGGGAAACATATTACTCCAATCACCTGGGGCTGTAATCCTCAAAGGTTTTTATTGTCCCAAGAGGCCCCTTCCAGAGAGCTGTTCCTGCGCAGAGTTTCTCTAGTAGGCATGATTTTTTAATGAGAGAAGCTTGATTAACAGAGTATAAAAGCACATTGATAGGAATATGCCAAGACGTCTTATTCTCCAACTTCCTTTTTTTTTTTCGTAATTAA
Source organism: Bufotes viridis (assembly GCA_033119425.1). Lineage (NCBI taxonomy): Eukaryota > Metazoa > Chordata > Amphibia > Anura > Bufonidae > Bufotes > Bufotes viridis. The sequence continues at coordinate 424,100,476 of CM065592.1, forward strand.
AATCAGAATTTTCCAATTCTACAATGCAGAAAAACAAATAGCTAAAAAAATTATAGTAAGTGCTTCTTATCTTTGCCCTCCCTTAAAATATACAAATGGAGAAGAGAAATATGCCTTATTGACCTTATTTTTTAAATAAATCAGATTTCATATAGATTGATAGATAGAAGATAGATAAATAGATATGAGATAGATAGATAGATAGATAGATAGATAGATATGAGATTTATAGATAGATAGATAGATAGATAGATAGATATGAGATTTATAGATAGATAGATAGATAGATAGATAGATAGGCTGCAGTGACATTTTGGCCCAAAGATAAGTGACTTCTATGGCTTTAGTTGAAGGATGAATGAACGTCCCATGGACACAGCAGCCAGTACTGCGGTAATGAAGTGTGGGGGAAGGGGTGACATTACTGAGAAGTTCACAATATTGCAGTTTTTTTTATTTAATTCTCAGGGTGTTGTATTAAGGCCAGGCGACCCCTGAAAGAAACCCATTACTCCTCATCCCTGGTATTACTCCTCATCCCTGGTATTACTCCTCATCCCTGGCATTACTCCTCATCCCTGGTATTACTCCTCATCCCTGGCATTACTCCTCATCCCTGGCATTACTCCTCATCCCTGGCATTACTCCTCATCCCTGGCATTACTCCTCATCCCTGACATTACTCCTCATCCCTGACATTACTCCTCATCCCTGGCATTACTCCTCATCCCTGACATTACTCCTCGTCCCTGGCATTACTCCTCATCTATGACATTACTCCTCATCCCTGGCATTACTCCTCGTCCCTGACATTACTCCTCATCCCTGGCATTACTCCTCATGCCTGGCATTACTCCTCATCCCTGGCATTACTCCTCATCCCTGGCATTACTCCTCATCCCTGGCATTACTCCTCATCCCTTGCATTACTCCTCATCCCTGGCATTACTCCTCATCCCTGACATTACTCCTCATCCCTGGTATTACTCCTCATCCCTGGCATTACTCCTCATCCCTGACTTTACTCCTCATCCCTGACATTACCCTCATCCCTGGCATTACTCCTCATGCCTGGCATTACTCCTCATCCCTGGCATTACTCTTCATCCCTAGCATTAGTCCTCATCCCTGGTATTACTCCTCATCCCTGGCATTACTCCTCATCCCTGACATTACTCCTCATCCCTGGTATTACTCCTCATCCCTGGCATTACTCCTCATCCCTGACTTTACTCCTCATCCCTGGCATTACTCCTCATCCCTGACATTACTCCTCATCCCTGACATTACTCCTCATCCCTGACATTACTCCTCATCCCTGACGTTTCTCCTCTTCCCTGGCATTACTCCTCATCCCTGGCATTACTCTTCATCCCTAGCTTTACTCCTCATCCCTGACATTACTCCTCATCCCTGGCATTGCTCCTCATCCCTGGCATTACTACTCATCCCTGCATTACTCTTCATCCCTGGCATTACTCCTCATCCCTGACATTACTCCTCATCCCCGACATTACTCCTCATCCCTGGCATTACTTCTCATCCCTGACATTACTCTTCATCCCTAGTATTACTCCTCATCCCTGACATTACTCCTCAGCCCTCACATTACTCTTCATCCCTAGCATTACCCCTCGCCCCTGGCATAACTCCTCATCCCTGACACCACTCCTCATCCTTGGCATTACTCCTCATCCCTGACATTACTCCTCATCCCTGGCATTACTCTTCATCCCTAGCATTAGTCCTCATCCCTGGCATTACTCCTCATCCCTGGCATTACTCTTCATCCCTGGCATTACTCCTCATCCCTGGCATTACTCCTCATCCCTGGCATTACTCCTCATCCCTGACATTAGTCCTCATCCCTGGCATTACTCCTCATCCCTGGCATTACTCTTCATCCCTGACATTACTCCTCATCCCTGGCATTACTCTTCATCCCTAGCATTACTCCTCATCCCTGGCATTACTCCTCATCCCTGGCATTACTCCTCATCCCTGGCATTACTCCTCATCCCTGACTTTACTCCTCATTCCTGATATTACTCCTCATCCCTGGCATTACTCCTCATCCCTGGCATTACTCCTCATCCCTGACATTTCTCCTCTTCCCTGGCATTACTCCTCATCCCTGGCATTACTCTTCATCCCTAGCATTACTCCTCATCCCTGACATTACTCCTCATCCCTGGCATTACTCCTCAGCGCGATGCAGCCAACCTCATGGGTTAATAGGGATGACTTTGCTCCCGCGCCTGCTCTTGTGGCCCCGCTCTGGACCGGCTCTCCTTGAGTGGCATCATAAATGTTTGTATTCGGCAGCGATAGACTACGGTACTTCATGTGTGACAGCCTCTACTTAGAGCATGGCACATGGTACACAATGAAGTGTAAAACCGCTGCGAAAAGAGCCTAGGCGTCAAAACAAACCATCGAGGTAATAAGCACTTAAACCTGCTTTCATTAATATATTTCTTCCTAGTAAAACAATTTCTAATGTCAACTGCCGGCGCCTGACAGTTTTCGGAGGGGAAAAAACAGCAATATTTCTGCTGTGTGCATTGTCCTATAGCTTATCACAAACAGCGGGGGGAAATAAAGTGATTTTACTTTTGCTGGCAGAACACATATTGACAAGCGTCTGGGATTAACAGAAACAAGTGAAGCTTTTACAGATCTGTGACTGACAACGTCCCCCGGTTTATTCTTACGTAAGATGCTACTGCTGGATGGGTCCTACATTTTGGATGCAATGCCGAATATTAAACGGGTTGTCTGAAAAAACATTATCGTTGCTGATATATTTTATTGGGTATAAAGAAGATTATGGTCCTCCAGTTTAACATTTTTATAAAGTTTTTCTCATAATCTCATGTAATAGATCAAACTGCAACAGACCACCTACATAATGCCGCCATACAGTGCCCAAATAGTATACAGTGTCCGCATAATACTGCTGTATAGTTTCCACTTTATACTGCAATTCCGTTCTCAAATATTATCACCATAGACCAGATTATACTGCGGTACACAGACTGTAAAATGGCACCATATAGTGCTCAAATATTATACAGTATTCACATAATACATACAAAACCAACATAATACTGCCATATAGTTCCCCACATTATACTGCAAGTCAGGTCGTGAATATTATCACCATAGACCAGATTATACTGCAGTACACATCCTACATAATGCCATCATTTAATGCAGTAGCCACATAATACATAAAAAGCCAACATAATACTGCCATATAGTTCCCACATTATACTGCTATTCAGTTCTCAAATATTATATCCACACACCAGATTATACTGCATTACACAGCCTGTATAATGCCACCATATGTTGCCCAAATAATATACAAACCACACCAATGCCCACGTTGTACCCTCAGGATACTACATATTTATTTACAAAAAGGTCACATAGACCTACTAAATCCTTTTAGGGGTTACAACATAGATATTAAAACGTAAACTTTATTATATGTTTATAAAAGCTGATACATTTATTTACACACCCAGTCCCATTAGAATTATCAGGGAAGGAATCAGATATTCCACTCAATACTGAATGTGTGTAATCCTCTTTTCCTTGGAGGTGCTGCTTATGGCTGCAGTTCACTTTGCTGTGTTATAATGTGTACATCTGCCATAGGTTAATGCATATGTTTTTTTACATTCCTATCAGGAATCCAGCGCATTCGTTGCTCAACATTGTGCTTGATGGCAACCTACAACTTTGTTGCAACACTGGAATGTGTAGCCAATTGCTCACTCTTTGAAGCTTCTTGGCAGTCAGATTCAGATTGTAAGTCAGTGTTGCAACAATGTGATTGTATAATAGAGCAGATTTCTATTTGCTCCTACGGCACCTATATTATGGCGCTGGAACCACTTGACTAATTCCTGTTTGTGCACACATGCTTTGTCACACTATGGCTTATGAGAGAGGAAATAGATTCCTAAATTACCAGGGAATGGTTTCCCAATTTTATCGTAAAGGGGGCGCCCACTGCTCACCCCTCTTTACTATGAGCCATATCACACCAACTTTCTCAGCCACGCAGATACACGCTGTTTAGCGCTTACAACCACACATTCATTCATACAATTGTATGCTTCCGATTTGTTCCCTGTCTAAAAACCAGCAGGCACTAACCCTCCCGACATGTGTCGCCGCATGTGCGGCTTCATCAGGAAAATAGGGTATTAGTCCCTGATAATTTTAATGGGACTGGGTGTATAAATAAATGTATCAGCTTTTATAAAAATATAATGAAGGTTACGTTTTAATATCTATGTTGTAACCCCTAAAAGGATTTAGTAGGTCTATGTGACCTTTTTGTAACCAAATAATATACATTATCCAAATAATGCATAAAGAGCCCACATAATACTGCCATATAGTTCCCAGATAATACTGCAATTTAGTTCTCAAATACGTAATGCCACCATACAGTGGCTAAATAATATACGGTATCCAAATACAGTAATATATAAAGAGCCCATATTATACCGCCATACAGTTCCAACATTATAGTTCTGAAATATTATCACTATACACCAGATCATACTAAGATAATATACAACCTAAATAATACTCCTATACTATACCAAAATTATAAATATATATATATATGTATACTGTATATATATATATATATATATATATATATTATCCAAATAATATGAGCCCACATAATGCCATATTTTATAGTCCCCACATTACCAGATTATACTGCAATTCAGTTGTCAATAGTACCACCCTACACCAGATCATACTGTGATACATAGCCTACAAAAAAACCACCATACAATGCCCAAATAATATATGTATCCATATAATACCCATATAAAAAGCCCACATTATACAGCAATTCATTTCTCATATACTACTGCTATACACTGCTAAATAGTGATGGATGATTACAGTTTCCATTAGGATTCCTGTCTTGGAGTCTATATACAGATGCCCTGTTTACAGTAATTGTCAAATTTGGCAATCCCTAAACCCATCCCTGTACTGGTGCCGTCCCCTCTATTAGGCAGATCGGAGAGCCACTAAGAAAGAGAGGTGTGTCCTTTCTGTTGCAGCTCTCTCCCAGTAACTGTCACAGCTTCTAACAGAAGATGCAGCTAATGGTAGCTGAAGGATGGAACTGAGCATGTGCGACCACCTCAGCGAAGTTACTGAGGTGGACAGAAAAATAAGAACAAACAGCAGGTGGCGCTGTACAGATACATTTCATTGAATAACTCAACTACTCTAAATTGTAATTACATCTTTACAGAAGTATTCAGATCCAGGTGCTGGTTTGAAAAATGTAGAACAATTTTCGTTGGACAACCCCTTTAAGGGTACCTCCACGCTTGCTTTAAAGTTTTCCAGTATTGAGTTCTGTCCTAGGGGCTCAATACCGGAAAAAAAACTGATCAGTCACATCCCCATGCATTCTGAATGGAGAGAAATCCGTTCAGGATGCATCAGGATGTCTTCAGTTCAGTCCCTCTTACGGTATTTGGCCCGGAGAAAATACCGAAGATATTTTCTCCGTCCAAAATTCCGCAACACTTGCCAGAATGTTTTCCATTGAAACGCATTAATGCCGGATCCGATACCAAGTGTTCCGGCAAAACGCATCTGGTTTTCCAGTCTGCGCATACGCAGACCTTTAATAATGCAAACAAAAAAATACATAAATACCGGATCCGTTTTTACGGAGACGGATCTGGTGTTTAAATGCATTTGTTAGACGGATCCGCATCCGGATCCGTCTACAAATGCTTTCCATTTTCACACAGATTTACGGATCCGGCAGGCAGTTCCGGCGATGGAACTGCCTGCCGGATCCTCACATCGCAAGTGTGAAAGTACCCTAAGTATATTAGAGATTAAATTATCGTTAATTTGACACTTTCCAGAAGTGGTTATCTCAAGAATGAGGGAGCAGGATCCCAAATTAGAAGGGTGTGATGTCAGGAAAGTGATGTGCAATCACACGAATGTACTTTTCTTCCGTTTCCATTCCGTTTTTTTTACAGATCATTCATTTCAATGGGTCCTCAAAAAAAAGGAAATGACGTGTGCATTCCATTTCCGTATGTTCGCATGGCCGTTCTGCAAAAAAATCGAACATGTCCTATTCTTGTCCATTTTGCGGAGAAGGACAGACATTGTTAAAAAGGACCTGCCAAAAACTGTATGCAACGCGGATGTCATCCGTTTTAGTTTTTTGCGTATACTTGTTTTGGGGACCGTAAAATACATATGATTGCTTGCATGAACCCTAAGGGAAGTACCACCTGTCACAACTATGGACTTGGGATAGACAGAGATCAATCACAGAACCCAAATGAAAAAGTAGTACGGGGGCACCCTGAGTTCTTTTCCCGCTGTCACTAACCCCTCTTGAGTCATTCTTCTATTATTGCACGAAATCCCATGCGCAGTGACATATGACGTTACCACACCAGCTGGAGTGATGACGTCATCACGGGCCATGCGAGATTTCGCACTAGATCCTCAATCAAGATGGCGGCGGCCGGGTCTTCTGGATGAATAAAATATGATTTATTATTTTTTTTTTTATTGTACATTAGTTTAGTTTATTACCTCTTCTGTGCCAGGAGGACAGCGCTGCACAAGCGCAGGGAGGAGAGCAGGAACAGCAGTGCCTCTTCCCCGTTAGTCCCGACGGTCATGTCTGGGGCAGGAGCTGAGTTGCAGGGTCTAAGGAGACCCTGATCAGCTCTGCCCAGGGGCGGATTGGTCATAAACCATAGAAGGAAATTTCCCGGTGGGCCTATGCCCAGGGGGCCGCCTGAGCCCTCCTCACAGCCGGTCAGTGGAAGTTTTTGGGGATGTATTTTGTGATGGACTGTGGTATTTGGCTCTGTTGGGGTGGTATAATGTGCCACAATGTGGTATTGTTGGCCCCGCTGACTTGTGTAGGCCCTGACTACAAAACGGGCCACTTTTAGTATTTTTTCCAGGGCCACTTAAAGTTCCTAGTCCTCTGGCTGTGTGTAATCCCCCACTGGGGGCTATTTTCCCCTATAACGGGAGGTCCTGTGGATGCCCAAGTAACAGTGGAAACAGTGCAAAAAAAGTTTCCTCCAGAGGTTTTTAAATGACCACATTGGGGACATATTATGTGTCAAAAATGAATTAAAATATAGGTAAAATAAATAAATAAATAAAAAATACAAATAAAAATTTTTTTTAAAAATGCAGTCGCTAATAGAAACCGCCACCGTCATAATTTTTGTGTCAGTTTTAACATTTAAGAAATAAAAAGCTATCATTTTTAAAAAAATGACTTTTTAATAATAATAAGCTGTTTTCCATTCTAATAAAAGGTCCTAAGTAAAAAAAAAAAAAAATGAAAAATCGCAAAAATGATTTTGGTAGTCAAACAAATAAAAAAGCTACGGTCACTAAACCACCACGTGCACAAAATCACAAAAAGTTGCCTGGACAGTCAGGCCTTTTTTGGGCCCGGTCATGAAAGGGTTAAGGTCAGATGCCGCGATCGGCTATGAACGCGGCATCTGACAACTACCATAACGGTCATTGCACCCACTACTTACAAAGAAATACGCTCCGTTGCGAAGCAAATCTTTTTGTAAAATCTGGCGAAGCAGCCGAACCTTATTTTTCAATACTTTGCTCATCTCTAATATTTTAGCATTTATTAATTTCAGAAGATTTATATGATATTTATTTATAATGATTTATATGATATTTATGTATTTATTTATAATGATTTATATGATATTTATTTATTTACAGTGATTTATATGATATTTTATGTTTCAAAAACACACAACAAAGCAACCATAAATGTATGATGCCTTATACCGATGCTATAGCCTGGAAGAGAAAAATCCAAAGACATGGAGTCTGACTTCTTACACAGGCACCTGCATGTTTATTTATTTTTTTCCAAAAAGAGCTGATGAAATTGTGCAAACACCACAATGATGGGGTAAACATTGTATCTAGTCATATGTTTTATCTCAGGTATTAACAAATACCTTTGGTCTACAGAGATACAGCCCCATCTAATCCTTATCTGAATTTGCAATTAAGACTTCAGAACGGCAGACATCTTTATAACAGCTCATCCGACCTGAATCAAATTGGTCTTCAAATACTTCACAAAGCGAACGCCTGATGTCTAATTGAACTGGCAGATAACGTTCCTTTTAATGCCATTAGCAGAAGTTACAGCCTCCGACGCAAATGCACAAAAAATAAGAGAGAGGCTTTTTTGACGTTTGGTTTGAGATGAATCCTTGGAGCTGTACATTTATAGTCAAATGTTGGTCCAATATTTTCAATTAAAGAGTTCCTGTCATCAGGATCAGCCATGCAGAATGCCAGATATGGTTGATCCTGCTGAGCAAAACTAAACCTCACTTATATTTGTGTGTTCCTCAGCTTATTCATTTTTATTTTTTTATTAAGGAGGTCTATGGTGCACTGAGGGGTAGACCTGGGCCCCTTGGAACATCATTGCTCCTGTGCTCTCCACTTATGAAGGCCAGGCATCTCATCTGGTCCTGTAACTATTGGCGCATGCGCAGTAGATCAGCCTCTGCTTCCCCAGCAGTACAGATTGTTACTGGGCATGCACTGATGATGTCCTCCTCCACCCAAATGAAGCCAGGCATCCCCATTTCTCAGGTGGAAGATGATCTCATTGGCGCATGCGCAGTAGTCAACTCTGCTACTGGAGAAGCAGTGGCTGATGTGCTGCACATGCGCATTATGCCTGATTTAATAGGGCTGATCCTGCTGATAGGACAGGAAAAGGCACAACTTAATGCCTAAATAGATGCAGGTGAATCAAAGTGTATGGCCTAGAGTGCACTTAAAGGGATTGTCCTATCAGGTCAATGTCTGTCCATATGCTTCCTTAGGGGATATGTATGACATGAGGGGGCCCTCCACTAAGGATCTCCATCATTCAGAACAAATATGGCAAGGAACGGCTTCTGTACTGCATAACTTGGTACAACTGTTGGTCCATTCACTTAAAGGGGCTCTATGTATTACTACTACTCTTGCCCCCAATACACCTCAACCTGGCCCAGTGAACATGTGTTCTGAATGGGGAGAAAGGAGAAAGCTGCTGCCAAATACAACTGGCTGTATCCAAACAAAAGCAATAAACATGTTGTGATTAGCCCAACTGGGGAAAGTTGGGACATCCCCATACATTCTTGCCCAGGTTCTCTCTGCACAGCAGCAAAAGGGATGGAAAAGCCAAGACGGGCCTCCATACATGGACAGACTGGCCATAGATCCTATTTGGAAGTTTCCTGTTGGGCCAATGCCCAGGGGTCCACCCAATGCCTCCTCACGGCTGACAGCCAGGTTCATGAAGATCTGATGGCCTCAGCCTTAATTAATATAGGAGCATCAGGCACTTATGCACCCGGCCAGCAGCGGCAGATGCTCTCCTGAATTCAAATGTATTGCTGTCCTCATACAACACACTATACAGTTTGATATTGTGGCATGGGCGGCAGTATTTTGTGCTGCACTGTGATATTTGTTTTTGCAGAGGCAGTGCTTTATGCTGTACTGTGGTATTTGGTTTTGTAGAGGCAGTGCTTTATGCTGTAGTGTGATATTTGGTTTTGTAGAGGCAGTGCTTTATGCTGTACTGTGGTATTTAGTTTTGCAGAGGCAGTGCTTTATGCTGTACTGTGGTATTTCGTTTTGCAGAGGCAGTGCTTTATGCTGTACTGTGGTATTTGGCTTTGTAGAGGCAGTACTTTATGCTGTACTGTGATATTTGGTTTTGTAGAGGCAGTGCTTTATGCTGTACTGTGATATTTGGTTATGTAGAGGCAGTGCTTTATGCTGCACTGTGGTATTTGGTTTTGTAGAGGCAGTGCTTTATGCTGTACTGTGGTATTTGGTTTTGTAGAGGCAGTGCTTTATGCTGTACTGTGGTATTTGGTTTTGTAGAGGCAGTGATTTATGCTGCACTGTGATATTTGGTTTTGTAGAGGCAGTGCTTTATGCTGTACTGTGGTATTTGGCTTTGCAGAGGCAGTGCTTTATGCTGTACTGTGATATTTGGTTTTGTAGAGGCAGTGCTTTATGCTGTACTGTGGTATTTGGTTTTGTAGAGGCAGTGCTTTATGCTGTACTGTGGTATTTGGTTTTGTAGAGGCAGTGCTTTATGCTGTAGTGTGATATTTGGTTTTGTAGAGGCAGTGCTTTATGCTGTACTGTGGTATTTCGTTTTGCAGAGGCAGTGCTTTATGCTGCACTGTAATATTTGTTTTTGCAGAGGCAGTGCTTTATGCTGTACTGTGGTATTTGGCTTTGCAGAGGCAGTGCTTTATGCTGTACTATGATATTTGGTTTTGTAGAGGCAGTGATTTATGCTGCACTGTGATATTTGGTTTTGTAGAGGCAGTGCTTTATGCTGTACTGTGGTATTTGGTTTTGCAGAGGCAGTGCTTTATGCTGTACTGTGATATTTGGTTTTGTAGAGGCAGTGCTTTATGCTGTACTGTGGTATTTGGCTTTGCAGAGGCAGTGCTTTATGCTGTACTGTGATATTTGGTTTTGTAGAGGCAGTGCTTTATGCTGTACTGTGGTATTTGGTTTTGTAGAGGCAGTGCTTTATGCTGTACTGTGGTATTTGGTTTTGTAGAGGCAGTGCTTTATGCTGTACTGTGGTATTTGGTTTTGTAGAGGCAGTGCTTTATGCTGTAGTGTGATATTTGGTTTTGCAGAGGCAGTGCTTTATGCTGTAGTGTGATATTTGGTTTTGTAGAGGCAGTGCTTTATGCTGTACTGTGGTATTTCGTTTTGCAGAGGCAGTGCTTTATGCTGCACTGTGATATTTGTTTTTGCAGAGGCAGTGCTTTATGCTGTACTGTGGTATTTGGCTTTGCAGAGGCAGTGCTTTATGCTGTACTGTGATATTTGGTTTTGTAGAGGCAGTGCTTTATGCTGTACTGTGGTATTTCGTTTTGCAGAGGCAGTGCTTTATGCTGTACTGTGATATTTAGTTTTGTAGAGGCAGTGCTTTATGCTGTACTGTGATATTTGGTTTTGTAGAGGCAGTACTTTATGCTGTACTGTGATATTTGGTTTTGTAGAGGCAGTGCTTTATGCTGTACTGTGATATTTGGTTATGTAGAGGCAGTGCTTTATGCTGCACTGTGGTATTTGGTTTTGTAGAGGCAGTGCTTTATGCTGTACTGTGGTATTTGGTTTTGTAGAGGCAGTGCTTTATGCTGTACTGTGGTATTTGGTTTTGTAGAGGCAGTGCTTTATGCTGCACTGTGATATTTGGTTTTGTAGAGGCAGTGCTTTATGCTGCACTGTGCTATTTGGTTTTTCAGAGGCAGTTCTTTTTGCTGTACTGTGATATTTGGTTTTGTAGAGGCAGTGCTTTATGCTGTACTGTGGTATTTGGTTTTGTAGAGGCAGTGCTTTATGCTGTACTGTGGTATTTGGTTTTGTAGAGGCAGTGCTTTATGCTGTACTGTGGTATTTAGTTTTGCAGAGGCAGTGCTTTATGCTGTACTGTGGTAGTTGGTTTTGTAGAGGCAGTGCTTTATGCTGTACTGTGGTATTTAGTTTTGCAGAGGCAGTGCTTTATGCTGTACTGTGGTATTTTGTTTTGTAAAGACAGTGCTGTATGCAGTACTGTGGTATTTGGTTTTGCAGAGGCAGTGCTTTATGCTTAGCTGTGGTATTTGGTTTTGTAGAGGCAGTGCTTTATGCTGTACTGTGATATTTGGTTTTGTAGAGGCAGTACTTTACGCTGTACTGTGATATTTGGTTTTGTAGAGGCAGTACTTTATGCTATACTGTGATATTTGGTTTTGTAGAGGCAGTGCTTTATGCTGTACTGTTGTATTTGGTTTTGCAGAGGCAGTGCTTTATGCTGTACTGTGGTAGTTGGTTTTGTAGAGGCAGTGCTTTATGCTGTACTGTGGTAGTTGGTTTTTCAGAGGCCGTGCTTTATGCTGTACTGTGGTATTTCGTTTTGCAGAGGCAGTACTTTATGCTGTACTGTGATATTTGGTTATGTAGAGGCAGTGCTTTATGCTGTACTGTGATATTTGGTTTTGCAGAGGCAGTGCTTTATGCTGTACTGTGATATTTGGTTTTGCAGAGGCAGTGCTTTATGCAGTACTGTGGTATTTGGTTTTGCAGAGGCAGTGCTTTATGCTGTACTGTGATATTTGGTTTTGTAGAGGCAGTGCTTTATGCTTAGCTGTGGTATTTGGTTTTGTAGAGGCAGTGCTTTATGCTGTACTGAGACATTTGGTTTTGTAGAGGCAGTGCTTTGTGCTTTACAGTGGTATTTAGTTCTTTTTGGGCAGTATTTTGTGCTGCACTGGGATATTTGGATCTGCTGGGGTGGTATTTTGTTCTGCACTACAATATCCTGGCCCCACCTAGTTCTATTGTCCCTGCCTACGTGTAGTGTTCCACTGTCTGTCAGTTTGGACCCAACTACAACAATGGGCCACTTTTAGTTTTTTTTCCCCAGGGTCATTTTAAGTTCCCAGTCCCCCCCCTGGCCCCATACCACCTGTATATGCTCTTGTAGAACAACCACTTGTGTAAAAAATAAATAAATAATAATTTTAAAAAATAAAAAACATTATTGGCCAATATGGTGAAAATTGGCTATTTTGGACAGCCTTTATCTAATGTCAGTGGCCGGCCTAGTTGGTTCAGTGTTGCAATAAAACCAGATACTAAAGCTACATCTTCTTCCATACTACTGTTACCTACAGATTTTATGAAGCATTGCCTATAGCTCGTCAAAAAAAATTATTAAACAAAAAATATCCAAATGTATTCCAAGTAGCCTTTCATAACTAAATGACTTCCACATCTGATATGTTTGCATTCGAGCTTCTCCAGGACATTTTTTCTGAGAAGCGTTTAGTTGTGTTTTTGAAGCGCTCTTGTTAGCATTGCCTGGAGGGTGTGTGCTGGATGGCAGTTCATGGTAAAAGCTGAGATGTTTCCCATCAAAGAAGCCTTGCAGACCATTCATGTGTTGAGATCTTTTGAGAAATGTTGTGTTCCATTCTTCATAATTGGCCTCACAGGACCTAATCATAGGACTTAGTAATAATAATAGCTAGACATCTAAGAAAGTTCTTAATCAATGAGCGCAGGGACTTGGGCCGAGACAGATAATGAATGATATTGGTGACTTGGAAGGAAAACTTTTAAAATTGTTATTATTTTGCTATAACAATCCTACCTGCATGCTTTTCCTTGAAATAGTTTTGAAATTAAGTTGTTCGTGAGTTCCTATTAGAGATGTAAGAAAGTAAGGCCTGGCATTTCATTTTTTTCTCTTTTATATAGGTCCATATGACAATATTATAATATCTCATAGAATCAAAAATACCATAAAAAAATACCATGCAAAAAAGACAACTGTGCAATTATTTTTCCTTTTTTTCAATTTTGACCCTGACCACTTGTACACATGTACACCAATCCCTCTGGTTTGTTTCCATCCTGTATGTTGCACTTCCTGTTCCTCTCTCCAACCAAACACATGATGCACTTCTCCTTCCTCTGCGGCAGCTCCAGCCCCGCCCCTAACAATGCCCAGCTAGTTTATAGCACCTCCCATTAGCTAGTTACATAGACACTCCCCTATCACTGCCCCGCCCATGGACATGACATTACAGGAAATGAACTGCATGGACATGGTCATGTGACCACAGACCAGAACAGGAGATAGGAGCAATAAAGGTAAAATAAATACATTACAAAATTACAGTGACCATCATAAATTATTGTTTTAAAGGATGTTGATAAGGGATGAATTGAATTTCAGGATAAATTCGAATCGATTTGACCTGTAATAAGGTATAAAAGCCAAAAAAATATAATACTTACCCCATTCATTTGCTCGCAACAGCCGCCCGCCAGTATTCTTGCTTGAAGATCTCGCCCGAAATCCTGTGCATGGTGAAGTATGACATCATAGGGGCACCACTGCTGGGACCAACTCTGATCATAAGAAACGGAGTCCTAAGTAAGATGAACAAATCTATTCGAAGATTTGGAGATTCATTCCAAATCTCCAATTTTTTAGGCAGCAAATCAAACCCGAATCTTTTCTGGTTCGATTCGGACGAATCTTGTAAAACGGCGCCCAGTACAATCAATAGTGTTCTGTCACCACCAGGCAGGAGGTAATTGCATTCAGTTGCGGCCAAGCAATAACCGCAGTTTGTGGTGGCAACGATAAAAGTAGATACAGTTACACCTGACGCTGTATCAGACCGAGGGGACGGCGAGGGAAAATGGAAAAAAAAAATCATTAAAAAATTTATGAAACGAGATAGGAGTTTTTCATAAAAAAAATCTGTGTTTTAGAGGACTGAAGGAATTATATACCAATTTCCAGGGCAATTGGAGCAACTTTGTTTCGGAATAATTAGATTCGGACCAAAACCAAACTTTTAGAAAAATTTGGCAAACCTGAAACTGAAAATCTTGGAAGATTCGCTCATCTCTAGTCCTAAGCCACCCGTTTCTCCTCACTGCATAACAGCAGAGAAGAATTTGTATGGAGTGGTGGTCAAGAATGTACCCTGTTGTTCATTCATTTCTATGGGGCCAATAGAAACAGCCAAGCACTATATTCAGTTCCTTTCAGTCAGATCCCCAGATATGGAATGCAGCATCAGGGCACATGTGTGACCGCCACAACTTTCAAGTTCCTTCTCACTGAAACTATGGAGTAAGGAGGAATGGGAGGCTCGTGACTCCCATTCTACTAATTAGTAGTGGTCCCCGGCGAAAATACATTTATCATCTATCCTGTGAATAAATTGAGTGACCGCTTTGAGGCTAGCTAGATCTAAACCACTTCATCAGACCGTCAGAAAGAAAAGTACAGAGACTTATTAGACCAGAAAGAAATTTGAAATGAACACTAAACAATCCGACGTCAATCCTGCCAACATCTAGAGGATCATCAACAAATGGAGAAGATACTAAAAAGCCAACTTGACATAACCAAGACATCCCAGCAAGTTTATTTTGAGAGCAGAATCTCAAGATGATCTACAGTAAGATCTGAAAAGTACTGGGTCTAATAGAAGGAGTACACTTAGACAAATTAGATCTACATGCAAGGTGCCAGAAGGGTGCTTTATTGTCCAGAAGATCAGAATTAAGACTCCTTTACATGGCTGATGATCGAGGCAATTATCTGGAAGGAACATTCCAAGGAACGCTCCTGATAATTGCCTTGTGTAAAGGTGCCACTGATCACTCGTTCATTAGTTAAAAGTATTTTTGATGCCAAAGACCAAAATTATCATTTCTAGGCAGCAGGTTGTCCATAAAAGGATTATTCTGAAATTAAAGGTCATCAATATCAGATTGGTGGAGTCGAACTCGCGGCACTCCGGACGATCAGCTGTTTGAAGACTGCTACATTAACTCTGGTGAGCGCTGCTGCCTCCTTACAGCTTACCATGCATGCGCACCGTACATTATATAGCCGAAGTATTCGGTATAGAAGCTCAGGCTCATTCACTAGAATAGGACTGAGATGCGCCTAGGCCACATGACCGATCTACGTGCACGTCACTAGCTTAGGAAACTGCCTAAGTGCTCAAGAAGCGCCACGGCCTCTTTGTATAGCTGAGCGGTGGAGGTGCTGGGAGTCAGCCCCCCACTGATCTGATATTAATGACCTATACTGAGGATAGGCCTTCAAAATGATATTCCCAAAAACCTCTTTAAGACCAGTATTATCAGGATCTTATTGGTGGAGGATCTGTATGAAGTGGGGGAACTTCATACAGATCCATATCTGTGTTTAAAATATTCTGTCTCTACAGCCTCTGCCAGTACAAAAGAATTGTCATCTTTCCTAAAATTCCCCACCCTTTAATGATAGTGAGATGACTCTGCAGACTCTTTCCCAGTCGATACAGCAGAGCTTAAATTTGTGCTGCAGAAAACAGGATGTGTCAGCCTATTGTGCTCCAGTGATAAGTGTGAAAATTTCAATATACCAGGATTGTATATAGATAGTCACATAAAAAAATCAAACCGAAACGCTTCAAAAATGATATAAGTAATAGGGGAAGGGGAGTAAATACTTCCTCACTGACACCTTGATCATCATGCAGTTAGGTCAGCTGGCATCGGAGAGCCTCAAACCTTTTTCCTGTTTGGATAGTTTTGAATTAATATGCTGTTGCCAACGCTTTGAGTTATGTGTCTGATTTCCAGGGCGTGTTTTATTGTTACTATGTGGCTCTTGTGTCTTTCATAGTGTTATATATTATGCTGTTTTATATTTTGTTATGCACCGTGAGTGGCTTTGCCAGACTGGCGCAGTATAAATCAAACTTTGATTGACTAATAGTAAAAAATTAGGGCAATACACGTTTCTCCAATCTACTTTCCCTCCTCTCTCTATCTCGCGTGTAATTCTATTTAGCCTAAAATAAAGCCACAGACGGCCAAAAGTAAAGTAAAACAAGGACCTTGATAATTCCGATGGGGGGGAGAGGAAGGTCAAGTGCATTCTGGTCCATAGCATGAAATGATTAGCGATCTTTAATAGTGTAACTACCACCATTTACATGAATAAAGATAATTATTCCTAATACCAGAAAGTCTTTATTACCCCAGAAGCCACATAGATATAAAGAATATATAAAAAACACTCAGTTATACAGTCTATGCCGTATAAAAGACAATGAAATCATAAAACAAATATTTCATAGAACTGCAATTGTGGGAATGGGTTGTAATGTACAATTACAAGACATGGTGGACAATTAGGGTAAGAAATATAAAAGGATTATATGGGTCTGGGTGTAATTGGTCTGTGATGGTTTATGCCGGCAACAAAAATGTCCTGGAGCATTTACGTCCCTTAGAAACGAAGGTGACTGAGCAATAGGATGCGAGGCAAAAAGGTAATAATGTGCATCTACTGAGTGATGTACTCTTAAGACAGTACTACGTGTCTTCTCCACCTTCCCGTAGGTCCCCTTCCTCTGACTGTTGGGTCTGTGCAAAAAGTCCACATAAAATCCATCTAGCGTAAAACTGGGCTCACATCTGCATTCACATTTCCATGTTTCGGTTCCATCAAAATAGTGGCAGTGCTGGATCCATCACATGACAGACACCTATGGCACCCAAAGGACCCCCTTGGCTTTTTTTTTTTTCAGGATTCTGTCACGACGTTTATCGTTTTAGGCTACTTTCACATCAGCGTTTCCCTTTCTGGTATTGAGATCCGTCATAGGATCTCAATACGGAGAAAAACGCTTCAGTTTTGTCCCCATTCATTGTCAATGGGGACAAAACTGAACTGAACGAAGTGCACCAGAATGCATTTGGTTCCGTTCGGTTGCGTTCCCATGCCGGACAGAAAAATGCTGCAAGCAGCCTTTTTTTTGTGCGTCATGGGATACTTATCAAGACGGATCCGGCATGACACACAATGTAAAGGCTCATGCACACGAAAGTATTTTTCTTCCGTTTATGTTCCATTTTTTTACAGGTTCAATTTTGGAATCATTCATTTTAATGGGGCTTTAAAAAAACCGAAATGAATGCATGCATTCCATGTCCGTATGTCTGCATGTCTGTTCCGCAAAAACATCGTCACAATGGATCCACAAAAAACAGATGCAACACAGACGTCGCCCAATTTTTTTTGCGGATCTGTGTTTTGCGGACCTCAATATACATATGGTCTTGTACATGAGCCCTAAGTCAGTGGTGCTGGATCCGTTTCTCGGACACAAAAGAAAGTGGATCCAGCACCCATTGACTTACAATGGTCTTAGTGGCGCATCCGTCATGGCCATTTTAGAGGTAAAACAACCGGATCGGTTTGTAACGGATGCAGCTGGTTGTAATATCCTAACAGAGGAGTTTTTGCTGATCCCTGACAGATACAGCAAAAACGCAGACATTAAAGTAGCCTTACCTGAATATGTAGAGCTGCTTGCTGTACTATTTTATCTTAAAGAGTCACAGCACTGTCGAAAAGCTTTTCATATCTCATAGGGACATAGTAAAGGTTCTCATTGGTAGGAGGTCTGATTGCTGAGACCACCACCGATCGCTAGAAGGAGGAGAGAGAAGGAGTCTGTCTCCTCGCTGCAGGAAATAGAAGTGAGACAGGCCCTTAGACTTTCTACTGAGCCCTTTATCTTATGTGCCAGTAGATTCCCCCTTTATCATATGTGCCAGTAGATTCCCCCTTATCTTATGTGCCAGTAGATTCCCCCTTTATCTTATGTGCCAGTAGATCCCCCATTATCTTATGTGCCAGTAGATTCCTCCCCCTATATCTTATGTGCCAGTAGATTCCCCCTTATCTTATGTGCCAGTAGATCCCCCTTATCTTATGTGCCAGTAGATCCCCCTTTATCTTATGTGCCAGTAGATTCCCCCTTTATCTTATGTGCCAGTAGATTCCTCCCCCTTTATCTTATGTGCCAGTAGATTCCCCCTTTATCTTATGTTCCAGTAGATTCCCCCTTATCTTATGTGCCAGTAGCCCCCAAAAACACAAAAACAAACAAACAAACATACAAATAACAGTTATACTTACCTCCAGCGATGCGATGCAGGCCTCTTCTGGCCTGTGTCCCTTGCTGTACCAGCCCGGCGGCGCGATGACGTCATCGCGCCGGCCCGTCCCTTGCTGCGAGAAGAGAAAGGGCACTATGTGGATCTTCCAGGGAACGGTTGGGGTATCAGCACTCAGATCCTCACGATCAAAACCTTTCCTATGTCTTGTTAACCTATTGAAGTTTTTGTGAAAGCTCAGTGACCCTTTAATGAAACCTCAGACGCAGAGTTGAGAGGAGCCTGATATATTTAATGCTAGACGGGGAGGAGGGGGATGCAGCTGCAGCTCTTAGGGAAAATTAGGAGGCGAGGTCCACAGAGTGGAAAATCTCATTAGAACTCATGGGCAATACCAGGAAGAACCCACCGATTCAGCAAGGATTGAGAAAGAAAATGTTCATATTTACAGAAACTACTCGGGGAAGGACCAAAAATATCCCACATTTCCAACCACACTGTATTTAGTACATATCTACAGCTTCCTCAGGAGTCCGATAATGCAGCTTAGGGTCCTTTCACACTTGCGTTGGTGCGGATTCGTCTGTTTATTTGCACAGACGGATCCGCACCTATAATGCAAACGTTTGTATCCGTTCAGAACGGATCCGTTTGCATTAGTTAAAAGAAAAATGACAAAGTCCAAAACGGATCCATTTTGAATTACATTGAAAGTCAATGGGGAACGGATCCGTTTTCAAATGCACCATATTGTGTCATTGAAAACGGATCCGTCCCCATTGACTTACATTGTAATTAAAAACGTATCAGTTAGGCTCCGCCTCTTCAGACGGACACCAAAATGCTGCATGCTGCGTTTTGGTGTCCGCCTCCAAAACAGAATAGAAGCGGAATGGAGCCTAAGGGTAATTTCACACTAGCGTTAGGCATTCCGTTATTGCTTTCTGTTATAACATGGTTATAATGGAAAATAACGGAATGCCCAGACAGAATGCAAACCACGTTATAACGGAAGGCCATAACGGAATGCATAACGCTAGTGTGAACCCACCCTAACTGATGCATTCTGAACGGATCCTTATCCATTCAGAATGCATTGGGGCTTAACTGATCCGTTTTGGACCGTTTGTGAGAGCCCTGAAACGGATCCCACAAACGGAATCCAAAACGCTAGTGTGAAAGTAGCCTTAGTCCCAGTCCCATTCCCTTGGGGGCTGATGAGCTGAAATACCGGTCACATCCAATGGACAAGGGTGGCGCTGTTTTTAGCAATAACCTTTCCTTCTGATTTCCTAATTATTATAATCCAAGTAGAGGGCACTGAGCTCAGAGTATTACAGTGCCATCACTTTAAAGGGGTATTCCAGAATAGGCCCTCACTGTCTGATTAATGGAGGTCCCACCACAACCCCATCAATCAGCAGTTCCGCAGTAGGGTGCCGAACGGAGCTGGTTACAGCAGAACTGCTCCCATTCACTTCAAAGTGAGTTGTATGGTAGTAAGCAGCTCCATCCACTGGGTAGATCTGGTGCCGACTTCCAGTGCCGCAGCTACTGCAGAACAGCTGTATGGTGGGGATGTGGGGGTGCTGATCAGATAATTATGGCATGAAATGAGGACAGGCCATCACTTGTAAAATCCTGGAATACCCCTTTAAAGGGATTGTGTCATGAAGTATTTTTCAAACCAGCACCTGGATCCGAATACTTTTATAATTGCATGTAATTAAAAATTTACTAGCCGCTGAGCTATTTTTTAAAATGTATCTGTAAAGCGCCACCTGCTGTTTCTTTTTTTTCCCTTATTTTTTATCCCTCTCACTGAGCTGGTCAAACATACTCGACTGCCACCAGTTAGAAGCTGTGGCAGTTACAAGGAGAGAGCTGTAGCAGAAAGGACACCCCCCTAAGCTGCCAGACTGAAGATAATGCAGCAGAAACAATGTGGAAATCTCTGGATCCATGTGAGGTGCAGGGCTGGTTCTAGCTTTGTTTGTCATGTACTGTGTGATGTCTGATTTTATTTTATTTTTTACATCAATCATGGAATAACCCCTTTAAGAGATGAAAGTGTAACATATACAAATGTATCAGTAAAATGTTTCTCCTTTCCTGACGATTCGCTACGATGTCGTAGGAGGAACGTATTGTCTAGCGTCCAACCTATTCAGCCAGGATTGCTGCATACAATTGAAACGAATCCTCAGCTGTGAGAAGCATTAGTTCTGCGCAACTTTTCCAACCCAACACAGAAGTTGAGAATTTTCTCTAGAAGGGTACATTGATATATTTTTGTTTTCTGCATCCCTTATTATCCAACGTGTCACAGGAACGACATGTGATCCATCCATCCAGGTCGTCGATTCTACAGTGAAACTATGCGTCAGATTTGGCATTTGCTTCTTTAAATTAACCCTTTGCTATAACCTGGAATTCCTGTATTCTGAAGACGCGTAATGAGCCCTTTAACTGTCAGTCTGTCGCCGAAATCTATCAAAAACAGGAATAAGTAGAACGGTCCCAGGTTCTATGTATATCCTTGATAAATAAAAGAACATTCGTCCTTCCTAGACCACAGAATAAGAGAAAATCAATTTAGCTCAGATTTTTTTCCAACATCTTCACATCACTTCCTATCTGAATCGGATGGACTAGAATTTCAATTAACTGGGGAGAGACCAAGCCAAACTGACTGCTCTGCCCCCCTCCTGGTCATGCCCTATAATTGTAGAGGGACTTGCATTTTTCCACCAATGACACGGCTCACAAAAATAGATACACCAGTTCATTTGATAAAGGAAGCCAAGTCTGTCGCTCTTGTCTGAGTGCCAAGTGACAAAGAGACTCGGGTTCTCCAACGTGACTGCAGCCTGTTTGTGAAGATCGCGCTCCTCTCATTGTGACCGCGCAGAGCAAAGGCATGGCGAAATACAGAAGAAGAAGAACGATACGATTTGGCATTCAAAGAGAGTGTCAGTATCTACATAGAAATACAGATGGAAAAAAACTATAAAAAAAAAAATAATAATAATTAAAAACCTAATTCAAATGTAAAAATCAGAAATAACCACCTACAATAGGTGAGCGATAATTGGTGAACTTTCGAAGGCTGACAGCTTGGAAGGGGTTAAATGTACAGGTTTTTGAAATACAAAATAAATAAATAAAATATCAATGGAT
Organism: Bufotes viridis; assembly: GCA_033119425.1. Lineage (NCBI taxonomy): Eukaryota > Metazoa > Chordata > Amphibia > Anura > Bufonidae > Bufotes > Bufotes viridis. Next base: position 424,122,268 of record CM065592.1, read on the forward strand.
ACATTTATAAATATAGGTAAAGGGACAAATACGCAAACGTCAAATTAAAATATTATGTGAAAAGTACAACAAAACTACCTCTACTTTGTTAAAGGGGTAGTCCCACAAAAAAATATTCAGTTTTCAAACCAGCGCCTGGATCTGAAAACTTTTATAATTGCATGTCATTAAAAATGTAGCATAGCTACTGAGCTATTCAATAAAATGTATCTGTATAGCGCCACCTGCTGTTTGTTCTTTTTGTTATTTCTTTGTCCGGCTCACCGAGTAGGCCGCACATGCTCAGTGACCTCCTTTTTCAACAGTCTCCTGAGCTGTGACAGGGAGAGAGCTCCAGAAGAAAAGACACGCCGCCCCTGAGCTGCAGCAGAAAAGACACGCCCCCTGAACTGTCAGCTCGGTATAAATCTAGCAGAGCATTGAATGGGGAGATCTCTGGATCCATGTGACGTACAGGGCTGGTTCTAGCTTTGTCATGCACTATACAATGTCTGATTTTCATTTTTATATTAATCATATGATAATCCCTTAGAGATAAACAAATTTTCCTAAAATTAATTTGTCCAAATCAGCCAAGAAATTAAATTTGGATATAAATCGATTCTACCCAAATATAAAGTACTTTACATTCCTTAAAATCAAATCTCTCTCTCTTCACTCTTCTCTCTCTTTTCTTGCTTTCCCTTTCCTCTTCTCTGTCTCTTCTCTCTCTTTTTCTCTCCTTTCTCATCCCTTTCTCCCCTCCTCTCTCTGCTCTCTTTCTTTCCCTCTGTCTCTTCCTTCTTCTCTGTTTCTCTCTCTCTGTTTTCCTTCATTCTTTTTCTCTATCTTCTATCTCTTTCTCTCATCTCTTTTTTAATCTCTTCCATATTCTCTCTTTCTCGTGCTCTTTCCTCTTCGCTCTGTTCCTTCTTCTCTTTCTTTTTCTCTTCTCTTCTCTCTCATCCCTCATTTCTCTCTCCCTTCTCTCTTACTACTTCTCTCTCTGTCTCTTCCTTCTTCTCTTTCTTTTTCTCTTCTCTCTCATCCCTCATATCTCTCTCCCTTCTCTCTTACTACTCTTTCTGTCTCTCCCTTCTTCTCTTTGTTACTCTCTCCTCTCTCATCCCTCTTCTCTCTCTCTTAGTTTCTTTTCTTTCTTTTGCTCTCTCTTCTATCTATCTCTTTCTCTCTCTTTTTTTACTTCTATCGCCTCCCCTCTCTTTCCTATTCTCTCTTTCTCGCACTCTTCTCTCTTCGCTCTCTTCCCTCCTCTCTCTCTCTGATCTTTGGTTACTGAAGGATAGCCCTACAGTGTTTCAGACAAATAATTTACAAATATTTGAGATTCTCATAGAATCAGCTTTTAAAATTTTTTTTAGGTGCCTTTTGGTGCCTAAAATGGTTGCAGGGTCAGATCAACCTACCAGATAAACCTCCTGTAAGCGCAGAGGATCTATCAGTGGGTGCGCAGTAATGGAGCCTGTCCACAGCAGAATTCATGAGAAGTTTGAGAACCAACACCTGGAAGTGTATTGGATTTTTCTAGCTAGAATAAATAGTTTACAGGCAAATTGGTCGTCTATTTCTATCTACATAAAACTTGAAGAGGACCAGTCACCTCTCCTGATCAGTGATTTAGTATATTGTTAGATTCCTCATGAAATGACAATTCCTGAGGATCTCTTCTTAGAAATCTGTATTGCCGGTTCCTCTGGCATTCCTCCTGGAAGTTTATGAAAGGGTTGACCATTGTGCGTTGCCATTCCCCTTATCAAAAGGGCGTGCCCTACTCAGTTTGGAACTGATTACACACAGTCAGACTGTGTTGGCATACACCCCCCCTCCCACACACACACCCAGTTGTCAATTTATTCATATATTTCTGGGAGAAATTACATAGGAACTGCACAATGCGGGGTTTCGAGATTCCATGGAGAATTCAAATATTGACTAAAGCAGATGTAAGAATGAGGCGAAAGGTCTTATTTATTGTATAGTCACAAATAATTGAATCTTCTAATATAGTTTGCGTTTCAATTGTAAAATAATTTCAGGATTTCTGCTTTATGTCAGTGAATGGAAATTTTCTTGTTCAAATTCAGAGGTCGAAAATCCCATCTCGATGTAAACTTACCGATTTCTTATATTGTATTATTTCGGGCAACCCTTTGAGAGGGAAAACTTCCGCAGCTCAAACGTTCCCTCAGCTCTGGACTCCGGGCTGTTAGGACTTCAGACGAGCAATTACAAACCCATTCTTGTTCCAGCTGGAGTTGTAAAGTGAACTGCACTTGGATGAAGTCCACGTGGGGTCCGTTTTATTCTGCACATTTGTTCATTTCAATGAGTGGATCTTGTAAGAGAAATCGTACAAAGACAGAACATGCATGTGAATATACTCATTCACAGGGGAGTAGCTAAAGTCTCATGGGCCCTGGTGCAAGAGTTCAGCTTGGGCCCCCCTTCCCACAGTGCTTTGTGGCCAGTGAAGCACGTAGCCTTCCTGCTGCCCGAGGCAAAAATTGAAACAGCAACTCCCCCCCCCCCCCCATGCCAAATTCTTGACCTAACCCCTTCCCTACAGCCAGAGGTGTAAGTTGAGCAGAATGCACTTTCTATAATACCAGTGTCCTATTATACAGCACAAGGGACTTTGAGCCCCCCGAGGCTCCTGGGTGTAGTAGTGACTGCTACCTCTGCATCCCCTATAGCTACGCCCCTGCTCATTCAATATAACGGGTCAGTTGGGTTGTCCATTCTGAACTCAGCACCTGGAAACATCTCCCGTTTGAATGTAGCCATGGCCAGTTACATTCAATTGCAGTATGGTACCAGTTTAACAGCATGGCTCATCTCTGAGGTTCTGCTGGGCCAATAAGGTTGAATGGTGATCTATGTTAGGCCCAGTAGAACCAAAATGGGGTCTTGGTCTTGTGGCCGTAATTACAATTTAGCTATATTACAGATGTCTGAATCCGGTCTTGCATTGTGTGTGGCAAGTTTTATTTTTAGTGGTTCTTTTTCTTTTAACTCCTTCTAAAGTAGTTAATAAGTGGTACGGTACCAGGCCATATTCCTGAGGTCTGAAGTAACCATACATGAGTACTGCACACTAAAGACCTTGAGAAGTGTCTAGGAGGGGCCTGGAATCTAGAAAACATCTAGTCATGTAAGAAAGAGCTTAAGCTCCATTAAGGATATCATCAGGGTAAGATGTGTCTTGCTATAACTACCTCTCTTTGTATCATAAGGGTGCTGGCCAGATGCCATGTTGGGAAAGTCATCGAAGGGCAGCTCGTTCATTTGTTCATAGTTTTGGTGACTGTTATTTACTTTACTCTGTATGTTATCTTTTTCATGTATTTTATCATAGCTTAGTAAACTTTTTATGTGCCTAAACCCGTTAAGCCTATTTATTCCCGGATCTAAGAATTCACGGTAATACATGTTTCACAAATGTTCAGCTGTGTGGTAAGCAACACTGAATTCTGAAGGTTTTTGATTAAAACAAGTAAAAAGGAATTCCATTTCCATTCATTGACAGCAAGCACATCTTTTTTAAAAATAAGACTATAGACATATAATCTAGACCTTCATGTGTGATCCCATCCTAAGGCATTATAATTGGATTATATATTTTTAAAAAATGGATTTCCCAATCAAAATGATAGAAAAATATCAGGTCAGCCTGTAAAAAAAAAAAAAGCCCAAAACGCTTTTTCTATCATGTCTTGAAATGATAGGGGCACTGTAATCCTGTTTAGGGCTCATGCACACGAACGTATTTTCTTTCCGTGTCCATTCCGTTTTCTTTTGCGGACCGTATGCAGAACCATTTAATGGTTACTCTGTGTGCATTCCTTTCCCTATGTCCATATTTCCGTTCCGTAAAAAAATAGAACATGTCCTTTTATTGTCACCATCATGGACAAGAATAGTACTGATATATTAGGGGCCAGCTGTTCTGTTCGGCAAAACACGGAATGCATGGTCGTGTGCATGAGCCCTTACTCTGACATTTTATGGTCTTTTGGACTATGAATATGCTATGTGTCTGTCTTTGGCAGGAGAAGCACCGCTTATCTCTAAGTATTTCTGTTTATCTTTTGCATTAATATGTCATCATAATTAGTTCAGTAACAGAGAACAAAGTGAAGCGATCCACTGACCAATGTCTTTGAAACGTTCTTATCATCTGAACACACAGAATAACGTTTGTAACACAGGACCAGCTGCTTTTGCTGCAGCAATTTGAAAGTTTTAAGGACACAGAGAAATTTTATCAGTAAATGACAAAAACATAAAAAAACTCTAAAAAATATATGTATTTACTGTTGCTTATGTACAGCTCAAGGGGCATAGATGAAATAGGACTGGTGGGGTCCAGGTGCAGTTAGACAGGGATGTGGAAAGAAGCGCATTTGTGGGTCTTTTGGAAGTTTTTCTTATGTCTGTACTCCTTTAAGTTACAACAGCTGGAGCTACTTAATTGCTGTTATAACTTAATCCAGGAAGCAGTTCTGTTGGGACAGACAGGAGAGGGATGAGGAGGGAGTGTGTGAAGAGGAGCTTATGCAAGAACCAAGCTGTGTCCTCCGCTCACTATGTCTCTCTCCCCGCTGCTAGGATGTTAGATGTGTAATGTATGGAGCAGTACATGTGTGTGGTGTGTATATCTGTGTAATGTATATGAACCGACTCGGACTGGCCCACCGGGGAGCCAATGAATGCCTCGGTGGGCTCCTGAGCTAATCAGTAAGGAGTCTTTCTGTCCTCTTCTCTCTGCGCAAGAAAGCACAGTCACCCATTTCTGTCCCCCGCCCCCTCTTGCTGGAGATCCTATAACCAGTAGGGCCCTTGTATGGGGGTAAGACAGTGGCAGAACTTTAAACTATATCTGCGACAGGGAACCCCACAGGAAAAGCTATTTCCAGCGGTGGTCACTTTAAAGATTTGGGCAGCACCAGCACTTATGCGGCACACTGCCCATCACAAGGCAGAGACAGCAGGAGCTGGGGCGCGGGAGTTGCCTGCAAGTTAAGTACTGGCTCTGCTCTAGGGTTTAAAGTGTAGAGAGCAGGGTCGGTCTTAGTGGTGTGCAACTGCACAGGGATATCACCCTTCACTAGTACAGGGTCACCAAATCAGTTCTCCCCACAACAGGAAACAGGGCCGCATGAAACACTCCATTGATAGCCCAGCAGGTGGTCTGCAGGCATCACCACTGCTGCTACTAACAGCAGTGCTAGAAGATATTTCAGGTCTGGAGCTCCAGTGTCATGGAGTAACCTGCAGCAAAGCTCAGCCCCAGCGTGTGATGGTGGGGGCAGCGCAAGGGGGACTGTAATAGCTGCTGGCTGCTCACGAGAGGAGTCGCTGTCAAGAAGAGTGCAGCATGTGTCCAGTATATGAGTGCAGTATGTATCCAGTATATGAGTGCAGTATGTATCCAGTATATGAGTGCAGTATGTATCCAGTATATGAGTGCAGCATGCATCCAGTATATGAGTGCAGCACGTGTCCAGTATATGAGTGCAGCATGTATCCAGTATATGAGTGCAGCATGTGTCCAGTATATGAGTGCAGCATGTGTCCAGTATATGAGTGCAGCATGTATCCAGTATATGAGTGCAGCATGTATCCAGTATATGAGTGCAGTATGTATCCAGTATATGAGTGCAGCACGTGTCCAGTATATGAGTGCAGCACGTGTCCAGTATATGAGTGCAGCATGTGTCTAGTATATGACTTCAGCATGCATCCAGTATATGAGTGCAGCATGCATCCAGTATATGAGTGCAGCATGTGTCCAGTATATGAGTGCAGCATGTGTCCAGTATATAAGTGCAGCATGTATCCAGTATATGAGTGCAGCATGTATCCAGTATATGAGTGCAGCATGTATCCAGTATATAAGTGCAGTATGTGTCCAGTATATGAGTGCAGTATGTATCCAGTATATAAGTGCAGCATGTGTCCAGTATATGAGTGCAGCATGTATCCAGTATATGAGTGCAGCATGTATCCAGTATATGAGTGCAGCATGTATCCAGTATATAAGTGTATGTATCCAGTATATGAGTGCAGCATGTATCCAGTATATGAGTGCAGCATGTGTCCAGTATATGAGTGCAGCATGTGTCCAGTATATGAGTGCAGCATGCATCCAGTATATGAGTGCAGCATGCATCCAGTATATGAGTGCAGCATGCATCCAGTATATGAGTGCAGCATGCATCCAGTATATGAGTGCAGCATGTATCCAGTATATGAGTGCAGCATGTATCCAGTATATGAGTGCAGCATGTATCCAGAATATAGCATGTGTCTAGTATATGACTTCAGCATATAGAAATCCGGTGGTGATCTGTAGAATCCAACAATGCAAAATCCGGTGAACTCCCTCAGTCTGTTCTCTGCCAGAACAGCCTGTCGATAAGGCTTCATTCATATCACCTTCAGCCTTTTTGTTCTCCTGTTCCATTTAGGAGCAGGAGAACAGAAAGGACGGAAAAGGCTCATAACTGAGCCAAACTGAGCCCTTAGACTATAACGGGGCCCATTAGGTGTCCGCTAAGATGATTTTGGAGCGGAGACAAAAGTTGTCCATGCAGGACTTGTCTCCACTTCAAAATTATCTTCTGAGCGGACACATAACAAACCCCATTATAGTCTATGGGGTCCTAAGGGCTCAGTTTGGCTCAGTTATGTGCCTTCTCCGTCTTTTCCTAAAGGGAGCAGGAGCACAGAAATGCTAAACGGTGACATGAATAAAGCCTAATGCTTACTGGAGATGTGAACTAAGCCTTAGCACATGGCACCAAAAATGTACTATCTTACTTGGACTTCCAGCGAGGTAAATGGAGCGCCTGTCCATAGAGATTATTGATACAGAATTCATCACACACCCCATTGATGCCACCACGCAACTGCACCAAACAAGGTTACAAGCTCCATGCAGTCAGATGGAGACATATGACATGGGCTGGACCTTTCCCGTAATGCACCAGAATACATATTGAAATATTCTTTCTATCGGTTTGCCTGTGATTGAAAGGGTGAAAACAATTCTGTTAGCCACGCAGAATCTCATCACTAAAAGTGAATTAAGAGCGGGCATCCATCATGGGCCTCCTGCCATGCCAATTGAATTATTGGCTGATATTTTCAAAGAAAACAAAGTATCTATATTACAATAGGAAAGACGTATGATGTGTCCCTCTCTCCCGGAGACGATTGCACTGGACGCCAGACAATGGGGATTTCACACTCATACAAAAGAACCTGAGTTTTTTAGACTTGACGTAGATGTTTTTGTTCTCACATGGCGTATCCAAAGATGTGTCCAGCTGTTTCCCCGGTCTAAGCACAGTCTATCCCTCCGTAATTCTGCAGCTGAGATGCACATAGCTAACTTAGCAGCTGAGATCTGGAGCTGCACCAGTAACTAAGTTTAGACTCTTAATATGCCCCGGGGAATGCCCTCGTTCTATAAACAGGAGTTTTTTTTTGTTTTTTTTACGGTGGTGATTTCATTGGGTTGATTCTGGAGCACATGCCTTTATTTAGGGTCTATACAAAGCCATTACTAACGGCAAGAGAAGATATCAGGTATCCTATTCTCAGAAGACTCTTAAAGGCAATGTGTTATCAGAAAATCACCTATTGTTTATATCAAAAGTTTTTTTTTTACATTTCTCTACGGATGACACCTCGGACCCCCATCGATCATCTGTGTGAGAAGGCACCGGCGCTCGCAGTATCACCATGGTCTTATCGCAGCTTGGCCTAGGCCATGTGATGACACGTTCATCGGTCACATGGCGTAGGCATAGCAAAGCCCCATTGGTGATGTTACATTTAATTTTCTATGTTGTGACCTATATTAAAATATATAAATAAATAGTAAAATCAGGGAAGCATACATGAATAAAAAAAGGAATTAGTATCTGATCAGTAGGGGTCTGACACCCAGGACCTCCACTGATCAGCTGTTTGAGTAGGCATCCACAATCCTGTGAGCGAGTCCACCTTCTCCCCGCTCACCAAGCACAGTGCCGAGCATTGTATAGTGGTTGTGCTTGGTATTGCACTCAGCCCCATTTACTTCTACAGGGCTGAGCTGTTCCTAGGCCATGTGTGTGACTGATGAACGTGTAGTCACTGGCCTCGGAAAAGCTGTGAGAAGGCATTGGCGCTACTGCGAGCGCTGATGACTTCTCAAACAGCTGATTGCGGGGCTGCAGGGTGTTGAACCCCTACCGATCAGATACTGATGATGTGTCCAGAGGATAGGTCATCAGTTATAAAGTCTCAGAAGACCCCTTTAACAATCCTGGCTCAGCCCTAGTAAGAAGGTTAGGTGTGGGCAGATCCCACCCCTAACCTTAAGTCAGTCTACACTGGAGTTGTTAACCTTAAGTCAGTCTAGACTGGAGAAGTGACCTTTGCTCCTTCTTCTTCAGACGCAAGCTACAGAGACTCACCGATCTCTGCATGTTCTATGGAGAAATAGAAATAGAAACTTAGAGTCTGCATGGCCTAGCACTGGAGAAAGTAAGGTAACCTTCTACTAAAAGCTGTTAAGACTTTACTGCAGTGAAGAGACACTGCTAAGACACCCTCTACACCTGGACATGACCTGGCCAGTTGTATCTCTAAAACCCTGTGTACCTTAGTGGACATTACACCCGGCATTGAAAGAGTACAATTACCTGCCGTAGATTCTGCAAAGGAAGCCGTAAATCCCACCGTTGCCTAAATCCATACATTATCATCTGGAAGAGAATTGCACTGTGTATAGTTGGAACTGTGTCTGCTATAATCGGATGTACTACAACCCCTATTTTGCACTTAAGTAAAAAGAGACGTTTGGTCTGTAAAATCTGGTCTGGTCACTGACGCCCAGCACAGGCTCCCCGACTACTATCAGGCAGGAGCCCCAACATCAGTATGTGCTCCAAGGGAAGAAAGGATGCCCCTCCGTTTGCTGCACCAGCCACCAGCTTTTGCTGCAGTAGCGTTAGTCCAAACCCTGCCTTCTTAGGGGATCGGCATAGGAGGTGGGCATTCTGGGCCTTTTGAGGGCAGAGGAGACTGCTGTGAGACTTGAGAAATAATGATCCCAGCCACAGGAAATGACGCACCAGGAGAAGCTGGATGTAAACAATAACCAGGTTGCTGCAGGGGAATGAGGGGTAGTCAAGTGAGCCCCCCCCCCTGCAAATGGTAACACCCAGCAGAACCTTCATTGCAAACTATATAAGAATGGCACAACATACAGTCACAAGAATAGATGCTCCAAAAATTTTATTACAAATAGTGGCAAAACAGACATGTGAGGAGAAGGGACAGCTCATCTTTAAATAAAATGTTATAATAATAAAGCCCCCCTATATCACTGAAAAGACCCCAAAAATTATCAAAAAAACATTAAATATACTTAAAAAAAACCTGAAAGTGTGTCTGGTGAAAAAAGGTAGGGTAAGTGGCCAGTATTGAAATAATTAGTAATCATTTACCAACATATAAGCACCAGTTGCATTCTATTTTATCCCTGTTACATCTCTTTTATCCCCCGATTTCCACCTGCAGAATGTGCACAAAGCCGAAGCAAACAGTTGCTATGTCCTCGTGTGCTACCTCCTACGTGTTTCTGTGGTCCCTCGTGTTATTTCCAGCGCCGTCACTACAACATGCTGATCTAATCTTGGCACCGGTGAACTCTGTGAACTTTCAGACTAGAAAGATTTACACATCCTAACTTAGGAGCGTAGCGTTGGCACCCAACTGCGGCTCTGCTGCACCATGCCCAACGCAGAACCAAAAACGTTAACATATGCGTGGCTATTTAAGTCTACAAGTAGGTGGCCGGGGGTTGGTAGTTACGACGCTGGAAGGGTTAAAGGATTATTGCTGCAGGGTCACTTACTTGACAACTGATATTGGACGCTAAACAAATGGAAAATATGTACGTGATATACCCAAATCCTGGACCTTTGGTAGCCCCTCAGTGGACACCGTAGAAAGATGGAAGATAGGAAGCAAGTGAAAAGCTTAGAATGAGAGAAGTCAACATTTCCAGTCATAGGCACTCTATGGTACAGGTAATAAATCCCATGGAATGTCTATAAGGTCCAACCCTACTCACTCCCCGCCAAACTGTAGGCCGTGGAAAGAAGTTGCCCAACATGCACTCTTCTGCTAAAGGCAACCCTATTGAAGGTATGCAAACCCCCAAGTGTCCTCACCCCCATATAAATGAATCATTTTAATAACAGTCCCTGATATATTCATATAGAAAAAGTTCTGATATTCTGTCAAGTAGCGTTTCTATGTTGCCCTAGCCACTTTCCTGAAAAGGGGTGTGTGACAAGGACTTCTTTTACAGCAGTTTTCCAGCAGAAAAGAAGACTGAGCTCAGGCTAGCAGAGATTTTAGTTTGGGAGCATGGACCTCATCATAAATTAGGTGCATCCTCCGGCAGCACAAGGAGTGTCATAGACAAGCGTTAAAACACTGGACTATTATAAACTTCCTCCTCTCAGCATTGGCAAGGAATGGAGGACACCAGACCAATCCTCCCTTCTACATAGGATGGGTAGCTGAGTAAGTGAGTAAGCATTGGGTATTACTGACCTGAAATGAGGTCCATGTAAAGGTATGAGCCAACACACCGATCCTAAAACAGTTCTTTTACTATAGTGACATTTTACTATATGTGGCTCTATGGCAGGGAAGTGGCCAGGTTTGAGGTGGTCCCAATGCTATGCTGGGTCCATGGGACACTGTTGAGGTGTCACTATGTGTTGCTGCTCTCCGAAGGGGGTGGTAAGGCAGGGTGCACAAACATGGGAAATAAGTCCAGAGCGTCAAGGTCTGCAGTAAACCAATGCGATTCTTTACTGGAGGAACTCAAGTCAAAACCATACAGACAAGCTGGATTTTCCAGTCTACTCTCTGGTAAAAGAAGAGGCCTGAGCTAGCTGTCCTTTTCTGTTTTAGAAGGCTAGTACCATGACCAAAGGTCTGGTAAACCAGGGACGGTGGCTCAGCATCTCCATTTCAGCATATTCGCCTGGTCACTTATGCAGTCTTGCAGTCTCACCTACTAAACATTGATCCCTATTTGCAGACAACTAGAGGCTATGACTGCTCTCCTTTTATACAGTTGCTAGCTGAACCAGAACTTTCTAGTGGGAAATTTAGAATGGAGAATCACAGCCTAAACAGAAACAATGTTGCAATTTCTGTCATTGACTTGTATAGAGATTTAATGCTAGTCTATGGAAATAATTAAGCAGTCTTTCCAGAAAAACAAGTCTTCAGGCATAAGCTACTGAGCTAAACCAGACAGTCAGAAGTCAGTAAGTGTGTCTGTTTATTTCCCTCCCAAACTTTACAGAAAATCTGTCAGTATTATGTGGCTGCGCACTAACCTTTTCCACAGTGCAGTGCACATACAGCACAACAACAGTGAAAATGAACAGGATGTATTACAATAAACATATAACATGTAGTTCAACAATATAAAACAGTATAAGTGCACACAACAGCATAAATCACAGTGCAAGTTAACCCTTCAAAGTTCAATAAAGTAGTGAGTTGATGGCTGTGCATAGTAGCAATAAGGGCAAAAGTCCATAAACGTCCATAGTCCAAAGTACCCTTTCTCCACGGCACTACAGCACCATTGACTACAACTTAAAGGATTGTCTGACTAATTATTGTTCTTTAAACAGGCCCAAAATGGTGGTAATGAAATAAACAATACTCATACACTCGGCGCCGGCCCCCCCTTATGCTGCAGCCGCCTGAACGCTCTATATAGAGCCTTAGGCGGCTGCAGGAATGCCCGGGCTGGCAGGTCTATGAGGGCGCACCGCCCGGGCGCAGCAAGAGGAGAGGAGCTGACAGGAGGGAAGCGATCAGCGCTCCCTTCTGTCACTCCCTCATTGTAGCGTGGCCGAGCCCTGTATGGTCCGCGGGTACAAGGAGCATCTGTCTCCTGTACCTCGCCGGACTGACAGGAAGTGCACAATGTACACTTCCTGTCAGTCCGCTCGGGTACAGGAAACAAAAGCGCCTGTACCCGCGGACCATGAGCTCGGCCACGCTACACCAGAGGTAAGGTGGTCTGATTGGGAAAGAGAATGACAAGAGGGGAGAGAATGACATGGGGGAAAGAGAATGACAAGAGGGACAAAGAGAATGACAAAAGGGGGAGAGAATGACAAGAAAGGGAGAGAGAATGACAAGAGGGGAGAGAATGACAAGAGGGGAGAGAATGACAAGAGGCGGGAGAGAATGACAAGAAAGGGAGATAGAATGACATGGGGGGAAAGAGAATGACAAGAGGGGAGAGAATGACATGGGGGAAAGAGAATGACAAGAGGGGGGAGAGAATGACAAGAAAGGGAGATAGAATGACATGGGGGGAAAGAGAATGACAAGAGGGGAGAGAATGACATGGGGGGAAAGAGAATGACATGGGGGGAAAGAGAATGACAAGAGGGGGAAAGAGAATGACAAGGGGGGAAGAGAATGACAAGAGGGGGAGAAAGAACTGGCGTTAGTTAAAGGGGTTCTGTACTTTGTTTAAACTGATGATCTGTCCTCTGGATAGATCATCAGCATCTGATCGGCAGGGGTCCGACACCTGGGACCCCCGCCGATCAGCTGTTTGTGAAGGCAGCGGCACTGGCAGTAGCGCCATGGCCTTCTCACTGTTCACCGCAGGCGCAGTGACGTTACGACTAGTATCACTGGCCTGGGCAGGGTTAAGCTCTGTTCACTTGAATGAAGCTTAGCACCGCCCCGGCCAGTGATATTAGTTGTGACGTCGCTGTGCCTGCGGTAAACAGCGAGACGTCTGTGGCGCTACTGCCAGCGCAGCTGCCTTCTCAAACAGCTGATCGGCGGGGGTCCCAGGTGTCGGACCCCTGCCGATCAGATGCTGATGATCTATCCAGAGAATAGACCATCAGTTTAAATAAACTGCAGAACCCCTTTAATATGGCAGATCATATGGGTGGAGTATTGTGATGTCACATGGGGGTGGGGGGCGGCAAACTTTTCTTTTGCCTAGGGCGGCAAAAATCCTTGCACCGGCCCTGCACCAGTTCTGCCACTTCCTGCTCCCTCGCCATTCTCCACTTCCTGTTTCTCGACACACAGGAAATTACTGCTCAGGCAACCACTGGCTGACACAGATCATCATAGCCAATGATTAGCTGAGCTGTCATTTCCTGTGTGTTGAGAGAGACCGGGAAGTAGAGACCAGTATGGGACCGGGAAGTTTTGGAAAGGGAGTAGCGGGAGTATCACTTACGTTAACAATTTATACCGAACTTTTTAAAAAAATTTCATTGGCCTGACAATTCTTTTAAGACACTAATAGAATTTTTTATTACGGAAAATATGAACTGTATAGTTTTAGTTTTGGCCAACATAACTGAAGTCCGCCACTGTACCCTCTACTTAGAGTGTTGCCCCCCGAGTGGCGGAATGAGGTCATTTTCATTAGATCTTTTCATTAACCTGTTCTTTCGTTAAAGGAGGCGAGTTATGTTTTCCACAACAGTGCGGCATTTTGTCAATAGAGTTCAGAGTCGGGGTAATGATAATCATTAAAGGAAGCCCAGAGAGCTTTGCGAAACTCATCTGCCTGTATTTTACTCCTTTTATCAAACTGCGGGATAATTTAGCTTAAGACAACAGCTTTCGTTTTTTTCCCAGGTCAGGAGGGGCAAGCAAGAACTGGATGAATGAAAAAGGCTCCTTGTCAAATTTTGGCATCTCTTTGGGAGATTGCAGAACGGGTACTATTTTTTTCTCAGATAAATTAACTTTCTTCTTTTTAATCCTTGATGACTTAAGCATAAATTGTTCCTTTACAGCAATCTTCTGGACAAAATCCCAGGAACACGTTTTAGTTTTTTTTCTTTTTGCAGTTCAGGTCTCACATTTCTTTTATCTGGATAACTCATTATACAGCAAAATTCCACCAAATGCTATAGGGAGCAATCGGAACATTTGGAGTGTGTTAAACGGCTATCCCATGGTAAGAGGGTTCCACTCAATCTTCTACAGAAGAACAGGGTCAGGGGGTTATTTAGGTGTTTCAAGGGGTCGCCTGCTTTAGAAAACCTATATAAAATGCTATATTATGCCAACTATGAGTTACTATATGGGGATCCTCCATTGGAACCCTCATCTATCAGCCAGAGCAGAGACTGACCAAGAGAAAGAGCGACTATGGGGGGTAGCTGGGCGTTTTTATTGTGCTCCCCTCAATCTTTTACAAGCAACTAACGAAGAGAAAGAGCGATTATATATCTGGAGGACCTGGGATGTCCATACATTACATCAACACGTCATTGATAATGATAACTTTTTTATTTTATTTGTTTAACAGTGGATACAATTCATCATTGTCACATTTAACTGTATTGAATACATAAAACATCCAATAATCATCTTCAAAATATTATCCTATAATACAGATTAGAAAACAACAATGAAATTATTCACTTATTTCATAACAAAAATTATGTAACACAGATAATTTAATAATTTATTAATACATCACATCCCACCCACTGTTTCAATACCCACCCAATGATTGGCCATTGGTCATTTTCAGAGAGAAAAAAACCAAAAAAAAAACCCAGATTCCGTTTTATTTCCACACATCCGATAATGATAATTTTTAATACTTCCTTTCTCCTGTGGAGGTGCTGTAGGAGAAATTAACACTTGCTGATGGATTCCTCCATAGATTGTCTGAGTAAAGTGGTATGCATGGGCGGTGGGCTGGTCCTTTGCTTTTTTTTTTTTGTGCTCTACTTAATCGTTTACAAGAGAGCAGGGTCAGGGTTTACTCTTCCAAGTTCCAAAGGGCCGTCTGGTTATGAAAACTAATTTTAAATGCCACACTAGGTAAACTATGAGTTGCTATATGGGGATTCTCCATCAGGATCCTCATGTATCAGCCAGAAAGGAGAGCTACTACATTTCTGGAGGACCTGGCATGTCCTTGCATTACATGGGCAATCCATTGATTTAAATGAAAACTTTGTAATGCTTCCTTTCTCCTGTGGGGGTGCTGCAGGAGAACTGAACACTGGCTCATGGATTCCCCCACAGAGTACAATTCAGACCAAACTTACTGATGAAGCATTTTCAACAGGGAATAAGGTGAACACTTTGTGCCAGTAGCCACCCATACCTAACTACAGTGGGGAGAATTTTTGAAGAGATTTTCCCATCAATCACGAGTTTGGAGAATCTAGAACTTGGATGAATGGCTACCATCTATGCTTCATGTGCATACTTTCTCATATTTATGTATATATTAATTCAATTCTTTAGGTCTGGAGACCTATACTAAAGAAACAAATCATGTAGCAAAATTTAGAACAGAGGGTTATCTTTCAAAAATTCGCTTTGGGGCTCAGTATGTTCCAACAACACCCCTGGAAGTTCTAATTTACATGGTTGATATAGTCACTGCTTAACTCTGGGACTCCTGTCTGGAAACAGGAGTCCTCTGGTGGTTTTTTGCTGATCTTATCCAGCTGAGAAGAGGTAGAGAGGATTCTGAGTGGATCCCTCTTTACAACTCTTAGATAGTCACTTGCTTTCCCCCAAAACTCCATAAGCTTTAGTGGGGAGGACTATATGTTTATGGGGCTGTAAGGGTGTAATAGGAGGTGCAACATGGCAGGTCTGGGAGTATTTAGAAGGCCAT
The DNA here is from genome assembly GCA_033119425.1 of Bufotes viridis. Taxonomy (NCBI): domain Eukaryota; kingdom Metazoa; phylum Chordata; class Amphibia; order Anura; family Bufonidae; genus Bufotes; species Bufotes viridis. Next base: position 424,138,001 of record CM065592.1, read on the forward strand.
GGGTGCCTTAGGTATTTTGTGGTTACACTGCAGTGTTGTCACAGAAGAAATGCGTTCATTCTCTCTAACTGTTCAGATGCCGCTGTCACTACTGACTGTAGCATCTGAGGGAATAAAGGGCCAGGATCAGAGTTACCTCAGATCCCAGCACAGCCCGTTCATGTATGGAGCCATCATGTATGAAGAGGGATAAGTGTGCTAGCCTGCTCCATACATTTCTTAGTGACTGATGACGTACATATGTTATCACTGAGAGGTTAAACATGCATGTGTAGCTACTAGAGATGAGCGAATTTCCGCTTTGTTTACTGGCATAAGCTGAATTGCGTTATGGATTCTGTTACCACGGACCTTTAGAGGCATTCCCTTATTCATTCCCATAATAGAAGTCTATGGGCTGCAAAACGGATCTGTCCCGTTTCCGTTATGCAGGAGAGGAATCTACTTCTATTATGACGAAATGAATAACAGAATGCCTCTAAAGGCATTCCGTCATAGAATTGCGTTATGGCCTGTGGTAACGGAATCCATAATGCAGTTCTACTTTTACCACCAAACGAAGCGTGAGCGAATTTCAAAATATGAAATTCGTCATCTCTAGTAGCTACCATAATTCTGGCTATAAAAGTTCAGTTACCAAATATTTGCCCAGGGGTTTCCACCAACCCTAATCCAGCTCTGAACATACGCTAAGCATGGGGTGAAATCATGTTTTTGGAAATCCATGTAGAGCGTACATAACAAGAACAGCCATAATAAAAAGGCATGCAGCATTCACGGAGAATTCCTGCTAATGATATTGAATTTAAATAATCCAGCAAGTACCATATTTAATTACAGGTACATTTTATTACAAGGATAAAAAGATGGCACATAAAACCGCAGGTGTCAGACCTTCCCGCGCAAAAACATAATTACAGTCTCAATCCAAAAAACGCCTTTATTCCGCTGTTTCAACAAAGATTCTAAAATGGCTTTACTGCTGTTTTATGTATTAGTTGCTGAGCATACAGTGCGGCCTAATGGTCGTCTAGAATGATGTTCACCCTACACTGCTGCTCCTATTAAAGTTGTTTATGATATTAGCCACAATTTGGGTTTGTGCGCGCGGCCATATGATGTCTCCGTGCAACCTTTGAGCTGTATAAAGCTGTAATGCGGCACAAATAGACATCTAGATGGCGACACTCAACCTCCGTATGGCTCTACTTTTACATGGAGGCACGCAGAGATGTTTCACCAGCAGAAAAATATCATGTCAAAACCAATATGGAGGTATTGCATCTCAGAGCAGAATACATATTACAGGGCTATTGATAGGTACCATATAGGGGCACATTTGTGTTTGGCTCAGGTAATGGTGGAAATTAAAAATTGTAACGTTGGTTCATCCACATGAAGCAGAAAAATATCAGCGGGTAAATTGACTTGTCAGTTTTGCAATGCATCCTAAACCATGCGGCTTTTATCATGGATTTGAAATCCCATCTACTTTACTGTAAAACGCTGCAGATTTTACGTGTGTGATTCCGCTAGGGAAAGACTGCAGCTTTTGCACCAATTGTGGCCGTACTCTACAGAAATTTTCCAGTCTAAGGCATATATCTGGCGATAAATATCTGATATGTGCAGCAGGTCCTCCTATGGAGATGTGGAAGCACTTGTATGTGATATATCAAGGAGCTATGGGAAGAGAGGAGCACTGACGGCCATTTTGAATCAATGAACAGGATTAGCTGAACACTTGTAATCCTGATAGATGTGGGTACCATTTCTTGTATCAGGCATTAAAGAATGTGAGATCTAACAAAAATGCTTTCACACTGGTACATGGTAGTAAGAAGAGCGATGGAGCGGGTCAGACGCAGTGTCAGGCAGAAATAGGCCACAGAGTAGGGAACCAGCGGGAGAGGGGCGGTAGTGTCCCCCGTTCCCTCTTAACGAGAACCAGTGCAGGGGGCGAGCCTCAGAGCAGGGATTACCTGGGAGCAGGATCGTAAGGAGGCAGCTAGCGGGTCCCTCTATGTCTTGTGGAGCGGCTCCTTCCATAGGGGGCCAGGGCACCAGTTCCAGTAGGGAGAGGAGAGCAGCGCTGCAGCCCGGGGGGGGAGGTTAGGTAGCTGCCGGCAGGAGCTGGAGTTAGTGTGGCAGATGAAGCTCATCCCCCAGCTATACACCAGGTCGGTTATCTGGGCACTGGTGATCTGCGGTCGGCAGATGGACAGTCGGACGCTACTACGGACGCGGCTCCGAGCCCTGCTCCTTTTGCATTGAAGAGGGTGAGTGGAGCCAGGAAACTTGGGACGAACAGGAGAGGTCGGACGTCACGAGGACGCTAAGCAACTGTCCTGTTCCTGTGGATCCTGTGACGCCGGTGAGCCAGGATGGATCCTCGCCACAAGCTACAGCGGCCGTTGGGAGGTCTTCTCAGAGACGGCCTGGTGAGTGGACGTCGGGGGTAAGGCCTGGCGAAGTTCAAGGGGGTTTAGTTAGAAGTGGTGCTGGGGTAGAGAGTACTGGGGGTTTAGAGCAAGAGTTGATGGCGGGGTTGTTGGCATAGATAGATAGACGTTTGGGGGCAGGTGCTGGGGTTTCTCCGGCGATGGTTTGGACGTCTGCAATTGGCAGACTGGGGCTGGCATCTGATGGGGACGCATTGGCGAGGCCTTCTGGTGGGGTGGCGGGAAAGAGCAGGAAAATAGTGGTGGTTGAAGATGTAAGGTTGGCAGACGCAGCCCTGGGGGCCCATTTGAAGCAAGAGGTAAGAGAGAAGATTTGGAAAGACGCATATGTTGACATATTTTCGTTTCTTCCTCTGGAGAAGTTTAATCTGGACAGGGTAAAACCAGATGAGAGCAAGAAGGAGGAAGAGGAAAAGCATCGGTACCGCTTGATACCGCGTACGTTCATGAACTGGCTTCAGGCTTTTGGATTCTCGCTAGTGTAGTGGGAGAGAAATTTCCGGAGCATTGCGCGGCGCTGTTTTGTTATATGGACGCCTTTGGTGAGGCTTACAGGGTGTATGGGGGAGTACCTTGGCTCAGGTATGATGAACAGTTCCGTCAGCAGAAGATACTGGGTGCAGCCCAGTATCAGATGTGATCACAAAGATAAGTCTTTGGATGCGTTTGATTGCGGCACCGGAGGCAGGGACGCAGCCCTTTTGTGAGGGGGTGAGCGGGGGAGCCTCGGCCTCTGAGTCGTCAGCAGTGGGTGAGAAAGGGTGTTGCTGGCAATATAACGAAGGGTGCTCCTTTCCTTTCTGACTGCCAATTCAAACACGAATGCTCCGGATGTGGAGGCGCTCACAGTTTGTCCCGTTGTTTCAAGCGAGGTAGGGGAAGTGTATGTGAGGCTTCGCAGAAAAGGAATGACGCCGGTGAGGGTGGACATGATGTTGCCATTCTTAGAGAGGTACCCAAATAATGAAGGGGCTGCACTGTTGCGCTCAGGTTTTACTGAGGGTTTTCGGATTCCTTGCGAGTTAGTAGGTTCTAAGGCAGTAGTGAGGAATTTGGTTTTAGCATTGAACAGGCCAGAGGTTGTTAGGCAGAAGATTGAGAAGGAATTGAGAGCAGGTCGCATAGTGGGACCGTTTTCAGTGTCTCCTTTGCCAGATTTACGGGTGTCTCCCCTAGGTTTTGGTTCCAAAAAAGAAGCCAACCAAGTTTAGGCTAATACATCACCTCTTGTACCCTACTGGGAGTTCGATAAACGATGGGATTGAGCGTGAGTTACCGTATGTTCAGTTTTGTACACGTCATTTGGTGTGGCGGTGAGTTGGGTGCGGCGTTATTGGGCAAGGGGCCCTTTTAGCGAAAACAGATATTGAAATTCTGTTTATTGCCGATTCACCCTGATAGTTTTCAACTGTTGGGTTTTTGTTGGGAGGGTCAGTTTTATGTGGATTGTTGGCTGACTATGGGATGTGCAATTTCTTGTTCTCTGTTTGAGACATTCATCTTTAACAAAATGGACCTAACCTGGGTAAAGGTATACTAATACACATGCACCAATGCCAAAGAAAGACCTAACCCTATCTTGATAGTGAGGCATCAGCTGCAGATGCCGGCAACCCACTAGCACAGAAATCTGTGACTGACTGGCTACTACCAACGTTGCTGTATTAAGATAAGGTGTCCTGCTAGAGAACTACCTAACTACTGAGCTGCATTTAGGTGATCAACAGCTAAAAACTGCAACTGCCCCCCGACATGTTTCGCCAGGAATCTGTCGGGGGGCAGTTGCAGTTTTTAGCTATTGTTGATCACCAAAATGCAGCTCAGTAGTTAGGTAGTTCTCTAGCAGGACACCTTATCCTTTACGCACATTGATTTTGCATCGTCCGGTGGGGAAGGAACCTTTGCTAGTACATCAGGATGGTACTGCTCTTTCCCGTTTTCAGTTTGTAGCTGTTTTTCGGAAGTGCTTGACAGTTGCTGGGTTGCCGGCTGGGGAGTTTGCTTCTCATTCGTTCAGGATTGGGGCGGCCACAGAGGCAGCTAGGTGTGGTTTAGGTGATACAGCAATTAAGCGGATTGTTCTGAGGTGGTCGCTCTTCGGGCATGGAGGTTTGCCAGATCGGTACATCGAATCAACAAAGCCAGAGCAAAGTTGAACAGGGAGGTAGGGCGATTTGTGCGGCGGTAAGGGGGGTTTGTGGTGCGCCATAAGGAATTGGAGGAGGCGTCTTCTTAGTTTTTACGGGCAGACAGTGTTCATCTAAACGAGGTTGAGATGGACTTGTGGGCACTGGGGTTGCAAGAAGGATTGGAGACAGCAGTTCGGGTGTGGCAGGACAAGCATAGGTGAGGTGTCACCGATGCTCATTTGTGGCAGGTAAAAAGGGGATCCTGGGAGGAAAAATTATTTGGAAAAGTTTCATGATTCTTTGGGGCGTGCATCTTAGAAGGTTTGGTGAGTTAAAGGCTGGGGGCTCCTGTTAGGGCTTAAAGGCCTGCAGGGACATAATGGTGATGTTTGGTGCACTTGGGTCGGTGAGTGCGGCCAAGGGTAAGGTGAAATTACAAAATGGAGGATTAAAATGATTGGGTTGCCTTCCAGGATCCCTCATCATTAGGGAGTTATGAAGTTGAATGTTTTGGCATTATTCAGTTACATGCAAGTTGTGTAAAGAAAATGTTATGGATAATATGTTAATAAATTAGTCGCTATGGCCTTTTTTACACCAAGATGAAGTCTCTTTGTGTTGGTCAATGGGAAAATGGGAAGGGGGTGGTAAATGGGCCGCGCTAATCTTCATCCTAGGAAGTCACAGTTGACATGAAAACAGACTTTATTACAGATTGAATCTATTATACCCTATCTACAGTGTCTATCTATCTAAGCAAAAATCAGGAAACAGTCCAAATCTGGTGAAAATAGTTGTGGACTGTTTTACGCTTTACTTTTCTTCTCTATACGTAGGCTCAAGAACCTACACCCTAGAGGGATTGCACCCACATCATTTTGACTAGTGTCTTCATATCTATCTATCTATCTATCTATCTATCTATCTATCTATCTATCTATTCATTCATCCATCTCTAAATACCAGCTGCCTGTTTTGGTAGATAGATTAATATATAGACAGGTAGAAAAATAGATATGAGATAGCTAGGTACAGTAGGTACACAGATCGATATTACTATGAGATGAGATAGATAGATAGCTAGATAGATAGATAGATAGATAGTAGAAAAAAAGGGAGAGAGCAGCACACTGTATCCAGCGGGTGCAAAGTCCGGCAAATTACCAGCGCCAAGGCAAATTCAATAAATGTAGAAAAGCACGGCAGCACGCCAACAGAATGAAAAACGCAGTGGTTTATTCAACCCAGTGTCAATAGCAACGTTTCAACTGCCTATTGCAGTCTTTTTAGCTTGAGAGAGACTGCAATAAGCAGTTGAAACGTTGCTATTGACACTGGGTTGAATAAACCACTGCGTTTTTCATTCTGTTGTCGTGATGCCGTGCTTTTCTACATTTATTAGATAGATAGATAGATAGATAGATAGATAGATAGATAGACAGATAGACAGATAAGATATGAGATAGATGGACTAGATAGATAGATAGATAGTTAGTCACTGTATATAATAGATTCAGTCTGTGAGTCTGTTTTCATGTCAAACAGTTACTACCATTAGAGATGAGCGAATTGAAGCTGACAAAGTGGAATTCGATCCGAATTTCAGGAAAAATTCGATTCGAACCGAATCCAAAATTTCCTTGCGCTCCGTGGTGACGAATCACATTTTTTTCCTAAAATGGCACTTGTTAGGACATGGAGCAAGGAACTCTGGGAAGGCGGGATCACCCATAATGCCATGCATGCAGCCAATCAGCAGCCAGGCAGCCCTGTGATGTCACAGCCCTTTAAATAGTGGCAGCCATCTTGAATTCTACTATTTACCAGTGTACTTAGTGCAGGGAGAGAGGTCAGCAGGCGCTAGAGACTGTGTTAGAAAAAACTTATTTGTGCTAAAAAAAAACGATTTACAAGTGCAGGGAAAGATTATTCAAGGTGTAGGGAAAGGATAGGGAGGAATCATTCCACAGCATTTGTGTTGAACAGGGTTCAGTAGGGGAGGTTACAGCCTGGGTAATAGGAACAATCCTATTACACCTTGCTGCACTGACTGGGGACCCAAATTGCCATTATACAGCTCTGTAATTTCAGCAAACCGTTCTTGTTATTGTGGAGCAAATACTGTTTGATACAGCCATTAACAGGGTTTATTACAAGGAAATATTACTACGTCTTATTTGCCCTTGCGCGGTGCAGTTATATGTTCTAAAGCATTTTTTGGCTTGTATTAGTGGGAAAAAGGGGCTTATTAGCCGTTGCGCGGTGAAGTGAAAAAATTACAGACTTTTTTGGGGTGTTTTAATTACCTTTTTATTTATTTATTTGATCTAACAGTATGTCAGACAGAGAAGTGCCAGGCCCTGCACGGGGAGTGACAGAAGACTAAATGTTTCTGGCGCCAACAGAGGTCGCAGCAGAGTAAGGGGGCGTAGTAGCAGGGGTCACTTAGAGTGGCTTGATCTCCCAGTGTCAGCTAGCGGTCGTGTCTTGACTTTGTCGCAAGTGACATAAGACACCCCCAGCCAAGAGTCGGTGGGTTCGTCAGACACAACCCTTAGTTGGCATGGCCCGGAAGCAGGCCCTGTGCCCTCACCTGTCCTCAACCTGCCTCTGTCCTTTTCTGTTCCCTCAGCCAGAGAAGTATTGTATGCTGTGGGCTCAGCTCCACTATACAGTGAGGATGAGCTACTAGAAGACAGTCGGCAGCTACTGGCCAGCCAAGATGTGGAGGAGACATCTGCCGCTTCCTCCACTAGGGGGGAAAGTAGTGATGAGGAGAGAGGCGCGGGAGCTGGTGTTTCAAGCGTTCAGGCTCCTGACCCAGAGACTGTTGAGGAGGACATCAGTGACGTGCAGACAATACTCGATGATGATGATGTAGCTGATCGCACTTGGGAGCTGAGTGACAAAGGGGCTTCATCATCATCGGGAGAAGAGGGTGTCAGCTTGCCCATGAGCCAGCAAGTCGCTAGCGTGGCCGGGAGTCAGCAGGGTGGCAACAGTGGGAGGTCGGAAGCCAAACGTGCCCGGGGTAGACCACCCTCTTCACAGAAGCCTACCTGCCCGGGAAGTAGCGGTGCACAGGTTCACTGAGGCAGAGGCGGTAGCAGTCTGTCAGTGCGTAGTGTCGGGGGTAAAATCACCTCTTCAGCGGTGTGGCAGTTTTTTGTTAAGCCGCCGGAGGAGGTGAACATGGCCATATGTAAAATCTGTGTGCAGAGGGTGAAGTGTGGCCAGGGCGCCAATGTTGGCACCACGGCCCTGACTCAACATATGCAGCCTGGGAGAACTGTGGTGGTCCAGCCTTCTGCAGCAAACGCTGCATCACCCAGTGTCACGCAGTGCTTTCAGGCAGTCAAGGCTCCACCACCTCAGCCGAAGGGAGCTGTCTGTCCTTCGCTTTCATCTGCTGGTCCTGATGCTCCTGCTCCTCCTCCTACTCCTCATCAGTCATTCCGTCAGCAATCGATTGCCGAAGCGATTGCCAAGAGACAACAGTATATGTGCACTCATCCAACGGCGCAGAGGCTGAATGTGCTCCTGTCCAAGTTGCAGGTGCTGCAGTCCATCCCTTTCCAAGTGGTGGACTCTGCACCTTTCAGAGAACTGATGGCTTGTGCCGAGCCGAGGTGGATAGTCTCAAGGCGTCATTTCTCTTCCAAAAATGCAGTACCAGCCCTGCACACACATGTAAAACAGAAGGTGGGCCAGTCTTTCAGCAAGGCAGCGCGCTGATGTGTGGAGCTGTAACTATGGTCAGGGACAATACATGTGGTTTACGGCCCACTAGGTGAATGTGAAACGCCACTTCTGCCTCCACGTTGTCACACCGTTGGTCCTGAGACAATGTCCGCCTCTGCCTCTTCATCCTCCAACGTGTCCTCAGCCTCCACTGCAGGGACAATTCACAGTGCCCCTCCAGCATACCACCGCGGTGTCAAGCTGTTCTGCACCTCGTTTGCGTAGGCAAACAGAGTCACATAGGGGAGGAACTGCTCCGTGTCCTTCATCAAGAACTCGAATCCAGGCTTTCTCTGCGAAAACTTAAAATCGGAACCATGGTGAAGGAGAAGAACAATGGTGTCGGCGCTGCATCAAGGACGGCTGAGCCATGCGTTCAATCTGGTTGTCAAGCGGTTCCTGAAGTCTTCAACCTATCTGCAAGACATCCTAAAAATGGCCAGGAAACTTTGCATGCACCTCAGCCACTCGTACACCACAAAGCACACCCTCCTTGAGCTGCAGCGGCAGAACGGCATCCCCCAACATAGAATGATATGCAACGTTTCCACCCGTTGGAATTCCACCCTCCATATGTTAGATAGACTGTAGGAACAGAGAAAGGCCATAAACGATTTCTTGATGATCCAAGTGGGCAGGAGTACTCCCCTGTGTAACTTCGATGTTAGCCAGTGGCAGCTCATGCGTGACACCTGCCGTGTGCTCTGGCCCTTTGAGGAGGCCACATTATTTGTCAGTCGCCAGGACTACGGGATGAACAATGTTATTCCACTGCTTTATGTCCTGGAACAGATGCTGGTAAATTTGGCTGGTCAGGGCACTGGAGATGTGGTGCCTAGATCTCACGGCCACATGAGCCCTGTGGGGGCTGAACTGGAGAAGGAGGAGGAAGAGGACATTGGAACACAAGCAATGTGTTGCAAAATGGGTGGTTTTTCTACACAGGTGACAGGAGAGGAGGAGCAGGACCAGCCAGAGAAGCTACAGGGCGATGAGGAAGAGGAGGCAGAGGACCCAGACACACTGTGGCAGTAAGCAGTGGAGATGGAGGCAGGGAGTCCCTCTGAGTCATTTGCACAAATGGCCTGCTGCATGCTCACTTGCTTGCGTAGTGACAGCCAAATCATCAGCATTTGGCAGAGTGATGAATTCTGACTCTTCACCTTGTTGGACCCTCGCTACCGGTCCCAAATGGGGGCCTTTTTTACACCTATTGAGAGGGAGGACAAACTGAACTACTATAGAGACGTACTATGTAATCATTTGTCCGCTGCCTATCTGCATCATTGTTCATCCTCTCGCAGGCCCTCTGCACTCACTTTCCTCTGCCATGGCTGCTGTGGCATTGTGGGGTGGGGGGCGGGGGTAGGAGCAGTTCCAGCTCCATCAGCAGCAACTTGAGTCTAGAGTCGCTGATGAGCAGCTTTCTTTACCCGCCTAGTGAAGAAATTACTCACCAAGAGCAGCAGGTAGACCTTGAGCAAGATCTGAACCAGCAGGTGGTGGCATACGTGAACAGCACCCTGCCACCTCACATTGAAGATCCGCTGGACTACTGGGCAGCCAAACTGGATTTGTAGCTGCAACTGGCAGAGTTTGCCCTGGAAAAGCTGTTCTGCCCAGCCAGTAGTGTGGCATCAGAGCGGGTGTGTAGTGCGAGGGGTTCCATAGTTACCGTGGGAAGAACCCGCCTGTCCACCCAAAATGTGGAGAGACTGACCTTTGTCAAGATGAATCAGGCATGGATCAGCCAGGATTTCCACGCACCAATGCCTGATGCATCAGATTAGATCATCCATGCTGCCTCACCCAAACCTTGACAAAAGAGACTGGTTTCTTCTGGCTACCTGCTTTAGCTACTATTCTGATGCTGCCACCCGTCTGATGCCACACATCAGATGCCAAATGCTCCTTCTTACACCCACGATTGTCAGCAGGTACGGTTATTGCCACCCACCTCCCCAGTCTGTCACTGGGTCACTCTGTGGTCTCCTGATGCTGCTGCCACCTCACCACTATGTCACCTTGCCACACTGTGGCCTCCAGATGCTTCTGTAACCTCCACACTGTGTCACCTTGCCACTCTGTGGCCTCCTGATTCGGCTGTCATCTTGCCACTCTGTGGTCTCCTGATGCTGCTGCCACCTCCACACTATGTCACCTTGCCACTCTGTGGTCTCTTGATGCTGTTGCCACCTTCCCACTCTGTCACTGCGTCACTCTGTGGTCTCCTCATGCTGCTGCCACCTCCACAGTATGTCACCTTGCCACTCTTTGGCTTCCTCATGCTGCTTCCACCTCACCACTATGTCATAGGGCCACTCTGTGGACTTCTCATGCTGTTCCCACCCTCCCCACTTCATGACTGGGCCACTATTTTGCCTTTCGGCCTGGCTGACATCATCATTTATTTGACTCTTCTTCTGATCTGTCAGAAGCAAGGAAAAATGAGACGCACAATGGATCCTGTCTGTGTAGCAGCTGTAAGGCCTGTATGGTCCCATCAGAATTGGCTTGTGATTTGGTAGCCAAAAGCAGGAGTGGGCACAAAACACAGAAGACATGCAAATATTCCATTCACATGTCATCTCTGTGTTGGATCCACTCCAGTATGGCCGGACTAGGGCGCAGCTAAGGGTAGGCTAGCATGATTAAGTTTGGTTGTGAGGGTCAGGAAGGTTAAGGGTTAAAGGGATTTGAAATGGTTGCTTGGAAAGTGGGGGGTGTTGCACAGGTAGGGAGCAGTCTGGGGGCTATATAGGGGGGTGGTGTAAGGCCAGGGCTGCCATTTTGTGGAAAGAAAAGCTGGTAAGATGTCCCAGGCACTTACCATTGACGACATGTTGTCCAGGTTGAGGGAGGCAGCGGCGGAGCGGGGCCCTGACTGGTTGAGCTCCCAGATGGAGGGCATGTTGAGGGGGGAGGCAGTGGGTGCTGTTAGCTCACCGCCTGAAGGCAGACGGACGCGGCGGGTACGTCCGCTGGCGTGCCTGAGTCCTACAGAGACCCTCCTCCAGGGACCCTCCACCTCGGGGGAATGCATGGCAGCTTCCATCCTCGTCCTCCCGGCGTGGGAGCAATCCGAATGGCAGGCGGAACCCAGCGCAGGGCAGGGGGACCCTCCCCCTGTCCTCTCCAGCCGGCAGCGGTGGATCAGGAGCAGGAACGGCGGGATCCTCCCCTGCTATGGGGGATGGGAGGCCTGCTCGGTACGGGAGTGACAGGAGCCATGAGGCATACGGGGCTGTGCAGCAGCAAGAGGCAGGTGAGCGCAGGCGCCCAGGAGGAAGAGATGCTGGGAAGTTCTGCGTCTCTTCAGCGCCCTCTGGTGGACAGAAGTGAGGAGAGGAATGCACCCAGCATTGATCCTGCTGGGGTGCGGAATACCTGCGCCAGTCAAGTTCCAAGATGAAGTGTGGTGGCTCGGATGGAAGATGGACGTCAGGATTCAGGAGTTTCCACTGCAGGGTTCACAGCGCCCGGGCAGCAAGGTGAGAACCAGTGGGGTTCCCTTAGTTCTCTGTTTAGCACCCAAGGGGGGAGTGGTCTGGGGGGTGGACAAGGGGAGTTATTTGGTGGATTGGGACAGTTTTTGGGTAGCCTGGCGGGGTTGGTTGCGGGTTTGGGGAGTGCGGGTAGGGCCCCGTTGCAGGCGTGGGTAATCGGTGCAGGGAGGGTTAGTGGGGCTGACGAAGTGGCGACGCGGGATGGTGGGTCGGTTTCTGTGCAGACGCAGGCGGGGAGCGAAGAGGTGGGGGAGAAGGTTGGTGATACGGCTCAAGGGAAGGTTTATGTGTGTTTTGAGGGGCCGTTAGGGGCGCATTTGAAACAAGAGGTGAGGGATAGGATATGGAGAGGGGAATACGTGGAGATTTTTTCTCTCCTCCCGCTGGAGAGAATTAATCTGGATAGGGAGCAGAGGGACGAGAAGAAGAAAGATTAGGATTGCAGGATAGAATTAATAGAGCGTTGGGTGTGTGGCGGAACGCGCAAGCTTGAGGTGGGTGGGGTCAAGTTGCGCGTTGTTGGCGGCAGGAGGTACTGGAAGCTGGGAGTATGGATCGGGATCTGAGGTTGAGAGGGCCCCTTATGGTGGGGGCTGGACTCTCATGGTGGGGCTTACCTGTTCGGTTTGGTGAGGCGTCCACCACCGGGTGTCTCCGAGCTAGTATACCGTGGCTGGAGGCAAGGTGGATTTGCCGTGTGGTTGTGTAGGTGGACAATTTGTGGGCTTCCAGGACCTCCTTCGTCTGTGGTTATGCTATATATATATATATATATATGTTATGTATTTTATGTTATAATAAATGGCTGCTGTGGCCAATAAAATCCACCTGAGGTGTTGTGTGATTATTTGGGGATGATGGTGGGTGGATCGGTAGGAAGAAAGTGGGCATGGTGGGGTAAAGAGATGGTAGGACCCAGAAGATCAACCAATACTTTAATCATATTTTTTTGGCCATTAGCAATACTGATGGATTACTGACCAAAAGCTGACCGAGTGAAGGCTGATGCTCAAGAGACAGGATCCGTTTTTGGGGGTTATTATTCTGAAAAATCAGAGGAAGGGCAAAATAATCAGTGACATCAACACAAACTTACTGCTGACACACTCTCCACTGTGTCGGGGGGGCTCTACTTGTATAAGCTTTTAATAGAACAGGTTCTGCAGACATCTATGTGGAATCAGCTGAGGACGGTGTAAAAGGAGTGCGCTTCGTCTTGGCGGTAACATCGACCTGTAAGACCTGTAGAGTCCATACTTGAGTTATTTGGTTAGTTTTGGCCCTGTGACTGCCTAAATAAGTGAAGTGTGGGTAGTGATTCTAAGAGCGACACCTGTCATCTGCATGTCACAGTATTATTTCACTACCAAAGCAGACTCCCTATGTGTGTTACTGCAAGGCACGCCGTTCTACACCACTATAAAGGCTCTCTGCAGCCAGGAAATAGCTGTTTTTTTTAATGAAATTTGCATGAATAAATTCTGATCAAAACAAATTTTTTTCCAGAAGATTCAGCGAACCGGCGAATCGAATTTTAGAAAAATTCGCTCATCTCTAACTACCATGCACCACTGTGAAAGCATTTTTGAAATTCTAGGAAAGTAAAAACAGATGGAGCAGACTGCAGTGACACGTTCTATTTAAAAATGGTTTGTCAGCTGTTCTTTCGGATGACACTGTCATCATGGTAACTAATCACAACACTTCATGTGTCCAGCTGCACGCTCAACACAACAACAATAGCGAGGGCCTGGGACCCCAAAGCCAAATCTGCACTGAGCACGAGCCTGGGCAGGGACTTGGCGCAAAGCTAAGAAAATAATGCAGGAAATCTTTCTTTTCCACACACTTGTGAGGCTAGGAATAGAAGAGGGGTTACGTGGCATTAACAAAAGCAGACACATTACTGGTTTCCATTTCAGTGGGAGACTCCTACAGCATAGCCGATGGTAATGAACTCCAGGATCCTATGTAAGAAAAGACCTGACACCTACACAGGGGTACATGGGGAGATATTTATCTTGTAAGAATGGAACATGCTGACCTTTACACTTGGACGGTTCATAATCAGATTTCACTTTTACTCAAGCCTCCGCAATAATAGCTTGAGTAGCAGCCAACCCTCCGCAGCCATTTCTCCTCATTGCAAAGTTTCTTATATGGTTCGGAAATTTAGGTTTATGGAGCGAAAGACTGTATCAAGATCAAGACCTCAACCTTGGTAATAGTGTCATACAGGGAGATTCACTCGAAAGAGGCCCTGAATATTCTGTAATAACTCTAGCTAGGACAAAGCAATCTTAATGATACAACATGCAATGTGCTCCTCAGTATATGGAGATTCGAACAAGCTGGGATGCCCCCACGTTGGAACGATGAGTTAGGCGTTGGATAGCCTTCTCAATTTTTAACCTCTATTTGTGATTTCCAGGTGCATACTCCCATACTTTTTCACTTAGTCACACGATTTCTCATCGGAATGGTGGTGTACAATAATTTTAACAGGGCTTTGGCCACCATGGTCACCAGATCTGACACCAAGAGATGTCTTACTTTGGGGTATGCTCAATAGAAAAGGAATCTTCAGAATAAGCCTGGCACTGTGGAATATTTGAAGGAAAACATCTAACGTGAACTGGCTGCAATTTCCCTTGATATGCTTGCCAATAGCCCCGAGCACCCCGATCCTGGAGCGCCCCGTTGAAATGTGTCTGGAAGAAAACAGGGATCGCTTCCAGCAGTACACATACATCGAGGTACGTAGCATTTTTTCTTGGTTCAGATTGGTCTATCTTAATGGGAGTTCCAACAGAATATTCAGGGCCTCTTTCGAGTGAATCTCGAAATCAGGCCATACATGAAGAAGGGGAATCGTCTACATATAGAAGAAAGAAGGTTACTCCATCAACATAGAAGAGGATTCTTTACTGTAAGAGAGGTGAGACTATGGAGCTGTCTACCAGAATGTAATGATGGTGAGCTAACTAAAAAAGTTCAAAAGGAGTCTAGATGTATTTCTGGAATATAGTAATATAATAGATTATAGTGTACTAGATACTGGAGAAGGTCTGTGGACTGTTTTCCCAGATTGTTCAGTTCAGAAAAACAAATATCCATCCGAAGTCTATCCCTATGGTGCCCATACACATTAGGGCAAGGTTGGCTGAACTTGATGATCTTATGTGCATGGGGTTGTCCCAATGAATTTCAAAATGATCAAAATGATCCCTTGTTATCATGGGAGACACAGTAAGAAGCCACCTGAGATGTTTGGCAACAGCTAATTCCCATTTGAGAACACATGCACGCTTGGCTGAAGGAGTCGGTCAAATGATCAACAATTAAATGTGCATACCCAGGACCTCCACCAACATGGGCATGCTTGTGTCTGCTACTGAAGATCAGCTTTTTTTTTTACTTGAATTTGCTGAGATGCAGTGGTAGGGACAAGCTTACCCATATGTAAGGCTGCGGTACCTGAATAAACCATGAAGGGATTGTGGCACATCAGTGATTTCTGCAGCATCTTCATTCTAAAAACTGATATGGGGCCCTCCATATTGATCATACATTGATGATCTACTCCAAGCATAGAACATCAGTTGAATGTCCTGGACAATCCCCTAACATACGGTCAGTTATTGTGTCTGATGCTTTGTTCTCCTGGATTTATAATCATAGGTGTCTGACAGCCACTTAAAGTCTTCATAATACACCTATAAGCTTGAATGCTTGTCAGCTACCATAGATGTCTTCTTGTTAGAAGGGCAGGCTGAAGGGTCCTTGGTGCTCCAAAAATAAGACCCTTTATAATATTAAACCACATAATCACCACTTCTGTGACATAGTAAACATTCATAGAGTTGGAAGCTTAACTTCCTAAGCATTTCTGTGGTGATTGTCTGCAGAGCTCTTGGGGAAACTAAGAGGTGAAGACACCTATATGTTGGAGGTCCATAGCCAGTTGTCCCCTTTGCCCTCTCCATAATCCATTCTTGGGTGACATATATGGTGAGAGAAAATTCACATCTTTCTAGCATTTTATATACTGATGGCCATGGGTATACTTTCTATGTCTAGAATATTCACAAATTGAACATATCACTAATAACCTGCACTGGAGTCCATGGAGGCCCATGGAAGCACCTTAAACTTGACAATTGTCGGGACTATTAGGGTACGACCACATGGTCAGATTTTTCAAAGTAGTTTTGGAAGCCAAGATCAGGAGTGGATGATAAAAGGAGAAGGCCAGATACAACTCATTTTTTTCTTAAATTCCCTCTTGATTTTGGCTTCCAAAACTACATGCAGGAACCTGACCATGTAGCCGTACCCTTAACCAGATTGCCATGGTTCTATGGATCCCAGTGAGGGGTGTTCCTCAAACACTTTAATGCCCACTCTTTGACAAGAGGGAGTTTTAAGCATAGTTAGACACCATCTTGACCTTCTCAATATTTTATTCATTTCAGGTTGAATAGGGGGTGGAGAAGGGGACTTGACATGCAAATGATCAGCCGAGAATGTTGAGGCTAGCAGAGGTTCCTCGTAGCACGAAGAAAGGGAATTTTCTATTGGCTCTAGGGGTCTGATTCCACAATCCTATCACTCACCCATGTTTCAGCGTTTTTTTTGATGGACGCAAAATTTGCAGGAGGAGCGGATGCGGAGGCAGGCAACGGTCGTGTGCATGTAGCCTTAGTCACACGATTTCTCATCGGAATGGTGGTGTACAATAATTTTAACAAGGCTTTGGCCACCATGGTCACCAGATCTGACACCAAGAGATGTCTTACTTTGGGGTATGCTCAATAGAAAAGGAATCTTCGGAATAAGCCTGGCACTGTGGAATATTTGAAGGAAAACATCTAACGTGAACTGGCTGCAATTTCCCTTGATATGCTTGCCAATAGCCCCGAGCACCCCGATCCTGGAGCGCCCCGTTGAAATGTGTCTGGAAGAAAACAGGGATCGCTTCCAGCAGTACACATACATCGAGGTACGTAGCATTTTTTCTTGGTTCAGATTGGTCTATCTTAATGGGAGTTCCAACAGAATATTCAGGGCCTCTTTCGAGTGAATCTCGA
The DNA here is from genome assembly GCA_033119425.1 of Bufotes viridis. Taxonomy (NCBI): domain Eukaryota; kingdom Metazoa; phylum Chordata; class Amphibia; order Anura; family Bufonidae; genus Bufotes; species Bufotes viridis. The sequence continues at coordinate 424,154,929 of CM065592.1, forward strand.
AATCAGGCCATACATGAAGAAGGGGAATCATCTACATATAGAAGAAAGAAGGTTACTCCATCAACATAGAAGAGGATTCTTTACTGTAAGAGAGGTGAGACTATGGAGCTGTCTACCAGAAGGTAATGATGGTGAGCTAACTAAAAAAGTTCAAAAGGAGTCTAGATGTATTTCTGGAATATAGTAATATAATAGATTATAGTGTACTAGATACTGGAGAAGGTCTGTGGACTGTTTTCCCAGATTGTTCAGTTCAGAAAAACAAATATCCATCCGAAGTCTATCCCTAAGGTGCCCATACACATTAGGGCAAGGTTGGCTGAACTTGATGATCTTATGTGCATGGGGTTGTCCCAATGAATTTCAAAATGATCAAAATGATCCCTTGTTATCATGGGAGACACAGTAAGAAGCCACCTGAGATGTTTGGCAACAGCTAATTCCCCTTTGAGAACACATGCACGCCTGGCTGAAGGAGTCGGTCAAATGATCAACAATTAAATGTGCATACCCAGGACCTCCACCAACATGGGCATGCTTGTGTCTGCTACTGAAGATCAGCTTTTTTTACTTGAATTTGCTGAGATGCAGTGGTAGGGACAAGCTTACCCATATGTAAGGCTGCGGTACCTGAATAAACCATGAAGGGATTGTGGCACATCAGTGATTGCTGCAGCATCTTCATTCTAAAAACTGATATGGGGCCCTCCATATTGATCATACATTGATGATCTACTCCAAGCATAGAACATCAGTTGAATGTCCTGGACAATCCCTAACATACGGTCAGTTATTGTGTCTGATGCTTTGTTCTCCTGGATTTATAATCATAGGTGTCTGACAGCCACTTAAAGTCTTCATAATACACCTATAAGCTTGAATGCTTGTCAGCTACCATAGATGTCTTCTTGTTAGAAGGGCAGGCTGAAGGGTCCTTGGTGCTCCAAAAATAAGACCCTTTATAATATTAAACCACATAATCACCACTTCTGTGACATAGTAAACATTCATAGAGTTGGAAGCTTAACTTCCTAAGCATTTCTGTGGTGATTGTCTGCAGAGCTCTTGGGGAAACTAAGAGGTGAAGACACCTATATGTTGGTGGTCCATAGCCAGTTGTCCCCTTTGCCCTCTCCATAATCCATTCTTGGGTGACATATATGGTGAGAGAAAATTCACATCTTTCTAGCATTTTATATACTGATGGCCATGGGTATACTTTCTATGTCTAGAATATTCACAAATTGAACATATCACTAATAATCTGCACTGGAGTCCATGGAGGCCCATGGAAGCACCTTAAACTTGACAATTGTCGGGACTATTAGGGTACGGCCACATGGTCAGATTTTTCAAAGTAGTTTTGGAAGCCAAGATCAGGAGTGGATGATAAAAGGAGAAGGCCAGATACAACTCATTTTTTTCCATCACCATCTTGACCTTCTCAATATTTTATTCATTTCAGGTTGAATAGGGGGTGGAGAAGGGGACTTGACATGCAAATGATCAGCCGAGAATGTTGAGGATAGCAGAGGTTCCTCGTAGCACGAAGAAAGGGAATTTTCTATTGGCTCTAGGGGTCTGATTCCACAATACTATCACTCACCCATGTTTCAGCGTTTGGCCGGTGGGTGAAGGTCATAGTGGCACCTGGCAAGAAGGTGGTCTTGGTGGTTTCGAGCCAATCAAAAGTGTGGTAACCCCTCTGTGAGAGAACTGAGGCCAGTACCCTTGGCAGATCTGTCACCCTGAGTTGGGATTGGTCTCATCATGTGCAGTACAGATATACTGTATATACACATTGTGCATCTCAGAAGTAAAGGCCTCTGAATGAAGCCAATTTATAGAAATTATTATTGGCGGCAACAAACGCTGTTTTCCTGCAGACAGACAATTAACATGTTGATGGTATTATTTCTGATCTCTCTGGATTTATCATGCATGATTGGCTAAATCTCTCATTTCAGATCTTGTCTCATGCCGGTCCCCTATGGCCCCAGCTTAGGTAATGCTGCTACATGAAGCTATAGTGTAAGTGGCTGATTATGATACAGCATCATTTGCTACTTTTATTTCACCAAACTGCAGCGGCCAGCCTCATCTTTCAGTCTGACTATTGCACCGATGCCTCTTTCCTCTTGCCTTTTCACTACAGAATAAAATTCATTCACTGTAACCCACAGACATTTCCTCCCTCATCTCAATTTACTATCCTACCCGGGTCTAGGTTCTGTCAATGATCTGCACCAGGGATGCCTAATCTGCGGCCCTCCAGCTGTTGCGGCCTACCAGCATGCCTGGGCAGCCTACAGCTATCAGCCTACAGCAGGGCATGGTGGGAGTTGTAGTTAAGCAACAGCTGGAGGGCTGCAGGTTGGGCATGCCTGATCTATACTAAGACTAGCATATGTCATCATTTAAACCTTCCACTTCTGTCTTCAAGTCTTCACTTGAGCTGCACCACTTCCTTGGAATGTGCTATCCCAGTCAATCAGGCTAATTCCCAACATCCACAACTTCAAGCTTGGCACGTCTATTCAAAAATACCTAAAACATTTCCTATTCTTATTATTTTCTTTTACCTCTCTCTCCCCACCCCACAAAATCCTCCGAACATTATCCCTTCATCCAGTAGTATCCCGAGGATAGGTCATCAATATCAAAATCCTGGACAACCCCTTCAATGACCTCTGTAGAAAGATGTATCAGTGGCCATTAAGAAGTTAAGGAAATAAATGAGTATTGCCATTTACTTCGCTGCATAGGAATTTATCTCGGAAGACATAGAAGCTTCTGCTCCCTCACAGGTTAAGTTTCCTCTGGATTATCGACAGTGGAAAGATGACTAACTCTGAAGAGTTTTGGAAGAATAATTTTCTGCACCTTGCTAAGTAGCAGATAAGGGGACTGTCAGGGCACAGGAGAACGAAGTCAGATTCTAGCTGTAAGATACCGTATTGGTGCCGCACTAGGGGATTTCAACATACAAATGTGCAAATTAGATCATGAAAGCACTGTAGAAATATCCTTTGTAAAACTTGAATAAAATGCTCAGGCCCCGGGGGTGCATTTTAGAAGGATTTCATTTAACAGGCATATTTAGCTAAATCAGTGCAGGCAAAGAAAAAAAAGAAAAAAAAAAGAACACAGCAGCACACAAAAATATGGATTTAATTCCCAACACATTTCTTATGAAAATACAGCTGAATTTATATTCAGAATCATTAGTTCAGAATTAATAAGCTCTATGCACAAAATGGAAGCGACGACAATGGAAATTCACTAATTTGCGAGCGTACTGCAATCAACTTAGCAGACTGACAGATGTTAGTAAAGCTAAAGGGAATGTCCATCCTTACACACCCGTCTAGCTTTAGGTCCAAAATGTTCTGATTCTTTTCATATTTCCAAATCCCCTGAGTTAAATGATAAAATTCTGCAGCCGCCCCTAGGGGGAGCTAAGAGGCATGCCGCTTACAGACTTATTATAGAGTGCAATACAAACTATATATTGGGCATAAGTAAGTGCCCTCTAGTGGTAGCCATAGGTGGCCAGAATTTTAGCATTTAGCGCTGTGTGAAGGAAAGCTATTGATTTACGGCCTACTGTATCAAAAACTGTTGTAATCACATTGACCCCTTTTTAATGCAGTTTTTGGACGGTCATCTCTAATAGGTTCCAGGATCTATGATATGTTCTCCCTGTGGCTCTCCAGCCGTTGCAAAACTACAACTCCTAAAATCCACAGCAGTTGCATTTTTGTAAACGCTGGAGAGCTACAGGTCAGAGATCACGAATCTTAGGGTAAGTGCATTTGGCGGGAAAATATATATGGATTCCACATATATTTCCAGTGGAATCTACAGGCAAAATCCAAGGCCCGCTCTCAGATTTTTGCAGCAGACTTTCAGGTTAAATGCTGTGGATCCATATGTGGATCTAGTCCTGCTAATCTATGGAGTAACCACTCCAAGGATGGACATGATTGTTTTTTTTCCATGACGTGGGTTCCAAATCCATGCATGGAAAAACTCTGCACCTTGTGAACTATGGTATGAATTCCCATTATAGTTATATGGGCAGTGTGGCAAGGTGAACACTGGGGTGTGCAGTGAAACCCCAGGAAGGCCGTCAGAGAGAGCGTGTCACCAAGGTGCCTGGCCTTGGGGGAGTGAAAGCCCAAGTACTAGTGTTAGTATAGCTGGCTCAGCCAGTTCCAGGGCGGGCTTTTACTGGGAACAGGTAATGTGCTGGGTGGGTGCCTGTTCCCCATGCTCCAGTCCAGGATTTTGGACAATGCCCATGTCCAGGGAGGATATTTAATCCTCTTGTTGGACATGGGTGGGCCCCACTCTGGAGAAGAGCTTTGGAGACAGAGGCTCTGTGTGAGTGGTCTCGGCTGGAGTTAGCTGAGGGGCCACGGGGCTAAGCGACAGCCCGGAATTGGGGACACAGCGACGCCTGGAAGGGTCGCAGGGCCACAGTCAGGAGGTCTGGTGAGCCTGAATTCCCCAACGGACACTGATCTGAGGCTGTGTGTGAACAGTGCTCTGAACAGCCAGGAGGCTGTGGGACATTGGGCTGGAGAAAGCCGCAGCAGTTCACAGGGTGTGAACTGTACCCACTAGGTGAGTGAGGGACCCAACTAATATGTTTAGTTAGAGCCTAGCCGGGCCAGTGTTTATTGTTTTGCACCTGTTGTGTTGTTTCTGCTATAATAAACGCACTGTTTGGATGTGAAATCCGTTGTCTGGAAGGAAGTTTTTGTGAACGATCCTCGAGACCAGAGCTAACTCCCCACATTTGGTGTCGGATGCGGGCAAGTCGTCCCTGCTGGATAAAGGTAAAGTGTTGCTGGGGGCAACGACAGGACAGAGGAAAAACTGTGCGATTGCTGTATTGGAGCTTAGGGCCGGAAGCCTGTTTGTTCGGGTGGAGCAGGTGCTGCTTGTGTGGTCCTGGACACTTTGCTGGGTTGCAAAAGAACTGCTGTCTGGACTGTTTTTCCCTGTGGTGCAAGCAGTGCGAAGGTTTAAAGGGCCAGAAGCACAAAAGAGGGAAAAAGGAAAAAAAAACTGACCTGTGGAAATTTTTTGCTCAAAATGGCGTCCTGGGTGAAAGATAGTCAGGTGTGGCGGAAGCTGCTTATGCCAAAGGTGATGCCATATGTGAGAAGTGGCCCGGTTTGGCGGAAAACCAAGACCACTGAGGGTGTAATGGAGCAGCTGGTGCTGGAGACTGATCGGTTGGTGAGAAAGCCGAGTGCGGCACTTGGAGAGGCGGCTCTGAGTGGACTGTTCGAGGTAATATGTGCCGTTGCCAAGGGCAACCGTCGGGAAGACAAAGAGGTGGAGAGCAGTGCGTTTCTCAGGAGTGCCTATTTTCCCTGCGACTGTGCACAGAATCCTAAAGGGTGCGGCTGGAATGTCCGTCCAGAAAAAGACAGGAGACAAGTCCAAGGCGTCTCCCGTGGCAACTACTGCATTGAGGAGAAGGGTGATGACCGTGCTGGAGATATTCCTGGACTACCCTTATCTTCCGGGAGTGCCGAGTCAGTGACGACAATCGGTAAGACTGTTCCTGTTGATAATTTTGTGGCAGACCCTTGAGCTTAAAGATGGCAAGATAATGCGGGTGCCCTATCACGAGCGACCAGGCGGTACATGTGTTCACCCCCACAGGTGTGAACAGAGGGGGGGGATATGTGGCAAGGTGAACACTGGGGTGTGCAGTGAAACCCCAGGAAGGCCGTCAGAGAGAGCGTGTCACCAAGGTGCCTGGCCTTGGGGGAGTGAAAGCCCAAGTACTAGTGTTAGTATAGCTGGCTCAGCCAGTTCCAGGGCGGGCTTTTACTGGGAACAGGTAATGTGCTGGGTGGGTGCCTGTTCCCCATGCTCCAGTCCAGGATTTTGGACAATGCCCATGTCCAGGGAGGATATTTAATCCTCTTGTTGGACATGGGTGGGGCCCCACTCTGGAGAGAGCTTTGGAGACAGAGGCTCTGTGTGAGTGGTCTCGGCTGAGTTAGCTGAGGGGCCACGGGGCTAAGCGACAGCCCGGAATTGGGGGACACAGCGACGCCTGGAAGGGTCGCAGGGCCACAGTCAGGAGGTCTGGTGAGCCTGAATTCCCCAACGGACACTGATCTGAGGCTGTGTGTGAACAGTGCTCTGAACAGCCAGGAGGCTGTGGGACATTGGGCTGGAGAAAGCCGCAGCAGTTCACAGGGTGTGAACTGTACCCACTAGGTGAGTGAGGGACCCAACTAATATGTTTAGTTAGAGCCTAGCCGGGCCAGTGTTTATTGTTTTGCACCTGTTGTGTTGTTTCTGCTATAATAAACGCACTGTTTGGACGTGAAATCCGTTGTCTGGAAGGAAGTTTTTGTGAACGATCCTCGAGACCAGAGCTAACTCCCCACAGCAGTTAAAGGGGTTGTGCAGGAAGTATTTATTGATGACCTGTCCTCAGGATAGCTCATCAATATCTGATCTCCAGTGGTCCGACAATCGGCACTCCTATTGATCAGCTGTTTGAAGAGGAAGCGGTCCTCCATGCGAGCGCTACTTCCTCCTCATTACACTGCCCTTTTGCTCCATGCCCTTGAATGGAGAGGAGTGAGTACTTGTAATTACACTACACTGCCAATGCAAGGAAGACAACAAGTAGTGTCACGAAGAGGAAGCAGAGCTAGCATGGAGTTCTGCCTCCTCTTCAAACAGCTGTTGGGCGGGGGTTCCAGGTGTTGCAGCCCTGTAGATCAGACATTGTATGATCCTGAGGATAGGTCATCAATAAATATTGCCTGAACAACCCCTTTAAGGTTAGACATTTTTTTCCTGGCATTTCGGGTCAGAAAATGCTCATATACTTGCAGTAACAAATTTTGGGCCACCCAGCTATGAAGAAAACTGCATCCAACCCTTGACCCATGCACAATGGGGGGTCAGGGAGCCACTGTGCATAGGAAAATTGGAAAAGGGCGTAGCATTACACCAAGATCAGTGGGGTTTCACCTATGTCCTAGACAAATGCCATCAGTTTCTCAGATCAGAATACCCCCTTAAAGCATACATTGTAGACTAGTCACTCATGTAAACAAAGAGCAATCCACTTTTTGGAAGGTCCTACCTTTGATGAGCACGGTAGACTTTCTAAATGTCTTCTTCAATGTTCATGTCCTTACAAACTCCTCGAAATTAGTTCCAGTTCTGAAAGACAGAAGATGGAAATGAAGAAAAGTTGGAGGTTACGTCATTAGTGTTGCTTCCTTTAAGTCAAATGACCAAATTCTTACCCACATCGATTCAAAAACATTACAGATGTGAAAGATGGCGCCCATTCTATGGGCCGATACTGTATTTCAGAATTTGTAAAACAAACAGTAGACCTTATTTGCAGGTCTCCAGACTAGAAAGTTCAGCTGGGCATCTTTGGCTACGAAGTCTAAGCATTTAGGAACCAATTATTAGAAAGGTACATAAATAGATAGATTGATAGACAGATAGATTGATAGGTTTAAAATTTTTAACAACAGGTTCCCTACTCAACGGCAGACACGCGGCGTCACAAAACATGTTTACATATACCTACACCTTATATATGCAACACACATAAACATAAATACACCATATATACACTGCACACACATGCCACCCAACTAAGGAGCTAAACTATCAGCAATGGGAGCGAATATCTCCAGCTATATCTCCGAAAGAAACAATAGTGGTAAATATCTTATCTGTCTCTTTAACTTCCTCACAAGTATCTGTTTTGGAAAAAGGTCTGTCATTTTGCCCTTCCAGGTACACTGACTGGTTTTAGTTGGAATTAGATCTTCAGAGACTCTTTAGATCTATAAAATTGAGAGTTTGGTTTGATAAACAACAGGCAGTACCGCAAGCTTTGTCTGAGTCACATGCTGAACTTAAACTTGATGATGTACATCTTTACACCAAAAGTGATTTTATGCCACCAAATTTTACGTAGCGATTGATACTTTTGTCAATGCTGTAAAATCTGATTTGGAATTATTGAAATCATCAGTGGTTAGTTCACAGAATGGTAGAAGGAATTTAACCATCAGTGAGACCAATGCCCTTAATGAACTCTCTGGGAACCCTTCTCTGACAATTGAGTGATGTGAGTGTGTATCGTAAGCTCACAGGGGATCCTAAGTTTGAAATTTTGAGATGCATAAGGGGCATTTTAGATTTAACCATGGAAGATGGTATCATTGATGAAAAACTACATTGATTTTTGTATGTGGACCGTCCAAGGACACCGGTACTATATGTACTACCAATAATGCACAAATCTCTCACATTACACCCTGGACACCCGATATCAGGCGTCCTGGGGGGGGGGAGAGGTTATAGTATCAGGCGTCGGATCTTTATTTTTACAGATAGCCATCTTCCTGGACAAAATATTAGCCCCTTTTGCAAGCTCAGCATAATCCTATATCAGTGACACCACACATTTTTCAAATGTGATAGGTGATATTCAACTTCCTTCACAGGTTATACTGGCATCATTTGATGTCGTAAGTCTGTACACTTTAATTTCCCATAACCGAAGCATTGATGCGGTTAAGAGCTGTCTCAATGGCACAGCTTATACTGCGAAATGTAAGGACTTTTTGATTTCTCTCCTTGAAGTGGTACTAACATGCAATTATTTTATCTTTCAAGATGATTTTTATGTACAACTACGAGGGACCGCTATGGGGTCGAATGTGGCGCCAAATTATGCGAACTTCTTCATGGCACACATGGAGGAGGGGTGCATCTATGCAAGCCAAAGCTTCAGACATGTACTGGGGTGGTTGCGCTACATAGATGACATCTTCCTCCTCTGGACAGGCACATTATTGGCATTACAGGTTAAATTTACATTAGTCTCGTCAGACACGGAGATATAATTTTTAGATGTGACAGTGAAAAGGGATGGAAATGGCCTACAAACCGACTTATTTGCAAAGCCTACAGATAATAATACATTACTCCGATATGATAGTAACCATCCGAAACAAATGCTAAAATCCTTACTTTTTAGTCAACTCTTGTCAGGTAAAGAGAATTGTGGGGAATGACACTGATTTTAAAGCTAGACTTGCTGACAAGGGGTCCAAGTTTATTAAAAGAGGGTACCCCAAGAAACTTGTAGAGAGGCACGCAGATAAAACATCGTCTCTTTCTAGAGAATCCCTATTACAAGAAACAAGGGCACAGATATCCAAACCTAATCGCCTCCCATTTTACATCCACAAGCACTAAAGTGGGGGACATTTTGAGGAAACATTAGCCCATACTGAGTAGTAACTTTAAAAATATGCCTGAAGTCAATATTCCCCTCTACTTTCCTATCATCGCACACAGAATCTCAAGGATCGACTCGTACTTGCAGATGTAGGTACAATGAAATGTAGATTTCGTACATATTTCGGCTCTACTAAGGGTGTTACGGGGTATTACCCGTGTCGCAATTGTGTCAACTGTTCTCTTATGCAAAGAAGCCCCTCTTTTACACATCCTGAAACTTGTGACACGCTATACAATCAAGCATTATTTAACTTGTAACTCCACACATGTAGTGTATTTACTATCTCCTGCCATCTCCTCTATGTGGGGGAAACATAGCCTGCCGGATCCGTCCTGCCACAAGTGTAAAAGTACCCTAAGCTGCGCTAACTCAGCGGACCGTAATTATGTGGTAATCTCTTATGTACATCCTCACAGTTTTTTTTGTTCCAACTGGGGGAGGGCGACACTTCACTGTGCTGTTCTCCTCCTATGGGATATATTTTTGGTGGGGGATCCTCATTAGGTGGGCTTCTCACCACCTTGAACACCAGTGGATGGACGATGCATTTTGTGAGCGGCTGATCCTTTATTTCCTTTTTCCTTTCCTCTCCCTTTTCCCCCGTAGGAGATTTCGAGAGGTGTAGGGGTGGGGACCAGGGACATGGATAATGTCTCCGCTCTCCAGCCCATGGGGGTGTGGACAGTTTTTCTTTTTTTTTTACTAGAGATTCAATGTTTCCCCCTTATGGACACCCTCCTTTCTCTTGGAGGACATAATATAATAATAATAATACACATTTTATTATTGAATTCTGCTTTTCAATGTAATATGGTGCGGTCCATTTGGGTCATGCGCAGTATAGTGAACATCCAGCATTTGCCATCTTAGTTATGGGCAGAGACTCTGGGATACTTACCTGACTCATATCCGATGTTCTCGCTCTGTTTGATGTTAACGCAGGCGCATTGACCGTCATGGAACGCCGAATATATCCCACATGGCTGATGTTGTTATGGGGGAGCGCCTCATGAATTAACACAGACACACATTTAATGTATAAGCACAAGTGCACTTTATGATTTTTAATTAATGAGCATTGAGCACAATCATGAATTTTATCAAATATATGTCTTTTTAAGAATCACAATATCTACTTTTTATTGATCACTGACAGATATTTGGACCTATAATGCACTTTGTGATAGATAGATAAATAGATAGATATTATTGACCATTTTAGTCCCCATCTGGAAAAATTTGTGAAAATGGCACAAATCGTTGCACAAAATACTGATTACGCAAATATTTCTGAGCTGACTTTTATACACCAAAAAACTAGCATATAGGTTTACTTTATAAGTTCTATTGATCTAAAGAAAGTCTGTCACGTCCGGCAAGATCCTATTAACTACCTTACCCACCATAATGCCAACATTGGACTATCTCTGCTGACACCAGATCCATAATTTATATGACAAGATTCACCCTGGCTCCTCCATTGTGTTCCCACAAGTTTACCATGGAATTCACTTGATAGGACTCCAGAGCGCGTGCACATAATTTACAAGACTGCAGGAGAAGTCCTCTCAATGCATTGCAAGGAACTGCTTTGTGGGCACACAGCTAGGGAGTGGAGGTGAGTATCGACATACAAATCTCTGATCTGGTATCAGCAGTTGAGTAGCATGCAGGCATTAATGATGTGATAGATTCCCTTTAAAGTTCATTTTAAAGCCCAGTGCATACTGTCAGTAGTAGTGATGAGCGGCAGGTGCCATATTCGATTTCGACGAAATTCGCGAATATTCGAATGAATATTCGTTTCATATTCGTCGAAATCGAATATTCGTCATTTTTTCTAGTTATCGCGATTAACATGCGATTTAAATAATCGCATATTGCGATTTGTACTTAAGGCTACTTTCCTATTGGTTTCATATCTAGAATTAGCGAGGATGACGAATATGACGAATGTATTCGTCTATTCCTCAAAACGAAGATAACGAAGTATTCTACATCTTCGTTTTAGCTACCTATTCGTCAACTTTGCTAATTCTAGCAATCAAATAGGAAGGTTGACTATAGAGACAGCTGTGTTAAATTCGCTATGCGATTTTTTTTTTTTTTTAATAAATAGAATACTTATAATAATTTTATCAAGTAATATGATTATTGTATTAAAAAAAAAAATCGCATAGCGAATTTAACACAGCTGTCTGGTAAGTCAACCTTCCTATTTGATTGCTAGGAATTAGCGAATAGCGAAGTTGACGATGACGAGGCGAATAGGTAGCTAAACGAAGATGTAGAATACTCGTTATCTTCGTTTTGAGGAATATGACGAATACATTCGTCATATTCGCTATTCGCTAATTCTACCAAGCCAACCATAACTTCTGTGCTCATGGAGCGTCCCCATCACCATGGGAACGTCTCCATATACTAAAATGTACTGTCGGATTTGAGGAATTACGTTGAAATCGCAATGCGATTAATTCAAGTTATATTAATCGCATTGCGATTTCAACTTAGAGCTGGGTTTATAATGGGTCAGCTTGCTAGAATTAACGAAGTTAACGAATATGGAATATAGCAGCAGTGCTAAGTTGAAATCGCAATGCGATTAATTTAACTTAAAGTATTCGCATTGCGATTTCAACTTAGCACTGCTACTGCATAGCATTAGCTATACTCCATATTCGTTAATTCTAGCCTATGTAAGATAGCAGTGCTAAGTTGTAATCGCAATGCGATTAATTTAACTTAAAGTATTCGCATTGCGATTTCAACTTAGCACTGCTAGTGCATAGCTATACTCCATATTCGTTAATTCTAGCCTATGTAAGATAGCAGTGCTAAGTTGTAATCGCAATGCGATTAATATAACTTGAATTAATCGCATTGCGATTTCAACGTAATTCCTCAAATCCGACAGTACATTTTTAGTATATGGAGATTCTCCCATGGATGGGGACGCTCCATGAGCACGGAAGTCGGCAGAAGCGGCAACGGGCACTGACCAGAGCAGCCAGGAAGCCAGGAATCCTCAGGACAGGTAAGAACTACTTTTGGGAAGTAGGAAAGAAAAAAATATAACTAAAAAAAAAAAAAAAAAAAACGAATATTCGAAATAGCGAATTTATAGCGCTATATTCGAAATATTCGCGAATTAGCGAAGTGCCGATATTCGCTAAAAAAATTCGCTTTTCGAATATTCGCGCTCAACAATACTTCCAGGGTTTTCTTTCATGTCTTTAAAGTGTATTTCAAGATTACACAGGTTAAATCTGCATGAAAATGTGAACAACTTTTCAAATACGTTTCATGTCTTTGTCTAAATTATATGCCTAGCGGATTTTTAAATTCTGATGGTTGCCCTGAAACAGACAGCAGTATATCTCCATCCTGTAGTCACACCTAACAAGGGGTATCCACTTTGGACATTCCCATCTTGTTTGAATGTTACTTTTTCAATAAGCAGATCACAAAGTATCTTCCTGCTGAGACCTCTAGCGATCAGCTGTGGGGAAACCTGGCAGAAAGTGTTCAATTTCCATGGAGCGCCACCACAGGTGAAATGAAGCATTACACAATGTCCATTTGAATCAATGGGTTGTCTGTGTAATGCAGGAGTAAGAGACGCTGTTTGTAACTGCTTTGTAACTGCTTTCCATCTTGGCCAAGAGCTGAGGATCTAAATAAAAGAACCCTGTCGGATTCAGTATATGAATATGGGTTTTCTACAGGTAGCGGAGGTCAAAAGAGGCACTTACATTGGAACCCTATAACAAAAGTGAGCTGCAATACAGCCTTGTGTACAAAGCCGAAGTCTAAGCAGATATCTGTTATCTCAGCTCCCACAATGTTCTGCTCTGCTGGTAACATGAAACAGGATCCGAGTTTAGGTTTAGACATAAATAGAGAAGAAAACACCATATAACACAAAAAAATTTGCACTAGATAACCAAAAGCAAAGCAATTACAAAGTTACGTCATAACTATGACCACAGCTTCAATGAGGTCGAAAACCAATGTCCCGTGGCAGTTTTACCCCAAATCTATGTGACCCCAAACAATTGCATGGTTTGAGTAGTGGCCCATGGCGTGGTTTTCATGTGACTGTACCCTAGAGGTAGAATTATTTGTATCACGTAATATAACACGTGTCACATCGATCCTATTCTGTACCAAAATGACAATCAACTCTGTGTGAACGGAGCTCTTTGTGTTTGTGCCAAAGACGACAGAATATGTTCTGGAAACTAAGCGAGCCAAAGTGGCCATTTGGGCTGTTTTCTGGCTGCAATGGCCCATTTCAATCTGTAAACTGCCTATAACCAGTGCATAAAACCGGATCTCTTGCCATCCGCTGCATATGAAAAGGAAAGATCTCAGCCTCCAGAATACCGCTCAGCAGTAAAGAGCGGATACACATCAAATCTGAAAAACCAGGCAAAATCAGTTAAGCTCCAATTTAGCTAATGACATCCCCCCCCCCTCATAGGAGATATAATTACATAAAACACAACAAACAGAGTCCAAAAACCACTAGAGAAATGAATACCGTCTGAGAAAAGAAGAAAAGAAACAACGAAATATCTGTCCTTCTTCAGTTTTTGCTTTAACCCAGACCCCTGCCGAGATGAGTGGCGAGTCTAGAGAGTGGGAAGACATTCCTATAAACAAGTACACATTTAAGAGATGGTTGGGAAAAATAAAATAAAAAAAATAAAAAAAATGGATAAATAATTGCAGTGGTTGTTTAAAGCGGTTTCTGCATGCTATTAGTTTTCATTAAGCTGTCAGAACGCCATTATATCCTAATTTAGACTGTGGCTTTTAATGCTCACTTGAAGATAACACAAGTCTTGTTTTTCTGTTTGAGGTTCCGGCTTTGCTCTGCTCAAACCATAAGTGCTCAAAGCTTTGACGTGATTAATAGCCCAGTGTCTCCATCTAAATACAGACCGTGTTTCCAATTTTCTTTCTCCGACTACTTTCCTTGACTTTATAGGCAGCAGCTGAGCCGTTGCAGGAACAACCGTTTCCGTATTTCCAATTTCGTGATCTGAAAAAAAAGGTAATTTTCTGCAGAAACAGCGCCACTCTTGGCCACTTCTGGTATTGCAGCTCAGCCCCATACACTTGAATGGTGATAACCTGCAATACCAAGCGGGCAAGAGTGGCGCTGTTTGTGGGGGAAAAAAGTAGACTCTTCTTACTAAACTCCTTTCGGTCCTCTTTAACCCTTGTGTTTTTATGGTGGCCCGTTAAATGGGTTGTCTAGTTAAAAAAAAAAAAAACTTTTTTGGGGGGATCTGAAGTCAATCTATTAGCCAGAGAGAAAAGGGGATAAAAGGAGTGTCTCACTTGACCCGCATGTGTGTGCGTTACATGGTTACATGGACAGTCCATTGATTTTAGTGGGAACAGTGTAATGCTTCATTTGACCTGTGGAGGCACTGCAGGAATATTGAACACTTGCTGGCAGGTTAACTCATGCATTACGAATTGATCACTAGGACTAAACCACCAGCTGGACACTCTGAAACGAGTTCATAGTTAGTGAACCCTTTTAATATAAAGATATAGTCCGGATAAAAACCTTTTTTTCCGGAATGGCTGTAACCCGCTGCATGGGACAAGTTGTAAATGATTAATTGGTTGGATCATAAAATATTGATTGGTGGGGTCTGACTGCTTAGATCTCCACCAGTCCTGTGAATGGATTTCAATGACCTCAATGATGAGAGAACACATATATGAGGCTTACGTCTCCTAGCAAACAATACTAAAATTGACCTGTTCTCAGGATCATTCGGGGTCCTAGGGGTCGTACCCCACCAATTAGTGTATCATGACCTATCCCCCATGTGGTTTATAAGAAATTTGGTTGAGAAATCCCCTATAAATAAAGAGTGTAAGAATTATACAGACAGGCCAATGGCTGCTTTGGGGCCCCTGGAGAGAGGGACACAGACCATTTGGGATGGATTTTAATAGGTCATAAGAAACCTATGCGGGATCCCCTCTTCATAGATTCTAGATTCCTTTGAAGATTTAATCAAGAATCATGGAAAACAAATGGGGGAGAACAATAACCAAGTCCTCCAGCTGATTAGGGGTGTGATATTGTTGAAGGGTGCCCATATAATCTGTGTTATAGGACCCCTTAATTTGTATGTATACCCCTGCTTATATTATGACACAAATGCTAGCCTAGAAAAAGACATGGAATTGTTAAAGCGAACTGAAGGCGCACATGGAACTGAAGGCGCACAAACATGGTACCAAATCCTCCAAGTTCTCTAGTCCCAGCTAATTAACAGTGTGGTACTGAAGAAGGGGCCCCATATAATCCGTGCTATAGGGCCTCTTCATCTTTATGTGCATTCCTGCCTATATCCTGACACAAATGCTATCCAAGAAAAAGACAAGGAATTGTTGAAGTGAACTGAAGACGCACAAACAACACCAGCATATGAGGAAAGTGAGCCAAACAAGCGCCAAATGTTCCTGTCCCAGCTGATGGGTGTGGTATTGTTGAAGGTGGCCCATATAATCTGTGCTCTAGGGTCAACTTTGTGTACACCCCTACCTGTAATGTGGCACATATACTATTCTACAAAAATACCTGGAACTATTAAAGTGAACTGAAGGCGCATAAACAAGGCACAAGCATATGGACAAATGGGACTAACAAGGACCAAGCCCTGCGGTCCCAGCTTTAGTAACGTTGAAGGGAGACCATCTCCGTGTTATAGGTCTCTACATCCCTATGTACACCCCTGCCTGCAATGCTACACATAGACTATCCTACAAACAGACCTATAACTGAAGGTGCACAAACATGACGTAAGAATATGGGAAGATGGGGGAAAACAAGCACCAAGTCCTTTAGTCCCAGCTGAATAGGGGTGTAGTATTGAAGAAGGAAGCCCATGTATTCTGTGCTCCTGTCTATATCATGACACAAATGGTATCCAATAAAAAGACATGGAATTGTTAAAGTGAACTGAAGGCTCACAAACATAGCATAAGGATATAGGGTAGATGAAGCCCAACAAGCACCAAGTCCTTCTGCCTCAGCTGATTAGGGGTCTGGTATTTTTTTTACATAATCTATGCTATAGCGCCCCTTCCTCTCCTTATACCCCTACCTGTAATATGGCACATATACTATCCTACTAACAAACCTGTAACTGTTAAAGCGAACTGAAGGCGCACAAAAATGAAATACTTCAACCTTGTAACATGGAGCCTTCAAACCTGTAACATGTAAGAGAGCTGTAACCTGTCAATGGAAACGGCAGCTTAGGAAATTTCAGCCGAAAGAAGAAGAAAAAAAAATTCTGAAAAAAAAAAAAAAAGCATTCACAATGTAAGATTTAGTCCTCAAATTATTCTGTCAGTCTTATGACAATTTAATTAAATTTTTTTATCTTGTGTTTCTTTATTCAGTTTAGGTAGCAATGTCTCGTCAATATCTTATTCAGGTGTAGCATGAAAAAGTCTAACAATCCTGGGCCGGCAGCCAAGCTTGCATCTGACTGACGCTTGCTTAACTGTGCAAAGATTTGCTCCGCTTCAAAAAGGAACTTGCCTACACTAGAACCAGTAGTGACAGCGAAGGTGTGGGGCTGAATTTTAACAAAGCTGTCTCCGGCGTGTGCTCAGAGAGGCGGAACCAGCACTTAAACCCCACGCTAAGAGACTTCAATCTTCTTCGAGCTCCTAATTTGCCTTAGATGCAAACTCAAAGAGTTTTCATAAAAGCAGATCATTAGCAGATCCACAACCTCAATATATTGCTGTCGTTTTATTCCACGGAGCATCCGCGTCCCCTGATAAAGAAGACTTTCGGCCATTAAGGGAGATAATAAAATGGATAAATATTCGCTTTCTCAATATGAATTAGATGCATACGATAAATATAAATGATACTGTATCAAACCTACTGCTGGCTTTGAAGGGGTTGTACACACAGGGTAGGGGATAGGTGGCTGATTGGCGGCGGTCTGACCTATGTGGCCCCCACAGATCATGAGAACGGTGTCCCGTGTCCACCAATTTTAACGAAGCAGCGGACACACAGGTGCACTGTTGCTTCATTCAACCCTATGGGCCGGCTGGAGATAGTGGAGCGCTTTTAAGCTATCCTCGCATCTGCTGCAGGTATTCCAGAATTTTCCGAATTTTCCGGATCTGGCACTGCCTAATGCAACCGGAATGCGCACGGCCCTATTAACTAAATTGGGCGGAGATGCAGCCGCAATCCGGCAAAAATGCTGAGAATTGGCCGGACAAAAGCCTCTGCATGCTGAGGTTTGCGTCCGACCGATTCCCGGCATTCTCTGCCGGAACTGGTGGCCGGATTGCCATGCCGCAGATGTGAAACTAGCTTTACATGGCTATCCCCTAAAGCTCAGTGGAGCAGAGGACATACATTCAAATCTTGAACATGGACTCCATTCTCATACATATTAATAAAAAGCTATTTTTTTTAGCAACTGTGCAACTGTGAAACATAAATAAGGTATTTTTTTACTCAGCAGAATCAACCCTACCAGTCACTAACAACTGATTTAATACGGTCGATCCTACTGACAGATGCTCATTGCATGAATTACATAATTATCCAGTAGACTGGTACATTATATTCTGCTTTACCTCCACAGACCTTTCGTGGCCATGTCCTGCTCACACAAGTGCTTGGCTCACTATTAGGGCTCATGCACACTATGTACTTTTTGCGGTCCACAAAAAAAGGATCCGCAAAAAATACGGATGACGTCCGTGTGCATTCCGTATTTTGCGGAACAGAAGAGCTGGCCCCTAATAGAACAGTCCTATCCTTGTCCGTAATACGGACAATAATAGGACATGTTCTATTCTTTGCAGAACGGACATACGGAAATGGAATGAACATGGAGTAACCTCTGGACCAATTGAAATGAATAGTTCTGCATATAGTCCGCAAAAAAATGGAATGGACACGGAAAGAAAATACGTTCGTGTGCATGAGCCCGTAGCGAATCGTATTAACCTGAAATAGTGTAAAAAAAAAAAATCATACTTATCTGACCCATTCGCTGGTGCTGAGCCGGCCACCGCCAACTTGCTTGAAGGTCTCTCACAAAATCCTGTGAGTGGTGATGTATGACGGCATCGTGGGCTTGCGAGATTTTGCGCCAGATCTTCAAGGAAGATGGCGGCGGCCAGCCCATCGCGATCAAATGTATACGGTAAGTATGATTTTCTTTTTTTTCTAAAAATAATTTTTACACTCGGCATCTGAGGGGTACAATGATGGGGAGGGGGGAATCACCGCTCTTTGTCATTGCACCCACTACTTACAAAGAGATGCGTTCTGTGGCAACGTAATTTGTCACAAAGCAAATTTTTTTGAAAAATTCGGCGAAGCAGCCGAATCTAACTTTTCATAAATTCGCTCATCTCTCCTCATCTACTCACTATGTGTCAGATTGCTTTGCACTTGTTTCAATTGGCATAATCAGGACAGAATATTTCCATTCATTGACAGCAGGCAGAGATTTTTTAAAATCTAGCGCACTTGTTGAAACCTTTGACCTGGTGGGAATGACCTGGTAGGGCAAAAGCGGAAGTTTTTAATTTTTTTCGGCACTTACTTTTATGTATATTGTATACGGCTTATAGAACCTTATAATAGGAGCTAAAACTGACACATCAAATACAGAAAATAAGTATAAAAGTCAGTTCTTCTGCCGTTTTGGGCTGCAGATTGTAGAGGTAAATAATGGTTTATTTCGAAGCTTTTGCCTTATTTTTCTTTTTCTAGCACTGCTTTACATAATGATTTGGAGGGCTGCTATCTGCTTGATAAGCGGAGAATGACTCGGGTTCTGCTCTTATTTGCCTTTCATCTGAGCCTTTGAATGGTTATCGGAGGCTTTTATAAACAAATATAAGGGCAGAATTCAGGCTCCAGACTCTACGAAAAGTCACAAACTACACAGATTCTACACCGGCTGATAAATCGTAAAAATTAATTGTGGTTTGTAGAATTCATTTACCTAAATGTGAGAACAGGAAGAGCCTTACACGGCTTCCCTCTGAATTATTTAAAAAAATGGCCCCTAGCAATCTGTCCTAGAATGTGAGCAGGACTGGTTGCCTCGACTTGCAGAGCTGTCTAGAGCAGTGCCTTACTATACACCAAACTGCTCCACAATAGATGGTAATGGTGCAATCCTGTCTATGATATTGTCTAATGGCTGAGCAGCCTAACAGGAACGCTTACCAATATGTAGTATACGCAAGTGCCAGAGAGGAGTGTGTAGTGAGGCCCCGACCCCACTTCCTCCGACTAGGCAGTTGTGCAAGTGGTAGCAACCAGTCCTGCTCACATTCTAGAACAGACTGCTGGTGGTCATTTTACATCATTCCCGGAGAACCTCTTTAAAGCAACCCTTACTTTTCAAAAAACTTTTGCTATGTCATAGAGACATATCAAAAGTTTTGATTGGTGGGGAGGACTGGGCACAGAGACCCCCACCAATCTCTAGAATGAGGGGAGAGAAGTGCACGCATGTTCGCTGCATGAGACGGGCTTCATGGAAGTCTATGGGCCCATCTTGATTCCTTCCTCTGCAGTGAGGAGAGAGCAATATTGGAGCTCTTCTCTCCCCTCGTTCTAGGGAACGTTCCCAACACTCAAACCCCACTGAACAAAACTTTTGATATGTCTCTGAATATTGGGCCATTTAAGTTCTGGCCACAAAATGCCCAGTTTGGGGCAGGGTTTGCATACTCTCCACACGTTTCACAGCCCAGTTTGCGAAGATATCCAGGCAAATTCAAGACTATTGCCAAGGGTGTGTTAAAGATTCACATGCAACAGCCCTAGGACTCTATCAGGCACTGAACGGGCTCTTGAAACCATCAGTCACAGGTAAAGCTATTGCCCGGGGCTGACAGGAGGCAAATGGAGCCTTTGTTGTTATGATAACACATCTGGTAATTTCCTCCGATCCTGGTCACTGTTTGGATGGTCACCATCAATTACATCTGCACTCACAGTGGGCACAACTACTACGCCCAATGCTATCACAGAGACATAACTGGAGGATGCTGGGTGTTATGAACAGCCTCTTCACATCATGCATTTATAGAGCAAGGCGAGAGGGGGTTAAAACGGAGACAAGTCCACCATGGAATGGGCTGCCCTTTTCAAGCAGGGGGGACCACAAAAACCAAGCAAGTAATTGGGGTCCCAGAGATCAGGATCACTGCTGGCCACAAGTTGATGGCTGTAAAGACTACAGGAGTAGACATAGTGTAGTATCCCAGACCTGGGGGTAGTAACATAGTGAATAGTTATGTATTGTTATGTATTTTATATTGTTATTTGGCCATTTGTTCCAGTAAGTAGCCATCCTCTTCTTCCCGTCTTGATAGGAGTAGGCTGGTCTTGCTTCATGCCAGGAGGGGGAGTTCCTGTCGAGACAGAGAGAGGAAGCACACTGCAGAGCTCCTGCTACTTGAGAGAATTCTCCAAAGATATCAAAGAAATAAGGTCTCAAGCAAATCCTTGAGAAGACAGACAGCAGAGTGAACAGCTACAACCAGCAGTTCAAGACACTGCTGTGAGGTAAGGGACTACAACTAAGACACCCATCACCCGGAATACTACTAGGCCAGTACAATCAAAGTGCTAAATTGCAGCCAACCAACCTGCCTCTATACTGTTTACAGGTGCCAGAAAATTACACTTGAAATCAGATTCTATTAAATGTATTTGAAGTTCCATGTTGCACTTAGCCTTTTTTATGTTTTAAACATTTAATTCTTCCCTCATTCTTTAGTACTATATTTCCACTGCACCGATCCCCAGGGAGCAACAGCCTGAGGGAGTACACCATGGCACAACACTTCATCACTACCACTAACAACGTCTGCACCGGTTTCTCTGGAGCTTACTGCAGTACAGCCTGTGCAACCAGTTTAGCTGCAAAATAGCCCAGTGGTGAAGTGGGGCCCAGGCTGCACTGCTAAACTGAGAGCTTAGCGGGCCAAAAGTGCAAAGTTTAGCAGTGAAAAGGGATGGAGTTTTTTGTAACGTAATGGGGGTACAGTTTAGTGTTGCAACTGTGGCTCCCAGATATAACTTTGCCAAATGCCAAATCCGCTCTACCTCTACGGTAGATAAGCTGTTGGGAGGAACTAGTAAAATCTGTCAATGATAGGGACATAATATTATTTCCATCTATGGCTTATAGGCTAGCAGGCAATGCAAGCATTTAATGACCGTTTCCCTCTACGAGTGCAGAACCGGTGACCATGGAAGGCCACAGCCTTTGTCTCCTCCACGGTCTGCCTGATTCCCGGGCTAACGCTCTGCAATTAGTCTAATTAATATGAAACAAAGAGCTGCATTACCACTTATCAAATTGATTGTTCCCCAATCAAAACAAAACAGGCCGGCCTTTTGATGTAATTTCAAGAGATGATTTGAAATGTCATGTAACGGCAAACCAATTACCTTTTGACTGAAGTCACGCATAACAGAATACATAATTGGCACAAATTTGGAAAGGCTGCTTACTGTTGGTATGCTAATTATCTGTCTTTTTTCATAAAGGGAAAAGGTTGCAGCAAGAACTCGGGAATGAATTCTTTGTTTTAATTTATTTACACGACTTGCATTTAACACGGTCCTCAAAAAAGGCCGAGATATACAAATAGCAAAACAGACACTGGAACACTTCAGTGTCCTGTGTGACTGCGCTAAGTGTTCTTCATAATGATTTTTTTGGCTGCATCTCTATCTTGTCTTCATTGGCCACCGTCTTGGCTTCTACCCTAAAGTAGTCAGATATGATGCTGATAGATATGAGATAGATAGATAGATGAATAGATAGATAGAGGGACAAATATAAATGAATAGACAGATAAATATAAGAGGGGCGGACGAAAGGAAGGGCAGACAGATGACCGATTGATCGATCGATTGATTGATATATGATAGATGTGAGATAGATAAATATTAGATAGAAGCCAAAAGGTGGTCTTTCTTTTCTGAACCCTGCAGTGTGTATGGCATTTTTGTACCAAGTAGAACCCACCTACCAATTTAAGGGGTGTGGTGGGTATCAGATGGTACAAGCTGGGCACAACACATATTAGGCAAGGAAATACCTTATCTGAGGAAAACTTTCAATTTTCATTTTGCACATTCCCCTGGTCATTCATTCCTTTTAATTCTCTGTGATATCAAAATGCTCACTCCACCCCACCCCCCCACTCCTTGACAAATAACTTGAGGGATGTAGTTTCCAAAATGGGTTCACTTATTGCGGGTTTGCACTGTATGGGTACCTTAGGGGCTCTGCATAAGTGATGTAGCATCCTAAAACTATTCCAGAAAAATGTGCTCTTCAGAAACCAAATAGCGTTCTTTCCTTTCTGAGCCCTGCTGTGTTCCCAAACAGCAGTTTACAGCCACTTTTATGGCAGTTCCATACCCAGTACAGCCCACCTAAGTGTGATGTGAGTCTTAGAAGGCACCAGCTGGGCACAACATATTGGACATTAAAATGCCTCATCTGTGAAAACATAGCAATTTTCATTTTGCATGGTCCACTGCACATTCATTTCTGCAAAGTACCTGTGGCATCAAAATTCTCACTGCACCTTTAATACCTTGAGGGGTGGAGTCTACAAAATTGGGTCACTTCTTGGAGGTTCCATTCATTATTTCACCCCATAGCCTCAGCAGTTGTCAACTAGTGTATAAATCATCAAACTAAGCCTTGAATACACTTGGTGCTCTTTCTCTTCTGAACCCAATCAGCAGTTTATGACTAGAGAGAAGATATTGTTATACTTGGGAAAAAATATGTAACAACATTTGTGGTGTCTTTTCTACTATTACCAAAAGTGAAAATGAAAAATTTGGGGCTAAAACAACATTTTACTGGAAGAAATTAAATTTTTCATTTTTACAGCCAAGTTTTTCTAATTACTGTGAAATGCCAGGGGGAATAACATTCACTACATGCCAAAATGTTACCACTTTTGGGGTTTCGACTGTGGGAGGTACCTTGGGGTCTCTTAAAATGTGACAAGGTGCCTGAACACCATTCCAGCAAAATGTTCTCCCTAAAAATTCATATGGCGCTCCATCCCTTCTGTGCCCAGCCATGTGCCTATATACATCAGTTTACAACCTTGTTTTGGGTGTTTCTGTAAACTGCACAATCAAGGTAATAAATATAGAGTTGTTTTTTTTTTTTTTGCTGTTAACCCCTGTGTGTTACAAGACAAAATGAATTAAAATGGAATTTCTGCCAAAAAAATATCGAATTTTTAAATTTCACTTCCATTTGGCTTTAATTCTTGTGGAACGCCTAAAGAATTAACAGTCTCTAAAATCAGTTTTAAATAATTTGAAGGATTATTTATAGGTGGTTTCCATAATGTAGACCCCTGATACCACTTCAGAACTGACGTTTAAAAAAGTCAGTTTTGAAAAATTGTGACACCCGTCCATGATTCATACGTGAAGATATCCGTGTTTGGTCAGCGTGTTCATTTTTGCCCTCCCTTCATCTATATTCCACGTACTCTGCTGAAAAATTATTTTAAAAATATGTCCCTCCTATCATTGAAAAACTGACCTACAGATGTAGCCGAGCTAAACTTGATGTTAAAGAGGACCTTTCATTGGTCCACAGTTTATGAGGTAAAGCTATGTACATTGAGAGCGGCACCCAGGGATGTCCCTGCACTTACTTGTATCCCTGGGTGCCGCTCCGTTCGTCCTCTGTAGCCCCCGGTACCGGCGCTCCTGCTGCTCTAATTTTGCCTGGGGCGGAGACTTCTTCTTCTGCCCTGGGCGTCTCCTTCTCCCAGGGCTGGAGGGCTGGCCAATCGCAGCGCTCAGCTCATTCTAATTTGGGGCTCACTGTGCTCTCCGCATCCGCATTTGCGGAGCGCGCCACCGATCTTCCGGCCGGCGGCTCCGCAATAATATAGAGCATGTCCTATTCTTGCCCGCAATTGCGGACAAGTATAGGCATCTCTATAGGGCTGGTGGCAAGGTGTATTGCGGATCCGCAACTTGCGGATCCACAACACACTACGGACCTGTGAGTTAGGCCTTAGAGTCCATTCACACGTCCGTAAGTGTTTTTCGGATGCGCAAATTGCGGATCTGCAAAACACGGACACCAGCAATGTGCGATCCGCAATTTGCAGACAGCACATAGCCAGCACTATATCAAAAAATGCCTTTTCTTGTCCGCAATTGCGGACAAGAATAGGACAAGTTCTATTTTTTTCAGGAACGGAATTGCGCATCCTGAAAAAAGCGCATCCTGAAAAAACAGATGCGGATTCCGAAAAAACAGATGAGGATCCCGAAAATGCGGATCTGCATCCGTTCCAGCCCCATTGAAAGGGAATGGGTCCGCAAATTACGGAATGGATGCGGACCCAAATTACGGATGTGTGAATGGACCCTAAGATGGATGCTGTCCTTGCTTTTTGATAGGAGGTGGGAGGGTCTGGGAGGGAGGGTATGCTAATTGGCTGGAATGTATCTGCTGACTGTGAGGTACAGGGTCAAAGTTTGCTCAATGATGACGTATAGGGGGCGGACCAAACATCGCATATGTTTGCCCGCCGCAGCGAAAGCGAACATGCGATGTTCACTGGGAACTGTTCGCCGGCGAATAGTTCGGGACATCTCTAGTCACCACTTATAACCCTGGACGATTCTGAATAGGAATCATTGACCACAACTCTCTGGACACGGTCCTTCAGCCAGTTTTCAATCCAATTACAGACTATACTTTCTAAGCCTATAGACCTTACTTTACTTAAAAAAACATCTATAAGGGACAGTATCAAAAGCCTTTGCAAAATTATGTGACAGTAGCTGCTCCCAGTCTATGCCCTGAAATCTTGCCCTCAACCCAGGGAAATTATCCTTTTTAAAATTCAGTGTCTTTGCTCTGCATTACAGAGTTTGCTTCTTATAATTTAGGTGGAATATAATTATATTGTGGTCACTATTACCTAGTGTTTCTCGAACAGTAACGTTTCCAACAAGCTTTGCATCCTTAGAAATTACCAGATCCAACAGAGCATTGCCCCTAGTGGGAGCTTCTACAAACTGGCCCATCAGGGGGACCTGCAGCAAGTTGAGGAATTTTCTCCCCTTGTCTGGTTGAGGCAGAACCATGACCCCAGTAAATGTCTGGTAAGTTAAAATCTCCCACTATGACCACTGTACCAGCCTGTGCCGCCCGCTCTCTTTGGTTATACGGTTGCTTTTTTATCTCCTCTGTGATATTAGGGGGTCTATAGATTACACCAAGTATTATTTTTACAGTGTTTATATCCCTTTGAACTTCCACCCATAAGGTTTCCACATCCTCACCCACAATTGCCTCTTTCACACTTGTCTTCAGATCACTCCTCACATACAGGCACACGCCACCGCCTTTTCTTTTGACCCTGTCTTTCCTAAATAGTATAAAACCCTCAATATTTACAGCCCAGTCATGTGAAGAGTCCAGCCATGTGTCAGCCACACCAACTACATCTATGTGTTCTTCTAGTACCATAGCCTCCAGCTCCCCCAGTTTTCTAGCTAGACTTCTGGCATTTGTGAAAATACATTTTAAATTACTATTACCTGTAAAGTGAATATCTGGGATTTTTGGGTTACCTTGGTTGATGTTTGTATGTAACAGGTTCTTGTTATCAGCAGTTAAATTTTTCATCGGTGTAAATCACCTTTCTTTCCCATTCTGACATTCAGTTTGGAGTTCAGGAGATTGTCTTGACTAGGACCCCACCCCGAAATGCATTGAAGCAACTGCCATGTGATTGGTTGACTTGCATTAATGAGAAGGAGAACAGGTGTTCCTAATAATTCTTTAGGTGAGTGTATATAGATGGTGAATGACAAACAATAGTAAGTCAAATAAGCGGGTAGCATGAACCAGGGTCAGCAAACCATTGAAAAATCATAATAGTTGCGGTGAGTGTGGGAAAATACCCATGGGCACCGACAGTACTAGGATGGTAAAAGAGGTATAAGCAGGTGTGCAGACAATGATAAAGCTGGCCATATGGCATGTATACACCCAATTATAAACAAATCAATCCTGAGCATGAAAAGGCAAAATAAAATGTATGTTACAATTACCCATGACTGGGGCGGACCTGGATCACGGCACCACTGACCACCTTGATGCGCGTTTCGCCCAAATGGCTTCGTCGGAAGCCCTACCCAGCAATCTGTCAATCCGATCCGCAATATACCGAACCCGAACACCCGGAAGACAACACACTGTTCGGCACTCACGGTCTCAGCGACAGATGACCCTGTCTGTTCACCTAATAATAGAGTCCCCTAACACCAGCATCTGTCTGACCTTTGCTGAACTCCTTTTCCCATCCTTCCTGAAGGGGGCATCCTCCTGGTTGCTAGGAGAAATGCCCTGCTACAGTGTTGCTGGCCCTGGGCTTTCATCCCTAATATCAGCCAAACAGGTATATTTACCTGGGCGTTCCAGCTCAGGACCAGCCTCCCTGGCACTTTTCCCTCTATCCCTTCTTCCTACATTAACCCAACTGCTGACCTGATAGTCCTGATCTTGCCCTCCTCCTCCCACCTCCATTTTACTGACCCCAGTCAGTGCCTGCACAGTGAGGTCTAAGGCTCTCTCCAGTTTTGCAATGCCCCTAAGTATTTCAAGCTGCTTATTTAGATCCAAGATCTGGGCTTCCAAATATACAACATGATTGCATCTAGTGTAAATGTATTCAGTTTCACCCTTGAATGGCTCTTCAAGGCACGCACACATTGCACAGGACACACACTTAGTAGCATTGTCCATGGAGCACATGTTTAGATGGGGATGAACAGTAAAGAAGGAAAACAGTAAATATAAGTTAAGATTTAGCCCCTGTCTGCTGTAGTTGGAGGACTAGCTAGAATCAAGCCAACAACACACAAGGAAAATCTATCAAACCTTAGTTTCTTGCTCCTTGTCTTGTCTTTCCTCCTTAAGTCACTTCAAAACTGAGTTGGTCCTTAAAAAGTGGGTATTGGAAAGTTTATTTTAAAAAGTGCTTCTAAAATTCTTATCCTTCTAACGTCGTAAAAAAACAAAAAGGATATTGACAATATGATGCCAACATAAAGTAGACTTTTGGGGAATGTTAATTAAGAATTATTAATTAGGTATCAAAAAGGAGAGAAATTGAAATTTAGAAAATTGCTAATTCTACTAACCTTTCTGGCAAATCTTTGATTTTGTTTTCTAAATAATGGTAATATCAAACCAAAGGTGGTTGAAGCTTGGAAGAAACTTTCAGCCAATGTGGTTGGTAAGTGAATTTAAACCTGCCTGGGAAAAACACATGCCTATTCTAAGATAAAAACTAAAAATAAATAATATAGGAGCAAATCGATGGACCAGGTGGTCTTCAATCTTCTATGTTTCTCTTATAGAGTAGATGGCTTTTCTACCAGGGGAAGACTTGGAAAGTGTGCACTATATGGCGGGTTTTATAGTCCACCCGTTAAACCTGTGAAGGAATTTAATTGAAACAAACATGAATCCGAGCGTTACGGAGCAGGTAATGCTAATGGAGAACAAAAGAGCGATCTGCCGCCATAAGCCCCATCTAACAAGGTGTTCAGCACCAAAGCCCAAGGGGATGTAGGTCTTCTCGCTGTGAAGATTAGACAAGAGTATTCATGCAGGACACAGCGGGAATGTAAGGGGGACATGAAGTGAGCAATCCCAGCAGACAGCCTGTTGAAATGTCAGTCAGGCGCTCTGCCCAGGCCACCTCTCAGAGAGCTAAACATCTCTTTATGTCAGAACAAATTGGGCAATCCTCAAATCTCTCTCCCTCTCCTTGACGTCAATCTAGAGAGGGCAGGGAGAGAACTAGAGAGAGCTGGTGAGCGGGGGTAGCTTGGTGCACATGAAAGCACAGAGAGACAAGTCTGAGAATACTGATACCGCCGCAGCTCGCACAGGCACAAACAGCGGGAAGCCCTGGACCTTGTTACCTCCTTTTTGATTGCGCTGGGTAATTTTGTCTTTTTAGAAGAGCCCTGAGGCATGATGAAAACCATAATGAACACACAGCATTTAATTACGAATCCATTAAAACTTAATATATTTTTCAGCCCCTCTTTAAAACTTCACCAGCTGTGCTAAAGGTACAATCATTTCTAATTGTGCCAGGAAAGAAATGCAAAATGCTCATTATTTTTATATCTATTTTTTAATTATTATTATTATTTTGATCAATGCAAGGATAGAAAAAAAAATGTAAAAAATATAGGAAATAAGAGATTGATAGATATTGGTAGATAGATAGATAGATAGATAGATAGATAGATAGATAGATAGATAGATACTTGAACACTATAATGCTGCTTACATTTCTTTCTAGATAGCTAGATTGGTATGAGAATAGGTAAATGATAGATAGATAGATAGATAGATAGATAGATAGATAGAATAAAGTATGGGCAGCAAAGCAGAATAATAATATATAGCGGTGTGCCAGCAGCTGCAGAGGTAATCCAGCATCAAAATAAATAGAAGAAAAAATAGAAGAAAATTCTGCTTGAGAAAAGTCCCAGTAAGAATACTGAAACATCGCATTGGTGATTAAAGAAGACTACTTTTAAGCTATTTTTTTCAAAGTGTAGTGGATTTTTTTTCTTCTAGATAGACAGATATTAGACAGAAAAAATATTTGGTAGATTAGGCAGATAGATAGATAATAGATAAATAGATAGATAATAGATAGATAGATAGATAGATAGATAGATAGATAGATAGTATGAGATAGATAGATACTTGAACACTATAATGCTGCTTACATTTCTTTCTAGATAGCTAGATTGGTATGAGAATAGGTAAATGATAGATAGATAGATAGATAGATAGATAGATAGATAGATAGTATAAAGTATGGGCAGCAAAGCAGAATAATAATATATAGCGGTGTGCCAGCAGCTGCAGAGGTAATCCAGCATCAAAATAAATAGAAGAAAAAATAGAAGAAAATTCTGCTTGAGAAAAGTCCCAGTAAGAATACTGAAACATCGCATTGGTGATTAAAGAAGACTACTTTTGAGCTATTTTTTTCAAAGTGTAGTGGATTTTTTTTCTTCTAGATAGACAGATATTAGACAGAAAAAATATTTGGTAGATTAGGCAGATAGATAGATAATAGATAGATAAATAGATAGATAATAGATAGATAGATAGATACTCCAAGTAAACAAAACAGTTTTGCAGCACTCCAGCAAAAATGTGGTGAACAATGAGGGTTTATTAGCCCATATCAGTGGAACTTTTTTCAAGCATGTAGGTTTATTGATTGTGAGGTGTAAGGCAGAGGTAGAGGCAATGGTGAGGCAGTTTTAACAGTTTCCTGTAGAATCAAGTTTAGGTATATTAGTCACAGTTAAGTTAAAGAGGACCTTTCACCAGAAATTTCATGTCTATATTAATATCTGACATTACTTGCCTGCCCCCAGTGGTGCTTATTCCGGTATTCTTATTTTCTTTTGTCCCCCGTTTGTCCGCGGTACCCCCCGCAATATTTCCCACCATGTATGGTAATGAGCCATTCGGCTCAACTGGGTGGGCCTGCAAAAGGTCTCTCCGGCGTGTCTGCCTTCCCCCTGGCACAGAGCGCAACTAATCAGCGCGCTCCGCTCTTAGCCAGGGAGAAGACGCTTCAGTTCTCACGAGAACTGGAGCGATTTTAACCATCCAGAGCCAGAGTGCCTTCTCCCTGGCCAAGAGCGGAGCGCGCTGATCAGTTGCGCTCCGTGCCAGGGGGAAGGCAGACACGCCAGAGAGACCTTTTGCAGGCCCGCCCAGTTGAGCCGAATGGCTCATTACCATACATGGCGGGAAATTTTGCGGGGGGCACCGCGGACAAACGGGGGCACAAAAGAAAATAAGAATACCGGAATAAGCACCACTGGGGGCAGGCAAGTAATGTCAGATATTAATATAGACATGAAATTTCTGATGAAAGGTCCTCTTTAATAGGCCAAGATGTTTCTTTAAAGGTATTTTCCTCACACTGCATTTTTGTAGCTGACTTTAGCATACAAGCTTCCAGAAATATGGGTGCAACGCTTTTTTTCCACTGTGCAACCACAGGGCGGCCCCCATCAAACTAAGTACTGAACCTGTTTCAGAGGTTGCCGTATTCAGAATCTCTTGTATACACTGACAAGCAAAAGAGTAATTATGTTTATACATTTTGACTTTCAGGCTCCATATCCCAACATTCACTTCAACTTCAAACGTGAGGCTACCATAATTTTATAGACAATCATCTTGGCTATCTTATACATAAATTGGACTTGCAACTATTTAGCATATCATTAGTTATGCAGATACATTTGTATTTTTATTATTTTGTTAGTATTTTGTAAATCCACCTTTGGCTGATTCCTTCTG
Source organism: Bufotes viridis (assembly GCA_033119425.1). NCBI lineage: Eukaryota > Metazoa > Chordata > Amphibia > Anura > Bufonidae > Bufotes > Bufotes viridis. The sequence goes on from CM065592.1 coordinate 424,185,745, forward strand.
GGTATGCTCTCAATCAGATTCAAGCTTGTCAAAACTGAAATCTGTTCTCAGGTCTCTTCTACATGTTCCCAATGTTGGTGCATACTGGTTGACTCACCTGGGTATGAATACAACCTTTTCTTCAACTTTATTCGATTGGGTTGCGGTCTGGGGACTGTGGGGGCCAATCCAGCACCTCTACTTCATTGTCATTGAACCATTTCTTCACCAATCTCGATCTATGCTTCGGGTCATTGTTTTGCTGGAACACTATGTCATCCTTACCCATATTACTCGAGTGTATGAAGTAACTCATCTTGTAGGATACTCACATATAGCTCAGCATTGAGAACATCATCGATCCTGGTCAAGTATCTAATGCCTTTGGCTGTGAAATAACCCCGTATCATCAGGCTTCCACCACTGAACTTGACAGCTCCTTCAGTTTCTCCATCCGGTAGCCCCTTTTCCCTTATTTCTTCCAGACTCATTTGAACCCATCAGAGCCCAGTATATAGACTTTTATGTCATCTCTCCAAATCATCCGTTTCCAATCTTCTACTATCCACTGTTCGTACTTTTTTGCAAACTCGAGCCGACGCTTCTTATCGCGATATCGAAGTCGAGGCTTCTTCATCATTTTTTGGGCCACCATTCCAGACTTGTGTAATGCGAATTGCAGGGGCTTACATGGACGTGTGTGATCTCACTATTACGAAGCATACAAGCCACCTCCACTGCTGTGTTTGTCGCGCCAGAACTGATAGACCTTGAGATGAGCCAACTAGTTGACTCCGATATTTTGCCTGGACGTCCACCTCTTGGCTTTGGAATGGATGGATGGACGGACTTCATTTTGTGTTCTTTCAACTGTCATGGCGCTCACACGAGGCAGTTTGGCAATTTTCTTGGCCGAGATGCCGCTATCAATGATTCAAACTGGATTCGAACCAGTGACCTTTCACTTGGGAATTAACCTCCTAAGACACTGAGCTATTAGGGAATGTGAGAACAGGTTGTAATTTGTAGTCTACAAGAAGAAAAAGATTGTTCCACCATTAGGAGCAAAACAGTAACAATGCAGGTACACTGACGAGAATCTGCAGAACTAATCATATGCTAAATAGTTACAAGTCCAATTCATGTATGAGATCATTGTGTATAAAATGATGGAAGTCTCACGTTTGAAGCTGTAGTGGATGGTGAGATATGGAGCCTGAAAGTCAAAAGTTCAAAACATTGTTACCCTTTTGCTCGTCAGTGTATGCCCTCCTTTTACAATCCATTCCTTTCATTGGCTTTAAAGACTGAATAAAAAACTGCATCAAAATGGCATATGTGAAAGCACCCTTAGGGTATGTTTCACAGTAATAATTTATATCCATTGCATAAATTACACAATTTGCATCTCAGCATGTCCTAACCATCATTGATTTGCAGTGGTTCTGCCCTTTTACGAACAATGCAGTTTCCCCGAAGAAGACACTTGTGATCTCCTAAACAAAATGTACCTGAATCCTGGCTCAGTTGTGGCATTCATCTGGCCTACACGCCATGTGACAAACTTACTAGGTGTTCTGGATGTTTTTATGTCTCAATAGACAGCTCTGAAATCTATCTATAAATGGGGGTGTAAAATGCGTCAGCCTTAGAAATGACATGCCCCATTTCTTTATCTCAAAATGTTTTTGTAAAAAGTTAGCTAGTCAAGAGGTGGCATAAGGAAAAGTGTGGAAGGATCTGGCAAGATGCATTTATGTACAGCATTCAACCCTATAATAAATTTAGCGCAGTTTCTACACTAGACTACACTATAAGTATGGCAAACCCGTAAAAGGTGCAGAACATAGTCTGACGTTGGGGTCTGTCCTGTGGTTGCACTGCAGAAAGAGAAGTGTTACACCCCATTCCTTAGTGTTTGTGCAAGATTCAGCTAGTGTTGTGCAGTGTGAGGAGAATTGCTGATTGGCCTATTAACTACCTTTGCTGCAGTGTAACCTGTATGTTATATGGAAAGTGCACTTCTGCAAAATCTGCCAGTTCATATATGGTAAGAATAGAGATGTCCCGAACTATTCGCCGGCGAACATCGCATGTTCGCGTTCACCCCGGCGGGGGGAACATATGCGATGTTCGGTCGGCCCCTTATACGTCATCATTGAGCAAACTTTGACCCTGTACCTCACAGTCAGCAGACACATTCCAGCCAATCAGCATACCCTCCCTCCCAGGACCTCCCACCTCCTATCAAAAAGCAAGGACAGCATCCATCTTAGATTCATTCTGAAGCTGCAGTGTTAGTTAGAGCAGGGAGAGTGCTGCTGCTGAATTCATAGGGAAAGCGTTAGCTAGGCCAGTGTTCTGTGTCCACTCCAGTCCTCAAAGACTCATCTACTGTAAGGACAGCATCCTGACAGCACACCAAAAAGCCCTTTTTAGGGATGGTACATCAGTCTGCTTTTATATATTTTTTCTATATATATATTGCAGTTGCCTGCCCGTGTGAGAGGCCGCAGCTCCACAGACTGTACTGTGTGCACACCACTCATATAGGGTGGCACAGTACCTTGCAGATAAAAAAGTCATTTAATTTTTACCCTTTAATATAATTGCAGTTGCCTGCCAGTGTGTATCAGGCCCACAGACTGTACTGTGCCCACTGCCAGTGCCCACCACTCATATCGGGTGGCACAGTACCTTGCAGATAAAAAAGTCATTTAATATTTACCCTTTAATATAATTGCAGCTGCCTGCCAGGGTGTGTCAGGCCCACAGACTGTACTGTGCCCACTGCTCACCACTCATATACGGTGTCACAGTACATTGCACGGCGCACGCGCAGTGACCTAAAATTCAAACGAAGCAGACTGAGCATGGGTCTTTTTCCATCTCCCGGTTCCAAAGATCTATTCACTACACCGGCCCTGGCCCTGATATGGGACAAAACAGAGATTAAACTGATAGGAATAGTACTTAATTAACACTAGTTGCATTGGTGGCAAATTCCATTGCAAGTGCCCAAAAATTAGAAGGAAGCGGACAGAGCAAGCTTTTTTCTCTATCTCCCCATGCAAGGATTCAATTCAATACACGTCCTCTGATAGGGGACTCAACAAAGATTAAAATGGTAAGAATAGTGGTTCACACTATTTGTATTGGTGGCACAGTACATTGCGCGGCGCACGCGCAGTGCCCCATATTGGAAGTAAGAGGACCGACTAATCATCTTTTTCCATCTCCCGATTCCTAAAATCTATTCGATACATGTCCCCTGATAGGGGACGTTAACAGGGATTAAACTGATAGGAATAGTACTACTTAACACACCACTCATATAGGGTGGCACAGTACATTGCATGGCGCACGCGCAGTGCCCCAAATTGGAAGGAAGAGGACCGACCAACCATCTTTTTTCCTCTCCCGGTTCCAAAAATCTATTCCATACACCGGCCCCTGATAGGGGACAAAACAGAGATTAAACTGGTAGGAACAGATTTTTTTAATTTAAAAAAAAGAGGACAACCTCTGCGGAGCTGGGTATTTTCTTTGCCGCGTTACTGAACGCTCATGCACAATGGTTGTAGGCAACATCATCGACCTCATCCCATATGCATTTTTTCTGTAGCGTGCCCTGCGAAGAGTGCTGGATCAGGCCGTAGATGAGCATGAGGAGGAAGAGTTGTGGTCACCACCAGAAGCAGCCTTGTCGTCGTCGATTGCTGGACCTGCGGCAACGCAGAGAGAGGAGTCTGAAGAAGAGGAGTCAGAGGAGGAAGGTGGCTTTGAGAAGGTGGAAGATTAACCACAGCAGGCATCCCAGGGGGCTTGTTGTCACCTTTCAGGGACCCTTGGTGTTGTACGTGGCTGGGTGGAGGAAGAGACCTTCAATGACGTCAGTGAGGACAAGGAACGGGACATGGTTAGCTTGGTATCCAACCTTGTGCAAATGGGGAGTTTGCGGTTGTTTGCGGTGCGTTAAACGGGGAGTTTGGTCTGTCAGAGTTTAGTCTGTCACTGTGAAGCGGGCATAACCCTTACACTACCTGATTTATGCCCTTTATGGATTTAAACCTGACTTTGCGTCAACTACGTAATTTTCCATGGGAGTTTTGCCATGGATCCCCCTCCGGCATGCCACAGTCCAGGTGTTAGTCCCCTTGAAACAACTTTTCCATCACTATTGTGGCCAGAAAGAGTCCCTGTGGGTTTTAAAATTCGCCTGCCTATTGAAGTCTATAGCGGTTCGCCCGTTCACGAACATTTGCGGAAATTTGCGTTCCCCGCTCGCAAACGGAAAATGTTATGTTCACGACATCTCTAGCTAAGAACTGTCACCGATGTGCTTGAACTTGAATCTTCAGTAAAGAATACTTTGCTGTTAACTTGGTCTCTTTATTTCCTGCAACGCTACACTGCACCAACATCCTTAGCTGCCAAGGGGCCCTGTCTTATACCTCACAATTCATTACCATCGAGGGCACTCCAAACCACCATCAGGCAGGAGAAATGCCAGAACCTGGGTGTGTCCGAAGGGAGGAGAAGGGGTGCCCTTCCCACCACTACACGGCCTATTATTGCTACTATCACTCCTCCTGTCCTTTCTCCTGTCCTGTCCATCCACCACAGCAAAGTGACCTATTTTGGACTTTTATGAGAGGAGCTGGAAAAGAACTATAGAGTGGGCACTAGTGCAGGAAAATGTGAGTTTTTATTAAAGACAAGTCTGTGTGTGTGTATATATGCGTAGCCGAGCTGTGTGTGTGTATCTGGTTATAGCAGAGCTGTATGTGTGTAGCAGTGCTGTATGTGTGTAGCAGGGCTGTATATGCATAGCAGTGCGGTATGTGTGTAGCAGGGCTGTATGTGTGTAGCAGGGCTGTATTGGTGTATATGTGTGTAGCAAAGCTGTATGTGTTCAGCAGAGTTGTAAAGGTGTAGCAAAGCTGTATGTGTGTAGCTGAGCAGTATTGGTGTAGCAGACCTGTATGCATGTAACTGAACTGTATGTGTATAGCAGAGCGGTATATGTGTGTAGCAGAGCTGTATCTGTGTATGGCGGTGTTGTTTGTGTATAGCAATGCTGTGTGTGTACCAGGACTGTGTTTGTGTGTGTGTCGCAGACAAATACTTAAAAATAATCTAGCAGAACAAGAAGCAAAGCAGGACACAACAGAGCAATGACAGGAGACACATTTATTTGGATCGGTACATTTAATGAGGTGGCCACATGCACCTTTGCTGGTTCTGACAGTGGTTAGCAGAGGACACAGTAAGGGTAACAGGAGCTGACCAAAAACATTCTCCCCCCCCGACGGTACACCCTAAAGTTACTGACCTTGACCCCTCCACTTCAGTAAACCACATTCCCTTCAAAGAGGACCTAGAAAATGTTTTTTCTAATTTTCTGTTGTCTAAACCTGGGGTGCGTCTTATACTCCGGTGCGTCTTATAAAGCGAAAAATACGGTAGTACCTCACGTTTATTCATACAATGAGTATACCATTAGTTCACATTGCACTGTGTTTTATTAGGCGCTGTGGGTTGTATTTTGCAGTGCATGGCACCACCTATATGAAGCCATTAATTAAAGGATTTGTCCTCATTTACAAAAAAATGTCTGCTTTTATTTTTCCAGAAACAGCGCCACACCTGCCCATGGGCTCTGTCTGCTATAGCAGCTTAGCTTCATTGAAGTGAATGAGACTAAGCTACAATACCAGACACAACCTGTGCACAGGTGTGGCACTGTTTTTGGAAAAAGCAGTCATGTTTTCCTAATCCTAATCAGCCTCTTATGTGTCTGCAGGAACTGCCTTGTAGGGTTGATCTTGCTGATTAAAATGATACCTGTCTTGTGAAAATCGGTTGCGGCACTTCGAATATAAAATATTTTTATTCTTCAAGCAAATGAGGACTTCAGTGCACCTAGGGGGCGTGTCCCCACCCCTCAGTGCACTGAAGCCCTCATTTGCATTAAGAAAAAAAGTAATGTTTTCTTGAGAACGCCACAACTGATTTTGACAACATAGGTATCATTTTAATCAGCAGAACTAACTCCATGATGCAATATGCCCAGTTTATTAGGGTTGATCCTGCTGACAGATACTTTTAAGCACTGAATTGTAATTAGTACACCACTTTACCAGAAGTTATCAAGTGCAGCGTCCATCGTGAGGCAGGCCCTGCTTCTATTTATACCAAAAAGGTTTAAAAAAAAATCTTTTTTTAAAATTTGCGTATAGTATAAACCTGCCGCCTTCTCGTGGTAATTAAAGGCAGGAAAGCGAATGTAACATTATGCACGACGTGAATGTATTATTTAGCTGGGGAATTATTCGGATTTGCACATTGTTTAATCAGGAAATATTAAACCTGCACAATCACGACAAAGCGGCAACTCACCAAAGCGTCGTGTAATACAAAACTCCAATAATAAAATAAGCAAAAGGACTACATTGTTATTAAGGGGAAGAATGGAAATGTCTTTCACTTAAATAAAAAAGTTAATAGATAACATGGTGACCTTTTTCCTGTAAAAGGGATTGGATGCGGGAGGGAGAGGTCTGCGCGCAGCGCTCAGTAATCCTATCTACGAAGGGCTGTTTCTGGACAAAGAAAGAGCACAATGGTAATGTGCCGGGTATAATCTATGCGCCGTTATGACGGTGATCAATCAAAAAATTCTTTCAGGAAGTGTTAATCCAGGTTTAGGCTGCAAAATGTTCATTGTCCCGCAAACCTGACATTTCACTTTCTCCGCGATATTAATGATGAATGGAGACTGCCATCAGACTAACTAGGTTACAGTAATACCGGGCCCAGCCCGCAATGCACGCTGTGAATTTTAAATACCACCACTATGGAGGACTAAGGGCTCATTCACACGGCTGTTGTTCGGCCGTTCCATGCATTGGAGACCACAATTTGTGGTTCCTGATGCACGGGTACCACCCATGCAGCTGCCACCACGGATCCAGATCCATTCAACTTGAATGGGTCCGTGATCCGTCCGCAGCGCAAAAAATTCAAACATGTTTTATTTTTTTGCGGTGCGGAGGCACGGAGAGAAACCCCCACGGAAGCACTCCATAGTACTTCCGTGAGGTTCCGTGCCTCCGTTCCGCACCGACCTTCTGGATTGCGGACCCATTCAAGTGAAAAAACGGTTGTGTGCATGAGCCCTAGGGGGGAAGGGGGTTCAGAGATTTTTATACTGGTTACTAGTATTGAGCCGATCGAGGTATCTGAAGTGGACTTCGATCCGAATTTCAGGAGAAATTGAAATCTCCCCAAAGCCGAATTTTCACGTGCTTCGAGGTAACAAATCTATTTTCCATGAAATGGTGGTAAAAAACAAAAAAGAAAATACATACTCCCCTCATCCAAAAATTTAAAATACTCACCTTATCCACTTGATCGCAAAGTGGCTGCCGCGCCATCTTGATTGAAGTTACCATGCGAAATCTCACGCGCGGTGACGTATGACATCACTACGCTGACCGGCGTGATGACGTCATACTCACTGCGCAAGATTTTCCGCGGTCAAGATGGCCACGGCAACCTCTATGCGATCAAACGGATAAAGTAAGTATTATTTTGTTACCAGATTAGCCCCTGAAAGCCCTCAACGTTAATCTCAGATGCCGCAATCAGTGATGAACGGGGGTATTTGAGGGGGTTTATTGATGGGGGGCGGCACCATCACCGTTCCCCGTCATTGCACCCGACATACAAAGTCATCGTCACAAAGCGAATTTCTTAGTGAATTTCGACAAAGCAGCCGAATCAAATTTTCCATAACTTCGCTCATCTCTACTGATCACCTATTCTTATAAGAGAAACACAAGGGGGGTCAGTCAGCACGTCCCTGTATGCAGGTGCACGCAGCTATGGCAAAATATACATACAAACACAGAAATGCAACAGCACTCTGCAACCAGCACTCCGCCCTGCCTCTATGCTAGAAGCTATCAGAGGTCATTAGTGTACATTTTGATCAAAAAGTAATAAGCCACTCGCCATGTCAAGGCCGCCTCTATGAGTGGTCCTAACGCTAAATCCTACCTGATATGGGTCACAACAGCCACATAGAATCAAAATGTACACTAATGACCTCTGATAGCTTCTAGCATAGAGGCAGGGCAGAGTGCTGGTTGCAGAGTGCTGTTGCATTTCTGTGTTTGTATGCCTATTCGTAAAAGAGGTCATCAATATCAGATCGGCTCCCGACACCTCAGCTGATTGCAGAGCACACAGCGCACCAGAACCTGGCGCAGCTCTGCCCATTGTGTAGTGGCCATACCCGGTTACTGCAGCTCTATCTACATTCATGAAACTGAGCTGCAGTAACCAGCTATGGCCACTACACAGTCGATGGAGCTGAGCCTGAAATTAGCTAATTGCTGGGGGTGCCTGGAGTAGGGCCGCCAATCTGATATTAATGATTAGCCTAAGGATAAGTCAGTAATCTAAAAGTTCTAAAACCCCCCTTTAGGGGGATTAAAATTTTTTGCTACCCAGTACCTATTTCTACCATTCACATGGTATTTATTTCCACCAAAACATCAATGCTAGACTGAAGTAGCTTGGAATCACCACAGGGGAAGGAGGGGGGGCCGTATTCAAAAATGTGCAGATCATGCCATCTTTAATCGACCCTGTACATCTGTTGTTACAATGCCCACAGGTTTATGTCAACAGAGACGTCAATCTCGAACCTTGGACCCATCATAGAAAATTATTCTGAGGGCTTATCTTCTAGATCAAATGTATATACCTTGATTAATTTTATTATAAACTTTCCTGTTATCACAGACAAATTATGAATACAGACTATTAGGACAAAAAGTAGGGGCATATAATTGAGTGTTGGTTGATGATATAGCATGTCAATAAGCACTTGTTTAGTACATTTAAATGGATCAATGATCGTACTTTATGGGAATGAATGATCAATACAATTGTTCATCCCGGTATACTATGGATATTTTCCGCACCACATCACTTGTTGACATGAGAAGAATGTGTTGCTCTTTTGGGAGGCAGTGACCTGTTCACTCATGTTACTATGTTTTGGAGTGGGCTCATTCACACAACCGTATGGCCGTGGTGCCCTTATTGCAGACCGCAATGCAGGGCACTGGCCGCGTGAATCCAGTATTGCAGTGTAGACCCATTGACTTAAATGTGTCCATGATCCACAAATGCCCTATCTTTTGTGTAGCGGAGGCACGGATCGGAAGCCCATGGAAACACTCTAAAGTTTTTCCATGGGCTTTCGGGTCCGTGTTTCTGCACTGCAAAAGATAGGACAGTCACATGTCCTATATATTTTTTTTACATATTTTGCGGATCGCGGACCCATTCAAGTCAGTGGGTCCTCACCGCAATACTGGATTCACAAGGCTGGTGCCTGTGCATTGCAGACTGCTATTTGCGGTCCACAACACAGGCATGGTGACTATATGGTCGTGTGAATGAGCCCTAAATGGGACATAGATAGTGTCTAAAGTGGCAGAGAATAACACAGAGAATAAGATATTCAGAGAATGCATTGTATCCCGTCAAGTTATAAGGAAGATGACAGCAGCAGGAGAAGAATGTTTTGATCTTGAGGGAGGCAGTGATCTTTTCACTCATGTTATTATGTTTTTGGTGACAGGACTAACTGGGATATAGGTAGTGCCTAACGTGGCAGAGACAAATAGATCCACAGAGATACCTAGAGACAACATGCAGCAAATAAGATGCTAGCAGCAGTAGGAGAGGACTGTGTTGACCTTGTAAAAGACAGTGACATCTACTACACTGAAGTGATATGGCATGGGCAGTGTCTTAAAGTGCGTAGACTAAACAAATTTTGTAGCCAGTCAGATCACAGAAGGATGGAAGCAGTAGAAGAAGAGTGTGCTGATGTTGTGAAACAAAATGACTTGTCCATTCGAGAATATGGAGGCAAGTCACAGGAAGACAGCTAAAGGAGCAAGGTATCCAAAGAAAATTATTTGTTAATAATGCATTCTTATAGCTCTGACGTCTCTTTCCTTGACACATTTAAATGTGCAAATTGATATATTACTGTACATTTACACAACACAGACTGCAAATGGACCATAGTTAGAACATTTGCTTTGGCTTATAAAAGGTCATCAATTTCTCAGCAGGGAAACGTTGAACATGCTTATTTCAAATGGAAGATTTTTTTAAGAAGGGTAAAAAATGTGTTATGAATTTATAGCAAAATAGATCCAATAGATCTTCTCCGCAAGAAGAATTGGTAGGCCTACGTCAATGACCTCTCACCGATGACCAGTAATTTGCTTGAGGAGCAAGAACCCTGAAGATGGCTGTCTTCTCCTTATGAAGGAGATTCTAGTTTGACTTATATCCCAAGTCATGTTGCAAGGCCTGGTAAAAGGTCGGACATTGACCTCTAACTTCCTAGGTGGCAATAAAGGGGTACCATAGCTTTTTTATTTCTTATTGTATTTTCAAGTTGATTAGGATGGTATTCTTTAAGGTCCTTCTCGTCTGTTTAGTTTAGTATGTGGGCACTATGCTCAGCAGTTGAGCTGTGGTCTTAGAAGGCCTTCGTGCTGACAGTGATGGTTAATGATATGGAGTGCATCATCCTATGCTTCCCTTTTGCGTTATGTCCTGTGGTCTCAGAGCATGCCATATGCGTGTGCTAATATCGAGAATTGTGGTCATTTAACTCACCTCATAAATGCAGACTTAATAACAGCTATTGATCGGTATGTTCCAGGAAGAGGTACAGGGTGGAGAAGAGTAAGGGGGGAGATAATGTTTTTGGAGATGCTTCTGGAAAGATTTGCAAACTGCACAGACCACCAATATTGATATGTCTGACTTTATGAGAGCGTACAAGAAATAATTATGATTCAAGTTCATTACTAAGGCATTACTTCATGGAATGCTGATACATGAGAGGAAAGCATGGATTATACTACGGAGGTGCAGAAACAAAAACCCGAAAAAGTTACTGTGCATTGTATTATATTATTATTTATGGAATTATTTATAATTATATAATAATTATTATATTATTACCATTATACATGTAAACTAATAAAAAAAATGTGTAATTACTTACAGGGTAAGTATATTTTAATAGCTCCAATGTATGTAAAAGAAAAACTAGAAATCTCTTACTGTTACTCCTACCCAGCAATTATGGTCTCGGTGGTTACAGACTACAAAGAAACCTTCTGTAGTCTGATCCTCATAGGTTAATCTAGCCCCGGTTCTTCATTTTTGGGTTAGAAAGAAAATGGGGAGGTGTAGGAGACTACGTAGTACTACCCATATGGGGAAACCAAAAACGCAAAGCAAATGTGTCATCAGACAATAACCCAATCAATTCTAAACTAGTTGGATTAATTAGGAAATTCACCAAAATTTGACTGCCAAACATATCCGCAGTTTTTGAGATTTGTTTCGGACCAATCACGTAAAAATTGACCCAGCAACATTTTACTGTAAATATTGACAGGGAAAACCATGAGAGAGGAAGAAGATGGAGGATAACATGACACTGGAAGCAGGTGGGGGTTGCCCCGATTGGCTCCGAAGCCTACAGACAGCCTGATCAGCCAATCAGGGCAGGATTCAGGAAGATCATTTGTTGAGAATGTCACAGAACTCCATTCTGTATTCAGCTTCTGACCTGGAAGTGTCTCGGACGTACCGAGACATACAGACATCCCTGTGACAGTGAGTGGCAGGAGATTTTTAAGACTGGCAACACGTGGTTTGATTTGACATGTTTACCTTGTGGATAAATAGGCGTCTGCATCGTTTATGGTACTGGCCCCACCTTTAACCTTCAGGTGTGGCTATTGTTGTCATTCAACTTTCCCTAATTATAGCTGTCTCTTTATAGCTTCATATGGACCTGTGGATAGCTGGTGTTTGGATCTTGGCTGAGTTCCTGGTACTGCCATAGCTTCTTGGAAGTTAAGTATTTTGGCTTTTCTGTGTGTTGCATTTCTTTGTTGTTTTGTATTAGGCCTTAGGGAGACTCCCATTCATCATTCCTTTTGGAGGAACAGGATGTATCATTCCTGTCATTAGTACCAGGGTCCTTTAGGGTTAGATACGACTTTAGGTATTCCTGTGTATGAACTCACCTACCTCTGGGGTCTGTTCATACTGGTAGTCAGTCAGGGTTTGGTTAGGGTTTTCACTAGGAGGTGTCATCTTCCTTCCCTAGTTTTCAGGCCTTATTTCCTTTTCACTTTCCCTCCTTTGTTCGGTGTGGGGGTTTCCCTCCCACACTAGAGTGTGACAGGAAGGATAGATGTTTTGCGAATTTGATCAGGAAAGGTTTTGAGAGAGTGAGGGACTGGTCACCCAGTTGTGTGTTTAATACAGCTGCAGACAGCTAGTTCTGCATTACAATACCCCCTGCAAGAAAAATAAACTCTTTTTTTCTGTATATGAAAAGATAGCCAGCTTTTTTTTCTATAGTTCATAGGCTCCAGCACTCCAACATCATAAATTCTGCTAAAAATACTGAGAAACTGCCCTTTTTTTTGCTTCTAAAAAACAGTTTATATTTACTATTTGTAATTGGGCATATCAGTGCATTATAACCAAGCTACTGAACATGTTGCATAGTACTGCAAATAATGAGTAGTTACAGCAAGAGCAGTACTGCAATAACTCAATTTTTATACTCACATTATGTCACGTGTTGTATATTGCTGCAAAAGCAATACTGAAAAAAGGTTAAGGCACATTTATTAAGACCGCTGCTTTAGACGCTGGTCTAAATAAAGCCCTAAGTTGGCGGTGGATCTGCCAAAGTTATGAAGAGGCGCTGGCCTCTCAATAACTTTGGAGCGTCCAGCGCCACTTCTAAATATAAGACAACATTCTAGCTGTCTTATATTTAAACCATTTTCTACACCTAAAACAGGCGTGTACAAAATTATGAATGAGATAGGCCTGCCAGCCCGCCCCCTTCCCCACCCACATCACGCCCACAATTTTAGTCCTGGTGTGAGGGGGGCCAAGTCACAGATAGCGGTGCAACTAACTGTTGCACAGCCATCTGTGCCTGAGATACACCTAATTTAGGTGTATTTCAGAACATTAAATGACCCCCGTTATTTAATATACGTGTTATTGAACGCATTCTATTTTTACTGCAAAAATGTGCTGTATTACTGCATCAAACTGTGTAGGTCAAATACATTTCACTGCAAAAATTGAGTTCCTATACATGTGTTAGTGAACACACAGCTTAAAGACATTTTACTGCAAAATTGCATTCTTATACCCATGTAAGTGAACACATTACTGCATCAGACTGTGTAGTTCAAATACATTTTACTGCAAAAAGTGTATTATGTAATACCATTGTGCAGTGTGTTAGTAGAAGGGGAGGGACATTTAATTGCACCTCTCTCTTTGACTTGCAGAAAAAAATGCTTGCAATTTTGCTTGTACAATCTGTGTATCAATTATAGGTCTCATAATAAAATGTATCAAAACCGGAAAAGTGGCAAACAAAAGACCCAGGCCTCATCATCCGACAGTCAGAATGTGAGAAGTGGCAGCACCAGCCTTCTGGCCAGTAGTAGTTATAAGCTACAATATTTGATTCAGACACAAATACTTTGTCTTAAAAATTCGATTCAGCCCCGAAAAAACTTCAAGGAATTCTTTCAATTCTAAACCAATTGTGTTCATATTTTAAAAAATATATATTAGATTTTCTGGTGATTTCTTATGAAGAGGGTATGCAAATGAGCTCTTTGCAAGCTCTGCCCCTAATGCCACCAGATGTATAGGAGAGCTACATCTAGTGGAATCACAGGAAGAGCCTACCAAGAGCTAATTTGCATACGGTCTTCCCAGAATTGAAGAGGAATGTTGCCTGGCCTGTAAGACTCCTCACGCCATTTAGTGGCTCTCCATAAGAAGATATAGTATCCCCTGAATGCCATTTATTTTATTTTTTTTAAATCATTTAATTTTCAACACTTAAAAATAAATATTAATCCTGCAGTTTTTCCTCTGGCCTCTGGGCGTCAAAATAGACTTACACTTCCTGATTTGTACAGATCAATTCTCAACAGTCATATCCTCATCACAGGCAAGTTTACCATGACAAATAATAACTATAAATAGATATTACAGCATCCACCATTCCCAATGGGTAATGGTCTCAGCTCACTTTATCTGCTCCCTGCACAGTGACCTCTGCACAGGTCACAGATCAAGCCCACAACACTGTCCCTCCAAAGTTACAAAGTCACCTCCATTCTACATGTCCCTATGTGTATGCTGATCAGCAAATTTCTGAACTGTTGTAACAGTTGACACAAGATGACTTCAATGGTTCCGTAGTCTGCATTTTGTGGACATTTTATTTTTGCGGAGCGGGCATACAGATGTGGAAAGCACTTGGATGATCCATGAGCTTTTCGCATCCGTATGTCCGTTCCACAGATAGAAGATGTCCTATCCTTGGCCGCAAAATGCAGACCATGGACCCAATGAAGTCAATGGGTCTGCAAAAAATTCTGATGCAACAGAAACAATAGATAGATTTATAGATAGATAGATAGATAGATAGACAGACTGTAGATAGATAGATACACTGTAGATAGGCAGACAGGTAGATAGATACTTTAGATAGATAAATAGATAGATTAGATAGATAGATAGATAGATAGATAGATAGTGTGGGGAGTCGCCCTGGTAGATAGCAGTGCGGGTGCAGTATAGAGGCAAAACGGAGTCCAGAAAGTGTAGCAAACAGTGTTTAATTCACACTTGCAGCAAATACACAGCAAACAGTCACTTGGTGTTAATTCACACCCATCCGAAATCATGAGGCAAAACAAAACAGTTCAAAACAGGTTCCAGTCACCTGGGAGGTTTTAGGTGCAGGTTCGCACCTGGCTGTCAGTCCAGCAGCAAGGCGATCGACCTCAGGCTTCCAGGCCGTCTGCACTCCTCCTTGCTTGGGCTCTTGCTTCCAGCCCAGAGAACTCCACACAGCACAGAATGGATCAGAACTCCCAAACTCAGATGATTCCACAGCCTAACAGCAGCTCCAGGATAATCACCCTCAGCTGCTGAGGAGGCTGCCTTTTAAAGGCCCGGATAAAGTCCAGCCTGGACCGTGGGGAATAGGCACCAACCCAACTCTTTGCCTACTCCCAGTAAGAGCCGGCCCGGATTGGCTTTGCAGCCAAACTAAAAAACAAGGTGTCAAACAGCACTAGCTGCTGCTGACACACGAAAACCCGGCTCTTACCTCACCGAGGCCAGGAACCTCGGTGACACGTACCTGCCATCGACCACGGTACCTTGCACCCTCTTACAATAGATAGATAGATAGATAGATATGCTGCCAGTTTAATACTCTTGACTGACAATAAATAGTGTTAACTTATTCTGGATCCACACACTTAATAGTTGGAGTTGTTGATCCTGTTCTTTCGCTCATAAATCTATTTACTCACAGAATAATCAGCTTTCTTGTGCACCCAATTTCCTTTTTCATATCAGAGCTTTAGACATTCAACCTGTTAAACTGCAATCACTGATCTACTTTAACACATCTCCCTGGGTTGGGGGAAGCTCAATTTCACACAGTGTTACACAGTCCTCTTTCTACAAGTGTGTATGTAGATGAGCGGTAATGATTGAACTGAGGAAGCTGATGATGACTGGGATGGCTTCTTCGCAATATTAAATGCATTATACATTAAGAAAGACCCTGAATGATGTCGGGAAATAGAGTAAGAAAAGAGCCGGGATTGGCCCCACAACAAATCTGTGTGTATCAGTCTAAAGGCTGACTAAACATTCGGCCATCCTTATCGCACATTCTCCGTTTTAATTTAAAAATCATTCTGGTTATTATTCTTTCTGCAGCTGTCCGTCTAGCATTGCTAAATTGACCCTGTCTCATCAGCAGTCTAAATCAAAAGCTAATTTACACACCTTTTTGTCCGACACAGTAAATACAGCTCCTAATCAACACCAGCCGATGGTACAGAAATGCTTTTGAGAATCTCAAGATATTAAATGAACGCAGCAATAACATGAGGCATAGTACCCCAGTCCCATTGATCTTATGTGCATAGGGGTGTGCCGACTCTTCTCTGCTGGATGACGTTGGAGGAAAGAAGGTTTGGGCATGTTGGATTTCCATGCCCCAACCGCAGCCGATGGAACAGAAATGCTTTCAAGAATCTCAAGATACTAAACAAACCCAGCATTAACATGAGGCATAGTACCCCGATCCCATCGACCTTATGTGCATGGGGGTATGCTGACTCTTCTCTTAAGGATAATGTTGGGGGAAAAAGGTTCGGGCATGTTGAATTTCAACGACCCAACACCACCCGATGGCACAGAAATGCTTTTGAGAATCTCAAGATACTAAACAAACCCAGCAACAACATGGGGCATAGTACCCTAGTCCTATCGATGTTATGTGCATGGGGGTGTGCCGAATCTTCTCTGATAGATGATGTTGGGGGACGGAAGGTTTGGGCATGTTAAATTTCCATTCCTCAACACCAGCGGATGGCACAGAAATGCTTTAGAAAATGTCAAGATACTAAAAAAAACACAGCAGTAACATGAGGCATAGTAACTCCATCCCATCAATATTAAGTGCATGGGTGGGTGCAGACTCTTCTCTGATGGATGATGTTGGGGTAAAGAAGGTTTGTGCATGTTGAATTTCAATGCCACAACACCAGCTGATGGTACTGAAATGCTTTAGAGATTGTCAAGATACTAAACAAACCCAACAATAACATGAGGCATAGTACCCTGGCCTTATCGACCTTATGTGCAGGGGGGTGTGCTGACTCTTCTCTGATGAATGATGTCGAGGGAAAGAAGGTTCGGACATGTTGAATTTTAATGCTCCAACACCAGCTGATGGGGCAGAAATGCTCTTGAGAGTCTCAAGATACTAAACAAACCCAGCAATAACAGGAGGCATGGTAAACCAAACCAGTGGCATAAAGATAGCCATACACATAAGAACATCAATCTTATGTGTATGGGGTGTGACAACATTTCTCTGATATATGATGTTGGTGGGAAAGAAGATTCAGGAATGGTTGAATTTCAATGCCAAATCCTTTATTTTCAAGGGAGCCAAGCTTCATCAAAAGATTTTGGCAGCGGCTTGCTCCCCTCTCCATGAATAGCTGTTTAGTCAATAGTTACCAAAGGTGTGTAGCCACCTTAAAGGGCTTGTCTCATATGGCTAGGATTTGGCCCCATTGTCTAATAGATGCAAGTCCGAGCGGTGGAACCCACATCTATCTCCTAAAGGGAGTCCCGAAAGTGGTGGAGGATGCACTGCATATGTGCAGACTGTCCTTGGAAAAAGCCTTGGCTAGGCTTGGCTATTTCCGTCTGGCCCATAGAAGTGGATGGGAGCAGTGGCCGGTCATGCGCAGCATGCTCCCATTCACTTCTATGGGGAGAGCGCGGATCAGAGTCCTCCAGCCACCACTTTGGCACTCTCCGTTCTCGATATAGGTGCGAGTCCCAGGGGTGGGACATGTACCTATAAGACAATGGGGGCATACCCTAGGGATATGCTGCCATTGTCTCAGATGAGACAACCCCTTTAAGCTTATAGGTCCTAATGCAAACCTTGACTAAGAACCAATCTTGGCTGGTACTTACTCTTTTGTTATTAAGTAGTGAGTACCTGGTCAGGACTCCCCTTTCCTAATTGGTAATTGGCCTATGAGCAAATCTGACCCTTTGCCTTGCAGGTCCTGACTCCTGACCCATGTGCAGTAGGATACTGGGTCATGCTTCAAAAAGATAATCCTCAACATTTTTAATTTGATACAAATAGAATTTGTATTATCCTCTCCAGAGCATCTCTTACAGGTTCTGGGATAATTACTATGAATCTGGGTATTGGAAAGCCTAGAAGGCATTTCACTCCTGAATGTTTGGGGCATTATCATGCTCTTATGGAAATATCATGTGTAAGCTGTGATGTCCTGGTAAAAATGATCTCAGTCATATTCACTTGTCTTTAGAAATGGGCAATGTTTTTAAAAATTCCATTTGCCAGCTTCACCAAAGTTCCACAAAAAATATATATGGTACGAATTCATTTGTCACGAATCACTATAAATCAGGTATACCCAGGCCACTATACCTTTAGGTACGACCAAACGGAGTGGCAGGTTGTGGCCATACTGCGGTGAAGAACTTCACAGCCAGTTAGCCTGCAGCTGCCTTTCATTTAATAATGAAGACCGTACTTTATACTCCTTCTTCATTGTTAATGGCTGCGCTTGCACCTTTAATGCACCTTTAAACAGGGGCTGTTGATGGTATGGGGTTATGCAAATTATTGCTGTTCCTGTTTGCAATCTCATGCAGGTTATTTGACAGTAAACACTGAATATTAATCAGCTCTGGCATATCCACTTCTTTAACCCCAGTGCTGCAGGTGGGAGCCCTTCTTCTGCCATCTGCTTTTCCTCCTTTTCCCCATTATGTAATGTTCATTTGAATATGTCATCAGGAACATCCAGCTCCTCCTCTCTCGGCATCTTGCTGCCTTTTCTATGACATGGAGAATTTGAAGGATGATTTGGAAGAAGTAAAGCTAGCAAAAGATGGGGATGGTCATCATTAAGAACTGGCCCCTCTAAGGGGTGCGGACTGGATGGTATTAGTTGGCACGCTGGCACTGGAATAATAAATACTTCCATCTAATTGGTATTGAATTACATATCTTAGTTTATGACTGAAGTAGGAATAAGTAAATGTAGGAATAAATAAAACTGATGCAGAATAAGTCTCCCTGCACTCTCCCTGCAGTCTCCCTATGACCTCCCTGCAGTCTCCCTACAATCTACCTGCACTCTCCCTGAAGTCTCCATGCACTGTCCCTGCAGTCTCCCTCTCCAATATTCTTCTATTAATCGTTTTCAGCAACACTGTCTCTAGCGCATGAGCACTTGCCACATCTCTCCCTATGCTCAGCTCACAGGACAATGGCAGAGACCGCGTGGGAAGAGTCTTTTATAGGGCTGTGACATCACAGGGGATGGCTATCTGCAGATTGAATGGCTGAACAGCATTATGGGTGATCTTGCATTCCTGGGCTTGTCTCCACTACACTTAGTTTTGCAGACACTTCATACATATGGCACTTGTTCTGATCACCTGAACAACTGGCATAAACACATTGATAAATTCTCCCATACAGATCTAAGTCCCTTGCTCCCCTCACACATTTTATTATAAAACTCTCTGAGTGCAGTCACCACTAGGGTGAGCTAAGTGCATCAGAATTTATACAGTTACCATTGAAATCCATGGAATTATGTTGCAAATAGAAGACAGAGTTCAGCCTCCAAAGCATTTGCATGATCTGCCTCTATGGTAAGTATACCACTTCATGCTACGGGCAGATCAAACACCATGTCCAACATGAAAGGTTCCTTTTAACTTCTCCATCATCTGACCCCAGGGGCGGAGTGGGAACTTAAAGGGCCCTGGAAAAAAAAAACTTAATGTGGCCCCATAAGCAGGTCCAAATTAACAGGAGGCGGGCAACACAAGTAGGCAGGGTCAACAATACCACAGTGCAAAATACCAATCCCAGCAGGACCAAATAACACAGTGCAGCACAATTTCCTGCCCCAAAAGCTGTCCCTCTGTGGTGGCCATCAATAGCTACTATCTTCTGTCCTCCTCCTCCAGTTGTCTAAGGAGCAGGGGTGTTAGATGGTGAGGACCACAGCGGTTGAATTCAGGAGGGGACGTGTAGTTGCTGGCTGGGTACGTGAGTAGCTGATTCTCACAGCATTAGTTACTGTTGAGAGCTCATTATGTACGCGGTCAGTGGCAGAGAGGGGGGCTTGAGTGGCCCACTGGGGCATCAGGCCACTGGGAAAATTTCCTGTAGGTTATATGGCCAATCCACCCATGTCTGACCCACTGGAGGATCCTCTGATGAACCATTATTCTGATGGTGTATCAGAGGATCATCCAATCCGTCCAATGATAGAAACATTAAAGGGCACGTTCTCTAATTAGTCGGAATCATGCTTTCAACATCTCCCTTGAATATACAGAATAACCAATAGGCACGATTTAGACAGTGGAGCTAATGTGAGCCGCTTCCTGTGCCTTCCATAACGTCATAGTATACACAAGGTTTACGATCACGGTGTCAAAGGTGAAAGGTTCAGCAAAAGTGTAGCTCGAAAGTATTATTAGTTTGCCATATGTAGAGTGCAGGATCACAAATCCTGTCTTTGCAAAGTATCATGATTGCATGGTGGGCCAGGAGGGAATTACGAGGGAAGGATAGAAAACCAGAGAGATTAGGAGCAAAGGCCTATTTTTCTTAAATGCAAAGTCGATTCAATGGACGGCTAATAGGAACTCCGGAGCTCACCCTACATAAATAGCTTATATGGTACAAATATTACGTGGGCAATGCGAAAACGACAAGGTCTCTAATCATGTTTTGGATTACCTGGCAGAGCAAAGACATTTCATTTCTACTGGACCGGGGGATTACTGAGAAGAAACATTTCCTATCCTTTTTTTTAATTTCATGCATTTTTTATTTACCTTTAATGATGCTGTATATATTCATCATCCTGAAATATTAAAAGAGGCTGAAAAAAAAAGTATTAAAATGGTGGAAAATTTAAAGGCTGGGAATGCAACAGCACGCAAATCATACACTATCAAGTGCTCGATACACATTTAAAATGACTGGCAAGAGAGACAGAGCCAGATTCCTGGCAGATTTCTGAAGCACAGAGTCACAATAAGAAGATCAGCCGAACAGACTGAAATAATAGAATATTCATCCCTCTAATCCATATGCAATTCTTTAGGCCTTTTTTTTTTCAACGATGCATATGAGGTCTGACTGCTCCCAGGATTTAACTCATTAGTTTCTGCTAGGGGCCAGCAGCATTGTTTTAACATTCTCTATTAGGAGAAGGAAGTATTGAGATCCATCAGGCAAAATCCGTAGAAATTCCACCACCTACCATGGGCAGGGGTGTTGCTAGAACCTGGTTCTACAGGTCATTTACCTGGTGCTCCAGGTATCTAGGCACCGGCGATCACCGCATCAAAAAAGAAATTCTGCATCCCTCGATTAAATTGTTCACTAGAGATGAGCGAAGTTCTTCAAAATTTGATTCTGCTGCTTCACCAAATTTTGCTAAATAATTAGCTTCATGACAAATTATTTTATTACGAAGCACATTTCTTTGTAAATAGCGGGTGCAATGATGGGGAACGGCGATTGTGCTGCCCCCCTTCATTGTACTTTTCAGGTGCCGCGTTCACCGCTGATCGTGGCATCTGAGATCTATATTAAAGCATTTTGGTGTTTGCAAATAAAAAAAAAAAATGAAATCATACTTACCTCATCCATTTGAGCGTGAAGAGGCCACCAGGATCCATCTTGCTTGAAGATTCAGCACAAGAGACATCATCATGTTGCCCGGCATGGTGACATCATACGTCACAGCATACTAGATTTTGCATGGGATCTTTGAGCAAGATGGCCGCGGCGGCCTCTTTGTGCTTAAATGGATGAGGTGAGTATGATTTTTACCACCATTTCAGGGAAAATCGATTCGGTTACCATGAGTCATAAGGAAATTCGTCTTTGCGGCGAATCAAATTTTTCCTGAAATTCGGATCGAAGTCCATTTTGTGAATTTTGATTCGCTCAATACTACCAGTCACCCATAGGTTCAAAGTATCTTCAGGGTCTACCAACAAACCTGCTGGTGTCTTCTAATATGGCAGAGGAGCCTATAAGCCCCATCATGTGCTAGGGCTCATATGCAATTGCTTCCTCTGCCCTTCCTTCCCCATAGCTATGTCCCTTTTGCATAATTATCTGTGTGTATAGTCAAAACTTTTTTGTAAAAGACTACATACGCGGTGACTTCTTCAAGCTTATCTTACTTTAGTTGAAAAGCAATGCAGATCCCTACAGCCGGACATACACTTAAGAAAGTGGTCAACTCGTCCACACAACATCCCTCTCCCTACTCTACTAAATAGATATATAGTATATTATCAATTTGGTAGACAGTATGTGTTATTTTAACTGGCAGAAGGGAATAAGCTCCTTTGGGGCTGGCTTATCTTTGAGAGGAACAAAGCACAGAGCATGTTGAAATTTAACATACCTTATGATCCTTTCCCTAACATCTGGCATTTGGAGACAGTTGGGAGAGCCATCTACATAATAAAGTTAAGCTCATTGAAATCAGTCTTATTGACTCGGTGAGAACTCCTGCCACAAACCAAAGTGTTATCCAGCATGGCCATAATTATAAAACCAGAGTCTTTATTGGTGTCAGGGTACAAAGCATAAAATATTAACACATTTCGGGCTACACTGGCTCTTTGTCAAAATGTGTCCTTTTGAACAAAGAGCTAGGGTCTGACGTCCAGTCCCCTCATCGATCAACACATGCCGCAAACTATACAGTGAATTGAGATGGAAGCAGAAGACTCTCCATTGTGTAGTGGCCGTGCTGGGATACTGTAGCTCAGTTCCTATTCAAGTGAATGGAAACTGAGCTGGACTACACAGGCACTGGAAACTACACTGTGGATAGAGCCTTCTGTGCGCTCAGCGCCCAAAACATCTGATCAGTGGGGTTGCCAGGTGTAGAACCCTCCACTCATCTGATATTGATGACCTATGCTGAGGATAGGTCCTCAGTATCTAAATCTTAGATTTAGATACTGTCAATATAATAACAAGTCTTTGTATTTTAGCAAATCACATCTACAGGTTACCAGAGCGCCTGGATCGGAGAAACGTTGTTCCAAAAAAATAGCGTATTTAACACTTGCAAGTTCTGTCCTCAAATGCTTCCAGCCTTATCAAACTAGTAATTATTATGGCAAAGAGACATTGCCGCTTGGCAGGCGATAGAGCAAGACAGGATTGTCAACTTCCTAAACAGCATTAGCATATGTAAGCGGTCAGTTGCAGCACTTTAATAGCATGTATCCATTACGGGCCTGCTTCGACAAATTAAAATATTGGAGTCGGAGTCAATTAAACCAAGAAATAGCGTAGAGTAAAAAGCCTTAATGAAACATTTAGAAAGAAAATAAAAAAAAATAAAAAAAAATGTATAAACTAAATCCATTAACATCTTCTGCCTGGTGAAAGTTTTTCTTTTTTCCAAACTGCCTCCAGCTTTGATTCATGGTAGGGTGCCGCGAACACAAGGAGCGCTTCGAGTGTTCTCAATTCATGGACAGATTACAGAACGCATTAATAACATGGTTAATATGAAGTGTTTAGGGCCTTTACAACGGTGACAAATACGACTCAGCCAAATTTCCTGACCATTGAGGCCACGGAGGGACAATTTGGTAGATTTCATCAACAGTTCTAATTATGTTCCTGTCAAGTCGAGAACAAAGTAATCCATAACTGCGGGTGGGGTGGGGGGAGATGCTAGGAGACAGTGGCACACTGAAATAATTTATGCCCTGGACACTGAGCCTGTTCGGTAGTTAGCGTGCACAGTGCTTGACTAACAAGTGAGTCTGGCTAAGGAATTTATTAGGGAAAACAAGGCCCTCTAGCTCAGAGTAGCCTGTCAGGTTCTCGCTTATAAGGAGTTATGAGGTCTAAGTTCCTAGGGAGCTGTGTTTATACAGCCTGCAAAGGGTCTGACTCTGTAAGGAGATCAGTTTTCCATCTACACTCAACATAAAAAATATATACATATATTCAAAGCAGGACTAATTACATTTTAGCATTGCCAAATAAAGTGGGAAATAATTGGGTAGGGCTGGGGAGCGAGGACATCCTGGGTGGAAGTATAGGGTATTTTTGAGGATGGGGAAACATCCATGGTGTCGGTATAAAAGTCCGTAACATGTCAGGCTCCTACTAGTCTATGGCAGGCAGTAATATATTGTGCTGCCATGGCCACTGTGTTCACCTCTTTCCCCAGCACTATGGAGAGTCTCTCTTCCTCCTCTCTACTATCTATCCATATATATAAATAGTAGTAAATCCACGGCACATCCAAGATGGTGAAGAAAAAAAATAATTTATTCACCGAGTAATAGCGACGTTTCAGTGCTCTCCATGGCACCTTTTTCAAGCAGTGTATATATATATATAGTAACACTGCGTATTGTAAAGTACTGGAGGGGGTGTGTATATCTAACCCAGAATGCTCAGATGGGTCAGGTAAAAGAAACCAGAAAAGCTGGGTTGTTTCAGCAAAGTTAGTTTGCTGAGGCAAGTTTCTTTAGAGTATATTAAGGGTCTGGATTTGTATGGAATGGTGGGTAGCTTGGTAGAGGGACCTGCCATTCCTTCCTGCTCCAGTACAACTAGCCTGAAATGAACCCATGTTTAGGTGCTGCTGGGCCCATTACTGCGGGGATAAAGGCAACTCTGAGAGCCTAATTTAATATCAATGCCAGAAAGCTGCATGACCTGTGGGCTATGCAAAATAACAACAATTAAAAATGCCAAAAAGTTTTTTAAAAAGTTACAGAATTTAGAGAAATGCTGTCATTTTATGAAGAAGTGTCATGTCCCTAGGATATGCCAGTACTTCCTCACTAGTGTAGTTCCTCGATGATACCATCACATCTTAACTGGTGGAGGTCCTTAGTAATGCCATCACATCCTCTCTGGTGGAGGTCCTAAGTAATGCCATCACATCCACTCTGGTGGAGGTCCTTAGTAATGCCATCACATCCTCTCTGGTGGAGGTCCTTAGTAATGCCATCACATCCTCTCTGGTGGAGGTCCTTAGTAATGCCATCACATCCTCTCTGGTGGAGGTCCTCAGTAATGCCATCACATCCTCTCTGATGGAAGTCCTTAGTAATGCCATCACATCCTCTCTGGTGGAGGTCCTCAGTAATGCCATCGCGTTGTCACTGGTGGAGGTACTCAGCAATGCCATCAATTCTTTACTGGTGAAGATCCCCTGTGATGTCATTACACCCGCATTAGTGGAGGTCCTCGGTGATGCCATCACTTCTTAATTGGTGGAGGTCCTTGGTGATGACATCACATCATGACTGATGGAGGCTCGTGTTTTTTAAGAAAATGGGAAATAAATGTTGTGAGCCTAACGAAGAGTCTATTTTCCAGCAACACTAAAGAATATGTTGATGATATGAAAATAATAATAAATAACTATGTACAATATTAAGTGATGTAAATTGACTTTCTAGTCACGAAAGTAAAATTTGACTATATATTGTAAAGGTATAGTCAACATACCTGGTACCTCCGCTCAGGGCCGTCTTTAATATTGATTGGACCCTGGGCAAGAATTTACTTGGGCCCCCTGGATCCCACCTTCGCACACCCTAGCATGCAATCATGCCCTCCACCACAACACACACACAACCTCATAAGTACAATGCACAGGAATGTGCAGTATGTGAGTATATCATAGCCAACCCACTGCTTTCCCATAGGGAAGCATTAGGAGGCTATTGCGCATGCGTGTCTTCATAGAGATACTTTGAATCAATGCATTTCTATGAGGAGTGTTTAGCGTGAATGCCAGTGTTGCACGTTGTGCAACACTGGACTAGGAAGCACCTCTAATGGCCATCTAATGAGTGGCCACTAGAGGTGTTCCTTGGCAGTAATGTAAATACTGCTTTTTCTTCTGAAAAGACAGTGTTTACATTAAAAAGCTTGCAGAGACATGCTATAGACACCAGAACTAGTACGTTTAGCTGTTGTGGTTCTGGTAACTATAGTGTCCCTTAATATAGAGAAAAAAAAAGAATCAGCACAAAAGTATCAAATAAAATGGCTGTATCATTATTCAAAAAATTAAAATATTTTTACAAAAATATTTATAGTATTTTGCAGGTCACTTTTTTTTTTTAGATAGTACTGTACTACTAACCGATCCCCCCTCTTCTCCAACCACCCAGCACCCTTATTCACATCATCGCGCAGCCTGCAACGGCCTCTGATAGGCTGCAGGCCAAGCGCCTGCCCCCACTGTCCCCCATTTGTCACCAGGGCTGTGCCGCCTGAGGCAATCGCCTCACTTTGGCTAACTGGCGGTGCGGCCCTGCTGGCGCACCCTAGAATTTTGCGCCCGGGGCAGTGTCCCCCCCCCACGCTACGCTACTGGCCAGCGGGGCTCAAGAGGCAAATGCCTTGGGCCCCCCAGGAGCAACTGGGCCCGGGGCAGCTGCTCCTTTTGCCCTGCGTTAAAGACGGCCCTGACTCCGCTGGAATAATGGTGCTTATTTTGACGATTTCTGGTCCCTTGACTCTTAAGCTTGAGATGAAGCTGCTCTCTGCAAGTCTAAGATACTCCACTCCCCTTCTATGGGAAGACATGGATGTAGCTAGGTATGCTCCACCCCATGAGTGCTGGCAGTTTAAAACAGCCAAAACCCGACATAGATAATATACCATGATCAATACCAGTTAGAGGCTAGACAGAGAGAGAGGGCACTCTCTATTCTCCAATTAGACCCCACTGCAAAATCAATGGGTCCGGATCAGTTGCTATGGCAGCCTGAGATCTTGTGAAGGCTCCCGTCTGCTGTAGTAAACTGCCTATAAAGTCCTGCATGAGGCAGAACTTAATAAACACTGCAAAGCATTCCCATAGACTGCAACAGTATATCAGTAAAAATGATCAAATGATCACCGGTTCGAGTGCATTAAGAGGACTAAAAATGAATGCAAAAAATGTAAAAACAATGTAAAAAACACAAAAATATAAAAAAATCTAATGCCCTCCTCCCCCTTCCACTTTTGCAAATGCATATAAACAATAAAAAATACACATACATATTCTGGCTGCATCTGAAAATGTCTGAACTATAAAATTATAAAAGTATTTATCCCATATGGTAAACTCCATAATGGAAAAAATAAATAAATAAAATAGGGTAGTAAAAACGTTATAAACTTGGGAAAAAACAAAAAACCCCAAAAACATGAATATGTTTTTTTTTTTATTTCACCTCACAAAGAATCAAAGAATGTTTTTTCTATTCTGCCTATAAAAATGCAACTTGTCCCTCCTAAAGAAAATTAAAAGGTTATGGTTCTGGGAAGAAGAAAAAAATGAAAACAAAACAATGTAAATTGACCCAGTCCTTAATGAGTCAGGTCCGTTTCACACTTGGGTTGTGGCTTTCCGTGTTTGAGATCCAGCAGAGGATCTCAAAACCGTAATTAAATGGATGAAAATTATTGTAACTAAGTCAATGAGCGCAATGGGGGCCTCCTGATCAGTTTTATCCCCATTGACAATGAGGAGGGACAAAACGGTTTTGGCCTAGATCTCAAAACTGGAAAGCCACAACTCAAGTGTGAAACAGAACTTAGAGGGGTATTTTGGTTACACTAAGTTATAACTCTATATAGAGGATAGGGGGTAACTATTAAATCGGTGGAGCCCCCACTGGTTACAAGAACGGGAGGACAGGGCTCGGCTTTCTCCGGAATTCCTATAAAAATAAATGGAGCGGCCACACGCATGTGCTACCGGCTGCTGTGTTCATTTAAGGGGATTGCAGGGGGTATGAGGCCCCTGTTCTTGCAATCGGAAGGAGTCCCAGTAGTAGGACCCCTACCGATCTAATAGTTATCTCCTATCCTGTGGACAATGTATAAGTTAACCGGAATACCCCTTTAGGATAAGTTTGGAGCCAATCACAAATAACACAGCCACAAATAACCTAGATTACAAAGATTACAACATAATTAATAGTGGACCTGGACATGTTGTGTATAGATGGAGAGTGGACCCTCAGAATCCAAGGGACCCCAGTCTGATACTGGGCATACCTTAATTGTGACAATTAGCGTTGAGAGAATTAAAGTTAACAAAGTGGAATTCGATCAGAATTTTTGAAAAAATTCAATCCGAATTTCTTGGAGCTTTGTAATAACGAATCTATTTTTCTTAAAATGGCGGTAAAAAAATAAACATGCTCACCTCATCCATTTGATCGTGGAGAGGCCGTCGTGGCCATCTTGATTGAAAAGAAAGCACCAAATCTCGCACGCACTGACATCTGACGTCACTAGTGAAACTGGTGAAATCATCACGTCAACGCACGAGATTTATTGCGTTTTCTTCAATCAAGATGGCTGCTATCGCCTATACGCGATCAAAAGGATAAGGTGAGTATTTTTTTTTTTTTACCCCTGATTTATCCCTGAAAGGCCTTAATGTGAAGGTTTCATTGATGGGGGGAGAAGGGGTGTGGCGATCGCCGTTCTCCATCATTGCGCCCGCTACATACATTAGAATGCTATTTTTGACAAAGTAGTTTGTAACGAATCCGAATTTCTTAACAAAGTCGAATCAAATTTTTGAAAACTTTGCTCATCATCACTAGTAATGTTTTTTTATACATTTTTATCAAACTGCCAAGTAAATAAAACAGAAGAACTATCACAAGATAAGTCCTGACCAGGTTCTTACACCATAAAATGAGCTTATTAATGGAATTTTCTCTAATTTCTCGTCGGGAAGATGAATCATAATATTCTCTCAGTCGTGTCCCTTGCTTCCTGGTCCCTGTTGCACAAATCAAGTATGTCAGCACATGTAAAGTTGTATGGTTTCTATCTGATTTAATTTGGAATATTTATGGATGTATAATGGAACAGTCTCTTCTCTCATTTCCTGCTAATAGCTGCGGTCACATGCTCCATCCCTTTAACACTTACGCCTGTAGATTCTTGAAATATTCCGTAAGATCCTGAATGAGAGAAAGCGACGTGTATGTTCAGAGATTTCATGTTCTCTGTGTTAGCGAATAATAATTTTTCTGGAATTTTACATTGGAAGGTGATTCTTATAATGTTCCCACCCATGGGAACTGCAGAATGAAGGGGCAGTGGTGCTTATTAGAACACAGTGGCTCCTTCACTGCAGTACCCAAAACACAGGGACGCCTGGACGCCCATGTACGTGTACCAGTATGGGATGCTCAGACCATTAGGGTGAATGAGGGCGCTAAATTAAGTTACTTTGTTTTCTGTCCTGCATAACGGAAACCAGACGGATCCGTTATGCTTGCCCATAGACTTCTATTATGACAGATCAATAGGGAATGCCTCTTAAAGGCTTCCGTTTTGCATTCCATCTGAGAATTCCAGTGTACTTCATTATGAACTAAACCTATAACGGAATACCCTAACGCAAGTGCGAACCTGCCCTAATCACAAAGCTAATTTTTTGGTAAAATTCAGAGAACCAGCCGAATCGAATTTTGAAATACTTTGCTAATATATACATGTAGGAAACAGACAGAACGGCCAGGTCTGAGAGAGTGATCTTTCTTGACTGGCCACACTAGTGTGGGTTACATGGGAGGAGGAGGCTGCAAACAACTTGCAGGGGGGAAAGGAGACCGTTCAAAAATTTGCTGTGGGCCCCAGTGATTTCTAGTTATGCCACTCTCCTCTGTCTGCTCAGCATATCCCTGCTTAGTGAGCGCTGGGCAGATAGAGAATAACATGGCAGCGATCAGGGCTGACAGTAAGTGTACGGTGTACATCTGTATCAGCGCTGATCGCAACAGCTCTGCTATCCTTTTTTTGCCCTGAACTTCCCTGGCTTATTTAGAGAACACTGGGCAGATAGAGGAGCACAGCTCTGAAGGGATCAATGCTTACAGTAAGTGTAATGTATAGGCTCTGACTGCTGCAGACCTCTCTCCTCTTTTTGCCCAGCACTTCCCTGCTTAGTTATTGAGCGCTGGGCAGATAGAGAGCAACACGGCAGCGATCAGTGCTGACAGTAAGTGTACTATGTCCATCTGTATCAGTGCTGATCCCTGCAGCCTGCTCTCCTCTATCTGTCCAGCACTTTCCTGCTTAGTTAGTGAGCGCTGGGCAAATAGAGAGCAACACGGCAGCAATCAGTGCTGACAGTAAGTGCACTGTGTCCATCAGTGTCAGCGCTGATCCCTGCAGCCTGCTCTCCTCTATATGTCCAGAACTTCCCTGCTTAGTTACTGAGCGCTGGGCAGATAGAGAACAACACGGTAGTTATCAGTGCTGCTGACAGTAAGTGCACTGTGTCCATCTGTATGGCTAGGGCTACACGACGACATGTGTCGCTGATAGGCTATGGTGTCACTCTGCGACATGTGACATGCTGCGACCTCAACATGACAGTAGCAAAGAATCCATCCAAGATGGATTTTTTGGGACTGTTGCGTCGCAGTCGTCTCATGTCACATGTCGCAGTGCAACACCATAGACTTTCATTATAAAAATTGTCGTGTGACCTTGCTGCGACATCAATGTCATGCGACACATGTTGCAGTGTAGTTGTGCCCCATGTGTCGTGCGACATGTCGTCGTGTAGCCCTAGCCAATCAGTGCTGATCCCTACAGCCTGCTCGCCTCTCTCTGTCCAACGCTCACTAACTAAGCACTGGGCGTACAAAGGAGAACGAGGCTGCAGCGATCAGCGATGAGAGACAGGCAGACAACTTGATTAAATGTGTATTAATCAAGTGAAAGGAAAATTTGCCTTATGTAGACCAATGTGGCTGACATAATTACTGCACATGGGATCAGGGCACAGCCAGGTTTAGGCTGTGTTCACACCAGTGCTGGTGACTCTGTTAAATTTCTATTAAACAAAGATGAACAAAATAGCGCAGGATGCCGAGGGAAATCCAACAGACCCGCTTATAGTCAGTTGACACTGTTCAATTGGAAACGGCACTTCTGCGCGTCTGTTATCTTTATTCATCCGCTGCTATAACGGAGAACAACGGAAATACGCAACAGTAATGTGAACGAAGTGGAAAAAAATAACGTGTTTTGGGTGAATGTCTCACCCAAAATGCACAAATTGCACTCTCCTTACTGCAATCCCCAAGTACTACTGGTTTTACTAACACATACGTTCAGCATCCTGGTCACCGATACTTGTGCGATGACATGATAATCCCCAATCATTAGGATCTAAAAATACAAAGTGTGGACAGAACGCTCCGAGCCATGCTTTCTCTTAGATCTCACAGACCACATTCTCACAGTCGTGATCAGTTTCCACCAAGCTGCACTTTCTGCATGGTGCTACTGTGCACATATGTATTCCTGATCTACAGCGGCACAAGGCGTGTCCTGTGTGTAGGTCTCATGTAAAGGGCGTCTGTCACCAGATTTGTACCTATGACACTGGTTGTCGTGTTGCATGTCCCATTCTACACAGCAAAGCTGAAAGGAGAGCTGCAGACTGCTGTGTGACCTCCATAGTCACATAAGTTAAAAAAATATACATAAATCTGACTAAATAGTAAGTAATTTTCAAGGACAACTCAATAAACAATGTCCCCAGAGTCCTTGAAGAGGCTGGAAGATGCCATTCTGTGTTATTAACCCTTTCAGCCATTCAGCAGAGGTCACACATTTGGTCCATTTATTTATCTCTTCCATAGGATACATAGTACTGTAGATGAGAAAAGGGGTAGACAAAGTGTAGCCTGCGTTGTTCCGACACCTTCTGGTGCAATACCACGACCACAAGACGATACATAAAATGTCTTTTATTTAAAACCAAGGTGACAGCGCGTTTCGGAGTTTGCAAGACTCCTTTTTCAAGTCTAAAGTACGGGGGTGATAATGGAAAATACGCTATGTATGCGATTATATAGCACAGATTATATAAATAAAAGCCACAACAAAAACCATACCCGTAAAATGTAGGGCACAACGATAGAAGGACATTTCTTCAGTCAGAGCCAACAACGAGGGTATACGAAGCCTCTTGGTAAGGCTCTAAACTAGTATAGTAGGTAATTGATGATGTAAATGAAGTTATATAGTATGTACAACTGATAACAAACAAATAAATATATAGATATAACTAATACAGAAGAAGAAGGCTGTAAAAAGTGTGTGCTGGTATATACTAATTAAATGAATAAATACATAAATAAGTAAAGAGATAAAAGAATATATATAAAATAGACACATTGCAATAAACAAAAACAGATACCAGGTGCCAAAAATGCCGGCCCAGGAAACAAAACCAGTATTGGCGATACCTCTGTCTTTCTAGAGGGGCCAAAGTATCCCTGTGAGATGAAAGGTGATTTAATTTGGGTTACAGTTTGTATGAGGGGGCAAGATATTCTCTATGTGATAAATAGTGAATGAAGGATATCATGTCAACAGCTAGGATACATAGTGACTGTCTGTGAGTCACCGCGGTGTGAGACAGACTGACGTCATTCCATTTTCATAGTTTATGTTTTTGTGATAACTTTGTTTGCATTTCAGTCTAGTGACGAATACACCAATAATCAGTGAACGTGAACTTCTCATAGTGTAAATTAAGTTGTAATCTATAAAAATAGTGCAAATAAAAAACTGCTTTTATCTACAGAACGCCATGAAGAGCTATAACTGTATGACTAAAATGAGGAAACTTATGGGGAAACTTTTCACACATTGCAATCCATAGATATTAGATAGATAGATAGATAGATAGATAGATAGATAGATAGATAGATATGAGATAAGTAATGTATGTACACAGTGACTCCACCAGCAGAACAGTGAGTGCAGCTCTGGAGTATAATACAGGATGTAACTCAGGATCAGTACAGGATACGTAATGTAATGTGTGTACACAGTGACTGCACCAGCAGAATAGTGACTGCAGCTCTGGAGTATAATATAGGATGTAACTTGGGATCAGTACAGGATAAGTAATATAATGTATGTACACAGTGACTGCGCCAGCAGAATAGTGAGTGCAGCTCTGGAGTATAATACTGGATGTAACTCAGGATCAGTACAGGATAAGTAATGTATGTACACACTGACTCCCCAGCAGAATAGTGAGTGCAGCTCTGGAGTATAATACAAGATGTAATTTGGGATCAGTACAGGATAAGTAATGCAACGTATGTACACAGTGACTGCGCCAGCAGAATAGTGAGTGCAGCTCTGGAGTATAATACAGGATGTAACTCAGGATCAGTACAGGAGGAGTAATGTAATGTATGTACACAGTGACTACACCAGCAGAATAGTGAGTGCAGCTCTAGAGTATAATACAGGATGTAACTCGGCATCAGTACAGGATAAGTAATGCAATGTATGTACACAGTGACTCCACTAGCAGAATAGCGAGTGTAGCTCTCAAGTATAATACTGGATGTAACTCAGGATCAGTACAGGATAAGTAATGTATGTACACAGTGACTGCAGCAGCAGAATAGTGAGTGTAGCTCTGGAGGATAATACAGGATGTAACTCAGGATCAGTACAGGATAAGTAATACATGTACACAGTGACTCCACCAGCAGAATAGTGAGTGCAGCTCTGGAGTATAATAGAGGATGTAACTCAGGATCAGTACAGGATAAGTAATGTAATGTATGTACACAGCGACTCCACCAGCAGAATTGTGAGCGCAGCTCTGGAGTATAATACAGGATGTATCTCAGGATCAGTACAGGATAAGTAATGTAATGTATCTGCACAGTGACTCCAAAAGCAGAATAGTGAGCACAGCTCTGGAGTATAATACAGAATGTAACTCGGGATCAGTACAGGATAAGTAATGTAATGTATCTGCACAGTGACTCCACCAGCAGAATAGTGAGCACAGCTCTGGAGTATAATACAGAATGTAACTCAGGATCAGTACAGGATAAGTAATGTATGTACACAGTGACTCCACCAGCAGAATAGTGATTGCAGTTCATTATAGGTTTACATTCAATAACCGAGCAAAAATATAAAAAAAAATTGGCATAAAGTGAAGAAAACATCAGAAAACATATTAGAACATTGGATAACTTGTTTTTGTTAAAATCAAAGAACTGCTTCACAATGTAATTCAGCTCCTGAACTATACTTCACACTTGAAGGAAAATGTGCAAAAACAAGAAAAAATAAAATAAAATGAAAAAGAACTAAAAATATAAAAAAGCAATCAACTTCATCCAGTTTTAGTGACTTCAGCTGGAGATCCAAGGCTTCGTGGCTGTTTGCTTCACTTCTCCAAGCTCCTAATTGTGCTCTGAGCTTTCAAGGAATGTAAAAAAGAGTTCAGTAATGACACAGACCAAGGCTATCATATCGGAAAAAAGAAATCAAAGGACGTTTAGCCACCCAGCTGCTTTCTGTGGTTAAACTGCTGACGGCCCCATCAGGTGTCAGAATGCCGGCTTCCACGGGGGATAAGCTTCTAACATGTTAACTTCAATATACAGGCATGCCAGGGAACAAGCAGATTTCTTTACAAGTACGGGAACTTGTAACAGCGGCAAGTCATTGAATATAACTGTGCCTTGCTGTTTTTTTTTTTCCTTTTAGCCTTTTTTTTGTATTTTTGAAAATCACAGGAACTACCCAGTCTGGCAGGACTGTAATCACTCAGCAGGCAACTGGCATATGCAATACAAGCGACCAGCCAGGCAAGAGGAAAATAAAGGAATGAACTTTCCTTCCCACCATGCTGTTTAAAGGGCCTCGGCGTGAATGAATCCTTCTGGTAGCTACCTGCAATTTCTTCTTTTTTTTTCCCAAGCAATCATCAATTTCGGCATCAAGTGGTTCAGTGCTTCCACAACAGCTACAGGCAGAGGGGGTAGCCCAGCATGCAAAGGTTTTGACTAATTTACAGTCCTTGCGCTGCCAAATCAAACATGACGAGACAGAGGCCAAAAAAAAGAAGAAGCTATTATCCCAAATGAGAGCCGGCGGAAGGATGAAATTGGGTTGAGTGGCAGAGACGAAGTAGGTGGCAAAGGAGAGCCAACGGAGAGCGATAATCCTGAGCAATGCTAGGAAAATGCATCACAACATGCCCCCGTCAGGCTGGAGAGAAGGCTGGAGATGGAGAGGATGCATTAGGGAGAAATGAGGCCCATAAAACACATCCCTGTAGTGATGAATAGGAATATGGAAGGAGAGGGCAATGAATTCAAATATATTCATAAAAGCAGGACCAATAGCCCAGAAGAGTCCTGATTCTGCCCTGAGGTTTCTTTCACATCTACGTTGGAGGCTCCATGAGGACAACAGAGGCTCCTGGACGTGGAGACTCCTATCATGGTCAATGAGGTCTATTAGTCTAGTTTATGTCCAGTGTGCAACTGAGCCGCTGGTTCTGTTATCTTCGTTGTTCTGTTTCTATATTGGAAATATTAATGATGATGGAAGTGAAGCCCTAAATTAATATTGTAAATGTAGAAGTTGTTCTCCGTCCTGTTTTTTTGTTACATGATCCCATGATCCCATATGGTACATTGGCCAAATAACAGTTGCTCTCAGTTGCCTAAATGTAGTTCTACCACCCTGTACACCACATAAAATAGGACACTGTACAGTGCCTCAAATAAGGCCAATATATGCTGACAACACATAGTGACCAGATAATACCAACCCAGATCAAATAATACCAATATATAGCAACCAAATAATACCAACATATACTAACCAAATAATACCAACATATAGGGACCGAATAATACCAACCTACAGAGATCAAATAATACCAACGTATAGTGACCGGATAATACCAACCTATAGAGACCAAATGATACCAACTTATAGTGACCAAATAATAACAATGTAAAGTGACCGGATAATACCAACCTATAGAGACCAAATAATACTAATGTATAGTGATCAAATATAACCAAATTATAGCAACAAAATAATACCAACATATAGAGACCAAATAATACCAACCTACAGAGATCAAATAATACCAACGTATAGTGACCGGATAATACCAACCTACAGAGATCAAATAATACCAACGTATAGTGACCGGATAATACCAACCTACAGTGACCAAATAATACCAATGCATAGTGACCGGATAATACCAACCTATAGAGACCAAATAATTCCAATGTATAGTGATCAAATATAACCAATTTATAGCAACCAAATAATACCATTACCAACATATACTAACCAAATAATAACAACGTATAGGGAACAAATAATACCAAAGTATAGTGACTGGATAATACCAACGTATAGTGACCAAATAATACAAACGTATAGTGACCAAATAATACCAATGTATAGTGACCAAATAATACTAACGTATAGTGACCAAATAATACCAATGTATAGTGATCAAATAGAACCAATTTATAGCAACCAAATAATTCCAACATATAGAGACCAAATAATACCAACCTACAGAGATCAAATAATACCAACGTATAGTGACCGGATAATACCAACATGCAGAGATCAAATAATACCAACGTATAGTGACTGGATAATGCCAACCTATAGAGACCAAATGATACCAACTTATAGTGACCAAATAATACCAATGTATAGTGACTGGATAATACCAACCTATAGAGACCAAATAATACCAACATATAGTACCAATGTATAGTGATCAAATATAACCAATTTATAGCAACCAAATAATACCATTACCAACATATACTAACCAAATAATTACAACATATAGGGAACAAATAATACCAAAGTATAGTGACTGGATAATACCAACGTATAGTGAACAAATAATACAAACATATAGTGACCAAATAATACAAACGTATAGTGACCAAATAATACAAATGTATAGTGACCAAATAATACCAATGTATAGTGACCAAATAATACTAATGTATAGTGACCAAATAATACCAATGTATAGTGACCAAATAATACCAATGTATAGTGACCAAATAATACCAATGTATAGTGACCAAATAAAACCAACGTAAAGTGACCAAATAAAAGCAACGTAAAGTGACCAAATAATACCAACATTTAATAACCAAATAATACCAATGTATACTGACCGAATAATACCAACATATACTAAACAAATAATACCAATGTATTAGTGACCAAATAAAACCAACGCATAGTGACCAAATGATACCAACATATACTAACTGAATAATATCAAAGTTTAGTGACCAAGATTCATCATGGTAGCAAGGACATGGATGGCGTATGTGCCCAGTCCAAGATGCACACACTTGGGGCTGGCCTTGTACATACAGTGCTATAATTTGTGCCTATGTGTCCCGTTTTGTTCTTGCCTCGGGAGCCGAACTTATTTTTTTTTAACTTAGCCTTTGGAACAAACTTCATCTGACCTTGGGCCTCTTATTCCTCAAGACTCCATGCGTCACAATTCGTTTCGCTTACAAGGGACAGATCGGCAAACAGGAGAAAACGTGGAGTCTTCGAGAGTTGTCAATAAGCATATTCTATAAACTGTAGATTACTTCAATTAGCGAGTCAACAATAGGCACCCTACCTTCTCCACTTTGTGAAGTTTGCCAGCCGGTTAAATATTAAATGGCTAATTGATAATAATTCCGTAATTGAGAGAGAAAAAAGGCAACACTCCAGAACACAGATAGGCTTACAAAGAACTCCAATTGTTATCTCTCTTTCCTTTCATTTCCAATTGCATTAAAAAGAGATAGCAATTCTTTATGCTACGAGGCACGAGGCAGAACATAGAGCTCAAACCCCGCGCGTTCGCACATTCACAAAAACATACAAAACTGAACTTCTACCTGGACAAACTTTCAAAATTGCTTTGTAATTTGGGGCATCAAGTGCAAAATTTTCATAGCTCTACATATAAATACCCTGACTGAGGCAGAAGGGCTTGTTGCCCCCCACAGGGCACCAAATACCCCATCAGCTACAGAAGAATCCACCTTACCTTTCTGCTAATTTCATTTAAGGCTCCAATTTCCAACAATATAATGTCATGATAGGATAGCAAAACTTTTGAATGACTATAATTCACATCACGAACACTGGGTGGCCGCATATAGACACATATAACATAAACAGCTCCTGACAGAGTATAATTTTTTTTTAAAGTTTTTTTCAAGCTGCTCTTTATATACCACTCAACTCCGGATATGTTCAGCCAAGAGGAACTGTTAGGACCTACCTGTACATCCCAGTCAATGGTAACTTATCCGTATATACACTAAATAGCACTGTTAAGTCTTGACCAGCATGAAAGTCTTCATTGTCCATTTACAAGAATGTACACTTTCACTCTGTTATACCGGTGGTCCATACCCGTTGGCTCACGCTGGCTCGTTCCAGAGGCCGCCAGTGTCTTGCTGCTTGGACTGCACTGTCCACTCCCCAAAGGATGAGGCCTGCCTTTCACTTGCGCTGCCTCCCACTGGATGCAGGGCACTCGTGCTGGTAAAGGGCTAATATGTATAATCTTAATCTTCCCAAGCCTATGGTTGGCCACCTCAGGGTTTTTAAGACACCTTTCTCTGTGGCAAGGCTCTAGTTGTCTAATTTCCTGCAAAGGTGCGCTATTTGTTTTCTTTCACTCTCCTGTGTACCAACGTTTGCTTATCTTTGGATTTGATCAAATCTGACTTCTGCCTGATCTCCATATTGTCCCTGAGATGTCTTCTGTGACCCTTGGACTGATTTTGGATTGCACAAACTCTGCCTGTCCTGATCTCCAGCTTGTCCCTGACTACAGGTTTGCCTGATTCTTCAGTGCGCTGCACAAGAGGCTCTTGACCCCTGTTGCTCAGCAATCACTTGAACATAGACTACTCTAAGAGGGGGCAGCCTGGTTATTCTCCTGCAGCGAAGTCCAGATACCTGCATCAATATGTGAAAACTGGGAGGGGCACTTTTATAATACTTGTAGAAGTAGAAATTTCAAGTCAAACCTGTTCAGTAGACACAGCGGATCCACATCAGCTTTGTAACACAATGATTAGAGACAACCCCATTTGGCGGGTCTAGCTCCCCAGCAAACAAGAAAAACCAAAGCCAGGCTCTTGAACTTCAGCTGCTGCACTAGGAGAACTGTAGTGTTATATGGCAGCTATTCATTTGCAATACATGGACAGCTCTAATCTGCCAGAATGGGATCCATATTAATGGTTCTGGCTCATACATGTAGGTCACAAGTGGAGGACTTTCTCTCTTATGTTGATAGGCCCTAACCACCAGCCACACTTTTCAATGACTGGCTCTTTAGCACATGATCTTGAGTTATTACAACACCCTGGACATGTAACCACAGTCTAGTTATGATTTGAGAATCCAGGCTCAATAAAAAAAAAAAAAAAAAAAAAAAACAACTTTTGACTATCCTTACCTTTTACTTTCCTGTCTGGTTTCCCTGCCTCTACCTGTTTTATGCAAAATAAATGTGGAGCCCCAGTATTGGGTCTACAACATAATGAAAGCCAGATATCCCTCAAAGGAAGGAAAACCGGTGCAAAGGGGTATCCCCATTACAGAGATCACCAAATCCACCATATTAAGTGGCCCCTATGCCAAGATCCTGCTTTTTTACAAGCTTTAAGGATGTGACGGGGAAAACCTAAGCCAGTTATCCATCCACAGACAGCTGTTTCGGGGTGTTGCCCCTCATCAGTGTGGAGTAGGATTCTGGCTAACCGGGAGCAATGCCTTGGAGACTACTCAAACAAAACAATAGCTGATCTCAGGGAGACCAGCTACAAAAAACACCGCGGAGCCTCACTTAAGAGTCTCAACACAGCAATCCGAAGTGCAAAGTTCCCTGGGAAACAGGAATATGCAAAATAAATGTAGAGCCCCAGTTATGGGTCTACAACACAATGAAAGCCAGATATCCCTCAAAGGAAGGAAAACCGAGCAAAGGGGTGTCCTGTAATGGAAACCCTACTTTGGCTAGAATTTATCTGATCTTAAACAAATCATTTAAAGGGGTTGTCCAGTGTCATCTAACTATTGCTCATAAATCTTAATGTCCTCAATTACTTGCATCTGTGGTTTCTCGGTTGCTCTTGGTCTTGGGTACCCCTGCCCATCTAATTTACATGGGCAAGGAGTAGACATCTTTATCAGATCTCCTACATTCGCCTGCACTATAGACATATTCCGCCAGCTCCCTGCTCATGGAAAAAGGACACAGACAGGGCCAGAAGGAAACAGGAAGATGGATGTGTGGTGGATGTGATGTCACAGGAAGTATCAGAGGAACATATGTCTGGAATCCAGATCTGTAGATACTGGTGATATAGGCAATTGCAGCAGGATCAAAGCGGCCCACCAAAGTCAAAGAGGATCCTCTGGTAGGACCAGGCTCTAATACCATACTGATTTCCAAAGTTCCTGGAGAAAAAAATATCCATTTATCAGCCTTTTGATCCAATCACTTACCACTACGGTCTATTTCTTTGATTTAAACCTGTTAGAATTTATGACAAAGTAGTGTTGGGCGTGAATATTCAATTCGCAAATTTTAATCACGAATATCGCCACTTAGTGAAATTCGCGAATATTTAGAATATAGTAATATATATTCGTATTTTCGAATATTCTAGATTTTTTTTTCATCTGAACCCATGATCCCTCCCTGCTTCTTGCTTGTGGGCCAATGAGAAGGCTGCAATATCTTTGTCTGAGCTTAGCAACATCCCTAGCAACCAATAGGAAAGTTCCCTCCCCCTTACTATATAAGAACCTCTCCAGCAGCCATTTTATGCTGTTTTTTGCAGTTCTGAGAAAGACAGCAGTGTCATTGCTGTGCTCTGTGCTTTTCTGTGTCATTACATTAGATAGTTAGTTAGTTAGTTAGTTAGTTAGTTAGTTAGTTAGCTTATATATATAATACAGCTAGTTAGTGGGAGATAGTCAGTGTAGGTTAGATAGTGATATAGTGTAGTTGATAGGTTCCAGTGCAGGGTGTTAGGTAGTGTGATAGGTTCTGCTGTCCATACATACAGACATAGTGCTGTGATGCCACAACAATACTTAGTGCACCAATCACTAATATGTAGTCAGACCTGCTAAAATGTGAATTTGCATGTATTGTGCAAAATATTCGCAGCATTAGTGCCGATTTGCGCAATCGCAAATATATTGGCGCGCTCTATCTGCATATAAAGATATTGTAATGTTCTGCCGTGCCAACCATTTTCTCCAGTCTCAGGAAACTTCTAGCAACTTGAAAAAAGTAGCAATAGTGACCCACGCCTGTATTGCAATACGCACATATTACATTGCTGATTTTCGCAATCAAGAAAATATTGAGAATACATGAAAATATTGAGAACATGAAAATATGAGAATTTGCGAATATATGACGAATATTCTACCAAATATTAGCTAAATATTGCGAAATCGAAGATTGCCCCTGCCGGTCATCACTATGACATAGGGGTTGGACTTCGAGAATAGCTTCCTCTGGTGGGCACCAGGAAGCCCAGACCAACAGTAGATTGCAAGGCATTATAATATACTGTATGAGCAAAGGTTGAAAGTCACCGGACAACCCCTTTAAGGATAAGTCTCCACACTGATTTTTGTCATGCTACAGTTTTTTTTAAAATCTATGTCTTACTGTGACTCTTGTCCAACCCCCAAAGTTTTCCTATGGGGAAAAAGTTGGATGATAATTACAAGAATTGAGACATAATCAAGATCAAATGTATTGTGATCCTTGGGAGTCTCCTGAGACCTTTCCTCCTACAGAAACTTTACCTGACATTCACAATTTGTAACTACTTTGAGACCAGAGTAGAGATGAGCGAACTTCTATTTTTAGTTCGGCGTCCAAAGTTCGGGTTTGGGTTATCGTAGCATCCCGTTATGGATTCCATAACGGCATATGGAATCCATAAGGGGCTGCTTCATTGAACCCGAACCTTGGACAACCCTAAGGACCTGGGGTGACGTCACCGTCATGTTATCAGTGCAGGGGGCGTGGCTCAGCACTGGATTGGATAAGAGGTGATCCAGTGCTGAGCCACGCCCCCTGCACTGATCACATGACGGTGACGTCACCCCAGGTCCTTAGGGTTGTCCAAGGTTTGGGTTCAATGAAGCAGCCCCTTATGGATTCCAAATGTCGTTATGGAATCCATAACGGAATGCTACGATAACCCGAACTTTGGACGCCGAACTAAAAATAGAAGTTCGCTCATCTCTAGACCAGAGGTTTCCATAGCCAAGACAGCAGATTGGTGCGAACAGCGATGATGCTTTTATGGATGCCAACTGGCCTCTGGGTTCAGTGGTTGGCTCTTGCCCTCATGTAGCATGGGGGCAAACCCCTTTAATCACAGACTCCTCTATACTACACTTACAAGGACAAAGCTATATCTTCTTCTTCGCCTTCACCTATTGATTGGTTGAGCGGTCAGTCTGAGACTTTTATGACTCTAACAAATTATGATGCATTGAAACTTGAAAACCCAATCAGATAAAAAAAATCAATTAATCAGTATCATATCTCTACATATCAATCAGAAAAAAACTGGAACGAGCGAACCTCTTGATACGGTGAATTGTGTCTGTTACCCAAAGTAACATTTGCACATCTCAGTCTGGAAGGAGGGGCAGAAGAGTGAAAAATATCCTGACCTGTCCATGGCTCCTGATTTATTTGAAAAGTTCTCGAGCGCATGCATGAATGTATTCTAGACATTAGAACTTTTTTATATTTCATCATTGCCGTGCCAGCCTCATCTGGTATGATGGATGATTTTGGCAGTCCTCTCTCTGACCCATTAACTTTTCTTGACCCCTATTTGAAAACCACCTTATTTCAAATTAATGATTCAAAGACGCTGATTGAGTTTTTCCTTCCCACATTCGTTCTGTTTCCAAGCTGAATTAAAATTAAAAAAGGAGAAGGAAAATGTTGTCAGTGTTTTTGTTTGCCAAAAATTTTATAGAAAAAAAATAATACAAAAAAATTAAGATCCCAGAAAATCAATAAAGTGACCCAGTCTTGAGGCTCCTGTACCCGCTCCTAAGGTTACGAGATGGAAACATTTCCTCCAATTCACATACCATAAGTCAAAGACTTTTGTCACCTATTTAGAAGAATAATAGCTAACTCGTGCCTCCGATAGTGTTCTATGGTCCAATGCACATCAGTCAAAAAGTTGCTAACATGCATCTGATTTGTTATTAATTTACAAAAAATTTGCATTTTCTTGGAATCTGAAACATTTCTAATTCATCCTGCACAAATTACTTAAAATGAAGGCCACCATTTTACAGGTCAGAAGACAGAAAATAATCTGCCACCAAAAAAGGATGTTTTTTTAACAGTTTTTTAATTAAAAAAGTCTGACAGTGCAGTATGTTACTACACAGGCTGTTTGTTACCTCCATCTACAATCCGTCTACCCATAGCTATATATGTCGCTGTCACTTTTACTTTACTAATGCTGCTATTTTGACATTAAATAGCTTGTAAGGGGTTGGATACAGTCTTAGGAGACCCCAGAGTGTCATATATGCCTTTTTAGGGCATTTGGGGTACTTTAGATTTAGGGCTAATTTTTTTGGATCCAATTTGACCCATTCAGACCTGAGAAGTTCAATCATCTCTAATGCACGCCTCCAGTATTAATTATAGTCCTGGTTAACTGGCAGATTTATAGCTTTATCTCCTTTAAAAATTCTATATATTCACCATAGACAAACCCTTTTAGGGGTATAGATGCCCCTTTAAAGGGTTTATCCAACGAAGATAATTTATCACTTACCCACAGGATAGTTGAAAAATAACACATCACAGGGGATCCAACTGCTTGGACCCCCAGTAATTCTGATAACAAGGGGTTGCCCAGTCCCTCTCTGCTTGACAGAACACTCTGTATACAAGCCCTATAGAAGTAAATGACATTTACGGGTTGGACCCCACCATGAACCATTATTTTTTAATAGTTTTTGTGGGATAACCCCTTTAAGTACCTATATATACAGAAATGTCCCCAGAAGTATCTGAAAATTCTAATTCTCTGCTGTTAACATGCATCAGAATATTGACTTTTACAGACCTCCACTTGCTGTTACTGAATGGGAACATTCTTTTTAGAATGTAACAAGTGAGAGATCCATTGTACATGCGGGTTGGCTGCCACAAAGAGGACCAGGAGAAGAAGGACAGACTTGTTCTGATTGGGAATGCTGGCCAGTTGGATTTTCCCAAAGGATGCAGTGATTCCACCTCATGTGCTGCAATAGACCTCTGGTACCTATAATTGTGTTTGAATTGCCACGATTTACTTTAATCCTGCAGATCTTGAACACCGCTGTGGTTTTGTGTGCCCGCCTGGTGGAGAAAAATCCCCATAGGGTAGTTGCTCACATAGAGCTACAGGCAGCCAAGCAGGGCTTAGCTCTAGCACCTTTTTGGCCTAACCCATCCGCAGCATCAGTGGCATCACCAGACCCTGAAGCAGACGTGGCCCGGCTTTTCTTTGGGAAGTACGTTGCCTCTGCTCCTTATTGCTGCTGCCGCCACCCTTCTCCACTGATGTTGTCTCCTCCTTAGCACCCCGATATGGCTCCCAGGACACAATCGTCATTAGAGTCCTAACCCTTTCTGCCACTTTTATCAGACCGTGAAACATCATGATGGGCTCCTGGGCCCCCTCCTCTGCTCTGCTTTTTGCCCGACTGCCACTGTTGCTGCCACCACAGTCAATGCCATGGCTACAGGTGCCACTATTAGCACCACCATCAACACAGGTATGCCTGGGGTCACCAGCCTTCTCCCGGCAGACCAACTCGTGAGGGCTCTCACAGAAGTCATCAACAGGAAGACTCTCTTGACTATCTGCCCTAAGGCATGGTGGAGTTTATCTTGCCACTTGCCACCAGGAAAAATAAAGGCACCCCACTAAGAAGGGGCAGTGAAGACAGAGAACTCCACTGAAAGCCTTCTTTGGAGCTACAGCACGATGTTAGACACTGAGGTGACCTCCGCGTTTT
This sequence comes from Bufotes viridis, assembly GCA_033119425.1. Lineage (NCBI taxonomy): Eukaryota > Metazoa > Chordata > Amphibia > Anura > Bufonidae > Bufotes > Bufotes viridis. Next base: position 424,230,509 of record CM065592.1, read on the forward strand.
CCTGCTGCGACTGAGAGGAGAAGTGAGCCATTCAATCTAAAATCTCATCCTCTTTCTCCTCAACTATAATGATGCACCTTTCCAAAGCCAAAAGGGACATCTGCGGCCTACTACTACAACTACCACTACTTCTGCCCTGATAGATGGTGGTGCCACTATCCACTTTCTTGCTCTGTCTTTCTTTTGGACTTTTTGGGCCTCTCAGATAATGTTGTGCATGACTGTCACAAACTCACCTGTCCTGGCACCAGCATCGCGATCTCTGGCTTCAGCACGGCCGCACCATAAGAGACACACCGCTAAGCCATGCCCCCCTGGTGACGCAAGAGCATCACAGTGGGTGTGTACTGGAGGAGATTAGCAGTGGGCTGATTGCTCAGCTATTCTATTCCTGTGTGCTAGTGCTCTAATGGAACCCCAAGTCATGGACCTATCATGTTCTGATCCTGGAACTCGGTGCTCTATTTAAAACCCTTCCTGGCCATACAACAGGGGGCCAGTCTCTGACCCGCCAGCTGGGTTCCTGGTTCCTGTGCTTTTTGGATTGCTTATTCCTCTGACCCTGGTTTGTCTTCTCACCACTCTCTGTCTCTCCTTTGGTACTGCATTGCTTGTCTGGTTTTGATCCATTTACATATGACTCTGTTTTTGTGTTGTTTTGTCTCTTGGTGTTTGTGTGTCTCTGCACCTTAGTAGTATAGGGACTGTCAACCGGTTGCGGTCTTGCTACCTAGGGCTTTTACTGCAAGTAGGTAGGGAAGGTAGGCTTAGTTCTAGGTTAGGGCTCACTGTCCATGTCTATCCCAAGCTATAGGCATTACAACTACCCTGAGTATCCGTGTAGTAATCACGTATATATGCTGCTAGTTTGAATATAAGTAACAACCCAAAAAAATAAATAAAAAATTGATTAAAAACATGTGAAATAACTAAACGGATACTCAGATACTTTTGAGTGTTACCCTGTATATTGGCGTAGTAAACAACTATATATTATATATTCTGCTTAATTAAATTGAAAGTATCCCCCAAAAATTTTTATTGCGACTGTGTGAAACCTGAAAATACATAAATGGATGATTGAGGCATAATGCTCAGTTTCAACACACACAGGTAGATTGCTGCCACACTCTCTCCCTGTCTGTCAGCTGCCTTGATTATCTCTATTGTACACAACACACACTTTGTCTTTGGAATCCTAGACTTTCCCTTCACTTTCACTGGCAATAAGCTGGACTAATTGGTTTCCGACTCTCCCTGACTCCCTAAGATGGTTTTCCTGGCAGACACTGTAAGACCCAACCACCCTCTCTCACAGCCCAGCACAGAATGGCGGTCTGCTCATTCTGCTCAGGCACCTCCCTGCCTGCTGCAGCACTGATTGGCTCATCTTGGCTGTCCGTCAGCCTGAGAGACAATCATGGCAAGCCCTTCCCCATACTTCCTCTCAGGGTCATGTGAGAACCCTTCTTGTTCCTCCCTAGTGCTTTTTTCCTGCCGACATGTGCAATAAAATGGCGCTATGTGGCATTTCAGTGGATTCGTCCTAAATGAATTCTGAAAGATTTGGTTTGTTTGCTGTCCAAAAAATAGCAGGTCCAAACTGGTTTGTTCATCCTTAATCAGTAGCATACATTTTTATCCTGCCCACATCATTTGCTACAATGTATCAGGGTAGGTAAAATGTATCAGTTTGAAGTCCATAGATCTGGATACCATTGTAGCAACATTTCAGCAGGAGATCAAGAAGGGTTATTCTCTGGAGTTTGAAAAAATTAGCAAGCAGAGATCTCTTGACTTGGCGAGGTACTGAATACAAAGTATATATATATATATATATATATATATATATATATATATATATTGTACATTTATTAAGCTTTTTCTTACATAAAGTCACTGCTAAGTATTGAAGTCCAATGCTCTAAAACCATTGTACTACTGGGAATTACTGGTGAACCACAGATATAGCAGCAGTTGTCACAAGTCTACAAGCCAAATGTTTAACTAAGACATATCATACACTGGTAGGTTAATGTGACCATGTGTCATTACATTTTATGTAGGGACATGGATTTTACATGTCGTGACCAACAATGGATTTTCCTAGCAACTGAGCAGGGAAGGAAAGCAAATTGCACCACATACGTAGAGCTTTACAGCACCGTGCAAAATAAAGTCTACCTAATTACAGGTTATAGATCAAAAAGCAATGCTCTATGGGGGAGGGATACGTAGCCTGCAAGGACATGTGCAACGAGTGACACCAATTTTGAGCATAACACCAATTTTGAGTGCAAATGTGAGAAAAAAAACCTGAAAAAATTACATATATATTAGATAGATAGATATAGATGGATATTATCTAAGCTGCAATCTTCAAATTAAATAAATGTGAAGGTTTTTCCTGTTATTTTTAAGATCTTTGATATTTGATAGACTTTAGAGCTACAAAATAAATGAATATATGAAGTTTCTTACTACACAGGTCAAAAATTCTCTGCCGATTAATTTCCTAAATCCTAATATATCTGTAACTCAGCTTTTTTCTGATTTTGTTTAATGTTGGAAAGTCTGTGATCCACACGGATTTCCTGTATCACACGGTTAAGTATATTCATCAACGCAAACTAGAAGAAATAATCATAAAAATATGATTATGAACATCAAAGGATTGACTGCTTTAAGCTAGGACCTCTAGTGATCTGCTGTAATCTGTTAACGAAGTTGGCAACAAGTGTTCAGTTCTTCTTTAGCTCCCCCACAGGAGAAATGAATCATTACACTCTTGGAGCTACATAGTCAAAGATCTCTAGACCAGGCAACCCCATTAATAACAGCTGGTGGTACTTAAAGTGGTATAGACATTATAGCATGTCCACATGATATGCCGTAAATGTCTGATAGATGCAAGTCCTTCAGAGGTGGCAATCATATCTCACATCTTTTAGAAGTTTACAGTATTTCTTTCTCTCATTGAAGAAATTCAGTTGAGATTTGGAGTCTTTCAGGCTCTCCTCCAAAAAGAGAGCTGTCCTCTTTGTGCTACCTCTAGGAAGCCACAGATAAAATAGCCTTGAAACATTACTAAGTATATTAGCTGAACCATGCTCCAATCATGAATCTAGAGCTCTATATAAAATTTCTTCAGAGAATCAGGGTGGGTGTACATTTCGAAATGCACCCAGGGAAAGGGTGGCAACTCCAATATGTAAAAAAACCAAGCTGTCAAGAGTTTCAACCTTACATAACCCAAGCAGAATCAGTGATATATGCTACACCTCATCTATCCTGGGCAAAGGAGAGCATTGGAATATGAAATGGTCCAATGCTAATATCAGAGGGCCTGCCTGGGTGAAAACGAGGCTATGTCCGGGTCCAGCTCTAAGCCTGGACAACCTCTTTAAGTGTATGACCTATATAACTATAGGTGGTGCAGAAATAATAGTTACATCTCGGCCAAGGGGCTACAAAGCCCCTATGCCACTTTAGAAGACAACTGTATTATGAATGGCACATGGGAGGTGGAGGCCAGTTACTGATTGGAATTTCATCTTACACCTCTTCATACGATTCCTTTAAATACCTATTCCTCTCCTTAAAGGGGTATCTTGGGAGTACAATATCGATGACCTATCATCACAATAGGTCATCAATGGCACATCGGTGGGGTCCGATTCTTGGCTTCCCCACAGATGAGCTGATTGAAAGGGACACAGCGTTCAGATGAGCGCTGTGGCCTCTTCACAATATACCAAGCATAGCTCTGTACATTGGCTAGTGGCTGTGCTTGGTTTTGCAGCTCAGTCCCATTCACTTGAATAGCACAAAGCTGCACATAGGCCATCTGACCGACTAATGTGACATCACTGGCCTAGCAAGAGGTCTGATTGTGGGGGTGCAGGGAGTCGGATCTTATTTTAATGACTTATCCTGAGGCTAGGTCATCAATATTTTACTCCCGGAAAAACAATTTAAAGTAATTTTAAGAGATTTTTTATTTGATGACCTATTCTCTGGATAGGTCATCAGTATCTGATCGGTGGGGACCCCTATCGATCAGCTGAGTAGGCACTGGCAGAAGCCATGGTTTTCTCTTAGTTTAGCCTAGGTCATGTCACGTCACATCCATTGGTCACATGGCCTAGTGAAGTGAATGGGGCTGATCAGCGATACCAAGCACTGGCATAATACAATGTACGGCGCTGTGCTTGCTGAGATGAGAAAAGACTGCGGTGCTACTATGAGCACTGGTGCCTTCTAAAACAGCTGATTGGCCGGGTGTCGGATCCCCACCAATCAAATATTGAAGACCTATCCAGTTAAGAAATCTTAGACAACCCCTTTAATGCTACATACAGTATAACAAGTAACCAAAGTCTCATCATCACTGAAGACCAGTCATTCTGCTTCTTCTCCTATGTACACTACACATTTACCATAAAATCAACCCGTATTCCTAATGCTTCGGTGAATTTTCATTCAGGTCAGATATTTCACAGTAGTATCCTTCCATGTTCTCATGTTTTGCATACAAGATCCAATCATTTGTTAGATATAAAAAAAAGTTAAAAGTAACCATCTATATCTTATAATCCATATGTTACTATGAAATTGTGCCGCACGCTGTCTTTGTAGCACATTGCTAGCCCCTGTTTGATATGAAAGGAATCCAGCCGCGAGGTCTGAGCTGGAGGTAGCTTCCTTAGAAGACCATAGCATCAAACAGCCATTCCACTTAAGGCGCACACAAGGGAGTCGAAGCGAGAAGCCAGGGAGTTGAGTGGGTTGGCTGCACTTTGAGAACGAACGGTTAAACACACAGCCGGCAAGAGAGCGCAATGACTTAGAAAATCCCTGAGACACTTTGGAATAAAGACATAGATAGATATTGTGGTTTCTTGAAAGTCCATGCATTGGACACAGGATATTAGCCAGGCAGACGATGCCATCAAGACACTCCATCAGTAGAAGTGTTGGCCAGGTCGTGGACAACGTTTGCCAAGGTATTAAATGAAAAGATGTTGGATTACGTTGAACACCCCACATTGAACTGACATTTTACTTTTATTTTTTGTTCTTCTAACACGAGCTAAGATTGATGAAAAATACCACTTATCTACATTAAGGGTCAAGATACCTTGAGAAGGAAGACGTTGGTTTAACGCGTCCAAGCAAAGACAGCCTTACATAATCCGAGAACCTGAACGAGGATCACATTCTGATGATCCAATTAACGGTGGGATATTTTACAATCAGCCAGGAAGCAAGGCCCCTAACAGATTGTGGGGCTGTAACATCAATTTCTTAAGTGCATTTAAAGGATTACAAATGTTATTCCTGGCGTGAGACTGAAACACCCATGGAGGTGCTCTGAACCACATTACGCTAATTGGGTACCTGCAAAGAAGATTTTTGTTTCATGTATTTGAATGCAATACATCAAAATTTGAAGTGTTTTGAATGTTTTTAGTTTTTTTATAGAAACATTTTATACATTTATCAAATTAGAATGTTACTTCATCTATAGTCTCTAGATTTCATCTGTCCATTGTGTCTTGATGTGAGATGCTCCCATTTATAAAATTATGGCTCTACTATAGGAATGATTGTTAGGATTAACACTGGTGGGATCTGATCACCATAGGTGTGTAAGTAATATGGTTGACTAAAGTAGAGGTTGTCAGTCTGCTGCCCTAGACCTACCATATGTCTAAATACTTTGGCACTATTTTGTTGGTGCCACCAGGGATAGCCATAGGTTCAGTGGATGCCCTCTAAAGTTCCTTCAGGATTGACTCTTTCTTATGGGGTACCATATAGTGTCTAAAAAGCAATATACTGTACAAAAGACCATACCTAACAGTGCGCAAATAATACTGTCAGATATTAACATTAATAAGCCTGTCTAATGATCTAAATGTAAAGTATAGTGTAGCTGCTTTTCCATAAGTTCTAGAGTCAACCCAGGGGTGCAACTAGTAGAAAAAAAGCCACCCCTATAGTGCCCCAAGCAGTAAGAAGGCCCCTCTATAAGGCACCCATATATAGCCCACAGTAGTAATGCTGCCTATATTGCCCCCAGTAGTTATAATGCCCCCTTTAATGAGTCTAGTAGTTATAATGTCGCCTGTAGTAGTCCCAGTATAAATAAAGCCCAACTGCAGTGCCATCTATAGTTAAACAACCCCTGTTGTACCCCTGTGTTACAATGCCCTCTGTAGTGCCTATATGTATATTGTCCCCTGTATGTATAATGCCCCTTATAGTGCTCCGGCCTGTATAATAATGCTCCCTGTAATATAATGCCCACTGCAGTGCTCTGGCCTGTATTAGAATTCTTCCTGTGATACTCCAGCATGTGTCATAATGCCTTCCCAGATGTAATGCCAATATTCAACTATGTAGTGCCCCCTGTATTGTAAGGCCCCGTTGTAGTTCTAGTATGTCCCCGTGTAGTGCTAATATGTATAACGCTCTCACCGCACTGTAGTATAATGACCCTCTGTAGTGGTAGTATATATAATACTCTCCCGCTCGTAGTAAAATATTCCTCTCTAGTGGTAGTAGGTACAATATTACCCCCTCCTATAGTACTAATATATAATATGTTTCATGTCCCATGAAGTCCCCACATAGTATAATGACCCCCTGTAGCACAAGTATAAATAATGTTCTCCCCCCTGTAGCTCCACTCCTGCGTGTAATGCCTCCTTGTAGTGGTAGTATATAAAATACTCTCGATCCTTTTAGTCCCCGTGTAGTATAATGCTCCCTGTAGTGATAGTATATATAACGCTCCCCCCCCCAATAGTGCAATGACCCTTTTAGTGTTAGTATATATATTACTCCATCCCCCACATCGCCCACAGGTATTAAAAAAAAAACATACCTGTGTGCTGCTCGCAGCCACCATCTCTGATGCAGGCCACAGGTCTCTTCCAGACTGTGGCCTGAGTTGCAGGCGGTTGAAATGACATCATTGCTATATTCTACGCCACTCTACTGCCGCACAGGCCTGCGGCCTATGAGGCTGAACGGTAGGGACAGGACCCATAGGCTTCCATGCCCCTCCATAAACTCCCACTCCATCAGAGGTAGGACGAGATGTTCATCTCGCCTCATGGAAGATGTCGCCCTTAGTCAACCCATGCTCCAGCCATCAGGGATAGCAAAAAGTGAAGCATCTTGTATGACCACACATGTAGCACACTACTAAGGTAAGATTTGTTGTTCCCCCAGCAGCCGAGTCACATACCTTCCCAACCCTCTCTGTGGCCATATTATCTGTGTTATTTGTGTCCATAAGATTGAGTCTAAAGAATGCTATTATCAGAAACTTAGCCTGAAATGATCCTGCGTTGACTGCTTCTCCGACCATCTGGTCAGTGCAACAGTCCAGGGGAAGATCAAGGACAGTGATTGTATCAGGCAACTTCTGCCTGGTTCATCATCCAATCCCAAGGTACACTAGAGATTTAAGACAGCCGGCACTTACTGTTTGTCAGTGTCTGTAATTTGTTTCATTCCTGGCTTCAGTTTGTTGTCTGTACTCTTAGCAGTAGTGCTTTAGACCTCGGCTTGTTTCTGAATTTCCCCCCTGTGTTCTGATTTGGCTTTCTCTAGCTATCATGGCTTTTACCGCTCAGCTGGATTCTGGGTAAAGGGAACCCTTTGTTGTTTGATTTGGCTTCTTCTGACTCTCCTGGCTTTGGCTCGTGTTACTCTCCTGCTTCTCCTTGGCCTCTGATAGGTGTGCTACCCATGAGCTTGCACATGTTTCCTGTTGCCTACCTTCCAACCTGTCTTGCTGTAGGCTCTAGTGAGTACCTAAGGGCAGTGACCTAAGTCTGTATCATCTGCACCTCTGCCCCATAATGGCTATAGATACATAGTATACCTTTAGGTGAATGTGCTTTTTGTTTTTACACCAGGTCTGCCCCCCCCCCCCATATTTTTGTAAGTCCCAGACAACCCCTTATATCCTTATGCACATGTCATAGCTTGAAAGCATCATGTGTGTCCCAATATAGTAGTGCATATTAAAGGTAATACCCTTGAAAACAATTCTTCTAACGGAAAGAAACCCTGTATACCTCCATATGAAATTGGAGGCACACGGAGGTACAGTAAGGGTCATGGTCCTGTATGCATGCTGTATTAATGGGATCTTGTCATCTGAACAGATTGATTTTCAGCTCTCTTCATATGCACACCTATACAGGTGCAGATCTTAATCACTGATCACTGATAGGACAGCCCACTAGACTCCTAATCACAAAATGAGTAGCAATTACAATATAAAAATTACAAAAATATTCTCGATATTCCCCCCAAAACTCCATCAATTTGCTCTGTAGCATGCGTTTAGAACTATATATTCAATGTGACCGGTCTGTGATTTTGATATTCATGGCCTATCCTCAGGATAGGTCATCAATATCTGATTGGTGGGGGTTCGACTCCTAGCATCCCCACTGATCAGTTGTTAGAAGATGCCCCAGTGCTTTGGTGACGTCGCATTCATTGGTCCCTTGGCCTAGACGCAGCTCAGCCCAATTCACATGAATAGGCCTGAGCTGCAATACCAAGCATAGCCACCATGCAATGCATGGCGCTGTGAGGAGGCTGCACCCTCTTAAAACAGATGATTGGTGCGGGTGTTGGGAGTCGGACCCCCATTCTGAGGATAGGCCATCAGTACCAAAATCCCAGACGACCTTTTGAAGGCTCTGTACAACACGGTCATGTACACAAAGTCTGTCAAAGTACTACAAGGAGTGGCAGCGTAGACATGGACTACCCAGTGATCACCTATGAGGGCCATTTCCAAATGCACGGGCTAACGTAAAACATCTGTATGGCTTTGGTAATATATCAAGTCTCACTAGTAAGTCTGCCTCTGTCCTCTGGATCCAGGGGGCTGAATTAAGCAGTAGTATTTTAATGGCATGACCATTCATTGTTGACTTTGGCTCCTGCTCAGCCGTACTTGGCACTAAGTTCTAGCAATTATTTATTCAACTTCCCATTAGGATGGAAAATAGGAAATGGTTGTGATAAAATAAAATAAAACTAGTAGATATCAGTCTCAAGCATCCCACGGCTCACTTTGTGTTTGTGCTAGACTCCTCAGGAAGACCATGCAGCAGACCTGCTGGAATTTATGGTTCCAGTACATGACGCTTAAATGGGTCGTTCACTTCTCCCAGTAATAAGCTGAGCACAGACAGGGAGAGTTACCAAACTGACTAAAAGAAAAAAAATGTAATGCATGAAAAATGAAAGCAGGGCTGTGATTGGTTGCTATGGATGTCAAAGCTAGTTTTTCTTTTAGACAATTTCATAAATTTTCTGGGATCCCCAGAGGTCAGTAGAGATGTCCCGAACTATTTGCCAGCGAACAGTTCCCGGCGAACATCGCATGTTCGCGTTCGCCGCAGCGGGCGAATATATTCAATGTTCGATTCGCCCCCCTATACTTTATCATTGAGCAAACTTTGACTCTGTACCTCACAGTCAGCAGACACATTCCAGCCAATCAGCATACCCTCCCTCCCAGACCCTCCCACCTCCTATCTAAACGCAAGGACAGCATCCATCTTAGATTCATTCTGAAGCTGCAGTGTTAGTTAGAGTAGGGAGATGGCTGCTGCTGAATTAATAGGGAAAGCGTAAGCTAGGCCAGTGTTCTGTGTCCACTCCAGTCCTCAAAGACTCATCGGCCTCTTTCACACGAGCGTGTCCGGATTAGGCCCCATTCACACGTCCGTAGTGTGTTGCGGATCCGCAAATTGCGGATCTGCAATACACCATGCCGGCACCCCCCATAGAGATGCCTATTCTTGTCCGCAGGCTGTGGACAAGAATAGGACATGCTCTATCTTTTGCGGAGCCGCGGCCGGATGTTTCAGCTTTGTGGAGGTGGAAGACCAACCACAGCAAGCGTCCCAGGGGGCTTGTTGTCACCTTTCGGGGACCCTTGGTGTTGTACGTGGCTGGGTGGAGGAAAAGACCTTTAATGACGTCAGTGAGGACAAGGAACGGGACATGGTTAGCTTGGTATCCAACCTTGTGCAAATGGGGAATTTGAGGATGTGCAAATGCGGTTGTTTGCGGTGAGTTAAACAGGGAGTTTGGTCTGTCAGAGTTTGGTCTGTCACTGTGAAGCGGGCGTAACCCTTACACTACCTGATCGATACAACATCATACCTGATCGTATACACACACTGGATGTTTTAAAGCACGTTATTCCAAACAGTTTAGGAATGTTGGGTGATTTATGCCCTTTATGGATTAAAACCCGACTGTGCGTCAACTATGTAATTTTCTATGGGAATTTTGCCATTGATCCCCCTCTGGCATGCCACAGTCCAGGTGTTAGTCCCCTTGAAACAACGTTTCCATCACTATTGTGGCCAGAAAGAGCCCCTGTGTGTTTTAAAATTCGCCTGTCTATTGTAGTCTATGGCGGCTCACCCAGTTCGCCCGTTCGCGAACATTTGCGTAAGTTCGCGAATGGAAAATTTTATGTTCGCGACATCTCTAGAGGTCAGCTATAATCTGAGGGGAACTAAAGGGGCAAATTTATAAAGCTGCCTAAAATACAAAAATGTGTTTCCCATGGCAACCAATCACAGCACAGCTTTCATTTTATATTCTGCTCCTGTAAAATGGTTGCTATGGGACAGTTTTAGTTTTTTTTTCTTTTTCAATTTAACAGTTTTCTCTGTAGCACCACCACAGGTGATATGAAGCATTACAAAGGTCTCATTGAAATTAGGGGGCTATCTGTGTTATGTTTGGATGTGTTGGATCCTCCAGGGAGAAATAAGGTCTTGAATGTGGGCACCCTCCCACTATTAAACAGTTCTCCGCATGAGTGCCAACTTTTATGTTAAGGAGCTTGGAGATAGGCAGAAGCAATATGGGCATCACACTGACAACATTTTGTCTTGCTTTGATAGGCCTCTTTTATCAGGCCACATCCACTTATCCAATAAACCACATTCCCTTATGTATGGTATCCCAACCTCTAAATTTACTTTGGGTGATGGGCTGCATCTGACGACACAGGATCTCTCCGTCACATATAGTCAAAGTACATGAAGAGGGCTGCTTTTCTGGAGAAAGTAGCCCTCCACTCTGTTCCTAGAAGATCTGCCAACCTCCCCTGGAGCCTGGGAGGTCTCTACTTTTTCCATGAGGTTCCCAGACTTTTAGGAGAGTTGGTAAATATGGCTGTCCGTTTTGGACAGTCTCTTAACAATAAGCAGACCACAAAAGTGTCCTCCAGCTGGAACCCCCAGCGATCATCTGTAATCTGTGAGGAAATTTAGCAGTAAGTGTTCAATTACCCTACAGCGCCACCACAGGCGGGATTAGACATTGCACATTGTCCATATATATCAATGGGTTGCCTGTATAATACAAGACAAGACACAACCTTCAGAGAGACCTCTCTCTCTGGCCAATAGCTGAAGATCCTGAATAGGGGACCTCCCTGTAACTCAAAATTTCCTAAAAGGTTTATGAAAATAGGTTTTCCAAACTGGACAACCCCTTTAACTCAGTAATTGTAGACCTAAACTCTGATTGGTTGCTATTAGCAACATAACATTTTCATTTTTTTATTTTTTTTTGTAAAAGGAGGCCTAGTGTGGCATATACATGGCTGTGTGTTTGAGTATGTACCTGACACACTGGGGCAGAATTTTGGCAAATATATTTATATATGTTTTCATGCATATTTAAGTCGCTTGGCCTTGCTTTCAATGAACTATCCATGAAAACATAGGAACGGGGGAACATAAAAATGGCAGTAGCTGCTCTGAAGTGATGAGTCAAAATCTGAAATATTTAGCAGTAACAGAGGGCAATTTTGTTCACAAAGTCCAGGAAAGTGGTACAGTATCTGGAGGCCACAGTGAAGCATGGTGGAGGTTCCTTGTAAGTTTGGGGCGGCATTTCGACAAATGTATTTGGGGAGTTGGTCAGGGTTAATTGTGTCCTCAATGGGGTGAAATACAGGAAGATACTTATCCATCATGAGGTACCATTAAGGAGGAATCTGATTGGCACTAAATGTATTCTGCAGCAGGACCCCAAACTTACAGGCAATATAATTAGGCTAGTTTCACACTAGCGGCAGCCTTTTTTGGCAGGCTGTTCCAGCAGATGAACAGCCTGCCGGATCCATGCTGCCGCTAGTGCAGGCGTGCCGCCGGAGGTCCGATCCATCCCCATTGACTATAATGGGGGTGGGTCGGAGTTCCGGCGGCAGGACATGTTGTAGTTTTATTCCACCCGCCTCTCGGCATGTTTGCCGTGCTGCTGCTAGAACTCCGGCCTGCCCCTACTATAGTCAATGGGGCCAGAGTGGACCTCCGGCGTCACGCGTGCACTAGCGGCAGCACAGATCCGGCAGGCTGTTCACCCACCGGAACAGCCTGCTGGAGAAGACTGCCAACAGTGTGAAAGTAGCCTAAGAACTATCTTCAGCGTAAAGTAGAACAAGAAGTCTTGGAAGTGATGATATGGCCCTCACGGTCCCCCTATTTCAACATATCCAGTCTGTCTTGGATTCCATGAACAGAAGTAAGGATTTGTGCAAGCCTACAACCACAGAAGATCTTTGGTTAGTTCTCTAAGATGTCTGAAACAAACCTGCCTGCTGAGTTATTTCAAAAACGGTGTGCAAGTGTGAAGAGTTGATGCTGTTTTGAATGCAAACGGTGATTTATGCTTGGACCTAGAACTAGGAACACACATCAATCTACCTATCTACCTCTCTGTCCCTACAACACATTCTCCATGCAAGAAATTGCCATACAACTCTTCTACATTGATTTATATAAGGCTCCTATATCATGATCAGGACCAGCCTGGAATAGGCCATCAACATTAGACTGGTGGGAGCCTGACTCTTTGCACCTCCGCCAAGCAGCTGTTTGAAGAAGCCCTAGTGCTCTGGCAAGAGCTGCGGCCTCCTCGTTGCTTACATTGTTCTGCAAAGCTACATAGAACTGGTACCAAAACGCTACCAACCAGCACCACAAGTTCTACCACCAAATAGGGGGTGTGACCAGCAGAAAAGGAAGGGGAACTATGGGTGGCTCTATCTCAGGATGTATGCAGGAGATACAGCCAGGTAAAGTGAGAGCTGCAATCCCAACCCACTCTCAATCCCAACTCAGTTTCTAACGGTTCGGCCATATGTTGGGGCAGTCCTGGTCTGCCTTAAAGCAGAGGTATAGAGATGACGGAATCAATTCTTTAGAATCAAAATTCAACCAGAACTTTTCCAAAAATTCAAAGAGTGGAGAAAGATTTTTTGGATATTCAAAGTACTTTAAATTTAAGCAGAATCGATTTGTACCTGAATTTAATCTCATGTTTGTTTCAGATGAATCAGACCAGAATTTTTTTTAAATAAATTTGCTCATCTCTACGTAGGTTCTCTGGCTTACAGCTGGAATACCTGGATGGTATCTCTAATTGCCATACAGCCTGAGATACAGCAGGTTGAAGTAACACCTACCCTCAGCCAGCTTTGTGTGACCACAAGCTGACCATGACCATGCATCACATGTCCTGAAAGGAGATTTCTAATTGGCAGATGCTATTTGCAATTCACTGACAAATTTATAATTTAGTTTTTCATCTCCCGACCACCCAAACTTCGCCATGAATCTCAAAGGGGAAGAAAAAAGTCCCCACATTTTCTCTGACTGATGTTTGCTTTTTTATTGAGCTTCAATCTTAGTGTAGACAATAGGAACATGTATCAAATATTTACAGTCACACCTTTCTTCTGAGTGAACGCCAGGGAGAGTCTGTCCTGTGCTTACAATGGCTATCAAACACCTCAAGTTCTTGCATGGACATAATACGTGGTATCTTTCCCCTTTAAGTGCTAATCTCTGCCTCCATAATACGCCAGACAAGTGACTCCAGAGTCTGAAGCTTATCACCGGCGTGAAGTCACAAGCACACAAGACGAGACAAGAAACGCATTAAACAACAACGCTTATTATCTTACTATTATTTAAAAGCACTTTTCAAGGCACTGATATGCAATCGCTCCTGCGGTCGAGCGCTGTGGTTGTTCTCCAGTTTGATAGGAAGTGGGCAATAATGCACGTGTTGTGTTAACCTGCCGAGATCAAACAGGTTGTACAACCGCGCGAAACAATGCGAAGTGGCCTTGTACAAACATGATACCAAAAGAACACTTCACCGGTTAACCCTGATGTCAGTGGTGCTTTAAAGAGAAGACTATTGCGCCTCTTACAGGCGGCTTTTAAAAAATGAACTAGGAAAAAATAATGGTGTTGTCACAGTTAGGGCTCATGCACATGAACGCTGATTGCGGCTCGGATGTGGATCCCCCATTCACTTCAAAGGGAGCGCAAAAGATGCGGACAGCACCCCGTTGCTTTGTTTCGTGGCCCCGCAAAAAAATAAAAATTAAAAAAATAGAACATGTCCTATTCTCGACCGTTTTGCAGACAATAATAGGCATTTCTATTATGGACGGCCCGTTCGATTCCTGCAAAATGCGGAACTCACACGGGCGGCATCCATGTTTTGCGGATCCGCAATTTGCAAACAATGAGCCCTTATGTAGAGGAGAAGAAGAAATTCATTACATTAAAGGGACAATCCCAAAACAAGTCAAAACTCTTTTTAAACTGGGAAAAAATATGTTTTAATATATGCAAATGAGCCTCGAGGAGCAACGAGGGCGTTACCATTACACCTAGAGGCTCTGCTCTCTCTGAAACTGCCGCGCCCTCTCCACTTTGATTGACAGGGCCAGGCAGTGTAAAACGTCATCACGCCTGATCAAAGTGGAGAGGGCGCGGCAGTTGCAGAGAGAGCAGAGCCTCTAGGTGTAACGGCAACACCCCCGTTGCTCCTAGAGGCTCATTTGCATATATTAAAACATCATTTTTCTCAGTTAAAAGAGTTTAGACTTGTTTTGGGATTGTCCCTTTAATGTAACACATTTCTTCATCTCCTCTACATAAGGGCTCATTGTTTGCAAATTGCGGATCCGCAAAACACGGATGCCGCCCGTGTGCATTCTCAGCAATGCGGGCACATATGAACATTGAACCAGCACAGATGCCTTCCGTTGCCAACAGGTCGGCCAGTTTCCTAGGTACAAATCTGCTGACAGATGCCCTTTAAATTAACCCCCTCCCCCCTACTCTATACTCCATGAAATCCAAAGACGCATTTAAGCATTAAAGGAATTCAGGATTTTATATAGTAATGTAAATAATTCGGTCATGGTAGGGTTAAAAAGACTTCCTTTCTGCAAACCGTCGGCCCGTCCTACGAGTGTACACAACAACAAGGAGGATCAGCTTCGTGCCAGCTTCCTTTAACCTTGCACAGCCAGCCAGTGAATACATCAGTTGATATAAGCCGCTTTATGGTCGCAATAATGAGACCCATTACTTCTCGCCGCCACTTCCGAGCCTTTTCCTATGTGTAATGGGTGAGTTTACCCGTCACCAGCTGCAATAAAACAGATCAACACAGGTCCAGACGCGTGAGTAGTGGCCTGATTACGAGCCGCTGTGTGGGAAGCTGTAGTGCAGCGTCCTCCTGCCTGCACCATGCCTCATGCACTAAGCGTCTCGCCGTTCATTCACTTGGCCTTTTCCCACAGTGCACTTACTGTCGGCTCAATACCAGGCGAATAAATAAAGACGAACATTTATTTGGAGCCTTCACACCTTTTCTGTTGCCAAATGTTAGCTAATTCATTACAATCTGGGCGACATTATAATGAATATTTGCAGATGGAATTACTGAATGGGGTTGGGTGGACTGAGGACGTTTAACCCATAGAGTCATCAGAAGAGTCCAATTTTTCAAGGAGGCAGGAAGTTTGTCTTCGAAACATTGATTTCTCCTGGGCTGTCTAGTACCAAGCATATGTGTAATATGGACTCCCATTGGGTGGCATCAGGAGAAAGTTCTTCAATGTATAGGATACAGCCAAGTCGAATTGACTGAGGAACCATAGGTGAGTAATGATTGGGGAGGAAACGGTTAATAAACAGTTACTGTTTATTGTTGTAATGGTTGTCCCAGCTCACTGGTGTGGACACAAAGGTCATAGGACGACATGACCTTGCTGGGAGAGTCCAGGGGTTGGATGCATGAAGGTCATCGGACGACTTGACCCACCCAGTAGAGTCCAGGGGGTGCACGCATGTCATAGGATGACATGACCCTCCTGGGAGAGTCTAGGCAGTGCACAAAGGTCAGGGGACTACATGACCCACCTGGAAGAGTCCAGGGGGTGCACACAGGTCACAGGATGACATGACCCTCCTGGGAGAGTCCAGGCAGTGCACAAAGGTCAGGGGACTACATGGCCCACCTGGAAGAGTCCAGGGGGTGCATGCAGGTCATAGGATGACAGGAACCACATGGAAGAGTCCAGGGGGTGCATGCAGGTCATAGGATGACAGGAACCACATGGAAGAGTCCAGGGGGTGCATACAGGCCAGGGGACTACATGACCCACCTGGAAGAGTCCAGGGGGTGCACACAGATCATAGGATGACATGACCCTCCTGGGAGAGTCTGGTAGCTCCACAAAGGTAACAGGACAGCATGACCCAATTGGGAGAGTCCGGGGGGTGCACGCAGGTCATAGGATGACATGACCCTCCTGGGAGAGTCCAGGCAGTGCACAAAAGTCAGGGGACTACATGACTCACCTGGAAGAGTCTAGGGGGCTCATGCAGGTCACAGGATGACAGAAACCACATGGGAGAGTCCAGGGGGTGCATACAGGCCACCTGGGAGAGTCTGGGAGCTCCACAAAGGTCACAGGACAACATGACCCACCTGGGAGAGTCCGGGGGGTGCACGCAGGACAGAGGTCTACATGACCCACCTGGAAGAGTCAGACAATCGGGGCAAATCCTAGAGATATGCCCCCATTGTCTGAGATGATACAACCCCTTTAAGATCAGCCCCTCCAATACAGTCCCATGTACATAAAATTTTCAGTTCCCTTCTGTCAGTTCCTCCAACATACAGTCCCATGTAAATAACATCAGCCCCTCCAAAATACAGTCCCAGAAGCATCTTATACGCTTTGCTGGTACTGTAATACTCTGCGGTTTTTCAACATGAGAATCTGTGGAGAAAAAACAGACGTAATCTGCAACGTGTGCAGGTAGCCTGGGTGGGGGCCAAATGAAATGTATACAGTCTGGGTGGGGGCCAAATGAAATGTATACAGTCTGGGTGGGGGCCAAATGAAATATGTATAGTCTGGGTGGGGCCAAATGATATATATACAGTCTGGGTGGGGGCCAAGTGAAATATATATAGTCTGGGTGGGGCCAAATCATATATATATAGAACGAGTGGCGGGAGAGTGGGTGGGGTAATGGGGTTGCGGGTTAATGGGGGTGGGGGCCCCAATCCTAAGTTTGCCCTGGGGCCCATAGACCTCTAGTTACGCCACTGCGGATCCCTTCCCGTGTGGACTTGTGTCTGATGAGCAGACCTGCTAAGGCTTGGAGCCTGAAACCCTGTCTATAAGCTGTGCTTAGAGGTGAGTCAGGGAAAACTACTACGTATGAGCCCAGACGGGCAGGTGTTTATTTCCTGCTGTTATGTTTGTGCTGGTGCCAAAATAAATGACCATTTTGGACATTTTGGAATCTGCTGTCTGTGAAGAAGTCTGTGATTACGACCCCCTGAGAGAGAGCGATCCCTTACAACAGGAATAACCCCACTGCAAGGGAAATTCGGGCATAGGGCTCGGGGTGTCATAGGTCATGAGGATGATCCAAAAGAGCCAGAATGGCTGCTGAATGGAGGAAGGGGAAGGGAAGTAGCTTGATAAAAACTTAGATAGCCATACAGATCAGGGGAGAAATTGTGGTAGCCCCTATCCAGTAAGCAGTGCTGTAATTGCATTAATTGAGACGAGTTTGATTAATTTCTGGCAGAAGATCACGGAAATAAGGACAATCCGCTAATCTGAGCTGGCCAGACGTGCTACTGGCAGCAGTGTCAGGAAACCGGCCCATTATTGCAGCTTGCATGGCTCAGCCTGAAATGGACACCGATCCCATTGCTCCGCACTTGGGTGAATGACAGAATAAGCGGTTGGTTTGACAACTGTAAATGTATTTTGAGGATAAAAATGTTGTTTTTCTTAAACAGCGCCACTTTTACTCGAGGTTTGTGTCGGCTATTGCAGCTGCGGACATGGGTGTCAGTGTTATCACAGGGAAATGATGTGGACTGAAATCACAGTTTTTGTTGCACAGATATACGTAGATGTAGCAAAGCTGTGTTTGTCATTTGAAGGTCTGACTTGTGATAGGCAGTTATTGCTAAGTGACGCCATGTTGCATGCAACTCAAAACAGCAGACGTTCAACTGGACGTTGCGAAGTGTAATCCACATATCAGGCAGTGAGATGTGGGGGTATGAATAGCCTAAAAAAGGACTAATTCATAGGAAACAAGCACATTGCATACACTAACCCCTTAACAGTCACACAAAAATACAGCCACAAAATGACAATTTTATAGTCATTTATGTCTCATGTAAATATATTTGGCAGATAACACGTTTCATTAGTGCACATTAACCCTCTTATGATTTTGCCGATTTTTGCCGTAAAGGAGTTGTCCAGGATTTCTTTAAATCCCCCCCTCCCAGCAGGATTTGTGAAAAGATGTACATTGACTAGTGTTGAGCGAAGGTATGGAAAATTCAGTTTGGCTACTTTGCAGAAAAAAAATAGCTTTGTGACAAAATACTTTGTTATGAAACGCATTTCTTTGCAAATAGTGGGTGCAATAACAGAGAGCGGCGATTGCGCCGCCCCCCATCATTTTACCGCTCAGATGCCACGTTCATTGCTGATCGCGGCATCCGACTTTAATATAAAAATACTTTAATATAAAAATATAATCATACCTTATCCATTTGATCGCGGAGAACCTGCCGCCGCCATCGTGATTGAAGGTCCACCGCAAAATCTTGCGTGGCCTGTGGTGTTGTCATCACGCTGGCCGATGTGTGATGACGTCATATGTCACTGCGCACGGGATCTTCAATCAAGATGGCGGCTGGCTCTTCACGCTCAAATAGATGAGTTAAGTATGATTTTTTTTTAAACTTTTACCGCCATTTCAGGGAAAATCCACGAAGCACAAGGAAATTCGGCTTTGCGGCGAATTAAATTTTCCCTGAAATTCGGATCGAAGTCCACAACTCAACACTAATCCTGACCAACTCCCCATTGTTTAATTCCTGCACCATGTCGTCCGGGTTGTCTTCACTGGATTTCCGGTCTCCACCTATCAACTTTAACTGGCCTCAGTGGGGAGGTGTCCCCTAGCGGCACATGACTCATCAGTGACATGATGCTTGGGGACACATCATCTCCATTCATTGGCTGCAGCAGTGCACGTGACCCCGCGTGTGTGGTGAAAGTTGACAGACGGGGAATGAAAGTCCGGTGCAGACAGCCAAGTTTACACAACTGAAGCAAAGAGCAGGAAAGTATAGATTTCTTCACAGGTCCCGCTTAGTGGGGGGTTAAAAAAATTACTTGAGACCCAACTTAAAAGCCAGTAATATTGCTTACCTTCCTATATTTAGTTGAATTGAACTTTATTTCTTTGTTTATTTCTCTGTTTATTTGTTGATTTCTCTTTGTTTATTTTTACATCTTGTTACATTGTATTTGTATTTTATACATTTAAAGGGATTTTCCTGGTGACACGCAACAACCAAATAAATAAAAAAATACTAACACTAGCATTTAACCTTACTGCATTACAGCATAATTGCAATCTTTAACCCGCACCTTGCGTTCGCATCCTGGTGCAAGACTCATGAGGAGTGTCTCTGCCACTCCTCCCCCTCCCAGCTCAAACTCCACATATCCAAGCCTGCTTGGAGCTCTGCTGGAAACACCTCGCCCTAAGGGCTCATGCCCACGAACGTAAGGGCTCCATGCCCGTGCTGAGGACCGCAACTTGCGGTCCGCAATGTACGGGCACAGACCGTGGGGCATTCACTTGAATGGGGTCCATGATCCGCATCTGAAGGTGCATGCACTACTTTTTTGCGGTGCGGAGGCACGGCCAGAAACACCAACTTCCATGGGCTTCCGATCCGTGCTTCCACACTGCATCTCCTGGATTGCGAATCCATTCAAGTAAATGGCTCCGTGGTCCATGATGCGGCTGCACACGGCCGGTGCCCCGTGTATTGTGGACCCGCCGTGTGCATAAGCCCTAAGACACAGCATCATTGCTAACATAGTGTCTGCAGGGTCCAGGGAAATGAGCGGAACACCGCCCTCAGGGGCAAGGTCATTGATGCTGTGTCTACAGTGCAGAGCCTTACAAGCTTTACCACACCTCAGATGTTGACATGATGTCATCGGGTATAGAGAACCAACACAGTGGAAAATATCACGTGACCAAGTTGGAGTGCAGGAAAATGGGGCATTACAGAAAAACAACCACTATTAGTAAGCGATAACGTGTTATTTACCATCAAGTGATGCTGAAAATTGTAAAACCAGAATGCTCCTTTAATTGGAATGGAGGAGCAGAGGGTGGTTTGAACCCAAAAGTACAATAATGTACAATAAAATAAAGTTTTTCTACTTTTTTTGCTGCAGTATAAGGGTACGACCACACAGAGCAGTCGTGTCATGGTTGTGATGAGGTCACGCTGCGTTCGAGTGCCTCGTGGCTGAAAGGGTCCAGTCCCATTTCACTTAAATTAAGCCGAATATCAATTTCTGACTTAACCCATGGAGGGTGCTGTTTTCTGGAAAAAAAAGTATTGTCTTCCAAGGCATAAAGTCACAAGAAATTGCAAATCTTAATCTAATCTTGAGCCTCGAGGAGCTTTATTTGTAGTTTGGTCACAGGGATGTAATCATTATACGAGGCGAGACCATTGCCGGGATATGTGCAAAGCCAAAGCTTCCTCTGTATGCGGCTACAAGGCACACGACAAACTCTTCACTGCCGCGTGGCGAGAACTAAGTGCTAAATTAATCCTGGAGTATTCTAAGGGAAGCAATGTGATATTTATTCATCCAAACAGCAATGTGTCGGCAGCAACTGTAGCCTCACAGAATAAAGGAAATATAGAATTAAAAGTATTTATCAGTGATTAACCCCTTCATGCAGGCAGACGTTGTATTATGTCTGTTTGCGGTCTTCTAGATGCAGCAGGACATATTATTTTGGGCCAGGTGTGAATAACAACTACAGTCCAGTTGTAATGTCCAGGTTTCTTCCCTTTTTAGCCAGGTTGGGAAAATGGTGGAAAAAAAGAAAAAAGTCCCCTGCAGATTTGTAGCAAAATGTGTTACCTAGCTTTATCTAGTGTTACTATGTTTCCTTCTTTAGGCCTCCAGCGGCACATCAGGACTGATATTATATCACCAACCCTCTAATGGTTGTGAGGCGACTCTGCTCATCACCTCTCCCACTCTCAGCCTATACAGTAAAGCTGTGAACTACAGAAAACAGGAAACACCAGCTGAGGCTACACCCAAATCACGGGTTATAATTCCGGAATTCTGTGCTGGCCTTGGAACAGAATACTGAAATTGCTGTATCTGACATATGAGTCCGAAGGATCCCATTTATTATTATGCGGTCTGCCAGGTTTCTGGCATGAATATCGGCTTTCTGATAGAAAAATACAACTGCCTGCAGAAGTATTTATCAGGCAGGAAGCTGGTATTAATGCAGAAAACTTGGCGGCCCCAATATAGTAATTGGGATCAGTCAGCCA
This sequence comes from Bufotes viridis, assembly GCA_033119425.1. NCBI lineage: Eukaryota > Metazoa > Chordata > Amphibia > Anura > Bufonidae > Bufotes > Bufotes viridis. The sequence continues at coordinate 424,252,337 of CM065592.1, forward strand.
CTGGGACCCGCGATAATGTGACATTTATGGCATATCCTAGTCCTCATTAACGAGCAATTTATAACATTAGTGTCAGTCCTTAGTCTCTAGTGTAAATGCTGCAGTCAGTAAGTCCTTAGTCTCTAGTGTAAATGCTGCAGTCAGTCAGTCCTTAGTCTGTAGTGTAAATGCTGCAGTCAGTAAGTCCTTAGTCTCTAGTGTAAATGCTGCAGTCAGTAAGTCCTTAGTCTGTAGTGTAAATGCTGCAGTCAGTAAGTCCTTAGTCTCTAGTGTAAATGCTGCAGTCAGTAAGTCCTTAGTCTCTAGTGTAAATGCTGCAGTCAGTAAGTCCTTAGTCTGTAGTGTAAATGCTGCAGTCAGTAAGTCCATAGTCTCTAGTGTAAATGCTGCAGTCAGCCAGTCCATAGTCTGGTGTAAATGCTGCAGTCAGTCCATAGTCTGGTGTAATGCTGCAGTCAGTCAGTCAGTCAGTCAGTCCATAGTCTGGTGTAAATGCTGCAGTCAGTCCATAGTCCGATGTAAATGCTGCAGTCTGTCCATAGTCTGGTGTAAATGCTGCAGTCAGTCTATAGTCTGGTGTAAACGCTGCAGTCATTCCATAGTCTGGTGTAAATGCTGCAGTCAGTCCATAGTCCGGTGTAAATGCTGCAGTCTGTCCAAAGTCCGGTGTAAATGCTGCAGTCTGTCCATAGTCCGGTGTAAATGCTGCAGTCTGTCCATAGTCTAGTGTAAATGCTGCAGCCAGTCAGTCTATAGTCTCTAGTGTAAATGCTGCAGTCAGTCTATAGTCTAGTGTAAATGCTGCAGTCAGTCAGCCCATAGTCTGGTGTAAATGGTGCAGTCAGCCAGTCCAAAATCTAGTGTAAATGCTGCAGTCAGTCCATAGTCTGGTGTAATGCTGCAGTCAGTCAGTCTACAGTGCAGTCAGTCAGTCCAAAGTCTGGTGTAAATGCTGCAGTCAATCTATAGTCTAGTGTAAATTCTGCAGTCAGTCAGTCAGTCCATAGTCTGGTGTAAATCTGCAGATGTAGTGGTACTACCTGTGTAGTGGTGGAGGCATAGTGGCGCATGCCCTGGGTGCCCTCCCGTTCATCCAGACCTTAGAAGAAGGAGAGAGAAGGCCATGCATATCGCACTCTCTTGACAGCAAGAGATGAACTCAATAGAATTCTGTTTTCTGCAGTGAGAGACAGAGAGAGAGAGTGCGCTATGCAAGCCCTTCCCTCTCCTTGTTCTAGAGAAACTTGGGGTCTCAGCATACAGAACCCCAGCGATCCAAACTTTTTATTTAACGCTATGACATATACAAATTTTAACTAAACATAATAAACATTAATATTTTTTTTTCCATTACTTCGCTTTCTGATACAAAATGTAATGGGGGAGGGGGCTGTTTAGCCAGTGCCATAAGTACCATAGGGTTTTTTATTTCCTTTTTTGTGGTATTTTTTCTTACTCCTTTAATCTCTGTATTAACATTTTTTATGTGTAGCTGTCCTTTAACTCTTTGCTTTCTGGCTTGCTCAGTCATGTTTAAAGATTCGATTCCGCACAGAAAACGTAGCACTTAAGACTTAGTAATTAAATGTCCTTAAAAGACCCGCTCATATAGCTGCCCCCGCGTAGAGATTAACGGCAGCGATTATAAAGTGCTTGAACGCTCTCCCTTCCTGATACACAGCCATAACTATATGAAAGCAACGCACAGGATCAATAGACAATGTGCATGTTCTTTCTGTCTGCCAAATACATGCAGTCCCATCCAAGTGTCATATACCTGGAGTGAGAAGATCTATAGAGTAAGTAATGGACATGTCTGTCAAACAAAGCCGATCCCTGCGATCCATGTACTGACACCTACAACCTGTAAGAGGGATAACATAATATCTAATACATACCGGTACCCAAAATAATGAGAGATAGATAGATGGATGATAGATGGATAGATAGATAGATAGATAGATAGATAGATAGATAGATAATAGAAATAGAAAATAGATAGATAGATAGATAGATAGATAGATATGGGATAGGATAGATAGATAGATAGATAGATAGATAGATAGATAGATAATAGATATGGGATAGATACTAGAGATAGATAATAGATAGATATATAGATAGATAGATAGATAGATAGATAGATAGATAGGATATATACATTTAGATATATGGTAGATAAATAGATAGATAGATAGATAGATAGACAGACAGATAGAGAGACATGGGATAGAATAGGATAGATAGATAGATAGATAGATAGATTACATTTAGATAGATAGATAGATAGATAATAGATATTTACTGGTAAGTGTTTTACCAAATTGTGAACGTTTTAGAAGATCTGTTGTAAGTAACCGCTAGACATATGAAATATATGGATGGATGCATGGATAGAAAGATAGATAAATAGAAAATAAAATAAAAATAAAAACTGATGTTGTTCTGACCTGATAGTGGCACAGCTTTTACCTTGTTATTACTGCTTTCATGTGCCTGGACTGTGAATGTGCTCGCCACCTCTATGGTAATGCTTGTGGAATCATATGGTCTTACTTGAGAGCCCCCGGTAGCACACTGCCTAAGGGAGGTGAGAGACCCTTTGGCATATGCCTGTGGGCTAGGTACAGATGGACGGTAGGAAGAGCGTTTGAATAGCTAAAAAAAAAAAGGCCAGTGAAAGGCAGAAAAACCCTTTATAGCTGCAAGCGTTTAACACGGACGCATTCAATTCTCTGCAGGCAGCGGAGATTTTACCCTGATGAAGACTCCGCATTACTGATGAATAGAACATTTAACTACACTTAACTAAGATGCCTTCTAGATCAATGACTTCTGCCAATTCCGCACCCTGCACCCTGCACCCTGCACCCTGCACCCTGCACCCTGCACCCATGTGCTATGCAGAGCTTTGAGATGAACAGAGGCTCAGACAGGAGACGGCTTCCCTCAGCTTAAAGCATGGCATAGCATAGGTACAGAATAAAGCCAAACTGACTGGGTACAGACAGGTGCAGTGATCTGTGCTTCTGCCCATTCAGCACTCCCAGAACAATACAGGGAAATTTCCCGATGGGCCACTGCCTAGTATTTTGTGCTGCACTGTGGCACTTGGTTCTGCTGGGGCAGTATTTTGTACTGCACTGTGGTATTTGGTTCTGCTGGGGCAGTATATTGTGCTGCACTGTGGCACTTGGTTCTGCTGGGGCAGTATATTGTACTGCACTGTGGTATTTGGTTCTGTTGGGGCAGTATTTTGTACTGCACTGTGGTATTTGGTTCTGCTGGGGCAGTATTTTGTACTGCACTGTGGTATTTGGTTCTGCTGGGGCAGTATATTGTGCTGCACTGTAGTATTTGGTTCTGCTGGGACATTATTTTGTACTGCACTGTAGCATCTGGTTCTGCTGGGGCAGTATATCGTGCTGCACTATGGTTTCTGGTTCAGCTGGGGCAGTATTTAGAGCTGCATTGTATATTTGGTTCTGCTGGGGCAGTATATTGTCCTGCACTGTGGTATTTGGTTCTGCTGGGGCAGTATATTGTCCTGCACTGTGGTATTTGGTTCTGCTGGCGCAGTATTTTGTACTGCACTGTGGTATTTGGTTCTGCTGGGGTAGTATATTGTGCTGCACTGTGGTATTTGGTTCTGCTGGGGCAGTATTTTGTACTGCACTGTAGCATCTGGTTCTGCTTGGGAAGTATATCGTGCTGTACTATGGTTTCTGGTTCAGCTGGGGCAGTATTTAGAGCTGCATTGTGTATTTGGTTCTGCTGGGGCAGTATATTGGGCTGCACTATGGTATTTGGTTCTGCTGGGGCAGTATATTGTGCTGCACTGTGGTATTTGGTTCTGCTGGGGCAGTATATTGTCCTGCACTGTGGTATTTGGTTCTGCTGGGGCAGTATTGTGTTCTGCACTGTGGTATTTAATTCTGCTGGGACAGCAGAACCAAACATCACAGTGCAGCACAAAATACTCCCCCAGCAGAACCAAGTACACAGTTCAGCACAATATACTGCCCCAGCAGAACCAAGTACACAGTTCAGCACAATATACTTATCCAGCAGTTTGGTTTGGATGTTTGGTTCTGCTGGGGAAGTATATTGTGCTGAACTGTGCACTTGGTTCTGCTAGGGCAGTATTTTGTGCTGTACTGTGATGGTTATTTCTGCCGGGGAAGTATATTGTGTTGCACTGTGGTGTATGGTTCTGCTGGGGCAGTATTTTTTCGCTGTACTGTGATATTTGGTTCTGCCGGGGAAGTATATTGTGCTGCACTGTGGTGTTTAGTTCTGCTGGGGAAGTATATTGTGCTGCACTGTGATGTTTGGTTCTGCTGGGGAAGTATATTGTGCTGCAGTGTGTACTTGGTTCTGCTGGGGCATAGCCCATAGCAACCAATCAGATTTCACTTTTTATTTTCCAAAGGAGCTGTAAGTAATGAAAGGTGGAATCTCACAGGGCAACTGAGCCAGTTCTACTTTACAGCAGTTTGATAAATCTCCCCCTGTGTCTTTAAAAACACACTGTGCTGTCATATGTGTTATGGTTTTTCATAGGAGGAGGAGGAGGTGTTATTAGAAAAAAACGTGGCTGGATTGGACCAAGAGTCAAAAAATGATGCCTTAATGGGTGAAGATCCTGCCCTTTTATACACACCATCATAGTCCTCACCCTCTCCACAATTTTTATCAGACTGTATTATGTCATCATGGGCTCCTTTGCCCCCTCCCTATTTACTGCTCTGTATTTGCCCCAACTGCCACTGTAGCTTTCGCCACCACCAATACCGTGACTACAGGTGCCACTACAACAACCATCAACACCGCTATGCATGGGGTCCTCTGCCTTCGCCTCAAGCTTCTCCTCACGGCAGTCTAAACATTGACTGTCCTCACACAAGTCATTTACAGGAAGATTAACTTGAATATCTACCATAGCACACGGGTTTTTATTGCCTCTTCTTGGGGGAAAAAGGAGACACCCCACTAAGAGGGGGACAGAGAGGATTCAAGTGAAAGGCTTCTCTGGTGCTGCTACTACTGTTTGCACTACTACTCATTTTCGGACTTTCAGAAGATGAGGCATGGGACTTTTATGTCCAAGTTTCCGTTTGCCAGACATTTTATTGTGAGGCCCTAGAAAAATTGTCTGTAAATTTTCTTTCATTTAAACACTCAATTAAATGTTTATCCCCTTCCACAAACACACTGCACACTGGTATTGACAATTTGGTAATAATGCAGTTTTTGCAACAAAAACATTTGCTGTCACTACACAGTATATCAAAGTAATGCAAAATGTTAACTAAAATTGATATAATAATGCAGTTTTGGCAGTAAAACTTGTTTACTAGCATAGATATACTAATGGCTTTATTGTAGTAAAATGATTTTTCAACTTTTTCAACTATAACTGAATGATATCCTACTGTAACACAATGCGTTCACTAACAAGAGTAAATTGATACACTTCAATGCCTAATTGCAAACAGTAAATTGAGGTTTTTAGGGAAAAAAAGGAGCAATTGCTCAGTGTTTGCAGCAGGACATATGCTATTGGGGTGCTGGCAATCAGTCTATAAACTGTAGAAGCTTGAGGTTTTTACAAAAAAAAGCTGTCCAGTTGGCCATATTCACAAAAATAAAAATGTTTGTTGCAGGATTTTGTAATACAGAACTTGCCAGCAAGCTGTATAGACTATGACACAACACACAACTCCGACTGACCAGTCCCTACTCACTCCTTGTGTCTGTAATTGCTCTTTGTTAGACTGTTTTATGGAATTCTAAGAAAAGGGATCAGTCTGAATCCTGCCCCTAATTGGCTGCCTATCAGCCCCACAGTCAATCAGGGCAATCCCTCCCCCTCCCATGTCATGGGATCCTCAACTTTCATCCCTTCTGCCGCTGTTAAAATGGCGCTGTTTGTGTGCAATTCATCCAAAACAAATCGCCAAAACTTCAGATTAGTTTGGTAGACAATTTTTTGTGATATTTGTGACAAATCAGATTAGTTTCGAATTGATTCACTCATCCCTAGTCTTCTGTGTGTGCACTGTTCCTTTAAATGAGTAGAACTCTACATACAGAAGTTTAACGTGTCAAATTCTTTCCATTCATGGACTGTAAATCAGATGCTCTGGCCAATCACAATACTTGGGTGCAGACTGCTGAAACAGCTAGTTAACAGGTGCCACCTGCACAGCCCCCTATAGACAGCCGCCTTTGATTGGGACTGACAGTTCTGCAGCCGCCTCTCTGTGCTATATGTCACGACAGCTCCGGAGAATATCTCACTTATATAGAACAGTGGAAGCTTCTTACCATTCTACGCAAGGTCAAGGGGCAGAATACAGACAGCTGTGTGATGAGAGACAGCTCCAAGTAATATACATGAGATATGCTTATTCATAGCCCTAAGATTATTAGGATTATGTGGATAGTATGAAGAGCAGTCTTGTTATACGAACTGTATTCTATTTAAATCATGTTAAATCTATTGCATATCTATCTATCTATCTATCTATCTCTCTATCTATCTCTCTATCTATCTCTATCTATCTCTCTATCTATCTCTCTATCTATCTATCTATCTATCTATCTATCTATCTATCATATATATTATCTATCCTATCTATCTATCTATCTATCTATCTATCTATCTATCTATCTATCTATCTATCTATCTATCGTATATATTATCTATCATATCTATCTACTGTATCTATCTATCTATCTATCTATCTATCTATCTATCTTATATATTATCTATCATATCTATCTACTCTATCTATCTATCTATCTATCTATCTACTGTATATATCTATGTATCTATCTATCTATCTATCTATCTATCTATCTATCTATCTATCTATTATTTATTAATTTGGAAATTTGGAAAAACACTTAAAAGGGTTTCCAAGATTTTTTTTAGTGATGACCTATCTTAAGGTTAGGTCATCAGTATCTGATTGGTGGGGGGCCGACACCCTGGACCCCCGCCGATCAGCTGTTTGAGAAGTCCCCAAGCACAGCACCATACATTGTATAGCAGCCGCGCTCGGTATTGCAGCTCAGCCACATTCACTCTTATGGGGCTGAGTTGCGTTTAGGTCATGTGACCGATGAACGTGACGTCAGTGGACTAGGAAAAGCAGAGGGAAGGCCGCGGCGCTTATAGGAGAGCCACTATCTTCTCAAATAGCTGATCGGCAGGGGTCCCGGGCGTCGGACCCCCACTGATCAGATACTGATGATGACTTATGCACAAGATAGGTTATCAGAAAAAAAAATCTCTGAAAACCTCTAGCCCTAACCTCCTGATACTTTACAGGGCACCAGGATGATAATTCATAGCATGGCATACAATGAGGCACCCCCTGCAGCCCGGATGACAGCCTCTGCTTCTGACCCGCAGGATCCTATTCTGTGAGGTCTTTTCTATTTTCCAAGCCTCGTTTATTCCGTGGACAGGAATATCTGGAGGAAAGTAGCTGAGACACAATGCTACCATTCTGGTGCCCTCTCCTGTCCATTCGTAAATGTGAAGCTGCCTGCAAATATCCGGACGCACAAACGACACAGCATTGAAGCAATCCTATTGCCCCCACCCATTTCTATCTTTTTCTACATACACCTTTGTAGTTCACCCTGCCTGAATCCATCGGTAGATTACTACTGTGCACAGCAGCACAGAGTATGTTAGGAATGTAATATTTGTACTGAGAAAACAGGCACAGAGGAATAAAAGTTGTGATCTGCATACAGAAAAAGGGGGTTCCAGATATTACTATGGGGCCCCCTTAATGTGCAGGCTCGTACTACCGCCTACGTTTCGGTAAGTTAGGGGGGGGGGGAGTATGAGAGAGAGAAAAAGCAAATCGTCTCCAGATGGGATAGGTGATAGTCAGGGCCGGTGCAAGGATTTTTGCCGCCCTAGGCAAAAGAAAAGTTTGCCGTCCCACCCATATGATCTGCCATATTAAAGGGGTTCTGCAGTTTATTTAAACTGATCGGCAGGGGTCCGACTGCCCTGGACCCCCGCCAATCACCGGTTTGAGAAGGCAGCGGCTCTGGCAGTAGCGCCTCAGCCTTCTCGCAGTGATGTCACGATTAGTATCATTGGCCTGGGGGGGGGGCTAAGCTTCATTCAAGTGAACAGAGGTTAACCCCGCCAAGACCAGTGATACTAGTCGTGACGTCACTGCACCGGCAGTAAACAGTGAGAAGGCCGCGGCGCTCCTGCAGCTCCACTGCCTTCTCAAACAGCTGATCGCAGGGGGTCCCGGGTGTCAGACCCCGGCCGATCAGATGCTGATGATCTATCCAGAGGATAGATCATCAGTTGTAACAAACTGCAGAACCCCTTTAACTAACGCCAGTTCTCTCTCCCCCCCCCCCCTTGTCATTCTTCACACTCCCCCCCCTTGTCATTCTCTCCCCCCTCTTGTTATTCTCTCCCCCTCTTGTCATTCTTCACCCCCTTATCATTCTCTCCCCTCTTGTCATTCTCTCCCCCTCTTGTCATTCTTCACACTCCCCCTTGTCATTCTCTCCCCCTCTTGTTATTCTTCCTCCCCCCTTATCATTCTCTCCCCTCTTGTCATTCTCTCCCCCTCTTGTCATTCTTCCTCCCCCTTGTCATTCTCTCCCCCTCTTGTCATTCTTCACACTCCCCCTTGTCATTCTCTCCCCCTCTTGTTATTCTCTCCCCTCTTGTCATTCTTCCTCCCCGCCTTGTCATTCTCTCCCCCTCTTGTCATTCTTCACACTCCCCCTTGTCATTCTCTCCCCCTCTTGTTATTCTCTCCCCCTCTTGTCATTCTTCCTTCCTCCCCTTGTCATTCTCTCCCCCTCTTGTCATTCTTCCTCCCCCTTGTCATTCTCTCCCTCCTCTTGTCATTCTTCACCCCCCCCTTGTCATTCTTCACCCCCCCCTTGTCATTCATTCTCCCCCCCCCTGTCATTCACTTTCTCCCCCCTCCCTCTAGTGTAGCGCGGCCGAGCTCTTTATGCTCCACGGGTACAGGAGCTTTCGTTTCCTGTACCCGGGCGGACTGACAGGAAGCGCACGTTGTGTGCGCACTTCATGTCAGTCCGGCCGGGTTCAGGAGACAGATGCTCCTTGTACCCGCGGACCTTAAAGAGCTCGGCCACGCTTCAATGGAGTGACAGGAGGGAGCGATGAGCGCCTCCCTCCTGTCAGCTCCTCTCCTCTTGCTGTGCCCGGGCGGTGCGCCCTCATGGACGCGCCAGCCCGGGCAGTGCTGCAGCTGCCAGAGGCTCAATTCAGAGTGCTCGGGTGGCTGCAGCATGAGGCGGGGCCGGCGCTCCTAGCAGCGCCCCTTCCCAAGGGGCGCTCTACGCAGCGGCCTATTCCGCGTATAGGACGCGCCGGCCCTGGTGATAGGTATTATCTAGCAATGCAGTCTGAAATCGACCCATAGGCTTATTAGAAGCTCCTCCTATTGATCTGTTCTTCCCCCATGCTTTATACTGCAGCTCTGTGGGGTGGAAGTGGCAACTTTGTATAAACAATTATTATCTTAAAGTAATCCTAAAAAGGCTTATAAACTGCATGCAACTAACCCATTGGTGGGATGATTATCAGACAACTGGCACAAATGTAGCGGCATATTGATCAAGACTGGCGTATCGGCAGCCGCAAGAACTGGTCTGTGTTACTAAACTCAATGGGTGCCACTGGTTTTACCTGGAAATGTTCATTTTTTGCATTCCACTAAGTTTGTCATACAAGGTTAACACCTACATCAGTAAACCTACCCACCACATCCCCGAAACAATACTCCACAATATAAGGATAGAGGTAAGGTCAGATTTTAGGGGGAGCACAACGACCAATGGTAGATGGACCTCCACCTACCATTTGCAGCAAGTCCTTCACTGATGAGATGCAACTGTTCACCTCCAAGGCTATAATTGCTTCAAAGGCAACACATAATCCCTTACACATGGGCGACCACTCAGATGATTTTTCTGGTTGCAATCACAGACCGCCAAATATTACTCTTGCATCAGGGAACTGTACTATTAAAGGATGGCTCTTCAAATGAATGCCTGTCCATGGAATACATAGACGGATAATGGCCACCAGAATGGGAGCCGCTCTTAATAGGTAGTGATGAGCGGGAGGTGCCATATTCGATTTCGCGAATATTCGATTGAATATTCGTCATATGTTCGTCAAAATCGAATATTCGTCATTATTCTATTTATCGCGATTAATATGCGATTTAATTATTCGCGTATTGCGAATGGAACTTTGAACGGGGTATAAAGGCAATTTTCCTGTTGGTTGGCTATCTAGAATTAACGAATAGAACGAATATAGCGCTATATTCTCCATATTGGTTAATTCTAGCAAGCCAACCCAATAGGAAAGTTGACTGTACCCAGCTCTAAGTTGGATGCGTAATGCGAAAATATTACGCTGCCTATTTTTTTGCAATAAGTCAAATAATGACTTAGTATTCTATTTATTGCCAAAAACAGGCAAAGTAATATTTTCTCATTGCGCATCCAACTTAGAGCTGGGTACAGTCAACTTTCCTATTGGGTTGGCTTGCTAGAGTTAGCGAATATAGAGAATATAGCGCTATATTCTCTATCTTCGTTAACGGTATCTTATTCTTGAGTTCAGATTGAAAAAAAAAACAATATTCGTTTTTACGAACATATAGCACTATACTCTAAATATTCGCGAATTAGCGAAGTGCCGATAATCGTTAAAAAAATTTGCTATTTAAAAACTCTATTAATGGGGCATATGTACAAGGGTGGTGTCAGGAGATAACCCCTTTAATCGTAGAAGTCGCATTGATTTTGTAGATGATACGAAAGGTTTTAAGTTCTTCCGATTGTACGAACTACCACTAATCATGTTCCATCGCTTCCATTTCCCTTAGTCCCCTTTCCAGAACCTGCTCTCCTTGGATTGAAGGGATTTTCTAGAACTAAACTACTTAATGGCTTATTCTTATGATAGTTGAAGGTCCAACCTCTGAGGCCTAATCAATGTTTGTCCAGACACAAAGGCCTGTTTGTACCAGTTCCATTGCCTACAGTGTGTATTAGAGGCCGAGATCAGGCAGATGATGGTCTTCCCTCCCGGCAATCACCTCCTCGCTAGTGGAGGAGACTGCTGCTATTACATGCAGTGATCTTCTCCACAGCATGGGGAGGAGCGATCGCTATACCATCGTTCGTCCCCTTGGTTTGCCGGTGGCAGATCGTAATTAGACAGCACGATCTGCCGCCAGAAAATCTCTGGATTGCCCGATGAATGAGTAGTTGCTGGTTCATTGTGCAATCAGCGGCAGTATTACACTTCAAGATGATCACAAATGAGCGTGCATACGAATACTCATAAGAAAATCTGCCTGTCTCATACACCCTTAGAGGGTCATTTACTGTCTAGGAATACACCTACTGTATATTTGGCATATTTCTAATGCAGATTGCGGTGCAAAGGTCCTTTGCGCTGCAATCCGCAAATTTTCCCCGCTCACTCCAGGTCTAAAAAAGTGGGTATGGTGTGGGTCGGGAAGGGGACTGTTTTAGGTGTAAAAAATTACCTAAATGTATGACAGCAAGGAAGCTGTCTTACATTTAGACTGGCGCTGGGTACGCCGAAGATATGTAGGGGCCCGGGCCTCTTCATAACTTTGGCGGATCCACTGCCAGCTATAGTGGTTATTAAGACCCTCTTAATGTTTAATTATTGACCCTGTGCTTCAGGTCACCATCAACAAACTTTGATCCTAAAGACAGACCATCACAGTTAAGTCTGGAAGCCTGGAGCAGTACACGATGATTGGCTCTGGAGGTCCCACCACCAAATTATTCAAAAGCCATCACAAGTTAAGTCTTCAAGCCTTGGACAATGATGATTATTGACCCTGAAGCTTTGGATCATCAATAAACATTGATACCGGTGGGCAGATTTTCAGCTTGATGATCACTGACGAGCGTTCATATGAGCACTGTTAGTGATCATCTTGCAGTTTAATACTGCCGCCGATTGCATGATGGAAGAGCAAACACTCGTTCATCCGGCAATCCAGGTCTTTCAGCATGTTGAAAGATTAGGATTTGCCGACAGCAGATAATGCTGTCTAATTATGATCTGCCTCCGGCACTGTACAGCATGGGGACGAGCGATGGCATAGCGATCACTCCTCCCCATGCTACTGGGGAGATCGCTACATGTAATAGCATCTGTCTCCTCAGCAAGCGAGCAGGCTTTTCCCTCTCGACAGTTGCCTGCGTGATCGGGGTGTCTAATACACCCTAAATAATAGATCTTGAAGCCTGGGACACTGCCCAATGATTACCCCTAGGGTTCAAATCACCAACAACAATCATTGATCCTAAGGACAGGTCATCACTAGTTAAGTCTTGAATCCTGGGCAGCACCTGATGATTAACCCTGGTCTTCAAATCAACAACAACAATCATTGATTCTAAGGACAGGCCATCACCAGTTAAGTTTTGAACCCTGATGCACTTTCTGATGATTGACCCTGGGGTTTGGATCACCAACAGCAAACATTGATTATAAGGATCAACCATCACCAGTTAAGTCTTAAATAGTGCTGATCGCGAATATTCTAATTGTGAACTTTTATCGCGAATATCGTCACTTCGAGAATTCGCGAAAATCTAGAATATAGTGCTATATATTCGTAATCGCGAATGTTCTAGTTTTTTTTTTCCATCCGTACCCACACTGATTCTTGCTTCTGGGCCAATGAGAAGGCTGCAATATCTTTGTCTGAGCTTAGCAACATCCCTAGTAACCAATAGGAAAGTTGCCGACCCCTTACTATATAAGAGACAGCAGTAACATTGCTGTGCTCTGTGCTTTGCTGAGGCATCTGGATCCTTATTTAATTACATTAGATAGTTAGATAGTTAGTTAGTTAGTTAGTTAGTTAGTTAGCTTGTATATATAATACAGATAGTTAGTGGGAGATAGTCAGTGTAGGTTAGATAGTGATATAGTGTAGCTGATAGCTTCTGCTGTCCATACATACATGCTACAGACATAGTGCTGTGATGTCACAACAATACTTAGTGCACCAATCAGTAATATCTACTCAGACCTGATAAAATGTGAAGTTGCACGTATTGCACAAAAAAAATGCCCATCATTAGTGCCGATTTGCACAAACGCGAAAATAATGACTGGAGATTCCGAATTCTAGAATTCGTGAACTTATTGCGAATATTATGCAAAAAATTCACAAATATTACGTATGCCGCTCATCGCTAGTCTTAAAGCCTGGAGCAATGCCGGCCCTCAGTTTCGGATTACTACCAGCAAAAACTGATCCTAAAGATAGGCCATCATTGGTTGCATAGCCTGGAGAGGTGCCTGATGATTGATCCAAGGCTTCAGATGACCATCAATAATCATTAATATATTAAGACAGTCTGGTTAATTCTTGAACCCTTGGGCAGTGCCTGATGATTGACCCTGGAGTTTAGCTCAACAATCATTAATCCTAATTATAGGATATCAACAATTAAAGGGGTTGTCCTGGATTTTTTTAAATGTGGCTACATGAGCTTCAGCACCCCCATTCTGACGGTCCCTACTTGACCATTGCTTACTTGCCCTGCTTTGATGACATGTCATACTTGCTAGTGACTGCTGCGGCCAATCACGTGTGCCATATATGCAAGCATCACTGCTGAGCAGGTATGTCACGTCGTGGCTGTAGTAAAAAAAAACAAAGACCATCATGGACCACCGAAGAAGCGGAGCAGGACTAGGGAAGATCGAACAGGTAAGTAATGTTTTTTATTTTGTGTATTATTACACTGTAGACAAATTTTTGCAACCCAGCACAACTTCCTTTAGTCACAGAAAACCCCCTTTAACCCTTTCTTAGCTTTCTCTCTCTCTCAAAACCTTCTGAAAACCTTCATTTCTACATTTTGTCCCAACCAGGTCCATAGAAAACTGCTCTACTAGTACTTGATGAACCTTTTCTTGTCGTTTAGCTCTCGGATTATGTAAAGTTATTCAAGTTGTGTCCTTTCCATTGTGTTAAAAAATATTAGGCATGTGTTCCTACCTTCCTCCTTGTTCGAGGGTTCGGTATATTTCACTTGCCTCTAGTCTCTAAGTAGACGTAAATGCCATATAGACCGGAGCGTTATCTTGTTATATTGTCCTTTGTGTTCTTATTGCGGCCATAAAATGTTTTCATTTACAGTTATGCTGAATTAACAATTTCTCCATCATTAGCAGAACACACACTGAATCTTCTCCCCTCTCCTTCTGATTACTTAAATGGTCTCTTTTTTTTTTCACTTGCATTTTCCAGAAGACCCCGGTGTCTCCCTTCATCTTATCTTTCACATCTAATAGCTCCTTTAGGGTGTGCCCTCAGACTTTCTGATACATCTTAATGATAAATCCTCTACATTATCTTCTTCAGCCCAGGAGAGAGTTCACGTGAAATATTGCCCTTTTTACAATGGTAATTGTTGCAGGGCTAAATAAGGTTCTGAATTTAAAGCAAGTCTGTGCTTTTAGTGAGGAGCATGTCGGGTGAGACTACGTCTTACAAGAAGTGGGAATCAAAGAAAAAAAAAACCTGGAGAATGTTTTGGGGGTTTCCATAAGTAGTTTGGATGTGTAAAAAATGTTGTCACAAAAAGATACTTTTATAAGAAATTGCAAAACGTTACACATGATACACCACACATTCATTTGCTGAATGTCTATCTTAAAGGGGTTGTCTACTTTGATAAAAATGAGCTTATCACAGGCTATCCGGGTGCATGAACCCCCAGGGAGCAGCTGGAGGAAGTGTTCAGTTTCCTTGCAGCGCCACCGCAGGAAAAGTGATGTATTACATACTGTAGTTCTCACTGAAATCAATGAGCTGCCCATATAGGCACTGACCTGACAGGTCCAGCAGCCATTGGGCACCAATGCAAAATCTGTAACAGTGCCCCCCCAACTATTATGTACCATTTATAATACTGGTGTCTTCTAATGTGGCAGAGGATGCTTTAGGCCCCCTCAGGGTTCAGATCCCGGGTGTGACTGCTCCCTCTGCACCCCCTATGGCTATTCCCCCACCAGCTGTTATCACACTGACACCTGCAGAGGCAATGCACAGTGTATATGTAATGCTAGTACGCATGAGCATGTTTGTGTCTTATGTGCGTAAGGCTACTTTCACACTTACGTCATTGTTTTACGGTATTAAGATCCGGCAGAGGATCTCAATACCGGAAAAAAAAACTTTTCCCTTTGGTCCTCATGCATTCTGAATGGAAAGAGATTTGTTCAGGATGCATCAGGACGTCTCCTCTTCCGGCTGCATTCCGTGTTGTGACTGGACACAAAACCACTGCAAGCTGCGGTTTAGTGTCCAGTCATAAAAACGGAAAAAAAAACGGTTGTAAGTCAATGGTGACGCATCTGTATTTTTAGGATCCTAAAAAAAAACGGTCTTTCTCCCATTGACTTTCAATGTATTTAGTGATGGATCAGTTTTTTCCGTTTTGATTTCACAACGGATGCATCCTAATGTGCATAATTAAAACGGATCGGTTTAATTCTGGTATTGAGATCCTCTGCCGGATCTCAATACCGGAATTCACAACGCAAGTGTGAAAGTAGCCCAACAATGCAATATGTGGGTCTGTACATGTATTCTGTGTTTCATGAGAATGTACTGTATCAGATAAGCTGCGAGTCTGTACTGCACGTGTGTTTTGTCTGAGAACACATATACCGCGTGTCTCTGTGTTTGGCGCATTTTTTTTTCTGTGATGTGGACGTATTCTGTAAATTGATTGTTTTTTTAGTTTCTATGTGTTGTATGAGTCTGTATTGTGGGTGTGATAGGAGTGTTTATTTTCTTGGTGTGTTGTATGAATATATTGTGTGGGTATGGTGTTTGCGTATTATGTGAATCTATAGTTAGTGTATTTGTGTATGGGAATGTATATGTTATGTGTTTATAAGGTGTTGATTGTGGGCGTGGGTAGCGTGCATAGATACAGTGGTGTATCTATCACGAGGCAAACAAGGCACTTGCCTAAGGCGGCACTTGCTAATGGGGCGGCCAAATGCCTTTTTGCCTAGTTAAATATATATTTTTTTCCCCTTGTCCGATCCGAATCCGATCCAATCCATCACTATACAAGCGGCATTGCCGGCGCCGCCGCATAGTGAAGGACTTGAATCAAGTCCTTGATTACTTACTTCCTCCTGCTCCTCCGAGTCCGTCCTGACTACATCCCCTGCTGCGTGCCTGCGTCCACGCGTTGCTGTTGTGAGTCCCGTGCTGTGATGTCACACGGAGGTAGAGTCACGAGCCGGTGGCAATGCTAGGGTTGCAGGGTCTACGCAGCGTGTGCTGACTGTCTAGACCCATAAAAAACGTGAGTACCCTCAAATTACTGTCACCATCTGGTCTGGAGCCCCTGGAGCCTGGAGGATGATTAAATAAGTATTGGGGACGGGTTATAAATTATTCAGAGACACTCTAGGAAATTGGAACAATATACCAGTGACATGGACATTGCATCTGCATGATATTAAAGGGATTCTGTCACCACATATTATATGTGGTGACAGAATCCCTTTAATATCATGCGGATGCAATGTCCATGTCACTGGTATATTGTTCCAATTTTCTACTATTTCTTATCGTTCGCTATTCACTTTTAAATACAGAAAGGAAGATCTGAAGCTCTAACAGGAAAGGGTGGAGCCTAAAAAGGAAGGGCTGGGGTTTGAAGAGGAAGGGGTTTGGCCTTGGCCGGAAGGGGTGGGTCAAATTTATAATAGGGGGGTGCCTGAGTTTAGTCTCGCCTAGGGCAGCACAAAACCAAGATACACCACTGCATAGATATGTACATAGTAGATGAGCGTTTTGTGAGTCGGTATTTTGTGCGTGTGTTATGTGAATGTGTTCATGTTTTTTTTTGTGCTATATGTGACTGGACGAGTTTTATTTGTGTGTTCCAGTATGTGTGCTATGAGTGTATATTGTAGAGACGTATTCCCCAGGGAAAGAGAACCATCTCGCTAGCGCCACCTTCTGGAAGTGGCTCCCTATGAGAGTCAAAGCCAGGCTTTTTAACAAGCCTTAGGACTGTGGTGGCTTACCTCCGCCACTCCAGCTGTGCTAAAACTACAACTCCCAGGATGTACATCTGGTTGGATGCTCTCAGAACTCCACAAAAATGAATTGAGCATGCTGGGAGTAGTTTCAGCACAGCTGGATTGCTGAAGGTTAGCCACCACTGCTTTAGGACATGGCAAGGTAAGCCAAATAATACCCATTCGTAGACAGCTATTTCAGGGTGTTTGCCCCTCATCAGCATGGAGTAGGATTTTGGCTGGCTGAGTGCAGTGCCTTGAACACAACTTAGGCTGGGTGCTGGCTCTCCTTAAAGAGAGAACCCAATACTCCTACTCTGTACTGATGAAGGACACCCCAAAACAGCTGTATGTAGATCAATATTTGGCGATATTCCCTTTTCATGTTCCAAGGCTTGTTAAAAAGTTGGAATATGCAAAATAAATGTGGAGCCCCAGTTATGGGTCTACAACACAATGAAAGCCAGATATCCCTCAAAGGAAGGAAAACCAAGCAAAGGGGTGTCTCCATTACAGAGATCACCAAATCCACCATATTAAGTGGCCCCTATGTCAAGATCCCGTTTTTTTACAAGCTTTAAGGAGATGACGGGGAAAACCTAAGCCAGGTATCCATCCACAGACAGCTGTTTCGGGGTGTTGCCCCTCATCAGTGTGGAGTAGGATTCTGGCTAACCGGGAGCAATGCCTCGGAGACTACACAAACACAACAATAGCTGATCTCAGGGAGACCAACTACAAAAAACACTGCGGAGCCTCACTTAAGAGTCTCAACACAGCAATCCGAAATGCAAAGCTCCCTGGGAAACAGGAATATGCAAAATAACTCCACACTGATGAGGGGCAACACCCCGAAACAGCTGTCTGTGGATGGATACCTGGCTTAGGTTTTCCCCGTCATCTCCTTAAAGCTTGTAAAAAAGCGGGATCTTGGCATAGGGGCCACTTAATATGGTGGATTTGGTGATCTCTGTAATGGGGATACCCCTTTGCACCGGTTTTCCTTCCTTTGAGGGATATCTGGTTTCATTATGTTGTAGACCCAATACTGGGGCTCCACATTCATTTTGCATATTCCTGTTTCCCAGGGAGCTTTGCACTTCAGATTGCTGTGTTGAGACTCTTAAGTGAGGCTCTGCGGTGTTTTTTGTAGCTGGTCTCCCTGAGATAACTATTGTTGTGTTTGAGTAGTCTCCGAGGCATTGCTCCCGGTTAGCCAGAATCCTACTCCACACTGATGAGGGGGCAACACCCCGAAACAGCTGTCTGTGGATGGATACCTGGCTTAGGTTTTCCCCGTCACATCCTTAAAGCTTGTAAAAAAGCAGGATCTTGACATAGGAGCCACTTAATATGGTGGATTTGGTGATCTCTGTAATGGAGACACCCCTTTGCTTGGTTTTCCTTCCTTTGAGGGATATCTGGCTTTCATTGTGTTGTAGACCCATAACTGGGGCTCCACATTTATTTTGCATATTCCTGTTTCCCAGGGAGCTTTGCACTTCAGATTGCTGTGTTGAGACTCTTAAGTGAGGCTCCGCAGTGTTTTTTGTAGTTGATCTCCCTGAGATCAGCTATTGTTGTGTTTGTTAAAAAGTTGGACTTCCAGAAGGTGGCGCTAGCAAGATGGTTCACTTTCCCCGGAAGATACCTATTTGCATATTTATTTCCCATGGAGTACTGCCAATAAGTCTCCATGCACAGCTGGTCTCTTTAAGGAGAGCCAGCATCTTGAACGAGTGAACAGTATGTGTATTTTATTTGTGTATTGTGTGTGTTTTATGCGTATCCAATGTGTGTCCCTTGAATCTGTTCTGTTTGTCTGTGTTGTGCGAGCGTATGCACTTTGTATGTTTGTTTTGTTAATATGTGTCATCATATATATATATACTGTATGTACTGTCTATAATACAAGCGTGTATTGGGTGTTGTATGTGTTTGTTTTATGTACTTGTATGCTGTGTGTGGTAGTTGACCAATCTGATGTAACTTTTAGTTTTATTTGTGTGCTGCATGAATATAAGTGGTGTGAGTGTATATAATGTATCCTTTTAGTAAGTGTATAGGAGCTATCTGAGTCTCTTGTAATATACGTTGTTTGAGTGTATGTCTATACAGTTTATGAGTGATACACGAGCCTAAGTAGTGTGAGTGTATGTGTGTTGTTTGTTTGATGTGAGTGCATGAGTGTTGCACAAGTATATATGGTATGTGAGTCTATTGCGTGTCCTGTTTTTGTATATACACTCTCTATACATTTCTTTGTTGCTTAATTCACACAATCAGTGACTTCCCTCGATACAAGACGTTTATACCGCGCAGACCTTCTCCCTGTGTGCAAACAATTTTGCCTAAATAACCCAAAGAGCAGATAAGAAGATTAAAAAAAAAGAAAGAAAGAAAAAGGCCGTCCAAGGGTTAACGTAATCCCTCTTCTCTCTCCCAGCTTAGGCTAAAGTACAAATGCTTGTGCCAGTCTGAAATGAGATACATTGGCGGCTGCTAAGATCTCCCATGGGGTTCGGACGATGGGGAAGAAGCACCCCCCCCCCAGCCCTCACCCACAGGTTAATGCATATCATCTTCCTCGTAACCCATATATCTGTTAAAAAAGACTTCATCTAACATGTCATCAGGACAACTAATTAGCCGCTGTGCTTACTCTAATATACTCTCCTAAAGGTTAGGACGCCTCGAAGACTCGGAGGAGAACCACTGTCAAGGTAGCCCTCTCCAAGGTAGTTAGGGTGACAAATTTCATCGTAAATGAGGATCAATGTCCCGTACCACTTTGGAATAGTAATTTCTTAATTCTCATTCAAATCCTGCAGGCGAGATAATATAACTTGATCTGAATTAGCCATGTGATCCTGATGGCATCTCGTTAATAGGCTCTTCGCTTTAATTTATGTAATTTTTAAAAATTAAAGAGTCATATTTTAAATCCCTCACTCCAGTCCTTCAGAGTTGAAAAAGTTATACCGCCTGTATAAATCAGGCTTGGCAAAAAAAAAAAAAAAGAAAAAGAAAAAAACTTTCTATCTTGTTGACTGCACTTTGCTGAAGTTTGGCGTCATCTCGGCTCGGCTTTCTCGCCTGCCGGTGGGAAGCTCTGGGAAATGATAGCATGTAGGAAGCTTAGACACATCACTAGGCCTATGCTGGGACTGGATTAACTCCTGCCTGGGCAGTTAAGGAAAACAAGTTTATTGTGTAGCTTGCGGGAGGTTTTAAGGCGTGGTACTGCCGACCCATGCCGGGAAAGGAGACAATGTCACCAAAATGTGCAGCTGTGAAGCAGGAGACTACTGAAAAGCAGTAGATGGGAGCACAAACGCCCTCTTAACCTGTGCTGCACACGGCGATACAAATTCTACCGTACAAGGGGTAGTTAAACCGCGCACTGTGTTTATTCTTTCCCTAAACCTGAAATTGCTCCGTCTTAATTCTACCTGCGTGTAATCTTTACAGATCCCGTCCGCCCTGATTTGTATGATCAACGCTGAGGTTTTTCCTGTCTTATATTATCAGGGATATATATGATTTATTCGCTTGTTCGCCGCCTGGACATTATTTTTGGATAAAACTCGTTCCATCCTTTTGGACAATGGATTATATATTTTTTTCACTTTTTTTTTTAGTTTTGTAAATGTTTTTGAAGGTCTTTTTGTGAAATTTCTTGTCCCAAGGTTAGGACGAACAATGCTTTTGTGTGGAGATCACATTTTTGCATTCCTACGTGATCTAGAATTAATGTGCTTGTTATTTTAGAAATTGAAATGACAAAAACGACCCAAGAAAAAAAATTGGGGCCGAACAGAACTCTTGCCTGGTGACCTCCTTTTCAGATGCAGATCCACAGATTCCCAGGCTCCTCTTCTGCCATCCAAGACGGCCATAACACTTCTCAGACCACCTGATGCCCTCTGTGCATTTGGTAGTCCAAGACACTTCCTTCTGTCCTTGGATTGGACAGAACTAATCACATGAGCAGTGGGACAAATCCAAGGACAGGGCTTAACACTACCAAATGCACAGTGTACATCAGAGAGTCTGAGAAGCGGTGTGGCCATCTTGGATGACAAGAGGAGTCCGGATATGCAGCCAAAAAGATGAAAGGAGTTACCATAAAAGGGTTCTGTTTGGTACCCTAGCACAGTGTTTCCCAACCAGTGTGCCTCCAGCTGTTGCAAAACTACAACTACCAGCATAACCGGACAGCCTTTGGCTGTTCAGGCATGCTGGGAGTTGTAGTTTTGCAAATGCTGGAGGCACACTGGTTGGGAAACACTGCCCTAGCAGATGTAATTTTTTTCTTGAGCGTTCCTAAAATTTAGTATTTTTTTTAATACTAGGACACTAATTGGCTATTTCAGCTCTGTCTCCTTTCCACCTAGATTCAGAATTTTTAGTCACAAATAGAGTTGAGCGAACTTGTATTTTAAGTTCGGCATCCAAAGTTCGGGTTGGGATTATCTTAGAATCCCGTTATGGATTCGCTACCACGGACCATAACGGAATTTGGAATCCAAATTCGCGCAACTGTCTTTCACTGCTCTACTTCCTTCTTCTCCTCCACACACAGCACAGGATCTCCGCTCCTCATGTCACATGATCATTATACCAGGCCCTTTATCACCTCTTATCCAATCCAGTACTGAGCCACGCCCCCTGCACTGATCACATGACGGTGACATCACCCCAGGTCCTTAGTGTTGTCCAAGGTTTGGGTTCATCGAAAAATCCCCTTATGGATTCAAAATTCGATTATGGTCCGTGGTAGCGGAATCCATAACGGGATTCTAAGATAACCTCGACCCGAACTTTGGACGCCGAACTTAAAATATAAGTTCGCTCAACTCTAGTCACGAACAAATGGACTATGTTCAAAGTTGCATCATGGCTTCCATTCACAAACGAACAATGCTTGCCAATGGATCCTTAGAAAACCACAACAGTAGAACCATCAGCAGGTGTTCAAATCCACCACAGCACCTCCCCTGGGCAAATGAGGTATTACCTGGTGCTGATTCAAATCAATAGTCTGTAAATTTGATGCAATTTGCTAGATTTGTACTAACCTAAAATGCAAGGTATATTTTATATGGTGTGAGACTGGACCATTCAGACTGTCTTTTTTCCCAGGGTTTATTGGGCATACACAGCAAAACTATGCAGGCTTGCTTCAGCTAACAAAATAACAGTTGATGGAAATAACAAAAAAATGCGGTCATTTAGGCTTCTCACCAGCTTGTAGGTTTTCACCTAGAAATTCCACTTTGCATAGTGGTCTTGTCCGTGGTTTTCCTCTCAGACCAGCACACACACACACTGCTCTCTGGCAGCCTGCCTTTTGATTAGTTTTCAACCTGGTTGCGGTAGGAACACCCGGGATGGAGTATGGGAGTGACCTTCCCACCCAAGCTATTCAGTCACTCTGACAACCTACCTCCGGGACTTATATCACTGACAGTAGCAGCCTCTGTGATACATACCTGCCATCTATGACCTCACCCATTGACTGCTTACAATGGGTATTGGTTTGGTTTGATTTTTTAATAGTTTGGTAATTTTTCCATCTTTTAAATTATTTTTGATTGCATGTGCAGTACCCACGACCTGGGGGTATCTGCAATTGCTTATGTTTTAATGTCATGTTTTATTATGTTACTGATGTCTGCTCCAGTAAATGAAATATGGTTTTCAGGAACACGACTAACCACCCTGTTCCTCTCCTCTTGGAGAAGGCTGGTCCTCCTTCCTGCAAGGAGCGGCAGTTCCAGAAAAATAGTGAAGAAGCAACTACTCCAGGGAACCTTAACTAGTACTCTTGTGAGAGAATACTGTTTTCAAAAGATTCAGTGTACCTAGACAGCAGAATGATCAGCAAAACCACAGCTTTACAGACCATACTGTAGGTGATGGACTACGTCTCAGGCACCCATCACCTACAATTCCAGTCTAATTCCTGCAAGTGCCATTTAATTGCCCCTGGGAGCAAAGACCTGAGGGAGTGACACATCGTCTTATCAGGTCCACTACCATTCCCATCCTTTGCCCCTGCTCCTCAGGGGCTTGCTGCATATGCTTTTTAAATTCTACTTTCTTTCAATGACTATGGAAGCAGTTATCTCGTCTGAGCTGCTATTCTGAGCTGTGTACAGCAGTTTCAAAAATCAACTTTACAACGGCCACATGGACATGTCAGAAAATGATTCCTGAGGTCATTAAGCAGGTGAGTGAAGGGGTTTGGGAGGAGGTGAGCAGTGACCATCATCTTTTGTCATCTGCTCCCCACTTCTCCATTCTGGCTCCCTGACTAGTCTTATGCTTCCCATCTGTCAGGTACAGTACGGCTCTTTAAAGTAAGGAAGGCAAAAATTAAAAATGTCGCCCCAAATAATTGCTTGGTTTTTAAGAGCTGAAAGTGGTTTTCCAGGATTTTAATGTTGATGACCAGCGGGGGTCTGACACTTGGTAGCCCCGCCGATCAGCTTGTTGAAGAGAAAGCTGCACTTCATTGTTTACCGGCTCGTCATCGACATCCCATAGGTGAGCAGGTGTAATTACAAGAAGCCGTCCCATAGAAGTGAATGGGATGGCTTCTTGTAGTTACACCTGGTCACCGCTGTGAGGCCTCTTTCGTGTGTCACCCGTTGCCTTATTGCGGCCCACATATAGCGGGTCCGCAATACACGGGGCACCGGTCGTGTGCATTCCGCATCACGGATGCGGACCCATTCACAATGGGTCCACAAATCCGGAGATGTGGTGCGGAACGGAACCACGGAATGGAAGCACTACGAAGTGCTTCCGTGGGGTTCCGTTCCGTGCTTCCATTCAGCAAAAAGATAGAAATTGTTCTACCTTTCTGCAGAACGGACGGATCGTGGACCCCATTCAAGTGAATGGGTCCGCGATCCGCATGTGGCTGGCCCACTGTCGGTGCCCATGCATTTCGGACCGTAATTTGCGGCCCGCAGCACAGCCACGGTTGACACATGGTCATGTGAAAGAGGCCTGATGCTAATAGCGAGCAGGTAAATGATTAAGGGAAGGCTGCGTTCGCATGAAGCGCAGCTTTTTCTTCATCCAGCTGATTGGCGGGGCTGCTGATCTGATATTGATGACCTCTCCTGGGGATAACTCGTCAATATTAAAATCCCAGAAAACCCCTTTAGTATAATTAGTGTCATGTCATGGAAGTTAAAAAAAAAAAGGAAATTAGAATGTCTTTAACACAGAACATCTCTTGTAAATACTATAACTAAAATGTAGAGATGAGTGAATCGATCAGAACTCGATGCAGGTTAGGTTTGGCCAAAGTCGGTCGAATTGACTCTTCCCGAAACACAAATGCTCTAACTGGCCCCACAATTTGTGTGTGACACTCTGAGGTCTCCTAGGACTAATATTTTTTTCTCTTGTATCTCTTACATTAAAAAATAAATTATCTCAATAATTTCACTTTCTCTCCAAAATTGGAGGCAAGCAAAAATTTTGATTTGACTCCACCTTCGACATTCAAGTAAAACCCGATTAGTTTAGAATCAAATCAGTAATCCCTAAAAATGAGATGGCAAAATATAGTCCTACAAATATTGCATTCAAATTTTAGATTTAGAACTTTGGATTTCATCTCTGCAAAATAACAAACAAAAAATGTTTTTTTTAAATGTCTTTTTTTTAAAAATGCAGACATCTGCATTGAAAAAAATCTCTACCTACTGCTCAGTGCCTGAGATTAAACACTACAGTGCACACTTATTCCTCGAGAACTGGGATGATTAAGAAGTTCATAGAAAAAAAATTGAAATCATAAAGGCGGCTTTAAGCTCCCTTGTGTTATCTCTTACCTATTTTCCGAGAACACTTTGTAGTTCAATCATTATAAAGGCAGGAAGCAACACAGCAATTCAGACCCTTTTCAACTAATAACAATTCATTATTGTAAGTACCAGGAAGATTCAATCTGCCCCTGCGTCTGCAGCGAGAAAATAGCACCAATGAATTGCTGTCGGGGCCGGTGACTGGAAGCCGGGTGAAATAGCCTGCTGTTCTCAGGGAACGCTGCCTTTATCTTGGCCGCAAACACAGATATACTTAAACATGCAACAGCGTGTATTCCTACTGACTGCTGAAGACCTAATGACATCATTTTGGGCTTTTATTTCAATATATCAATACCGTTTGCCCAGCTAGTACATGAAAAAAAAAGCCCAAAAAAATTGCTAAGTAAAAAACAATCACGGTTAAGTGTCTGCTTTGTCATTTCTACAGATCACGAAGGCAAAGGGGTTTGTGAAAGGCTAAGTAACCACTTGTAGGGAAAGCAACAAGAAAACGAATGTGGAGTGGATGTAAGAGGGCATGTTAGACCAGGGACCTCTGACGCTCCTTCGCTGTTATTTGCAAAAAAAAAAATTACTAAAATATCTCCACCAACATCAGGTCATTGGGTCGTAGACAAAAGAAAACAATCAAACAAGGAACTGGGCAGGAGGAAGGTTTACTATCAATTAGTCCTGGCTTGTTCTATTATATAGTTCTATTATATATAGGAATGAGACTTTTTACATTTTATTTTTTTATAATTTTTTAAAAAATTGTACCAAATGACAAAAAAAACAAACACCCATCTCTAGTCGTTGGGGAATGGGTGGTCATTCGTGACTAGAATAGTTGCCAAGTGTCCTGAATTTGCAGAGAGTGTCCTTGATTTCCAGAGCCAGTTCCGACAAATCTGGGCCAACAATGGGCGAGGATACTCTAAAACCTGCCCTTAAATGGGCATTCCCAGGTGGTTGCGGTGCATTTCTGATGCCCGGAATTTGTTAAGTATGGACCAGGAATCCTCTGTCCATGACGAATGCTGAGCACCTTTCTCTAGCAGCATGTACTTAAGTGGGACCGAAAAGCTTAAAGGGGTTTTCCAGGAGTTTGATATTGACGGCCTATCCTCAGTAGAGGTCATCAATATCTGATCGGTGGGAGTCCAACACCCAGGCCTCCCGCCAATCATCTGTTTGAGGAGACCATTGTGCTCTGGGGAGTTCTGCGACTTCCTCATAGCTTACCAAGCACAGTGCCGTTCATTGTATAATGGCTCTTCTTGGTACTGCAGCCCAGGTCTTTCACTCGAATCGTACATAGCAGCAAAGGGACCATGTGACCAATGAAGTTGACATTACTGGCCTAGGAAAAGGTAGCAGCACTCACCAAAGCACCATACCTCTTCAAACAGCTAATCAGTAGTTATGCTGGGTGTTGGACCAAAAGATATTGATGATCTATCATGAGAATACGTCACCAAGATTTATCATGTAAAATTCATTTAAAGAGGCCTATAGGGTAAAAAAAAAAAAAGGCTGCTTCGAAAACAGCAGTACATCTCACCATAGCTTGTGTTCGGTATTGCAGCTCAGCTCCATTCACCTCAATAGAGTCGTGCAAAAACAAAAAGTTTTTCTTCTTTGCATTTTTAGTACCTCAGATCTAAGGGTTCTACAAATTGTATATTGTAGTATATTTTACTGTTTGTTCCATGCCGTTACTGCCAGCAATGAAGTTTGTCAATGGCTGGCAGGAAAAGGGTTAATAACCCTGTTCCTCCCCTTTTGGTAGGAGAGTGCTAGTACTGCTTCCTGCCTGGAGGGGAAGTTCCTGTGTAGCTAGAGTGAGGAGAGGAAGCAACCTGCAGTGCTCCTGCTCCTCACTCCACAGAGATATCTACTACAATTTGTCCTCAAATAAAGCCTTGAAAGTCCAGACAGTATAGTGAACTGCTACATCTGCATCGACAGACACTGCTGTAATACAATACAGCCAGGGCCGGCGCTACCTTAAGGCAGACCAAGCGGCTGCCTTAGGGCGCACCCGGCGCAGAGAAGCGGTGGGCGGAAAAAATCACTTGCCATGCGCCGCCCGCCCACCCGCCGCAGCGGCAGCCCTCACTGCCCACCAGCCCTCACTGCCCAGTACCCACCAGCCAGAGCGGCAACACGGTCAGTCACGCCTCAGGTGGGGTCATGTGACTGATGAGTGGCGCGGCTGGCGCTGCGGCCAGGAGACACTGGAGGCTGGAGCTGTGTTAACTCCCACAGCCACTGCCGTTAACTTGGATGAGTAGAGTGCATGATTAAGTTTATTATTGGGGGGGGGTGTGGCATGATGGGAGGGGGGACAATGTAGTCTGTGCCAGAGGGGGAATGTGACACAATAGGGGTGATTTGACATGGATGGAGGGGAAGAAATGTGACATGGGGGCATGATGGCTGACATGGGGGTGTTCTGCCAGATCTGCAGAATTATGTGTATGGAGACGTCTTAAAGTGACAGTCATCAGTCAGTAAAATACAGCATCTACATTAATTTGTACTCTCGCGGGCTCGCTTCGCTCGCCACGGATCGGGCTCAGCCTCGCTGCGCTTGGCATTTAGTAACACTAACTCTGTGCCGCCATTGATAGTAAAGAAGGAAATGGATGGTAAAGATAGAGACTATCCATCTCTTTCTTTACCATCCATTTCCTTCTTTACTATCAATGGCGGCATAGAGTTAGTTTCACTAAATGCCGAGCGAAGCGAGCCCGCAAGGGTACAGATTAATGAGCGCTGGCAGGGGGAGAAGCTGTATTTTAATGGAGATGAATTTCACTTTAGGAAGTCTCTCTACCCTTAAGTGTGCGCACGCGCGAAGCGCGAACTACTGCAATGAAGGCTGCAGGAATGATTTGCGGAAGCACGCTTGTGCGCTTGCGCAGCACGCCACGTGACTTCCGCTATAGACTTTCGGCAAACTATAGACTTTCGACAGAACAGGGGCATGATGGCTGACATGGGGGGCACGATGGCTGACATGGGGGGCATGATGGCTGACATGGGGGCTGACATAGGAGGCTGATATGGTGGCATGATGGCTGATATGGTGGCATGATGGCTGACATGGGGGCATGATGGCTGACATGGGGGCATGATGGCTGAGATGGGGGGCATGATGGCTGAGATGGGGGGCATGATGGCTGAGATGGGGGCTGACATAGGAGGCTGATATGGTGGCATGATGGCTGATATGGGGGCATGATGGCTGACATGGGGGCATGATGGCTGAGATGGGGGCTAACGGCTGACATAGGAGGCTGATATGGGGGCATGACGGCTGACATGGGGGCATGAAGGATGGGGGCGGATCTGAGGTGTGATTAACATTGGGGGTCTGATTGCTGGTCTGACCTGAGGTGTAATGGAAAATATTGTTTCTTATTATCCTCCTCTAAAACCTGGGTGCGTGTAATGGGCCGGTGCATCTTATAGGGTGAAAAATACAGTCCTCAAACCAGCGATTGAAGCAGAGCGAAGATACCAAGACCACACAGAGGAGAAGCCAGCTGCTGCAGACAGGACCAGGTGAGCTGCGGGGGATGGGGGGTTTGGGGGGGCGCCAAGATGTAGCTTCGCTTGTGTTGCCAAAAATCCTTGCACCGGCCCTGAATACAGCTAAGCCACCCATCACCAAACAACTACTAGGCCAGTATGATCGAAGTGCTGAATTGCCACCAACCAACCTGCCTTCATATCCTTGCTGGTGCCAGGGAGGAATTGCACTAAAGCATGCTACTACTGTATGTATTTCAAGTTGTATAATGCACTGAGTAAAAAGGACTTTGTTACGTTAACTCTGGCCTTCTTTTTCAGTGCTATAATTCCACTACACAGATAATAGTCTGAGCGAGTAAACCTGGCACAACACCTCATCGGGGCCACTACCACTTCTATCCTCTACACTGGATTCTCAGAAGGTCACTTCACATGACAGTGCATAGCTCCCTACTGTGACTGAACGAGAGTGGAACTGTAAGTATAACTGCCTGCCAGTACTAGTTGGAAAGCCCCACTACCCAACTTTTAGATGAATGTTTATTTGCCATGGATGATTTCCCTGGTTTACCTTTTGGTTACACAATAATGGACAGTAAGGAAAGGAGCAATGAGTGCCTATTTTGTTGTTATGGGCACCATGACTATATTATCATGAACTCGGCTGTTACCTCCCTTTCCTTTACTGACGGGATGACCTTTAATCTAAGTGGTCTATTCAAGTCTGCTCCTTCTCTGCTCATACCCTGCTATATCTGCAACGCAATATTTTAAACTCTTGTTTGGAATGTATTAATATCTGCCATAGCTATCCAGACAATTCCCTCATTAAGGACCTGAGGATCTATCTTCCTTTCTCAAATGTATTTTTGGATGGACTAGTTCAGTCCTTTCTTCTTGTGTATTTTGCTCAAACCACCTCCTTTCAAGATTTTTTTTCCCAGTTTCAAGTCGTGGTACTGCTGGCTGTCCATGACTACATACATTCTGCCTTGTCCTTTGGTTACTGCATTTGGTTTCTGAACTCTTCTCCTGATCATGACTTTGGCTACAATCTTGACTACGTCCTGCTGACTGTGCTCTTGCCTTGTTCCTTGGTTACTGAATTTGGCTCCTGTGTCTCACCTAGGAGTTGTAGCTTCTCCTATTTCTGGTATGTCCTGGTTCTATCGAAGGCCTCCTCCTAGTCAATGTTGCTCATCCCTCCTGGTCCTGTCCAAGCTCTATTCCAGGGCTGCTTTAGTATTTTTTAGCATCCAGCAGACTCCAGAATAACCAAGTTGTGCAATCAATTTGTTGAAGCCACAGCATCCAAAAATAAACACATATCAAAAATCAAAGACCTTGTTCTTCTTGATACTTTCTAAACAGTATGTCTGCCTCCACTAGGTACAAGTCACAAGGAGATCATGCTTTCAGGAGAGACAGGTCTACCAGCTTCATGGTTCTGACCCAGACTGACTGTCTAATGCCTCTATTTATTCCCCAGTAATGATTCTAGTGACTACAACTTAGAACATTTCAGAATAACTTCTACTGGAGTGGGGTGGAATGGTAGGTCCCTCTACCAATCTTACCTACCATTCAAAAAAAAAAAAAAAATCCACCCCATAAATAAAGTCTGAATAAACAATTTCCAACCAACTACACTTTGCTGAAATCCTACAGCTTTCTGGATTCCGTTTATCTCACCCATCTGAGCAATCTGGGCGAGATACTGTATAAACCCCCTCCAGTACTTTACCAAAGACAATGTAACACATCTCATGATGTATCTTTAAAAACATCATTTCAAATGATATTTTTTTTTACATTACTTTTCAGTGATTGAGAGATAAATCAATATACATTAATTAACCAGTTTATAGCAAGACCACCTAACCTTCCATATATGATATGCAGAACATGCAAGAATTTTATTTCCGTACCGTCATGGAAATGTCACTGGACATGGCTGATGGAGATAGCTGCCAGTCCCTCAGATGTGAATGGAAAGGAGGTTACGCATGAGCACTGCCTCTCCTTTTTTAGAACTGGTTTGTCAATATGGGGTAGAGGAACATTTGAGTCCCTTCAGACTTGAGGGTCTAGGAGCGACCTACTGTACCAACAATGGTATTCCTGGACATAATGAACACAAGGCAATGGATATAATCAGAAAGGATGTGCACAAAAATGACAAGCTCATGGTGTGCTAGGGTTGGATAGAGATATATATAACTAGATAGATAGATAGGTAGATAGATAGATAGATATGAGCTAGATAGATATGAGCTAGATAGATAGATAGATAGATAGATAGATAGATAGATATGAGATAGATAGATATGAGATAGATAGATATGAGATAGATAGATAGATAGATAGATAGATAGATATGAGATAGATAGATAGATATGAGATAGATAGATATGAGATAGATAGATAGATAGATAGATAGATATGAGATAGATAGATAGATAGATAGATAGATAGATAGTGAGATAGATAGATATGAGATAGATAGATAGATAGATAGATAGATAGATATGAGATAGATAGATATGAGATAGATAGATAGATAGATAGATATGAGATAGATAGATAGATATGAGATAGATAGATAGATAGATAGATAGATAGATAGATAGATAGATAGATAGATATGAGATAGATAGATATTAGATGATAGATAGATAGATAGATAGATAGATAGATAGATAGATAGATAGATAGATAGATACGAGATAGATATGAGAGAGAGATAGATAGATAGATAGATAGATAGATAGATAGATACATTTTTACCTGGTATCTGAAAGAATTAACAGAATGATAAACAGACTTCTCACACAGAAATAATACAAAAAGCATACAGTATATGTTACATAAAACACAGTTATTTTAATGCCTGCTTCTGAATTATATTATTTTTTGCCATTAGGCCCCTTGATACATATTTAGTATGAGGCAGTAATGCAGGGAGAAAGGTTTTAGCTGAAATAGATGAATCCCAGAAATCAGAACACAGTAAGGAAACAGGAATTAGCACAGAAATAGAGTGTAAAATAAGTAAGCGCTTTTACCAGAGAAACGCAGAAATCTAATCGTATAAGTGCTACTTATCTCTGGTCTTCCTCCCCTCCAGCGATAGATCATGTGACCGCACCATTATATATTTATGATTTCATTTTACACAGCCAGATCCCAGGCTGGAGGGATCATACCAATGTGTTTCACCGCGCTCCTTCTCCAGGAACACAAACACTTCACCTCCATATTTATAGGGCTTTTCAGATTTTAGTAGAATAGTCAAATATATGGGACATTTATGGAAATCTCACTATGTTGTAAATTATTTCTCCAAAATTTAGGTATTTTGATTCATTTTCAAAATGAGGTTACATTTTTTTTCTCTTGCAAAAGTAAAGATTTGTTAAAACAAATTTTTTAAATTGATTCTATTTTATGAAAAAAGTGAAGTAAAATAAATGTCTAAAATGAATAGCTTTATTTTCATAAAATAATAATAATATTTATAATGTTTGCATGAGATTTGATGGCAGGAATGTGGGAGGCACTGGGTGTGATAGGGCCGCCTCTCTATCCCTCACCCTCTAAAATACCCCGTCCCTTTCTTTCTTTTTTTATCTCTTCTTTTTTCACTCTTCCCCCTTTAGATTTCTTCTCTTTCCTATGTCTCTTTTTGATCTTTGTCATTATTTGTTGTCTTGTCTATGTCTGTTTACATCAGCACAGTTTTTCTTGACATGCGCCTTTTGGGAGGACAGTTTCTATCCTTTCATTTATTGCTTCATGTGTCTTGTCTGTACATTTTGATATTTTATTATTACTGTTGAAAACAACCAAAATGAGATTTGGAAAAAAAATTGGAAAGTAATAATAATAATAATTATATTCATCATGATCATTAGAGATGAGCGAACTTTAAAAAAAATTTGATTCGGCTGCTACACCGAATTTTACGAAAAATGTGCTTCATGATGAATTTCTTTGTGATTATTTGGTGCAATGACGGGGCTGTGATAGCACCACTCCCCATCATTGTACCCCTCAGATGCCACGTTCATACATGATCGCGGCATCTAAGAGTAATAATACAATGTAAAATTAACAGAGAACAAATTACATCATACTTACCACCTCCATTTGCTCGCAATGGGTCGGCCACCACCATCTAGCTGGAAAATCTTGTGCAAAATCTTGCGCGGTCTGAGACGCCGTCATCACTCCGGCAGGTGTGGTGGTGTCATATGTCACTATGTACGGGATTTCAGACGAGACCTTCAATCAAGATGGCGGCGGCTGGCCCGTTGTGAGCAAATCGAGGAGGTATGTATGATTTTTTTTGTTTTTTTCATTTCAGGTTAAATCGATTCACTACCACGAATCACAAGGTAATTCGACATAGCAGTAAATTTAATTTATCCTGAAATACAGATCGAATTCCACTTTGTTGGATTCAATTCATTAATCTCTAGTCATCATCATGCACACACATCATTTTATATTAATATAACACAAGTGATAAAGCTCAATAAAAAAATAAAAAAAATTAATGATATTAATATAAAATAAATTATCTATTAATAATATATAATATAAATGAGAAAACTAAATAAATGTAATAAAAATAATCAAAATAAATTGTAAAAATATTGATAAAAATAAAAGGAGAAAAGTGTAACTAGTTTGTACGTTAATATACATAGAAGAAAAAAAAACTTCTGCAATCCAGGTTTTAGTTATAGTTTTGAATTCAGTTTGGGATCAACTCAGTGCTTTAAAAAAACTACAAAGTGACTTAAACTTCAAATGTTTTTGAATGATCTTTTCTTGACTTCATAGTTTTTCAGAGAACTGTTTCTAAGTAGTCTCCCCTGAGCATGTACGTTTCAGAAGTGCCACTGACCATCACGCGTCGAGGCGGACATGAAAACGGCTACAAACCAGATGGATCCCCCCATTAAAAAGACCAAATGAGAAAAGGAATACATTTTGTCGTGAACTTGTCAATAATCCTATACCCGAAAATGACCTTGAAGTGCCCGGAACATTTCAAGATAATACAAACCCTAAACATGTTGTCAGCCCTAGGAGGTTATATGTAAAGTATAACTTCAAATATTCTAATCGCAAATTTTAATCGTGAATATCGCCACTTTGGAAATTCACGAAGATTTAGAATATAATATGAACCCATGATCCCTCCCTGCTTCTTGCTTATGGGCCAGCAGTGTCATTGCTGTGCAATCTGCTTTCCTGTGTCATTACATTAGATAGTTAGTTAGTTAGTTAGTTAGTTAGTTTATATATATAAGGGTACTTTCACACTTGTGGCAGGACGGATCCGGCAGGCTATTCAGCCTGCCCGATCCATCCTGCTGCAAGTGCACGCGTACTGCCGTGCTGCCGCTCCGCCCCCATTGACTATAATGGGGCGGAGCTACGTCACAGCACGGCAGTGCATGGCCGGAGATCGCCGGACTAAAAGTCCTGCATGTCCGACTTTTCAGTCCGACGATCTTTGCTGTGCACTGCCCTGCTGCACCGTAGCTCCGCCCCCAGCCCCATTATAGTCAATGGGGATGGAGCGGCAGCACGGCAGTGCACGGGCACTTGCGGCAGGACGGATCCGGCAGCCTGAATAGCCTGCCGGATCCGTCCTGTCGCAAGTGTGAAAGTACCCTTATACAGATAGTTAATGGGAGATAGTCAGTGTAGGTTAGATAGTGATATAGTGTAGCTGATAGGTTCCAGTGCAGGGTGTTAGGTAGTGTGATATGTTCTGCTGTCCATACATACATGCTACATATATAGTGCTGTGATGTCACAAGTTCACAACAATACTTAGTGCACCAATCACTAATATGTAGTCAGACCTGCTAAAATGTGAAGTTGCACGTATTGCAACAAAATATGCGCATCATTAATTGCCGATTTGTGCAATCTTGAATATATTGGAGCACTCTATCTGCATATAAAGCTATTGTAATGTTCTGCCTGCCAACCATTTTCTCAAGTCTCAGGAGACTTCTAGCAGCTTGAAAAATTTAGCAAAAGTAACTCACGCCTATATTGCGTGCGCAATACGCGCATATTACATTGCTGATTTTCGCAATCAAGAAAATAATCACGAATTCAAGAATTCAAGAATTTAGGACAAATATTTGCCCAAATATTAGCAAAATACCGCAAATTCGAATATTGCCCCTGCCGCTCATCACTAGCCATAATGTGCCCCGAAGTTGCAGGAAAAAAAAAAACATTTGACGCTGCCCCAATAATAATTTCCTCATCCCCATTTTGATACGGGGTAAGAACCTGCACAAGAATCTGCTCTACAAAGGAGCTAAAAGGTTCACAAAGGGGAGTGGGCAGCATGATGACTTAAATGGATTAAAACTGTTGACTTGCAACACTGGGATTCTAAGTTCAAATCCAGCAAATGTCAACATTAGAGATGAGCGAAGTTTCAGAAAATTCAGCTGATTGCCAAATTTGCTTTGTCACGAAGCGCATTTTTTGTAAGTAGCAAGTGCAATGACAGGAAGCTGTGATAGCGCCGCTACCCATCATTGAACCCCTCAGATGCTGTGTCCATACATGATCGTGGCATCTGAATGTAAAAGCAGTGTAAAATTAACATTAACAAAAATTTGCTTGCGATGGACCGGCCGCCGTCATCGTGCTTGAAGATCTAGCACAAAATCTCGCACAGCACAAGATGACGTCCCCATGCACGGGATTTCAGCCGAGATCTCCAGTCAACATCAGTATGGAATTTGTATGTTCTGCCCAGGTTTGCATGGGTTGTGTCCAAGTTCTCTGGCCTCCTCCCATACTCCAAAAACATTTGCGATAGGTTAATTGGCTTCTATAAAAGTTGGATTGGATCACCAGGTCCCAGTTGCTAAGCACTGTGGTGTCAAGCAGCTCCCAAAAAGGCGTCCTTTTTATCTTTGCTATGGACCTTAGCCTATCAATTTATTGGCATTGTGGTAAAAAGTTGTAGATCTGAAGTTTTTAAAAATTTAGTTTGCCAGCTTTGCCAAAGTTAGCCAAGAAATTCGATTTGTTGCGAATTCATTTGTCACGAATCGCTATAAGCCGGGTATACCCAGGCCACTCTGCCTAATCATATTCTTCTCACTTGGTGGCCCAATCTCAGTGTGAAGGCTTTGAAGTTTTCCCGACTGCCAACAGTAAATTTAATGTAAAAATAGTGCCTGCTGGCAAGACCAGCGGGTGCCATGGCCACCGGGTGTCTGCTGTTTTAAGGAGCAGACACCTGACACTAATATACACGACCCGCGGTAATGCAAGTTGCAAACTTTTAACCCTACAGATGCCATGGGCATCTGAGTGTGCTCCAGATCCCACCCAGGGGAGCCGGAGTCTATATGCAGCAGCCCCTGTCTTCCTGTATGATGGTACCAGAGATCAGGGCCGGCGCGTCCTATAGGCGGAATAGGCCGCCGCGTAGAGCGCCCCTTGGGAAGGGGCGGTGCTAGGAGCGCCGGCCCCGTCTCATGCTGCAGCCGCCGAGCGCTCTGAATTGAGCCTCTGGCGGCTGCAGCACTGCCCGGGCTGGCACGTCCATGAGGGCGCACCGCCCGGGCGCAGCAAAAGGAGAGGAGCTGACAGGAGGGAAGCGCTCAGCGCTCCTTCCTG
The DNA here is from genome assembly GCA_033119425.1 of Bufotes viridis. Taxonomy (NCBI): domain Eukaryota; kingdom Metazoa; phylum Chordata; class Amphibia; order Anura; family Bufonidae; genus Bufotes; species Bufotes viridis. Next base: position 424,288,547 of record CM065592.1, read on the forward strand.
TCACTCCATTGTAGCTCTTTATGGCCGCGGGCACAGGGGCATCTGTCTCCTGTACCCGGCCGGACTGACATGAAGTGCGCACACAGTGTGCACTTCATGTCAGTCCCCTCGGGTACAGGAAACAAAAGCTCCTGTACCCGTGGACCATAAAGAGCTCGGCCGCGCTAAACTAGAGGTGGTGGTGGGGGGGATTGTGAAGAATGACAAAGGAGGGAGAGAATGACAAGGGGGGGAAGGAAGAATGACAAGGGGGATTGTGAAGAATGACAAGGGGGAGTGGGAAGAATGACAGGGGGTGAAGAATGACAAGGGGGAGTGTGAAGAATGATAAGGAGGGGAGAGAATGACAAGGGGGAAGGAAGAATGACAAGGGGGTGAAGAATGACAAGAGGGGGAGAGAATGACAAGGGGGAGAGAGAACTGGCGTTAGTTAAAGGGGTTCTGAAGTTTATTTAAACTGATGATCTATCCTCTGGATAGATCATCAGCATCTGATCGGCAGGGGTCCGACACCCGGGACCCCCGCCGATCAGCTGTTTGAGAAGGCAGCGGCGCTGGCAGTAGCACCTCGGCCGTCTCGCTGTTTACCGCAGGCGCAGTGACGTCACGACTAGTATCACTGGCCTTGGCGGGGTTAAGCTCTGTTCACTTGAATGAAGCTTAGACCCACCCAGGCCAGTGATACTAATCGTGATGTCACTGCGAGAAGGCTGAGGTGCTACTGCCAGCGCCGCTGCTTCTCAAACAGCTGATTGGCGGGGGTCCCAGGTGTCGGACCCCTGTCGATCCGTTTAAATAAACTGCAGAACCCCTTTAATATGGCAGATCATATGGGTGGGGCATTGTGATGTCACATGGGGGGGGGGCGGCAAACTTTTATTTTGCCTAGGGCGGCAAAAATCCTTGCACCGGCCCTGCCAGAGATGCTTCGCTTCTTTCAACACTATGAATGACACCTATTAAGTTGAACAGCTGTTGCAAAACTATAACTCCCATCATGCACAGGTAGTCTGTGGCTGGTTGTGGTTTTACAACAGCTGAAGAGCTAAGGTCTTTGGATCACTACACAAGTGGCCAAAGCCTGGGGTGGACTGGGAACTTAAAGTGGCACTGCAAAAATACCTAAAAGTGGCCCCATTTTGTAGGTGGTTCCAAAATGGCAAAAGACAGGGCAACACATGTAGACAGGGATAACAGAAGTAGTCAGGGCCAGCAATACTGTAGTGCAGAACCAAATACCACCCCAACAGAACAAAATACCACAGTGCAGCACAATGTACTGCCATCCACACCACACTATGAAACTATTATCATCCTGAAAACAGCAATAAAGTTGAACTCAGGAGGGCCCCTGCGGCCACTGGCCAGGTGCATAAGTGCCTGATGCTCCTATATTAATTAATGCTGACAACATCAGACCTGGATGATTGCCATGAGGAGGCCTTGGGTGGACCCCTGGGTCTTGGCCCACCAGGAATTTTCCCTGTAGGCTCTATGACTAGTCAGCCCCTGGCCAAAGCAATCAAAGCAATAAAGAATCTGAAAACTTAATTTGTCGTTGACATCTTGGCTACATAAGTACAACTCTCATCATCCTGAGCCACTTTGTAGGCTGAGAGGATGGAGACCCTATTCACACCACAGTTCTAGTACAGCATGCTGACAGCAGTGACAACGCTCTGTAATACATAGCTATAGCTGATGGCTGTAAGTCATACATCGATGACGTACGCAATGGATTATGACTCGTATTTCATCAGGCACTTCACATATGATCCCCCAACCGATATCCTCAGCACTCCAGGCTATGTTTAGTGCCAGCAGACGATCTTGGGGTTTGGTTCCTTACACCTAGAACAGTTATCATTTTGCTACTTAAATCTCCAGCCTTTCCAAACCAGCAAGTGAGGGAATGGAAAGCCATAAATAGAGGTGCGGATCAATAGATTTGACTAAGAAAGTGTTTGCATCCTCTGGGGTAAAGATCATTGTGTTTCTAAGTGGCTCAGAGATCTGATCCCTCGCCATTGTGAATGGAATGGAAACTGGATGCCATCACAGGGAGATGCAAGTGCTGCTGCGGTGAGGTAATGTGGTAAAGAATAGCACACCGAGAGCAATGGAATCCTGTCCTCATGAATCTTCATGGACGTGGGAAACATTAACATTCTCCCATTCGACGTAGAGCTTGGAGATCAGTTTTTTCACCTCTTTACATTAAGATTTCAATGATGGGGGACTCCCTTTAAATTAGACCTGTTTTACAGGTTCACATTGTATCATTATTTTGAATACAAAGGTGAGAAAGAAATACCAAGCCAGTGTCTGGCACAGCCACCAAAGAATGTTTAATCTGCCACCTATTTTCAGTTACCATTCCGATTAGAAGATCTAAGGCCACCCAAATGTATTTATGCAAGTCCACAGGTTAGACTTAGTCATTAGAGGTTTAGAGTACTACTGTAAAATAAGGCAGCAGAAAACAGGAGCGATCTCACAGGTAACAGACCTATCAGATCCTAAAGAGCAGCAGGAGAGTTAAAACAAGCATTTGTCAAAGCCAACAGAGTTAGAAGCCACCAAACAGTAAACAAGGGGTTAATCCAGAAACAAGCTGAGAAGTCAAAGCCAGGAGAATCAGTATAAGCCTAATTAGTAGACAAGGAGTTAATGCAGAAACAAGCAGAGAACAAAAGCCAGGAGAATCAGTACAGGTTTAATCAGTAAACAAGGGGTAAATCCTAAGACAAACTGAGGTCAATACAAGGTCCAAGAAATATGCAGCCCTGTTCTGAGCACAAGAATAAACTGGAGCCAGGACAAAATCATAGGCATCTGATAAGCAGTAAATGCATAATTTAAAACCTCCACATAACTCTGGGATTGGGCACTTAGTCAGGAACCTGATTGACAGGCATCCAGAGCTTGGCTGGTCGGCATCACAAATCTCCTGAAACAGCCTTGCACTGGAACATAGCTGGGAAAGTTCCTGACAATAACCTGCAACCCAAGCAGGCTCAGTGCAATTATTAATAAAGAGATCACCCTCCTATAATGACCATTGAGATAAACCATGACAACAGTAGTTATCACCACTTTTCCTGCTTTGTAGTGTTATATGCTTTCCTTGGGGTTATGAGAAAGGAGAACTCCACTATCTCTAGGTACTTAAAGGGAAGTTGTACCATAAAAATAAATTTTAATCTGCAGGCAGCATGTTATAGAGCAGGAGGAGCTGAGCAGATTGATATATTGTGTTATGGGAAAAGATTCAATAAAACTTGTATTTCATCCTTTAAATTCCTGCTCATTCTGGGCTTTGACGTCCAGGAGGCGGTCCTATCAGTGATTGACAGCCTTCCCTCTATGACTGTGCATATAGAGATAGCTGTCAATCACTGATAGGACCGTCTCCTGTACTTCAAATCCCAGAATGTGCAGGACTTTAAATGTATAAATTAGTTATACTGAATATTTTCTTATAAAACAATCTAGTCTGCTCCTTCTGCTCTACAACATGGTGCCTCCAGCTCAAACACCAGATGACAGGTTGCTTTAAACCTTTGGGCTGTGTCCAGTTCCCTCAGCTTCCAACAGTAAATACGGTTGGTGGCAGTGGAAGGATGGAACCGAACAGTTAGGTAGATAGAGAAATTAGGAAAAGAACAAACAGCAGGTGGCGCTATACAGATACATTTTATTGGATAACTCAGTGACTATACTACATTTTTTATAAGTACTGGTTTGAAAAATGTTTAATGTTTTTCTTGGGGCAACCTCTTTAAATGATAAAATTCCTGCACCCTGCAGCAACCACTAGGGGGAGCTTAGAGTCAGACTGCATACTGTATTGTTATTAACAGCACAGCGGTAAGCTCCCCTACTGGTGGCTTCAAGGAATCAGAAATTTATTATTTATCTAAAAGCAGGGGATTTGGAGCGATATACGAAGAAAATAAAACTCTGAAAAAATATTAAGAAATAAATACATGAAAAACGTAATACGTGTATTATTATAATGTATTACTCGTTCTAATCTGGTTACTAACATAGTGCACAAATCCTGCAGAACTCGGCCCTTACAGTCATCTCAACCCACATTAGATCCTCCTGTCAGGCTCAGGAGACACAATGCTTCGGTTCTCTTTTTTTTTAAACTCAACTATAAACTGCAGGAAGAGAAAAAAAGAGCAGTAAAAAGCAGACAAAGGGTGTCAATGGCAGGTGCGCTGATAAAAATATTGATCTCTGGTGATTACTTATAAGGATTCCTTTCCGTCGTCCTAAAATTTTACCTCTATTGGTATAAATCTCTTCTGCTTTTACTGCACAGCTTAACAGTCTCATTCTTACCAAAGGAAAGAAAAGAAAAAAAAAAGCCCGTCTGCAATCAAACCTGCTGCTGCAGCGACCCCTTTTTCTGGGCGCATCAATAACAGTGAGAAGTTTTATTTTAGGTTAAAGCTGCGCCTACGAGCAGAGGAGCCGGAAATATTGAATCAGGCCGAAAACATATGGACCTCCATATGGGGAAAACGTGATTTCTGGCCAGAAAACCAAAGTTGCAATTTTTATCCCTATATGGTGCAATTTTGTCCCTCCACTGCAAGTCTGCAGATTAGAATACAATAAATGAACAGGCAAATTTCCACGCCGTCCCAGTGTATTAGATTTACGAAGAGCGGAGTGCTTACATTTTCCTATCCCCTTAATCCTTTTCATCACTTAATAGCTCTGAAAGTAATGGATTTTTTTTTTTTTTTAAAAGGAGAAATACCCATTATAATCAGTCTTTCTACTGTTTCCAAATACTCTATGGATAATTTTATCTTCCTATTTAAATAAGGTTATGGGATGCGTCTTAGTAAGAGTATGAATGCTTGCACTGTTAGGAGCTGTAGAGGGGACAGAAGGAGCAGTCGTACCTGGGTCTAAAGTCCAGTCCGCCAGATAAGAAGACATCTGTATTATAAATGGCCCATGGGCGTGCTACAGATTTTGCCTCAGGGGCCAGAAACTTCAGGTTGTGCCTTTGTGCGCTTTGTAGATAGATTACAGTAAAACTGCTATAAGTCAGAACCTGTCTAGAGACAGATTGCCAAATGCGTAGGTGACTTAAAGGGTTGTCTAGTATAAAAAACCCATTTCCATGCACCCTATTAGGGAGGGTAATAGAGGGAGGTCCTCTGTACATGATCCTCATCTCTTGGGCAGAATGGAGAGTGGTTATAGACAGCATATTTTGTTCTTGGAGGACCTGTCCTGTCTTGGGTTAGACAGACAGACCATTGATGTGAATGGACATTGTGTAATGCTTCATTTCGGCCCATGGTGGTGCTGCAAGAAAAATGAATTCTTATTGTCTGATTTTCCTACAGATTACAGCTCATCATCACTCAAGGTTCCCAATAGGAGGACACTTTGTGATTTGTATATTATCAAGGGACCATTCTAACAAGTAGGATTATCCGAAGTGGACAACCCCTTGAAAAAATTATTCTTAGAATGAGTCATATCAGACCTTGTAGTTGTTAACGTCTGTTGAGATATCTTTAATTTCTCCCACTCTGTAAATGATCTAGCATCAGGTCCTTCAAACAAGTCCATAAGTACATGGGACTTTCGGCTCTTGCACTAATAATGGCAAAGTAATCGGGTAGTACTAGGCTGCTTGACCGGGGTAATAAGAGATGGTGTGTCTAGCCCCAATATTAAAGCTTCCTGTGGTGAGGATGACCATTTGCTGTGGCATCTGGCACCTTATTGGGAGAACATGCAAGAGGTAGGTCCACAAAAAACTGCTAGAAAAGGTTTCGATATTACCCACTATATTTTTGTGATAGTTCACGGGTAAGGACCAGAAGATGAGTTTGATGTAAGAATTAGTAAGTATTTGCAGTAGCTGTAAGCAAAGGCATAACTTGACCCTCCAGGAACCCAATCTAAAGTTTTGAACACAGGACCTCCACCCATCATTCATGTGCCATTAAAATACTAATGTGACAAAAGGACCTTTGAAACCCCATAGCCACCAGGTCCTGGGAAGAACTGGTACTTGTGCATCCCAGACCACTGCTTGCTTAGATCCAGATTTTGCTCAAGCATTTTGAAGCAAACCTTTTTCCTAGGATCCCTCTGGAATTCCCATGCTTTCCGCAAATCGACCAATATTTTGCCTTTTGGGCACCCTTTCTTGTTTATCCTGCTTGATATATGCTGTTCCAGAGACGGACAGTATCACTTTTATTTATATCCAAGGGATGATTCACGTAGCTGTCGCTTGCCAACCCAGCACATGTTTGCAGAGACAGTGCGGTCAAGTGGTCAGGAGCTGAGCTGATGTTAATTAGCAACGAAATGAGGAATGAACTAGAATCATCCCTGAGACTAATCAATGGGAAAATCATTCCGAGCAGGCGCTTAATGAAGGACCGTACGGCTGTTTATTTTTGCTGCTTTTTCAGCCTAGCAAAAGAAAAAAGAATCGCTATTAATTAGAAAATATGAATGATATATTTCTCGTCTGCATCGCTGGAGTATCTATTCCAGCTCCATCCGTTTTATCCAGCGATTGTTACATCCCTGCATGTAGTGCTGTCAAATCTGCCTCTAGGGAACCCCCCCCCCTCCCCCGTGACTGTTTTGTGGGACAATCAGAGGATGTACAGGCATGCTATTTACATATGAATAGGATTTGATTCTGGTCCTATTACACGGCTTAGAAAAGAAACCTAGAAAGAAATCGGAAGGGGTGGGGGGTGCAGTGTTTGAGCCGCCTGAGCTATTATCATAGGGCATGCTATAATAACATAGCAAGAGGATACTTCCATAGTTTGGTTGGAAGTCATGCATGGTACAACAGGACGTAGTCCCCAGTGGTGGGAGCCTTCATGCAAGCTTGCAGCATGGGTTACTCTATGAAGGCTCCTGCCTGCTCCTCCTAGCACATCTTGCACATGCCCAAAGGACATGTTAGACCCTGACACCTCCCCTTTTGTAGTCAAGGACCTTTCTACGAATTTAACCTTGCCATCTGAACATAATGATGGCAACCTCCTCCCAAACTACGGAGCTTAGGGGTTAACATCATATTGTAGATGAGCGAATTATTTCTGAATTAAAAGACTGGTTACAAATTTCACAAAAATTATGCTGCCGAAGGAATCTGATGTTTTAGCAATTCACTGTCGATAGATACCAAAAAACGGCACCAGCGCCATTTTACTGTGAAAATCGGCTGGGAAAATGACAGTGAGGATGAATATGGAGGATCAAATAATCCTGAAAAGGGAGGCGGCTTCCCCTATTGGCTCAGTGGCTGACAGATTGTGAGCCAATCAGGGGACCTTCGGTCTCTGGGCTTGCTCAGAAACAAAAAAAAAACATTCTGACCTTAGCTTGCAACCTGAGAGCAAGTGTCTTGGATGTGTCTGGCAAGTAATTACAGACACAAGAAATCTAGGTGTTGTAGGGACAGTATAGAGATATGTTTAGTTGGGTAGATTGAATATACAGGTAGAAAAGTTACGGTTTGATTAGGGAAAGTATAGGGTGGTTAGTCAGAGTTCTGTGTGGGTGTTTCAAACAGAGAGCCGGAGTTGGCAGCTAATGGAAAGTTTACGTATGAACTGAAAATTCTGCACCAACCTAATTTTTTAACAGCCAGTCTTATTTTTTTTTTTTTTATTGTAAACCTCTGGTTATACAGTTTATGTATAAGTGTTTTATAGGCTTTTTCCAGCACCACTAGCACCAGTGGCATATATTTTGAAGCCAGCACTCTGCTGCAATTTTTGTACAGTGTATAATTAAGCAGTTCATTGCATTTTACCAGTGTGTTTATAGCATGGAATATTTAATTTAGTCTCAGTTACTGAAAAAACTGTTTCATTTTAGCTACCGTTTGTAATTTGGTATTTCAGAGCATTTCAGGGCATCAATATAGCAGTTTAATTCCACGCATTGTATAACTGTATATCAACATACCATGCACTTTTAGTGAACCGATCGTGTTTCAATAACAGCACTAAAATAGCAGTTTTATTCAACGTATTGTATTATGTCAATATACTGTGGAGTTTTAGTGAAAACATTGTGCTGGAATAACTGCATTAATACACCAGTTTCATTCAACACATTGTATTGTATCAAGATACCATACAGTTTTAATGAATGCACTGTGCAGTATTGCATTAATATAGCAGTTTCATTCAACTCATTGTATTATCATTGTAAATTGTCAATACCAGTGTGCAGTGTGTTTGAAGAAAGGGAAGGATGTTTAATTGCATCGCTGTCTTGCTACAGTTTAATACCAAACATGTGACATAACATTTAAAGGCCTCATTATAAAATTTCTGTTAAGCAGAAGAGTAAAACACTAAAAACCCATGCCTTGTCATCTGTGTGTCAAAATGCGATTGGCTGTAGTAGTGGTGGTGGTAGGGGCAGTGGTAGTCACTGTGGTACTCGGGGCAAATACAGAGCGGGAAATTAGGAGGGAGCCAAGGAGCCCAAGATGACATATCACAGTCTGATAAAAGTGGCAGGAGGGAGAACACTTTGGCAATCATTGTGTGTTGAACAGGACCTGGCAGCCAGATCAAGGTGCTAAGGATCAGGTGACATCAGAGGAGAAGGGTGATGGCCATGTCAGCAATAAAGAGCAATGTACAGTATGGCCAAAACCTCCCAGTAATTCTGCCAGGGCCATATCTGCTTCTATTATAGTTAGAATTGGAAATGGTGATGCTGTTGATACTGTGGGTACAGGCTCAAAACATGCCAGACCTAAGCTAAGCTCGGCTGCCACTATCTCTATTTCAGTATTTCCTGTCTAGCAGTTTTTTCCCCTTAGTGCCAGCAGACAAAAACACTGCCATGTGCAAGACCTGCAGTATAAAAATAAGCCATGGGCTTTCAAATACAAACATAGGCACAATGGCTCTGTTGCAGCACATAAAACGACTGGTCCATGCTGGTAGAGCAGGAGAGTAGCTCTTATGCAAGCGTAAAGCCCCCATTCTCTGATGCACAGGAGACCCGTGCAGATTTTAGAATGGGCCACCATAAAAAGGGGGCAGCCCAGCCTAAAGTCCCTTAGTGACTTATGTAAAAAGGCATATTTGTGTCACTAAAATATTAAAGGGAACCTACCAGGTGATTTCTGATACCCTGGCTGGTGCAGGATATGAGGGGGGTCAATGCTGAGCTCTGTGATATATAGGTTTGTATGATTTGGAGCAGGATTTCTGAGTAAAATGGAGAGTAAATCCTGACAGGGCTCATGAGAGTAACACTGAGAGTCCTGATAACACCATCCTAGTCCTGATTTCCCCATACATGTGAGATGATTGACAGCCTGCTATGTACACAATAATTCAGAGAGAGTTGTCAATCACTTTTATTTATTTTTTCTTATCCCAAGGGTACAGAGATTTTATGTGTACTCAGTGTACCAGTGTTCATCCACAGGGATTGGCAGTGAGCAGTGCACTTTATTTCTGTCTTAAAGGGGTTTTCTGGGATTAATATGGATTCTCCTGACCCGTTTTCATCATGTAAACCACTCTGGTTTCCTTCCTGTATGTAGCACTTCCTGTTTCTGTATCCAACCAAACCCATGATGCACTTCTCCTTCCTCTTCTACAGCTCCTGCACTGCCTAGTCACATAGACACTCCCCTATCACCGCCCCTCCCATGGACATGGCATCACATTAAAAAAAAGCTGCATGGACACAGCCCAAAACAGAAGATAGGAGCAATAAAGGTAAAATAAATGCACTGCAAAAAAGGATGCTGATGCAAACTGGAAAACTCCTTTAAATTTTCAGCTACAAATTCGATAGCAGCAGAGGTTTTACTGGCTGCTCCTAGGCCCAAAGTCAAATTTGTAACACCTAAAATATGTCAAATAAAATACTGGGTTCTTGGGCCACCGAAGACACCATGGCTCAGGTGTGATTGCAAGCACTGCTCTTCTTATAGACCTCTGAAAAGACCCAAGTGAATACACTATGAATATATATATGTTGTAAGCAGGGGTATATGTGGGCTTCCCCGTCAACCCTACTCTTAGCTTGAACATCATCATGGGCCCCTCTATGCGCAATATGGGCCCCGGCCTAAATTTGCCACCAGCCCTGGATACACTTACTGAAACAAAGGCAATAACTCTTTGGATGAAAAAAATAATAATAAAGTCCTCCGGCTGCATGATAAATACAGTAAAATGGTTTTACTGTGAATATTCATCACTGAACACCTATGATTAATAAATGAGGAATATTAAACATTTCAATGCAAGGACGAAAATGACCCGCAGCTACAGAGAAAACAAATATGTTTCACTGCTGTGCAGCAGACAAGCATTCGGGAAAAAAGGTCTTTGCTTGTCGAGAACAGACTCTACCGGTAACTGACTTAGGAGCCATTAAAGGAAACCCATCGTCACAAACAGATGAAACGCGCTTTCAAGACTTGAGGGCTAAATACCGTTTTCATATAATGTGATAATTACTCAGAACACTACTACTCCACAGTCTTGTAAAACAGTTCATGCACCAGCATCAAGCTCTTTTTATGCCACCTTAGAGATGACTTCACCATCTCGTTCTCTACATTTAACACCAAACAACATCAGAGGGCTCCATCAATTTCGATGAGGAAAACATGAGAAGTTGAGGAGCATTTTTATTAATTGGCGAGTACCCAGGTTAAGTGATACAAAAGTAACAAGATTTGAAATGTCTTCCAGTAAAGGAATACCGAAGTCCGACGGCCATTGTGATGCCTAAATATTGCATTTAAATTGAGCATTTGTTATTTTTGAAACACTCATAGGGTTGTATGGAGCAAGAGTGGGCATGCTCAACCATGGTTTGGGGGAACAAGGCGACTTGGGACATTTTTAGGGGTGTGCAAACTCAACTGAACCGAAGGCCTGGCATTGGAGACTTGCGACCACTACTGTACTGTATAGCGGTATAATTTAGACATTCAGTAGCACTGTTATTAGTTTTCTTCAAGTATGGAGTTGTTACTGGATGGTGAAATAATAACAGAAAAAATGGTATTCACTTATGCAGATCTGGGTGCAAAGAAAATTCCTGAAGCGGAGACAGACACTGACAAAATATCCCAATGTAGAAAAATGTGATTTTACCAGCACTGCTTAAAAAAATGTATTCTTTATTGTAAATGCATTAAAAACATCTAGTGCAAAAAATTCGTGCCATGAGTAAGGATAAGTCTTGTTTGGTTTTTTACCCTTCTATCACCGGGTAGTGGGATTATTTGAGCACTACAGTATGTGTTGATATTTACTTTAGTTTTGTTACATAGTTACTGTACAGTACGTAAATTATAGCAGAGTATAATCGGCAGGGTAACGGGAGTTTAACCCCCATCTATCACGTACTGATGACCTATCCTGATAGGTTATCAGTATCAAACACTCAGAAAACCCCTTTAAAGGTATTGGTCTCTTTGGGGTGGGTTGGCAAACCCTCTTCTAGGGCAGACCTGCAAAGAGACGCCTACTGCTTCCGGGTGCTGGCTCCCCACTCATTCTCTCTCCGGCTGCTCTACTGCTCTCCCAGGATGTCAACTTCCAATTTGACGCCATGAACCATTCCCATTCATATCATATGTTTGCGCATTGCAAAGGGAGCAGGTCACCACTGTGGCTAGAGATTGCCGGCATCAAAATGGAAGTTGACATCTTGGGAGTGCAATGGGGCAGCCAAGGCTAGGTAGAGAAGAAGAGTGGAGCCAGAGTTGGAAAGCAAGTAAGTAGGCTGCTGGGGTTGCCAAAAATCACCCCAAAGGTGCCCAACCCTTTTAAGGACTTGTATGAGATCAGAAAAAATGGCAGAAGCAGCACCGCTCTTGTCCATAGGCAGTGCGTGCAGTCAACTGAATGAGCTTACCTGCAATACCGCACACAGCCCATGATCAAGAGTAGAGTGGTTTCTGGATGAAACCAATCATGTATTTTAATCTCAAACAACATGGCCATATCTAAAGTCTAAACTAAACCCTATATATAAATACAATTATAATTTTCACTATAGTACAGTCAGAAAATTGAGTTTCTGGGTTGTCCCTGCCGATTCAACCAGATAACAATTGAATTACTGGTGTTATAGATCCCCTACTATTCAAAGGGTGTGTATTTGGCTTGGAAAAAAGACAGAGATTGAATTAACAAATCATAACTCACAGAAATAGCTAGTAAAGATCAAGGGGCGGATCAATATCAATTACACCACATTGAAAATGCAAAATTAATATGTGAAACTTGCCAGCTCTATTGGAATTTTGGTATTAATTGTGAACTGATGGATTTAATTACCTTTTGATGTTTTTGTGTGCCGATATTGATGGACTGCAGCGTGAAATATGTGTTTACAATTGGTGGGGACTCAATATTTCACGGCTATCAAATTCCTCTGCTGAAAGGAGCAGAGAATCTCTGGATCGTTTGCCCACTTAATTGTGGTAATGCGATAATGGAAGATAATAGCTAGAGATGAGCAAATTTCTCAAAAATTCGATTCAGTCAGTTCGCCGAATTTTCTTACAGCTGCTACACAGACACGATCTGTGGTGTGTCTCATTTTTCCTTCCTTCTGACAGATCAGAAGAAGGGTCAAATAAATGAAGATGTCAAACAGGCCAAGAAGGCAAAATAGTGGCCAGCTCATGAAGTGGGGAGGGTGGGAACAGCATGAGAAGCCCACAGAGTGGCCCAATGACATAGTGTGGAGGTGGCAGCAGCATCAGGAGACCACAGAGTGGCAAGGTAACATAGTGTGGAGATAGCATCAGCATCAGGAGACCACAGAGTGGCAAGGTGACATAGTGTGGAGGTGGCAGCAGCATCAGGAGACCACAGAGTAGAAAGGTGACATAGTGTGGAGGTGGCAGCAGCATGAGGAGGCCACAGAGTGGCAAGGTGACATAATGTTGAGGTGGCAGCAGCATCAGGAGTCCACAGAATGGCAATTTGACATAGTGTGGAGGTAGCAGCAGCATCAGGAGACCACAGAGTGGCGCAAAGACAGAGTGTGGAGGTGGCAGCAGCAATATGAGGAGACCACAGAGTGGCAAGGTGACATAGTGTGGAGGTGCAATCAGCATCAGGAGACAATAGAGTGGCAAGGTAACATAGTAAGAGATAGCAGCAGCATCAGGAGACCACAGAGTGGCAAGGTGATAGTGTGGAGGTGGCAGCAGCATCAGGAGACCTCAGAGTAGAAAGGTGACATAGTGTGGAGGTGGCAGCAGCATCAGGAGACCACAGAGTGGCAAGGTGACATAGTGTGGAGGTGGCAGCAGCATGAGGAGACCACAGAGTGGAAAGATGACATAATGTTGAGGTGGCAGCAGCATCAGGAGACCACAGAATGGCAATTTGACATAGTGTGGAGGTAGCAGCAGCATCAGGAGACCACAGAGTGGCACAAAGACAGAGTGTGGAGGTGGCAGCAGCAACATGAGGAGACCACAGAGTGGCAAGGTGACATAGTGTGGAGGTGCAAGCAGCATCAGGAGACCACAGAGTGACCCGTTGACAGAGTGGGGAGGTGGGTGGCACTAACAGTACCCGCTGACAATGGTGGGTGTAAGAAGGAGAACTTGGAATCAGATGTGTGGCATCAGGTGGGTGACAGCATCAGAATAGCCAGCTGAGGCAGGTAGCCAGAAGAAACCGGTATTTTTTGTCAAGGTTTGGGTGAGGCAGCATGGATGATCTAATCTGATGTATCAGGCATTGGTGGGTGGAATTCCTGGCTGATCCACGCCTGATTCCTCTTGACAAAGGTCAGTCTCTCTACATTTTGGGTGGACAGACGAGTTCTCCTTGAGGTAACTATGGCACCCGCCGCACTAAACATCCGCCACAAATCCAGTTTGGCTGCCCAGTACTCCAGCGGATCTTCAATGAGGGCTGGCTGGGTGCACTCCAAGCACGCCACCACCTGCTGGTCTAGCTGCTGGTAAGTAGTTTCTTCACTATGAGGGTGAAGAAAGCTGCTTATTATCCACTTTAGAATCAGGATGCTGCTGATGGAGCTGGTACTGCTCCTGCCCCCCCCCCCCCCCCCCACCAGCAGCCATGACAGTGGAACATGAGAACAGAGGGCCGGTCAGACCTGCGAGAGGATGGACAATGGCGCAGATAGGCAGTGGCCAACTGACTACGTAGGATGTCTCTATAGTAGTTCAGTTTGTCCTCCCTCTCAGCGAGTGTAAAAAAAAGCCCCCATATTAAACCTGTTGCGAGGGTCTAACATGATGGAGAGCCAGTAGTCATCCCTCTGCCGAATGGTGACAATTCGGCTGTCACTACGCAAGCAACTGAGCATGCATAGGGCCACTTGCGGAAGTGATTCAGAGGTACTCCCTGCCTCCATCTTCACTGCATACTGCCACGGTGTGTCTGGGTCCTCTGCCTCCTCTTCCTCATCTCCCTCTTGCTCCTCCAGCTGCTCCTGCTCCTCCTCTCCTGTCACCTGTGTAGAAAAACCACCCATTTCGCTACACATTGCTTGTGCTACAATGTCAACCTCCTCCTCCTCCTCCTCTAGTTCAGCCCTCACAGGGCTCATGTCGCCGTGAGATATAGGTGCCATGTCTTCAGTCCCCTGACCAGCCAAATTTACCAGCATCTTTTCCAGGATCAGTGGAATGACGTTGTTCATCCCGTAGTCCTGGCGACTGACAAATAAAGTGGCCTGCTCAAAGGGCACGAGCAAAAGTCAGGTGTCACGCATGAGCTTCCACTGGCTAATATCGAAGTTACACAGGGGAGAAACTCTGTCCGCCTGTATCACCAAGAAATCGTTTATGGCCTTTCTCTGTTTGTACAGTTGGTCCAACATAAGAAGGGTGGTATTCCAACGGGTGGAAACATCGTATACCAGCCTGTGTTCTGCCGCTGCAGCTCAAGGAGGGTGTTCTTGGCGGTGTTCGAGTATCAACAGTTCAGGGTAGGAAAAGCAATACCAAGTTTGGAGCTCGAGGAGACCATTCCAGTAACCTCTGTGCTGACTGAAGCTATATCCCTGCACTCTGCACTGCTGGCTGCTTTAAAAAGGAGCCACCTTGTGTATAGCCCGAGCGATTGGTCTAGTGAGGTGTTAAATGGATGGAGTAGTACAAATCAGTGAGCGGTAACCACAATTGTGCTCACTGTGACTACATCCCTCACACAACCCACTAGCAATTTAGGTGCATAGCTGCAACAACTTTCAGCTATCCACCATATTGGGCTAGGCTGATGTTATTGTATCAGTCCACAAGGGGCTCATTTTCCAGGCCCTCACATGTATGGATGGTCCTAATACATATCCCTCTTCATACATGGATGGGGGTCCTGGGCCTGACGTTTTTTTATATCACGTTGTAGCACCCCAAATTAACCTTAATAAAATATTTATTATTTTTCCCCATTTTTAACGTCTAGTCAGGCTGAGAATATTGTTATATTTATAGCGGACGTATACCTTGTATCCAAATTTTGTGAAGTGTTTTAAAGACATAAAAGAGTAAAAAAAAACAGTCCTAGGATATCTTAGTGTCATACATAAATTTTCAGACCAATTAGAGCACTTTTGATTCAGATAAAATCGATTTGGACCCGAACCGAATCTGTTGTCCAATTTGGATGAATTGAATCCAATTCGAATTTTTGGAGATTCGCTCATCACTAGTCACCACTGCAGCCAGTGAATGGCAGAGCAGACATTTCCTGAATGGTAGACGAATATCCCTTATTTGCTGTTTTTCCCCTGATCTGAACCAATTCTCAAGAAATGTTCAACCCCTTACAATAATAAACTCATCCACTCATGTACATTTATTAGTGGAATTAATTTTGGCTAAATAAAAAAAAAATTATATTTTATTTTTGGCTTAGGGTCTATTTTGTTCACCCAAATTCATTCAAAATCAAGTGCGTTTATGTCTAGCTGAAAGGTAGTAAAATATGAGTATTTTAAATTGAACAAATTCTAGGAAAAAAATTTCCCCTATCCCAAAGTCAATATTCCACCAAAATTGCAATATTTGATACAATGTATCTCCGAAGAACTCAACAATCGAGTATCGATAAGGAAATCTCATAACACTTTTATTATTGCGCTCTATTACATTTCAGCCTATTACTACACCCCTCAGTACAGTCAACCACGAAAGGAGATCTAAGCTGGGAAGAAATCACATGAGCTCCCCAGAACTAGTTTGTACACTTAATCCAGCCCTTAATGATCAAGAGATATCAGAAAAATGTCAGAGCAGATAATCCGGGTTATCCTTAGCAATTCAGAGGAACTTTTCTAGCCGACAGCAAATCTTGAGGTTTTAGCAGTAATGTACTGATAAAATAGATCTGAAACTTAAATATCAATACTGACTTGTAGATTCTCTGAGAAGTCTTCCTGCCGAGGTTATAAGAAGATGGTTCTTGTCTGGTGCTTGTCTGCCAAATTTGTAACTGTATTCTTGATTCCAGAAAAATTCTTCAAATTTTTGAATGCTAAGGTTTCACAAAACTTTAGATATGTCATAGGAGAAGTATCAAAAGTTGTGATCTGTGAGCGGTCTGAGTGGTGAGACCCCCACGATCCCTAAAACAAGGGTAAAGAAGTGAGCGCCTATTGCATTCTTTCTCCATGCCGCACAAGACGGGCTCCATAGAAGTTTATGGTCCATCTTGATTCCTTCTTTAATTCCCTCATTTTAGAGATCGGTGGGGGTGTGAGTGCTGAAACGCTATATCACTTCTCTGTGACATATCAAAAGTTTTGTGAAAAGTTAGTGATCAATTAAGTTATTTTTTAAATGTACTTTACATGTTTTTCGCAAATTTATTTGATGATAAAGTTGGGGGTCTCTTCTGAGGCCTGATGATAATGATTAGAGATGTTTGTTATAAATTACATCATCACAAATCGCTTTCTATGGAGCGGGTGCAATGATAGGGAAAAGTGATCGTGCCGTCCCCCGTTTTTATAACCTCAGATGCCATGTTCAGCGCTGATCGCGGCATCTGTGACTCACATGCAAACTTTCAAGGGTTAATCAGGGGTTAATTGCCATGATCTCACTTGATCACGTCATCTAAAGGCTTTAATGACCGTGATCGGCATTATTTCTGGTCGCTGTCATTAGTTGCGGGCACCGTGTTTTCACTTCATTCCAGCGGCGCTGGTAGCGAACAGTTTAAAAATAAATAATTATACTCACCACATCCACATAACGCTGAACGCGTGCAGTGACATTATCAGGTTTACCGCAGGTCCTTTGGGGGGTTTTCTTCAATCAAGGAGGGAGCCGACAGCCGCAATCAAGTGTATGAGGTGAGTATAATTTAGGGAGAATTTAGGGAGAGTATTTAGACACTGTAGGGAGAGAATAGGGAGACTGCAGGGAGAGTGCAGGGACAGTGTAGGCTGAGTGTAATCACCCTCTGCATCTTGTTAACTGCTGCTACAATCCCAGTTAATCTGTTAGTATATATATAGAATTACTGTGCCTCAGTATTAAAAGGTGGTCTAATATATCACCGCCTGCACCTTGTTGAACTGCTGACACAATCCCCGATGTATATAGAATTACTGTGCCTCAGTATTTCTTTTTGTGTCACTCTGGGAACGCCCCATGACTGTTTTTCTCTCCTCTTAACAGTCAAAATTTTAAAAGCTTTGCTCATCACTAGTTATAGTACTAGTAAGTAATATCATCCATTTAGGTTGATAAACTATGGGTACTAGGTGTTATGTAGATGAGACATTGATCCACCGTTTTTTTTTTTTTTTTTTTTTTTTTCAGATTTGGTGTCTCAAAAGATTTTTTCACTGATTATGGGAAATTGGCATCTTCTTCATAGAGAGTGGGGGGGGGGGGCGTAGTCAGTCATTATATTAAAAGAGATGAATAGCAGATCCTAGTAAACCCATTTAATTATTATTAGTTATCCTGATTGGAGAATAGCCAGGCATACACAAGCATAATCTCCAATTCCCTTGCACAAGCCTCCAGTTCAGTAGGTTGGCCAAATCAGTTTAAAAGGGTTGTCCCACAAAAAATATTCTGCAATTTTAAACCAGCACCTGGATCTGAATACTTTTATAATTGCATGTAATTAAACATTTATTCTAGCCACTGTGTAATTCAATTAAATCCATCTGCATAGCGCCACCTGTTTTTTCTAATTTCTCTGCCCACCTCACCAAGGTGGACGTAGATGCTCAGTTCCAACCTTCAAATGCCACCAGCTGCAACAGACAGGACATGCCCCCTGAGCTGGAAGCATCAATAAATTTAGCAGAACAATTGGAGCAAGAATGTGGACATCTTTGGATCCATGTGAGGTACAGGGCTGGTTCTAGAGATTCTCATGTACTATATGATGTCTGGTTTTTCATTTTTTACATTAATCATTTAATGCCTTTAATGCCTCTTGAGGTAACACTTTACAGTCACACTTCTACAAAAATGAGTTTTCAAGGACTTTAATGTTGATACCCTATCCTTAATATAGGCCCTCAATATTAGATTTTTTGGCGTCTGACCTTCACTGATCCGTTGGGAGATCACTACAGTCTCTTAATACCATCTGTAGAAGTTGTGTCCCATAGTGTTGATCATGAATTTTCGAATTGCGAATTTTAATCGTGAATATCGGCACTTCAAAAATTCGTGAATATTTAGAATATCGCAAAATATATTCGCAATCACGAATATTCATTTTTTTAATATACCAGTTTATGCGAATTTTTATGAGAATTTTTGCGAATTTTTTTAATATGCGAATTTTCGCAATCAAGAAAATAATGACATTATTTTCTTGATTGCGAAATTTTGCATATAAAAAATTCACATAAAATTTGCATAAAAATTCGCATAAACTGGCATTTAAAAGATACCTTTTAAATACCAGTTTATGCGAATTTTTATATGCAAATTTTCACAATCAAGAAAATAATGACTGGGGATTACGAATTCGCGAATTTTCGAATATATGGCGAATATTTTCCCAAATATTCGCAAAATATCGGGAATTCTAATATTGCCCCTGCCGCTCATCACTAGT
Source organism: Bufotes viridis (assembly GCA_033119425.1). NCBI lineage: Eukaryota > Metazoa > Chordata > Amphibia > Anura > Bufonidae > Bufotes > Bufotes viridis. Next base: position 424,307,650 of record CM065592.1, read on the forward strand.
GTCCCATTTACAGAGCTGCAGTAGCATGCAGAGTCACTACAAAATATGTGGCGCTAATCACCTAGGGTGCTGAGAGTCAGATCTCCATCAAATGAATATTGCAATTCTATAAACCCCTTTAAAGGGTTCAGATCTCAGAGCAGGCACATCCTAACAAATTCAATATTCGTAGCTCCATATATTTCCTTAATTCCATGCAATTTCAGCGTACACTTTCCTTATCTTTCATCTTTTCATACCCTGAGATGTGTGGCCCAAGACAACCAGCTTTAAAAAGACGCAAAAAACTTGATTTTGCGATATTGTGTCACTAGATTTCTATGCTATATATTACTATACGTGCCCCTAGTGGTTGTGATGTTGAATGCAGCCTGCTACCATGTTGTGATATTGTGTTGAATATGTATTATTAGAAACTGTAGTCCTTAACAGTGTCAGACAGGGGATCATGGGGCCCACCGTAGGAAATTATTCTCGAGACCCAACCCCAACACCATCCAAAAAGTTCAATAGGTTTTGAATCAAATAAATTGAACCCATCATGGTATCAAAGTATGGGCCCACCGGATGACCCTCTGGTCCTCTAGTGGGCTAGTCCAACCCTCCGAAAGTGATGGAGTGCATACTTGTAAGATAACCAACACTGCAAAAACTCTTTGAGAAATATCAATTCTTAGAGATCTCTTTTGAAAAATACCAAACTCTACAATAAACAGGAAGAAAAATCAGTTCCTCAGCTTGTGGAAATGTTTTCTCATTCATAACTGTGACTGAGCCGGATGCTGCGGTAGAGAGATGTATGCGTCTATGTTGTGTTGCGCACCCTACGACCGCCATGCTGAGCAATCTACCATCCTCCGTTGAAATGCCATCAATATCCCAGGCCTTCCTTTGGTATCATCTAATCTTTAACTATCACATAAAGCCATTATAAAGACTATTTGCCTGCCAGTCAAGACGGAAAGCAGTTTCAAGATGCTCCTGTGTCCTCCCCCCCCCCCCCCTCTCTTTTCCCAGTTATCTGGGAACAGCTGAGACCTTAAAAAGTAAACTTGGCTTCGCTTCTCCGAATGAGCTCAGGAAACCGTATTAGAAGCACAAAGCAAACAGTGGCGATTTGCTTGGCCAGAGTTGAATTCCGGAGCGCTATAAAAAGAACGTGGCTATTGCAGCGCGGTGAAGCGGGTCAGCCGGGATTCTTCACATGCCACCAGTCATCTGCTGGACATGAAAGCTGGTTATCCCTCATCACTTGCAAGAAAATAAAAGGTTACTCTAGACTGGTGCGGGGCTCATTTGTCAACGGCACGGCCATGTGTTCAGGTTCTGCAGATCCTGACAAGTCGCTTGACGCGGCGTTGTAATTTATCTTATGGCAGCGCGTAATATACAGTAGGGTGGAGAAGAAGTGTACACAGATGTACAGTTTAATGCGTAATCATAAAATCCCGTAATTTATGGTAATGATAAGTGATGCATTTTCGGCGATAGACTTTCAGTTTATTGTGCAATTAAATGCTGCTCCACAAAATCTGATAAGCTTTCAGCATCAAAGAGGTAAACGACACTTTTTCCTTTTTCTCATTTTTTTTTTCTTTTGCTTTTGGTGTGGTTAGTGTTTAATGGGTTGGATAATGAAATTCTGTGTCGTGAAGCATGCTTGATAAATGTTGTGGTGCGCGCTTTATACGGCGCCATTTTAACTGTTTTCTATACGTGGTAAACAAAAGAACGGTCTAAGGTGGAAGATGGAAGCACAAAGCATAGAGTAAGACGCTGGTTACACCGGTGTTATGGTTTGTGTTTTTGAAGGAATCAATAAAGATCCTAACAGATCCTCAATGAGTCCATTGACGTAATCCACCAAGTTCTCTTTTTTACTGGGTGTCATAGCACAGAAGATTCTGCCTGGTTTCCATCACAGAACTGGACCCAAAAACCAGTGTGAAGTGTCAAATTTAGGACTATTGTAGGTGTCGATAGACAAATGTCAGCCAAACCAGCCAGTTTTGGATGGGACCAGCCAACCATCTAATGTGTGTGGTGGTGTTCCCACTCTTTCCCAATTGTAAACGTTGCAGAAAGAAAAGACGGGTATGTCAGAATTCAAATTGTCCCATCATTCTGCTCTCAAGGGAGATAAACCGCACTGGAAACTACTATAATTCCCCTTCTCCCAGTTGAGAATATATCCATTGCACCTGCATGTGTACATGGGAATTAGAAGGCATAGCTCTTGGCCAAATCTGTTGACAGCTATCTAGGTTTGTGGCCACCTTAGAGGGTAATGTTCCCTTTAAGCCTTTGTAGCTAGGCGGTGGGATAATCAGGGCACTGTTCCTCTTAAGCTGGGCAATGCGAACCAGCAGCAAATAAATATTGCTGCATACCGAGAAATAATTAGCCATACAGCAACCACATATACGGTGCCACAAAGCATCCACATAGTTTTATTCAGTGTTTATGAAAATGGTTACATAGCATTTACGCAAGCATCCTTGGTGGTCTAGGGTAGCGAAAGGCTTAATATATATATTGCAATGTCTGCATCCCTCAAGGTCTAAGGTAGTGGAGGGATTAATGCACACATTCCTGAATTCCTGGTGGTCTAGGGTAATGAGAGGGTCAATGTATATATTGCAATTCCTGCATCCTTTATGATCTACGATAGTTAAAGGATTCATGTATATATTCTAATACCTGCATCCCTGGTGGTCTAGGGAAGCAAAAGAGTTCATGTATGTATTCCAATTCCTGTATCCCTTATGGTCTAAGGTAGTGGAAGGATTAATGTACACACACTGGTGGTCTAGGGCAATGAAGGGGTTAATATATACATTCCAATGCCTGCATCCCTGATGGTTTAGGGTAGTGAAGGGATTAATATGTACATTCTAATGTATACATCCCTGGTGGTCTAGGGTAGACCACCCAGCACCTACCCCCCAAATCAGCTGTTTGAAGAGGAGGCGCCGCTCTAGGCGAGCACTGCTTCATCTTCATTACATTACACATCATCTCCTGTGGAGCGGTGGTGTAGTGTAATTACAAGTACTCACTCCATTTAAGTGAATGGAGCAAATACTTGTCATTACACTGCACCACCAAATCTTCTGAGATGATGCCCAGTACAATGAACAGGAAGCAGCTCTCACATAACATGCCTACTCTTCTTCAAACAGCAAATCGGTGGGGGTGCCTGGTGTCGGACCCCTGTCGATCTGATATTGATTACCTATACTGATATAGTGTATATTGCTATACAACCTCTTTAATATATACATTCCAATGCCTGCTTCCCTGATGGTCTAGGGTAGTGAAGGGATTCATTTTTGAATTACTGAAGAGCTAAGACAGAGAAGGGCTACACTGTTCTGTATCTTCCAAACTTGCTGTTCACTTGTATAAGAGTTATAAAATCAGTGTACCACAGCCCGCTCAGCTGTTTTTTGTAGTCCCAACTACTTCAGGCTACTTCGTCCAGGTTGGACGGAGTCATGGCGTCCTGTTCTTGAGACAGCTATGTGTTCCAAAGGTGGGACCCACTTCTATCAGATATTTATGGCATAACCTGTATCATAATTAACAATAAGGTCCTGGTACAAGATAAGATATTTTATATTGAGTCTTTGGCTACATGCACACAACTGTATGTGTTTTGCGGATCTGCAAAAAAAAAAAAAATGGATGACGGACCCGTTTATTTGTGTGGATTCATTGTAATAATGCCTATCCTTGTCGTAAAACGGACAAGAATAGGACATGCTCTATTTTATTTTGCAGGGCTACGGAACGGACATACGGATGCTGATAGTACACAGTGTGCTGTCAGCATTTTTTGCAGACCCATTGAAATGAATGGGTCCGCATCCTTTCTGCAAAAAAAAACGGAATGGACACGGAAACAAAATATGTTTGTGTTCATGTAGCCTTTGACTGCCAAATACAGTAGAGTAAGTTCCTAGATATTCATCCCATTAGTACTCATGTAGCGGAGTCTTGGCGTTTTAGACGCTGGTCTTAATAAACCTCTAAGCTGGTGGTGGATCTGCCGAAGTTATGAAGAGGTGCCGGCCTCTTCATAACTTCGGAGGATCCTCCTCCAGTACTAAATGTAAGATAGCTTCCTTGCTGTCTTACAGTAGACCTATTTATACGCCTGAAACAGGAGTAGAAAATAGTTCATGAGACGGGCCTGCCAGCTCGTCCCCTTCCTGTCCATGCCGTGTCCACTTTTTTAGACCTGGCGTGAGCGGGGGAAAAGTCACAGATTGTGGCCCAACTAGCTGCTGCACCGCAATCTGCGCCTGAAATGTGCCTAATATAGGTGGATTTCAGCTTAATAAATGACCCCATTAGTTCTGGTTGGATTTTCCTTGTGGAAATCCTGGTATAAAGACTGCTCCTCCGAAAATGCAAATCACCAGAACGAGCTGTGGAGTATAATATAATACATGTATTTGATAACACTGGTGCTTAGATGTCCTAAAGAGCAATGAATAACGGGAACCTAAAGGATCATGGAGTAACTGAAAATCTTAATGAATAATTCAGCCAAAATTTGCATTCTACTGCTCACAATTTGTACTTGAGTCTGGAATATTTGACATAATGCACCGTCTCCTTACATTTATTTTTTCTATGAAGTACATAGTTTTCTGTATCTTTTACAACCTTCATATTATTTCAGTAGAACTTTCTTTTAAGGTGCTGTCCAGTTTAGAAAGTCCATTACTGTACATCAAATTAGGTGTGGGGGGGATTCTCTGTTCAGTATCCTCACCTTTTGGCCAGGGTGGAGAACGTTTACAGATTCTGGAGGACTTGTCCTGTCCAGAATTCCACAGACAACTCGTTTGGCACTGTGTAATGCTTCATTTCTTCTGTGTTGGCGCTGCAGGGAAATTGAACACTTACTGTCAGGTTTACCCACAGATTACAGCTGATAGTTGGCGGCCATAACAGGAGAACATTTTGTGATCAGCTTAGTGCTAAGGACCCTTCTAGTAAATCAGAGAACCAAAGCAGAGAAGTCTATTGACAAAGAGATTTCCACCCATATTCTTTATATGTATGGCAATCCTTTTTACTCCAATTAACCCCTCCAAAACCTATAGTCTTCTGCAACCAATACCTTAGATTCTGATTGGTTAAAGATTAGTTGACGTATTTATTTGAACCTTTTATAAACTGCAAAAACTTATATTCAATATAATGAACAGAAGGCAAAGAAGATGTGTTTCTGCATAAGAACTATTTTTTTAAAGGGTCTTGGTCTTGGACATTTAAGAATCTGAGTAATTTTCAAAAAAAAAAAAAATCTGGTTATGTGGGCTCTTAGGTAACATTGTCACAGTGGGACCCCATTTACCCCATTCTTAGCTTGACAGGCATAGAACATTTTCAGCAAGATTACACCTCTCTACATCTAATGGGCCCAAGAAACTGACCAAATGCCCAAACTTAGTCCAATAAGGGTTAAATGTCAAGTTTTGAGTCTGATAAGGGTCTGATGGGCCAAGCAACTGCCCAAACTGAGTCTGATAAGGATCTGATGTCAAGTTTTGCTTAAAATGTTAATGACTACAATTTGTGAGAAATAAAGATATACTTTTTATAATACAAGAACACTTCATGATACTTGAGACTCCTCTAAAACCATAGGGACCTTTGAAGCCAAGGAGAATAGAATGGGTTCCTAATGCTTGGACCAAACTTAAAGCTTCTGGACCACAATCCTAAATTTATAACCTCACCCTTAACTGTGATGTGTCATTTAAAGTATGACTGCCTCCCTTCGGGCAGGTGGACCTTTTGGTTGAAATGCCGTAAGGAATTTCTCTATGAGATCACTGAAGCTACCGCGCTGTCCATCTCACCTGGATTGAATGCAAGGAGATGCAAGAGAAATTTGTTGTCTACCAAGAAGAATTCCATCAAAAAGGCAAAAATCCCTGCAACTCCGCGATAAAAACATTTCTATAGTTTAAATGCCCATTAATAGACAAACCACCATCTGTACACCAACCAGTTTATGCATTTCAATCAATTGACATCCAGAGAGTTTCATCTTTTGGGGCCTTTTGGTCCCATGTTTGGAATCCAACCTCAGCAACCCCATATTGGTATGACCCAGCCTTGACCATACAGTATTTTTTTCCCTCAACTACAGACTAAAAAACACACGGATCGGAGGCATTATCTACAAATATGCTTTCCACTGCTCCTCTTCTTATCAGAGTATATTTATAGTTTCTCGAAAAATTGATCCTGAACCCCTAGGGCTTGTTGGGCTGTGACAACTCTGAATGAGATGTTCCTCTAAGCCAGAGTCCTACCAGCTTTAAGAAAACCATTGAAAAGAGAAGAAAGATGATGTTGGAAAAAATCCAGGTTTCGAAAGAGAATGAAAAAGAGTAGAGGTGTGAAGCCAATAAATATGAGAAGAGATGTAGACAATGCCTGCTGCTTCACTGCTGTGTCTGCTGGGGAGGGGGGAGGGTAACGAGAGGAATCTGAGAGAAGTGTGCCTGCCTTGGAAAAGAAGGTGGATAATCTTGTCACTTTCTGGAAAGCCCCTGCAGCTGGAACATGTGAAGCACAAAACACCCCATGTTGTAAACCGCTCATGCAGCAGGACTGAATAAAAAAAAGCCATCTTGAAGCTACCGGCTGTTCCTGACTCCGGGAAAGTGAACATACAGCATCTACGCACCTGTTCACCTGATGTTGAAGGAAAGAAAAGCCATTAGCCAAGTGACAGGAGACAAAAAAACAAAATCCACTTCAGCAACATATCTGGGCGCCTGTGATTAATCTCATTCTCATGCCGCCTGATGCACATTAACCAGATAATTAATTATTTCTTTGGGGACACTGTCTCGGCAACTATCATCCTGCACAGAATTAGGATGAAGATGCTGCCTGTGTGATGAGAGCATTCTGCTGGTCTAAAAAAATAAAAAGCATACTGAAGCAGATTAAATAAGATTAGCAACTAAATACAATGTATCGTAGGAACAAAGCTATGAGAAAAGAGAGCGGAAAGAAAGAGAGAAAGAAAGAAAGAAAGAAAGATAAAGAGATAAATTCTTGTAGATAGATATTGGTGGATAGAAACTCATAGATAGATAGATAGATAGATAGATAGATTATTTTAGGTAGACACTAGTAGATAAATAGCCACTTGTAGGTAGATAGATATAGTCCCGATACTAGTAGAGAGATACTTTTAGATGAAAGATTAGATACCTAGATAGATGGATAGATTAGATAGACAAATAGATAGGCAGCATAAGACGAAAAATATTATAAGCAGGACAGTACATCACAAGTAGTGGTGTCCCAGGAGCTGAGAACATGACTAACCTTCCAAAAAATAGAAGAACAATGACTGCTGCAGAATTTATTGTTCTAGATAGACAGCTAAAAAGATACTAATAGATAGATAGATATAGATAGAGAGAGAGAGATGATAGATAGATAGATAGATAGATAGATAGATAGATAGAGAGATAGAGAGATAGATAGATAATAGATAGATAGATAGATACATAGATAGAGAGATAGATAGATAGATAGATAGATAATAGATAGATAATAGATAGATAGAAAGATAGAAAGATAGATAGATAGATAGATAGATAGATAGATAGAAAGATTGATACAAGATAGATAAACAGAAAGATAGATATAGATAGATAATAGATATGAAAGATAGATGGATAGATAGATAGATAGATAGATAGATAGATAGATAGATCTGGCTGCTACTTCATCTTATTTTATCAGTACTGGTCAGAGATTTGGTGTAGAAAAACATAATTTCATGGAGTATCTATCTATCTATCTACAGTGTATCTATCTATCTACAGTGTATCTATCTATCTATCTATCTATCTATCTATCTATCTATCTGTCTATCTATCTATCATGTATCTATCTATCCATCTATTTATCTATCTTGTATCTATCTATCTATCTATCTATCTATCTATCTATCTATCTATCTATCTATCTATCTATCTATCTGTCTGTCTGTCTGTCTGTCTATCTATCTATCTATCTATGACAGCTGTTCCTTTCTTGGAAGCAGTAGAACAGCTTCTCTTGCGCACTACTAATAAAAATGCTCCAAAATTCTGGCTCAGTTTGCATTAAAAACAGCATGATCTGTCCCACATGGCATGTGAAGGGGGGGACAGGATTATACATGGGCATTACATGAGAATGTATATTATTGTCTGTAGATATTTATCATTTTTAATATTTATTTTATATAGTTCTTTGTTTTTCTTTTCTACTGGACACAGTTGACTCTCTGTAACATATTTTCATATTTTACATTACATATTAGGAACTTCAGAAACGAGCAGCACAAGTCGTGCAAAATTGCCACATAATGAGCCTCAATATGTTTTTTTTTCCACAATTACCAGCGAGGGGCTCTGTGTTTTGTCCAATGTCACACAGGCCTGGCACTGTGTCTTCAATTGGGATTACTCCGGAGCAGAGGGTGAGTTCAGCCCACTACTCACAGTAGTAATCGAGTTACTAGAATCTAATCCCCTAATTAGAGGTCAGGCTTCATATTTGAAGTGATGCTTTCACCTGCAGAGGATCATTTCCATTACATGCATTTGTCAAATGGCAAGAATGCTTTTTCCGAAACACTTGTCTTGGAGTTTAAAAAGAAAAAGAGCTGTTATGGATACGGAGGGGGGGGGGGGGTTCTTTTCCTATAAAGAGAGGGGGTACATGCCATGACAAAGGTCTGATTCATGAACATGAAAGAGGTTTCAGGTTTATGGCTTATTTTACATTTAGTTTTTTTTTTTACTTTTTGAATTAACTTTTTGTACGTTCAACTAGTATGTGAAAGAAGCCCCCGGTCCGAACTGTTTACTTTCCATAAATATTGCTGTGTGTGCACAATTTAATTTCTAATGGGTGATGCTTTTTATCCACGGACATATTAAAGGGGTGGTCCAGGCATACTCCCCCACCAAAGAAAGGTTTTGTCCAGCACAGAGGATAAAAGATAATGAACTTTAATTCAGTCTTGCAAAAGTAGGTGCCGCCTACGCGTTTCGGAAACACCATGTGCTCTTACCCTAGGCATATTCTTCTGATATTGGAGGGATGTGCTCCACTATGGGCTGTTGGGTTATTGAGACAACCGCTGGAAATGTTGTGCCCAGTACCCATTTATTAGGATATGACCATGGGCGTAGCTATAGGCGGTGCAGAGGTAGCAGTCGCTACCGGGCCCTGGAGCCTGAGGGGGGCTAAAGACACTTGTGCCGCATAAGAAGATACACAAGGCAATGAGGGAAGGGGGCCCAAGCTGAACTCTTGCACCAGGGCCCGTGAGCAGTTAGCTACGCCCCTGGATATGACCCATGCATGATGCCCTCTGCCTTTAAGACGGCTGCCTCAGCCACCCAACCGTCTGTATGTATCTCTACACAATGAATGTCAGATCTGGCAGAAGAGTGTACTAGGATAGTCCCCATAGAGTGGTTGTCCACTGGGATAAAAAAAAAAAATTATATAAGTGTTGTCACCAAAAATGTTATCTGCCAGTTAAAACCAAATAGCATCACATCCTTTTTTCTTATCTCTTTTTATTTTCTGATTACAGATTTTTTTTTCTATTTCCTGACCATGCTAATGGGGGCGTCCATCTTACCTGAGCTCTTCTTGACAGCATTTAGAAAGCATGAAGAAAACTGCTTTATAGCCATAGACACAATGGACAGGAGGAGGGGACCTCTTTCACTTCTATGGTGGAGTCTTCTAGGCATGCTCTGTGACCTGTGCAGAGGTCATTGTACTGGGAGGGAATAGATAAACTTTGACAATTACCTATGGTGAATGGTGGATCTTGTCTTATCTATACACAGAGGTGATATCACTACAGACGGGATTAGAATGACAGATAAGCAGATAACTGCTGTAAAGTGATCTGTACAGACCAAGAAGTGGATTATTGGGCTTATTGATTACTTCAAAAACTGCAGGATTTTATCGTTTTTGTTTAAATATAGATATTGATTGACATGGAAAATTAAAAATGGCATCATCAAAATTCTTCATAAATATGTTAACCACTTTCCGACCTCCCATTGACTATAAACGTCCTGGGGCGGCTGGTTTATCTCTGAATGGACGTTCTGGAACGTCCATTCAGAGATGGCAGCTGCACGCTCATCGTCAGTGACAGCAGGGCACCCCAGAGAGAAGGCAGGGACCGTTCCTGGGTGTCCCTGCCTTATAGATCACTGAACAAGCGCTGTGTATACAGATCAGGAAGCACTATGCCGCTTCCTGTCCCGGCCCGGTGGTCATGTGATCGCCAGGGGCCGGGTGAGCGCAGGAGCTGTCGGGTCTTCCATAGACCATGATCAGCCCTGCACTGAGGCCGTACAGCGCTGAATTATGGGGTTGTATTTCCCCTATAACTGGGGCTACTATGTCAGCCCCAGTTACAGGAGAAATCAATAGTTAAAAAAAAATGAAGTTAAATGTCCCCCAGAGGTCTTGTATGACATTATGGGGGATGCAAAGTGTAAAAGAAAATAGAAATAAAAAAAAGTTTAACATGTAAAAAAAAAAAAAAAATTAATCCCCTTAAATCTGTTATTTAAAAAATGTTAAAAAATGTAAGAAAAAATAGTGATGAGCGGCAGGTGCCATATTCGATTTCGACGAAATTCGCGAATATTCGAATGAATATTCGTTTCATATTCGTCGAAATCGAATATTCGTCATTTTTTCTAGTTATCGCGATTAACATGCGATTTAAATAATCGCATATTGCGATTTGTACTTAAGGCTACTTTCCTATTGGTTTCATATCTAGAATTAGCGAGGATGACGAATATGACGAATGTATTCGTCTATTCCTCAAAACGAAGATAACGAAGTATTCTACATCTTCGTTTTAGCTACCTATTCGTCAACTTCGCTAATTCTAGCAATCAAATAGGAAGGTTGACTATAGAGTGAGACAGCTGTGTTAAATTCGCTATGCGATTTTTTTTTTATTTTTTAATAAATAGAATACTTATAATAATTTTATCAAGTAATATAATTATTGTATTAAAAAAAAAAAAAATCGCATAGCGAATTTAACACAACTGTCTGGTAAGTCAACCTTCCTATTTGATTGCTAGAATTAGCGAATAGCGAAGTTGACGATGACGAGACGAATAGGTAGCTAAAACGAAGATGTAGAATACTTCGTTATCTTCGTTTTGAGGAATATGACGAATACATTCGTCATATTCGCTATTCAGCTAATTCTACCAAGCCAACCATAACTTCTGTGCTCATGGAGCGTCCCCATCACCATGGGAACGTCTCCATATACTAAAATGTACTGTCGGATTTGAGGAATTACGTTGAAATCGCAATGCGATTAATTCAAGTTATATTAATCGCATTGCGATTTCAACTTAGAGCTGGGTTTATAATGGGTCAGCTTGCTAGAATTAACGAAGTTAACGAATATGGAATATAGCAGCAGTGCTAAGTTGAAATCGCAATGCGATTAATTTAACTTAAAGTATTCAGCATTGCGATTTCAACTTAGCACTGCTAGTGCATAGCATTAGCTATACTCCATATTCGTTAATTCTAGCCTATGTAAGATAGCAGTGCTAAGTTGTAATCGCAATGCGATTAATATAACTTGAATTAATCGCATTGCGATTTCAACGTAATTCCTCAAATCCGACAGTACATTTTAGTATATGGAGATTCTCCCATGGATGGGGACGCTCCACATGAGCACGGAAGTCGGCAGAAGCGGCAACGGGCACTGACTAGAGCAGCCAGGAAGCCAGGAATCCTCAGGACAGGTAAGAACTACTTTTGGGAAGTAGGAAAGAAAAAAATATAACTAAAAAAAAAAAAAAAAAAAACGAATATTCGAAATAGCGAATTTATAGCGCTATATTCGAAATATTCGCGAATTAGCGAAGTGCCGATATTCGCTAAAAAAATTCGCTATTCGAATCACCGAATCATATTTCGTATCACCGCGTCCAACGACTGGCTCTATAATAATATCATATGATCTACCCCATCAGGTGAACGCCATAAGAAAAAATAAAATAAACATTGCGCCAAAACAGATTTTTTTGTGAGCTTACCTCCCAAAAAACATGTTAATCAATTAAAAAGTCGTATGTACCCCAAAATGGTAGCAATAAAAACGTTACCTCAAATGGCAATAAATTATCCCACATGAAAGGCCATAGCCAGAGAAAAAAAATGGCTCTATGAAAATTGCAACACAAAAACATGATTTTTTTTCTAAATATGCTCTTATTGTGTAAAAAAAAAAAATTGACATATTTGGTATCGCCGCGTCCGTAAAAATTGGCTCTACAAATATATCACATGATCTACCCCATCAAGTGAACGGTGTAAAAAAATATATATATATGTAGAAAAATGACACCAAACAGCTTTTTTTGTGACTTCACCTCCCAAAAATGAGATAAAAAGCAACCAGAAAGCCAAATGTACCCCAAAATGGTGCCAATAAAAACTACAGCTTGTCACGCACAAAATAAGCCCTCACACTGCTCATTCAACAAAAAATAAAAAAAGTCATTGCTTTTAAAAATCATGACAGAATATTCCATGTTAGAAAATCCAGATGCCGCTCCTCCCCTTCTGAGCCCTGGCGTATCCCCAAATTACTGTTTACCACCAAAATTGGGGTGTTACTGTATTCAGGAGAAAGTGGGTAGCAAATTGGGGGGGGGGGGAGAGATCCTCCTGTTATCTTTTGTGAAAAAGAAAGTTTAAGCCTAAAGCACCATTTTCTTGTAATTTCTCATTTTCACACTCAAGTATTAAAAATTCTATGAAACACCTATTGAGTGAAGTGCTCGCTACACCCCTTAAAAATTCCTTGGGTGGTGTAGTTTACAAAATGTGGTTACTTTTTTGGGGTTTTCACTGTGCGGTTACCTTAGGGCCTCTTCAAATATAACATTGTGCCCAAAGGCCATTCCAGCAAAATCTGCCCTCCAAAGACCATATTGCGCTCCTTGCCTTCTGTGCCCTGCCGTGTGCCCAAGCAGCGGTATACAACCACATGTAGGATGTTTCTGCAATCTGCAGAATCAAGGTAATAAATATTAAGGTTTGTTTTTTTGTTAACCCATGATGTGCTCCAGGAAAAAATTGATTAAAATGGAAAATCTGCAAAGAAAAGTGACATTTTGATATTTCACCTCTATTTTGCATTAATTCCTGTGGAATACCTAAAGGGTTAACAACATTTCTAAAACCAGTTTTGAATATATCAACAGAAAAATGAGTACTACAATATCCCTTAAAAAATAGCGTTTATTAAACTTACACTTAAAATCAATACATGTCCTTGATAGGGGAGAGCAAATACAAAAGCGCCACACAATCCACCATACTATCCTTTATAAACATCTAATCAAGGGTATACAATATATAAACCTCTTTACAGTTATTGAAATGAGACACTGGGCATATGGGTGCTCAGGCGGGACACTACTAAACACACTTCTCTCTTAATGAAACCAATACTGTGGGTCTAGGGTAAAGTCACCAAATTTCCGGTGCGTATCTACGCTATCCATAAAATGAGAATACCCCACCAGTATAGGTGCGTCACTATTCCACTAATATTCGCCCCAATGTCCACACATCTAAATCTAAAGGAAGAATATAATGAACCTACCCACAAGAATACCGCCGATTCGATAGTTGAATGGAAAGCGAGTACGCCTCCTCTACACGCGCATTTCGCGGTAATGCTTCTTCAGGAGGAGAGACGAAATATCCAATCTGGAGACTATTTAAATTATACGGGAGCCAATTGAAAACTAGGATGAGAAGCATCTGATTAAGACGTCATATCGGCGCTTCGCACACCACCCGTCATCCGTGCCGACACTTCCGCCCTTTCACTGCGTCGACCTCACCGAGGGCAGGTACGCATAGCGTCCTAACGTCAGCAAGGATCACACTATTAGAGGCATGTGCGGAAGTGCCCGGAGACCAGCAGTTGCGAAGCGCACAACCGTCTTTCAATCAATATTGCCATACCTTGATATGGCCCAATAGTTTGAGGGGTGTCATTTCTAAAATGGGGTCATTTATGGGTTGGTTCTATTATGTAAAGCTTCAGAACTGAACTGGTCCTTAAAAAAGTTGACTTTGGAAAGTTTCTTAAAAATTTCAAAAATTCCTATAAAATTCTAAACCTTCTAGCGTCCTAAAAAATTAAGTTACATTACTAAAATGATGCCAACCTAAAGTAGACATATGGGGAATGTTAATTAAAAAATATTTTATGAGGCATAAATATTTGTCTTAAAAGCAGAGAGATTCAAATTTCGTTAACTTTTTGATTTTTTTTATAAATAAAGGTAAAACATATTGACTCAAATTTACCATTAACATAAAGAACAATCTCTGAATGGCTTGGATAAGTAAATATAGATTCAAGGAGCACCACTGTACTTCTTTAGTAGAGCCAATATGCGGCGGTGCCAGCGGTGTTCGGATCCGACCACAGGATTCCCAATATTGCGTGTAAATAATAGATGTCACCACGGCACTCCAAAGGAATCTTCAATTATTTTATTAGATCCAAGAAGACAGCAAAGTCGAAACGTTGCTGTCTTCTTGGATCTAATAAAATAATTGAAGATTCCTTTGGAGTGCCGTGGTTACATCTGTATTTACACGCAATATTGGGATAAGTAAAAGCGTTCTAAAGTTGTTACCACATAAAGTGACACATGTCAGACTTTCAAAATTGGTCAGGAAAGGGGGTAAATCGCACGGTCTGGAAGTGGTTAAGCATAAAAATGAGATTTAAACAACAGGCCATTTTCTGATGACACGTTCAGTTTAAAACAAAAAGAATCACATTGATCTCCTATAGTCACCATTGCGATGCTTAGCTGGACCTTGCTAATTTCTACTTTTCGGTACCAGATTGACACACAGGAAATGGCAGAAGATCCTGACTCAGCCAATCATTGGCTTGGGCGGTTCCCAACTAAGACCAGTGATTGGCTGAGCAAGCATCTCCTGACATTTCCTGCGTGTCAAACTGAGAACAGGAAGTGGAGATATGGTAATCATTAGTATATCAGCAGTGATGGTGAGGTGAGTAACGCTTCTTTTTTTTTTTTTTTTTTTACCTGTCCTGTCCATTTCACAGAGATACATGGGGAGGCAAGTTTCATCAGGACTGTGTGCTGCCATACAGACACCATACATCAATATGAAGCTAAATAAACAGCGGCAAAAGGCTGAAAATGTATTGTTAGATCCCTAAGGAAAAAGGAAGCAGTGCACAAAATGTCTAAAAACAAAACAAAATGTAAATTCAGCTGCATTTCCTTGTCGCTAGTGCTACAAGTGTGTCATATTTTCCCTGGTAACATTATAACATGTATTACCGAGACATGTAATCACATAGCCATCCACTGACTGCAGCTGGGACATCAGCATGTATGACCAGTATGTGCCACCAGTGTGGCCAGCAAATTGCTGCTTGTCCATGTCTCCATGGTCCACAAAAACTCCACATCATTGCACTAGACACAGCAAGGGATTGTGTCACTGGCCAATAATAAATGTCGGAGAGCATTGTTTTCCCAATATAAATTAGATTGTTATTGGGTCCTGTCAACATCAGCGATATCTGATAGCAATTATATAATGTTTAAAGGAAATGTCTGCCTTTTAGCACCATTTGGGCCTTCTCATATATTTATATTAATTGGTGCTTTGTTGAGTTAAATTATACAATTCTGCCACTAGGGGGAGCTTGCAGCGTACTGTTTTTTATTTATTTATTTTATTGAGTACAATGTATAATCTGTATGTAACTAGCTCCAGAGCTCCCCCTGGTGGTGACTGAAGGCTTCCAGAATTGTATTACTTATAAAGAGTCTTCAGCAGTTTTTACCATGAAAAATTGTTGACAGCACAAGATAGGAGCTGGGGAAAGTAGGGCAAGCATACCTTTTGTGGAGCTTCTATCATCAGTAAAAGTGTAAAAATAAAGTTTTATTCTGCCAGGTTCTCTTGCAAATACTTGGAAGCGCATACTGCGTTTGAAAACTGCAGGGTAAATTGACTTGCGGTATGGATTTGAAATCTTCAGAATGTCAATTTATGCTGCAGATCTCTCCTGCAGATTTCACCCTTTGCAATGGAGAGGGTGAAGTCTGCTGGCATTTTGTTGCAAAAACACCGGTTATTTAGAATCTAAACTTTTGAAAAATTTGGGATGAGTTACCGTAGATTCACTCGATCGATTCACTCATCTCTGTATATTGTTTATGACAAAACCTGTTGAATATCCCAGCAGCAGATACATTCTACAGAAGATACATTGTAGCAGAAAGAAAAACATCTCATTCCATTGACTCCGCTATGTCGTAGAGCCGTGCGCCGCATTCTGTCTCCAGCCCTAATTGTGTTAAAGCTGAAACCAATGTTTACTCTACAGAAACTATAATTTATAGGTCTCTATAGCCCAGCACCAGGAAGGAAAAGGAATGCATTGGATTTGTATTGATTCAGGAAGGGAAAAACATCTCTTACATTTTACACCGCTGTTTTGTAAAACGATGATGGAAAATGCTGCAATGCAAAGAAATAAATGAAATCAGAACACGACTATATATATATATATATATATATATATATATATAGATATATATATATATATATATATATATATGATGTATATATATATATATATATATATATATATATATATATATATATATATATATAGATATATATATATATATATATATATATATATATATATATAGATATATATATATATAGATATATATATATATATATACTGCTCTGACCACAGACAATGTAATTGCACAAAGCAAATATTCAGTATTATCTCACTGTACATCCGGTATATAAAATATGAGGTCAGTGATGTAACTAGAGTAATGGCATTAGTCGCATTTGCCACAAGGCCCCAAAGTTCAGGGGTCCCTAGGGGCTGGCTTGGGGAGATGATGAGCAAATTGATTCTAAACTAACTGGATTTCTCACAAATTTAACAAAAAACATTTCTTCCAAACGAATCAGATGTTTTGATGATTGATTTGGTGTCACGCATGTTCCCACGACAGGTGGCAGGAGATCAGTGAGACTGGCAACATGTGGTTTGATCCGTTTTGATCAAATGACGTCTGTGTTGTTTCTGGTGCTTGCCACATCTTATTTCCCCAGGTGTGGCTATTTGGGTCTTTTAATCTTCTCTATTTATAGTTGCTTCTTCCCCAATTCTGTGCGGTTTATAGCTTCTGTTTAGACTGTTGATAGATTGTGGTTGGATCTTGGCTGAGTTCCTGGTGCTTCCATTGCTCCTTTGAAGTTAAGTCTTACCTTTCCCTTTTGTATTTTGTATGGGTTCTGTATGTTGCATTTCCCTATTGTTTGTATTAGGCCTGAGGGAGACTCCTGTTTGTCCTTACTTTTGGAGGAACAGGTAGTCTCGTCCCTGCCATTAGTACCAAGGTCCTATAGGGCTAAATAGGACTTTAGGTATTCCTGCATATGAACTCACCTACCTTTGGGGTCTGTTCATACTGGTAGTCAGTCAGGATTTTGGTTAGGGTTTTCACTAGTAGGTGTCCATTTCCTTCCCTAGTTCTTAGGCCTGAATTCCTGTTCCCCCCCCCCCTCCCTCCTATGCTCGGTGTGGTGTTTCCCTCCCACACCAAAGCGTGACAGTCGCTTTGGAAGCATTGTGCAATTCCGCCATTTTACTTCTAAAATTCAGTACACTACTCAGGTAAACAGAGCGGAGAGGATTAATATAGAAGGTCACGTAGCCAGCTGGAGGAGCTGTAATTACACCTGCTCGCCACTACGATGTAGATTAAAAAACGCAGGACTCGCAGGAGCGCAGCTGATCGGCGGGAGTTGTACCCCAGCCTATCTGATAATGATGGCCTATCCTGAGAACAAATCTTCAATGTAGGAAACCGGAAAACCCCTTTAAATAAGCATATTTTAATGTGTCAACAACAGGGCACTGAATATTTTGGTTGAACCCAGGGAATGTTCTATGATGCCTGTTTTTTTCCTTAAAATTTTCCCCCCAAAAAAGGCAGAAAGGCAAGAGAGAAAGCGTCCCAGGAGACCTCAGAGTGCCACACACCGATTTTCATGTCCATTGGATTACTTTTGAATTGGATACAAGTTATTCAGACCCAAATCAAATTTTCTGACTAATTAGTCAAAATCGGAACGGAAAGGAATTTCGAGAAGTTTGCTCTCTAGTTAAAGCAGTGCAGAATCCCGAAGACAAGAGAAGTCAAGGAAAGAGGAGAAGTACATACTGTAAATGCCTGGTTTGTTTATGCATGATTTAGGGTCTGATCAGTTTGGGTGTATGATTCAAGGTTCTCGTCTAGGGTCTGAATTAATTTTGGGATGTGGTTTGGAGTCTGATTTAGGGTCTGATTAAAAGGGTTCTCCGGGATTTAATATTGATGACCTATCCTTAGGATAGCTCATCAATATCTGATCAGCAGGGGTCCAACACCCCACACTACCGCCCATCAGCTGGTTGAAAGGAAGGCCATACTCCATGCGAGCGCAGCCTTCCCTTGTTTACCTGCTCGCAGTCGACAGTGCAGCAGTGAGCAGGTGAAATTATAAGAAAACGTCCTAATTATTTCAATAGAAAAGCTTGTTCCTATTCAGGTGAATACTACAGAGCCGTCCTATAGAAGTGAATGGGACGGCTTGTAATTACAATGAAGGGAAGGCTGCGCTCGCAGGGCGCATGCCTTCTATTCAACTAGCTGATTAGCGGGTGTGCCAGGTGTCAGCCCCCCGCAGATCTGATATTGATGACCTATCCTGAGGATAGTCACATCAATAGATAAGAGCAGCACTCGCAGGTCCACGTTGATCTCAAATGGATGCAAAAGCCCCGCAAGAACCGCAGATCCAAGCAGCCCAATAATGTAGAGGAGATAAATAGGCGGCAGCATATCCCATTTGTTTCTTTATTTGGACTTCACAGCATACAAAAAAGCGACATTTCGGCTGTCAACCAGTCTTTCTCAAGCACAATGAACATATGGCCAATATTTTTGATATATATATATATATATATATATATATATGTATCAAAAATTAGATCCTCCCACAATTGTGTACACCAATTAAAAACAACCATGGACCTCCCCTCAAGTGTTTCTACCTATCACTATGTCCAACAATCCAATGCCTGCTTTACATGATAGAGGAAATTCAACACCTGTTATTCCACACTTCAACTGGAGTATTCCTTGCTCTCACCATGGTTCGCGTCTTCCTCCCTGCATTGCGCCTGTCCCTTCGTCCATTTCGCTCCCATACACTGGCGGCAACCCAGAGCGAGATCTCGCGAGCACAGACGTCAGAGAGACTGCCTGAGCAAGGTATACTCCAGGTGAGGTGGGGAATAACAGGTGCTGAATTTCCTCTATCATGTAAAGCAGGCATTGGATTGTTGGACATAGTGATAGGTAGAAACACTTGAGGGGAGGTCCATGGTTGTTTTTAATTGGTGTACACAATTGTGGGAGGATCTAATTTTTTTATATATATATATATATATGTATTGGCCATATGTTCATTGTGCTTGAGAAAGGCTGGTTGACAGCCGAAACGTCGCTTTTTTGTATGCTGTGAAGTCCAAATAAAGAAACAAATGGGATATGCTGCTGCCTATTTATCTCCTCTATCCTGAGGATAGGTCATCAATATTAAAATCCCGGAAAATCCCTTTAATGTAGGTGTCTCACGTGAGGAGTGATTTACTAAAGACTAATTTCACACTAGCGTTTTCAATTCCGCTATTGAGATAGGTCATATGATCTCAATAGAGGGGAAAAACGCTTCCGTTTTGTCCCCATTCATTGTCAATGGGGACAAAGCTGAACTGAACGAAACGGAATGCACCAAAATGCATTCCGTTCCATTTGGTTGGGCTCCCATCGCAGACAGAATAACGCTGCAAACAAGACTCTGCAGAGCAAGACTCTGAAACAATAGAAAACATATCCGTCCCCCATTGACTTTCAGGGGTGTTCATGACGGATCCGTCGTGGCTATATAAAACATAATACAAAGGGATCTGTTCAAGACGGATGCATGGGGTTGTATTATCGTAAACAGATCCATGACGGATCCGCAAAAAGTGCTAGTGTGAAAGTAGCCTCACTTGTCTAGTCTGATTTCGGAATCTGAAGTCTGAATTAAGGGGTTTGGTCTTGGGGTCCAAATAATTCAAGGGTCTGATCTGGGGTCTGATTGATTTAAGGGTCTGCCCTGGGGACTTATTGATGACATATACATAGAATTGATCCTCAATATCAGATTGGTGGTGGTCTGATCAGTTGTTTGCAAGAGCTGCACCAGAACTAGGTGCCAGACGTGCAACGCTCCATCCACTGCATAGTGGCTATCTGTACTTGTTGCAGTGCAGCACCCATTCAACTGAAAGCCGTCTGGGGGACTGAACTAATTTAGGGGATCACATGCATTTTCAGCAAACCATGGCACATCAGCTGAAGCAATCCAAGGGTCATCTTTGGATTTCTGCCATGGAAAATATGTGTTGAGTTTGAATTTGTCACCTATAGCCTTAGAGGAGATGTCTATGGTGGAAAGATACGCACATTGTGATAGCTTATTGCTTTGGCATTGGATCGGATGAAATGGAGGAACACAAAATGAGGAGCATATGCTTACAGACACATTAGCTGCTCCTACCTGCTTAGTCACAAGTGTAGCATGTCGAGGGGGAAGGGGACTTCGTTCCATCAAGTCTTCCACTGGCTTCACGTGTCTCAACGTATAGAGAATGATTAACTAAACAGCAGCCCTCAAAAGCAGTTAGTGTAAGAACAGCTGAGCTCCCGATATCGAGGAGCCTTCTCTTTAGCTTTAATCAACATCAATGAGTTGGAATTGCTCCGTGTAACTAAATCTTTGTAACTAATAAACTACAGTAAGTGCAAAGTGTCTCTCTGCATTATGGGAAGAGAGGAACTTGTCAAATTCTAATCACTTCAGGCTTGACATGACCTTTGCGGTATACTTGAGGAAAGAGAATAAGTTTTGAAGCTGTCTTGGATCCAGCATTGCATTATCTTAAGAATTTGAATAATCAAACTACAAAGATGATGAAGCTCGTTGAAGAGTGAAGACTAGAGAGGAGATTTTTTCTCATCAAAATGTTTTGAGCCTCTCCTTACATTAATAGTTTGGACAGTCAGGCAATACTGACCAATGTTTGTGGATATTTGAAGAATGTGATGTGTGTTTTCTATATCAGATGTCATTCAGATGAGGCACTGTCTTACCTATTATCCAAGCTATGCTTCAAGGTCAAACATTGACTTATGGGATAGCTATCTTAGATCTGGTGGCACCAGAAGCTTAGCTTTCTTTTTCTTTTAGATAGAGAGCTGATGTGCATATCTTTTTCCCAGAAACCCAGAGGAGCATTGCCTAGCCTACAAGACTCTGTACTCATATCTACTAGGCTCTGTTGATAAGGAGAAATAGTACCCTTCCCCCTAGGATCCTGACCAAAGCCTCTCACCTAGCTAAGCCAGCTCTCTCTGCTATGTGCTGACAAGGGGCAATCACCCCCAAACAGCTGTCTGCAGATGATATACTGGCTTAGCTATTATTCAGGTTAAGTTTCAAGGCTTGTTTAAAATATAAAACATTGATTTATATGATAGATACCTTACATCTGGTTGCTTAGCTTTCTTTTCCTTTTGATAGGAGAGCTGATTTACACATCTTTTTCCCAGAAACCCAGAGGAGTGTTGCCTGGCCTATATTTCTCTACTTGACTACCGAGCGCTGTCCATACAGAGAAATCGTTTTTTTATTCATTGTGGTAATTTTGACCCACTTAGCATTGTGTATTGATTAAAATGGATGTATCATTCACAATTTGAACCTTCCCTTGGCCCAACTTGTGATAGCATGTACTGTAGGTATGATGACCCAGGGTCAAACCATGCAGGCCAGCCCAGAAATTTTACAGAATGGTCCATAGAGTGGTAATATGTCCCTAGGCAACCACTGTGACAAACCAATCAGTTTCTGCAAAAGCATTAAAGGGGTTGTCTGGGTTCAGAGCTGAACCAAGACATATCCCCATCTTCCCCACTTAACCCCTCTGAAAAGAGCATCAGAGCATTTCATGTTCTGATGCTCTGTATTGCCCTGCACTGTATCGTACTGGGCAAGGGCTTTTTTGTTTACATTTTTACACTCCTAGTCAGAGGCTTCTCACTAGCGACATCACTGGCACTGATAGGCGGGCTTTAGAGCTGCCCTAGCCATTTTACAGGTCAGGGCAGCGCTAAAGACCACCTATAAGTGCGGGTGACATCACCAGACTCTCACCATTAGACAGAAGCCTCTGCCTAGTTTACCCATGGAGAGCCTAGTAGGTAACCGGATCTCCAGAAAAAGTCCTTGCCCTGCGCAATTCAGAGGGTCTGAGTGGGGAAAGAAGTGGATATGTCCGGGTTCAGCATTGTAATCTTTTATGTAATCATTGCACACACAGAAAATATCTCCCATAAGGTCTAATTGTCATGCTTCGGTGTGGGGGAAACACCACACCGAGCATAGGAGGGAAGCAGGAAACAGGGAATCAGGCCTGAGAACTAGGGAAGGAAAATGGACACCTCTTAGTTAAAACCCTAACCAAAATCCTGACTGACTACCAGTATGAACAGACCCCAAAGGTAGGTGAGTTCATACACAGGAATACATAGAGTCCTATCTAGCCCTATAGGACCCTGGTACTAATGGCAGAGGCGAGACTACCTGTTCCTCCAAAAGGAAGGAAGGACAGGAGCCTCCTTCAGGCCTAATACAAACAATGGGGAAATGCAACACACAGAACCCAAACAAAATATAAAAGGGAAAGGAAAGACTTAACTTCAAAGGAGCAATGGAAACACCAGGAACTCAGCTCGAGATCTAACCACAATCTATCCAAAGGTCCAAGCAGAAGCTATAAACCGCACAGCATTGTGGGAGAAGCAACTATAAATAGACAAGATTAAATGACCCAAATAGCCACACCTGGGGAAAGAAGATGAGGCAAGCACCAGAAAAAACACAGGCGTCATTTGATCCAAACGGAAAACATGTCAGACCAAACCACATGTTGCCAGTCTCACCGATTTCCTGCCACCTGTTACAGGAACGTCCATGACATTTATAGGTTATATTTGGCTCA
Source organism: Bufotes viridis (assembly GCA_033119425.1). Taxonomy (NCBI): domain Eukaryota; kingdom Metazoa; phylum Chordata; class Amphibia; order Anura; family Bufonidae; genus Bufotes; species Bufotes viridis. The sequence continues at coordinate 424,330,979 of CM065592.1, forward strand.
TACCATATGAAATAGACCCTGATGACATGTAATCGGCTCAAAAGTCACCGGCAAATGGGGCTGTCTTCTGTTGGACCTTTGGGACCCATTATTGCACTACAGTTTGGGCACACTGGAGGACCCTCTGGTACTTGTGGCCAGTCTGTCCCTTTCTAGAACTATTTGAGGCCATGGTTAAATGACCACAGTCACCTGGACTAAGCATATTAGAGGACGGGAGAGTACAAGGGATTGGGATGACATATTTGAGGATTTGAGGAATATTTTGGAGAGTTCCAGTAAGTACAGTATGATCGCAAGTTTATTTATGTATTCTTATATTTGTATATTTAATATTATATATTTGTACATTTGTATATGAAGCATCATTTTATTAATAATAATCATCATAATCATCATCATAATAAAAAACTGAAGAAAGTAGTGCCTCAATAATAAATCATTATCCAACAAAAAAAGCACATATGCTGCATTAAACTCCGAAGGTAATGGGCATCATCATTCTACAGTCTGATTTTATTTAAAGGTTATGTATACTTTTACAACCACTGGTATTGCTTTATTATATCCTGAAAAAAATGACGCAGCTTAGCAAATAGTCTCGCTCTTGATTAGTGTACTTTCACCCTTGTGTTAGAGGTATCCGGCAGGCAGTTCTGATCCGGCAATCTGGATGCAAACGGACAGCATTTGTAGACGGATTCGGATACAGATCCATCTTACAAGTGCATTGCAAAACTGGATCCCTCTCTCCGGTTGTCATCCGTGAAAATGGATCCGATATATATATTTTTTCAAATTTCTAAAGGTCTGCGCCTGCGCAGACCGGAAGACCGGATCCGGCAATGTGGTAATTTTAATGCCGGATGTGGCACTAATACATGTCAATGAAAATTAATACCGGATCAAGCATTCTGGCAAGTGCTCCGGAATTTGCGCTGGAGAAAATGCTGCAGCATGCTGCAGTATTTTCTACGTCCAAAAAACGTAAGGGACTGAACTGATGCATCCTTCCTGATGCATCCTGAACGGATTTCTCTCCATTCAGAATGCATTAGGATAAAACTGATCAGTTTTTTTTCGGTATTGAGCCCATAGGACGGAACTCAATACCGGAAAAGAATAACGCAAGTGTAAAACTACCCTTAAAAATCTACTGCAATTTTGTGTAGGAAACTCCTATGCAGACCTATGTGTTTTGATAGTTACAAGATTAAAGCAAACCCTGTGTATTTTGATCTTGGAGCCATGCTTCCTTCCATTGGTCTTCTACTTTTTCTAACCTAATAAATGAACATTAGAAAGTTTCAGAGGACGAGACTGTGGCTGCAGGATCAGACCACAGCGGTTTCTTAGTTGTCTGTAACATAAATGGCAGCATAGGAGTTGTATACACCAAATGATATCAGAATTTAAATCCAGATTGCTTTAGTTTTTGGTTAGTTTTATCACAACTTTAACAAATTTAGGCTATTTTCACACTAGCGGCAGGAGAGTCCGTCTTGCTGTTCCAGCAGGTGAACAGCCTGTCGGATCCGTCCTGCCGCTAGTTCACGTGTGCCCCCGGACTGCCGCTTCATCCCCATTGACTATAATGGAGACGGGGACAGAGTTCCGGCGGCAGCACAGCAGCGCACGGCGAGAGGCAGCCGGGCCAAAAGTACTGCATGTTGTACTTTTAGTCTGGCGGCCTCTCGCCGTGCGCTACCGTGCTGCCGCCGGAACTCTGTCCCCGCCTCCGGGGCACAGATGAGCTAGCGGCAGGACGGATCCGACAGGCTGTTCACCCGCCGGAAAAGCCTTACGGACTCCCCTGCCGCTAATGTGAAAGTACCCTTAGTTGCAAAAGTACAGATAATCTTTAAAGGGATTTTTTGTCTAGAAACATTTTACTTACTAATTTAATTTTTATTCTTTTTTCTTTTATCGCCTATAATTAAAAAATCTTACAGCTTTCGCTATGTTCACTAAAGGGCCCTTTACACGGGCAGAGAATTGAACAGATCATCGCTAGCGACTGTTCATAGTAACGCTCGTTAGTGATGATCTGGCAGTTTAAATGCACAGCTGATTAGCCGCGAAACTCTGATTCTTTGGGTAATTGGTTCATTTGTGCACCACAAAAAATCTGGTGGCAGATCATGCTGTGTAAACACAATCTGCTGCCGGGAAACAACATGTCTGTATGGGAAAGAGCGATAGCAGTAGTGATCAACGCTTCCTTCCTGACAATCTGCTTGCACATCATCCCGTGCAAAGGTACCTTACGCCTCATAATAGATTAACACTTCCTGTTCTGCAGAGATTGCATCTCAGCAGTCATCTCATTATCATCATTAGCACGATTGCAAAAAAAATTAAGTCTCTGTATTGATAAAAGATAATCCACCATTCACAATAGATGATGATCACAGCTCTCTCTCTCCTCTATAACCTCTTCACAGGTCACAGAGCATTCCCACAGAACTCTCCCATAGAAGTCTATGAGACTACAGGTTTATGTCGTCCAACTAGCTGCGATAAAGCAACTCTTTGAACTGCTGCTAACAGAACATAGAAACAGCTCTGGTAAGATGGGGAGTGTATGATTTAGTTTTTATTTTCGTCCTATCCTATGTGGACCTATTCCATTCTGAGTCATTTTCTGTTTGGTACAAAAAGGGTTAATGGGTTCGACACAATTGTGGTGACTTTGTGACAATTGATGACCATGTGTACTGTACATAATGTGCTGGTGTTACCTGGTTTTGGTTTTAAAAATGGTTTTAATCTTATTATTACTTAACTATAAGTAAGGGCTCCTACGCACCTGAAATGCGTGAGCCATACCTGTTGTTATTTCAACAATACATTTAATTGTGTCAAATAAATTGTTACATTTGATAAATTGATAAATAAAAAATTGATAAATAAAATGATTTTAAACATTTGGACGCTGGACCTTGGTAACATGAGGATACCAGCTGAGATTTGTGGTCCGATAAGTGGCGCATGCACCCTTCCTATATGCTGGATTGCCAACACCCCAAAAGACTGGAGCCATTTGCATGCACAGAACATGTTCCCATAAAGCACCGAATGGTTTGTGACAGGAGTAAAAAAAATATTAGGGCTGGTCAGCAGACCGCTGTCTTTCCCCAACAAATCCTTTTGGCATTTGTAACACTTGCTGATTAAACCATAATCGCCATGGAAAATTTCAAATTGCAGCATAAGGACATATATTTTTTGCACATTATCCCTTGGGCTGTACTGGGAACATGTGCAGCATTTCAGATAGGGTAAACATAGATCATATGCTCTATGGTAGGAAAAAGAAAGCAAAAAATTATAACAAAAAAAAAAAAAAAAAGAAAAGAGAAGGAAAGAAAATGCATTTAGAAAAAACATAATCCAACATAGTTGTGCTGCTTATAATATCTGTATATATATATATAGTACTCACAAAAAGTTAGGGATATTTGGCTTGGGGGTGAAATTTCAGGATGAACCCAAAATGCCCTCTAACCTTTACAGGTGAACTTAATGTGACCTTCTCTAAACTTTTGAATGCACAAGTCCAACTGTTCAATGTTTCAGTACTGTTTGCACAACTTGCTGTTCTCTAAAATGGAGCTTAACGGCAAAATTCATAACAGGTGTTTGATCTATGAAACGCCCAATAATTTTCTGGTTCAATTAGAATTGGTATGTAAACAGTAAAGCTTGAAATAGGTTCCATTGTGCGGACCGAAACGTCGCGTTGGTGTAAATAATAGACACTAGTCACTGGAAGTGCCGTGGACTTTTTCTTTTATATATATATATATATATATATTATATATATATATAATATATATATATATATATATATATATATATATATATATAAAAACAATATGTACATATACACATGCTATATCACATGTTCCTCTAGTTACCTCTAGAGGTCACTGTCAAAATGCAGAGGGCGCAGCAGCTGCAATGAGAGCAGAGCCTCGAGGTGTAACCGGTAACGCCCCCATTGCTCCTAGAGACTCATTTGCAAAAAATATAACTCAATTTTTCTCAGCAATGCTGGCACATGTGAACATGGGACCAACACAGATGCCCTCAGCTGCCAAGTGTAAATAGGTAGAAATCTGCTGCCTGATGCCCTTTACTAGGTAATCTTATAAAAGAGCCATATGGACATCAAGGAGGGGTCATTTGCTCAGGACCTCCATCTTTGAGCCAATATGTACCCATATGGTTCATGCACCAAAAAAAAAAAAAAGGACTCTAGCCTCAACTGAGGACAGTTAAAGACTTTGTTAAATCTTTATAAAAACCAACATCCCAATAGACGGGTTTCAAATGCACTCTTATTTATAGCATGACCATGCAGTGCACGGTTGACCATTCAGTGATAACAGCTTTCTGGTGGGGTGCCAGGCTGTTGTTTAAGCGAAGAGGTTGTCTACATGAGACAGAGGTGGATGTCTTACTAAGAACTTATATTATAACTTTTTCCTATGCAGAATTTGAGATGAGAAAGAAGACCCTTCGATCGACTGCAGGTAACTGACCCCAATGTGGGCAAAAATGTAGCATAAAATGTCAAAACAAGATCAACATCCCATCAAGGAGTTAAAACTGAAGAAGAAGATGAAAATGTTTCAGAGCAAATTGAGATTGGCAGAGGCTGAATTTGTATTCCATGTGACCGGGCGCTTCCTAACTGGCGGTTACCTTTTGAACGATTTGTCAGGGGAGAAAGGCCATTTTCGTCTTTCATATAACGCTCTTAACAACTTTTAGTCATCCGAGGGTTCTCCCTTTCCCCTCTCCTTTCTCTTCTTGCTCTTAGATCTGAGCTCTGCCTTTGATGTAACACTTTTACAGCACATCAGAATCCAGATCCCGCTTCTGAAGCAAAAATGCATTTTAACAACAGGGAACGATGACATCACTTCAAACGTGGCCTCTTCTAAAGAGGAAGCATGCCTTGAAAACAACAACAACAAAAATATCATCTTGGAGAAAAATCAGGAAACTTCTCTGCTGTTTTACTTCTGTAATATTAGGTTTTCATTTTTGGACGCTATGTTTATTGCAATCAAACAATTGGTGGAATAATGAGGGGCAAGTTACACAAAAAATCTATTTATTTGTCATGTTCAGGCTACTATGTGTTTGTCAAATTTGTCGGTGTTGGAGTAAAATTGATGACTGGTACTATGACTGGGGTATGGAGTTATGCAAATAATTACCAGGTTGCGCTCACAGAGTATTATCTGATAGCAACAGGTGACTACTTTCAGGTGGCATTCCAAATTGTGGTACCAAGGACCAAGTGTGGATATACAAGTCCAAGGTCAGGGCTGGCAAAGTTCAGGCAAGAGAGGAGCAAAAAGACAGGTCAAGTTAGGCAACGATCAGGAAGCAAAATCAGAAAACAGTCTGAATTAAAGGCAGCAAATGAAGGACACTTCTAGGGTTTAAACTAGGGAATTTCCCGTGAATTTCAGCATGTATTCTGCATTAAAATCTGCACGCAATTCTTATCCCAAGCAAGCCATATTTTTGCAACCCTTTCCACGTGCATATGAAGTTTTTCGCACTGATTTTCTGCAATTTTATCCACCATGAAAAATAAGTAGAATGTCACTTATTTAGGGTGGAAAGCATTATGATTAGCCCCATTGAATGACATGTTGATCCACTGTAGTCCAAATCGCAACCTGTGGCACACCCATAGCAGAAATCTGAAGGTCAGCCTTGAATTTCTGCTGCGGAAGGTACATGTTGGAAATATTTCATTGTATGAACAAATCCTTAACAGGAATCGTGCAACCTTGTTGGTCAGACAAGCTTACAGGTAAGATGTAAATTAATTTAGGTGTTCAGCCCATAGGCTGAGTATAATTACATTTAGGATACACTGATCCCTCCAGAGAGTAAGCAGAAGGCACAGCAGTGGAGGTGCTGTGCCAGGAGGGACATCAGCTGCACCCGCAGGTAAGGGCATAGTACCCATTATATTTTTAACAGTGGTTTCCACTCAAAAGGTCAAATTGGCATAAGGAAGCATCCCAGTAACCAAACAGTACCACTGCCACCAGACTAAGCCTCTTGGTTCTGAGTTGCATCCAGACAGCATAAGGATATGTTCACATGGGGCAATAGTGGTGTCGCAGAGTGCTGCATCATTACTTCAGAGCAGCAAAAATACCCCATTTGCAGTCCACGCTGAAACTGCAAAATTAGAGCAAACATTATATATCGATTTGACAAGCAGCTATGACATCACAAATGTCCAGGATTCTCACAGGTAAGCTATTGTGACATCACAATAAATTCACCTGGGGTAAACTGCTGTGACATCGCAATTGGGTTTGGGTAAGGTAAGCAGGTGTCAGTTTCCCTGATTTCACCAATGTACTAAATTGAGGTTATTAACTGTGACATTACGATCTGGGCTTCCACCAGGTAATCTGCTGTGACATCACCAGTATGTCTGGTAAGTGAACGCCCCTTCACATGGGCCGACACAGAAGGCAATTCATGGAAACAATCTGTTTGTTCCTAATGCCTGCTACATGAGTTGAAAGCTGCATCTACAGTACAACTGCAGCAACCACCTTCGTTGCATGGGAACAAATGATCGCTAGAGTGATCGCTCGTTCCCATACACATTCCCAGAAACGATGATTTAGGTGACTGCATTAGTGATGCTTCCTAGGATGATCTGCAGCATCTTTAGACAGGTCAAGTATCGGGAAGGATCATTCCTAGATGTGGCAAGACGTGATGAGCACCAAGACATTGGTGGAGCAGAATTCAAATGTTGAAAGGCCTGTCCCGAATTTAGAAGAAAAAAAAACGGTTCTTCATTCTCAGAAAGAGCACCACTCATGTCCTTAGGCTGTGTCTGGTATTGCAGTTCAGCTCCCCTCACTTAGGGATAAGCTGTCATACCAAACACAGCCCATGGAAAGGAGTGATGCTGTTTTGAGAAAAAAAAGGCCACGGCTCCATGGTGTATCACGAATGATGCAAGCCTGTAGGATCGCATGACATCACAAGCGTGCAGTGTGGGATCTTTTCCATTATCGCAGAGGTCCCGTTGTCCGTCACCCTAGTTCTAAGAAACATGGCTAAGATATAATTTGCACAGTCACCATGAAGCCCCGGCCCTGATGATGGGGTTTCAACCGCAAAACGCGTTGTCTATTGGACTTATATTGTGATACGCTGTATCAATTAAAGACGGATGTCTCTTGATCTTCATTGGAATGTCTGTATTGTTTGGGAAGCCCACCATCCTTGGACACCTTTTTTCTTCGGCTGTTTTTGTGTCCCAAAAAACAATAAAGGCTCTGTAGTGCAAAAATCCTATTTCGGCTGTAGCGAAAATGGCCGCCCGTCTCTTTCACATAAACAGCATAGAACACATTGCAGTATTTTCCGGGCAATCTTTGCATTTTTTTTCCTCCTCTGCAAAATTTCCAATCATTATGATTTCATATCTCTCCCCTTTGATCCTCATAAAACATCATGTAGAAAAAAAAAATGAAGGGAAAAGTTTTTGGTGTCTGCAAGGTACGCATTGCATGGGAATGTCAGCCGCGGCTTCGTTAACTTCCTGCACAAGTCCCAAGCAACAGCGGCAGATAGCGGTCTGATGCCAAGATATTACATCACTTCACTTAGCTCTGACCAAACATATGACCTCTCTTGATATTCTGTTCGCACAGCAAGGCACAGATGCGATCTAGACGATATATATTTCACGCAGACGTCTCCGCCATTAACGCGTTATTATGTAAATAGTATGGTTGCTATAAAGTTTTATGGCTTTAATTAAAATTTAAGGGGACAGGATGTTCACGGAAACTTTCACCCTACATGGGGTTCATTCTGCAAATATGAAAGCCAGGCAGGAAGAACCTGCAGAAGATCCATTCATCTCAGTCAGTCCCAACTCCAGTACCGCCATGGTTTGCAGAATGATAGTGGTGTCACACCTTCATAGCAGCACCCAATAAAGTGCTCTTTAAGGAGTTCTTCGGACCTGTAAGTAAAAAGTCTCATTTAGCGAACCTGGGGACAAAAGTCACTTTGTGCAGTACTTGACCTTCCATCGCTCTGCTGATGCCATGTTCTAGCTTATGATTAGTAGCGTTGATCACGAATTTTCGAATTGTGAATTTTAATCGCGAATATCGGCACTTCGAGAATTTGCGAATATTTCGAATATAGCAAAATATATTCGCAATTGCGAATATTCGGTTCTTATGCGAATATTTTATATGCAAATTTTCGCAAGCAAGAAAATAATGTCATTATTTTCTGATTGCGAAAATTTGCATTAAAAAATTTGCATACATTTGCATAAAGATTCACATAAACTGGTATTTAAAAGGTATCTTTTAAATGCTAGTTTATGCAAATTTTTATGCATAATTTAATGCAAATTTTTATGCGAATTTTCGCAATCAAGAAAATAATGATGAGATTACGAATTTTTGAATTTTCGAATATATGGCGAAGATTCGCCCAAATATTCGCGAAATATCGCAAATTCGAATATTGCCCCTGCCGCTCATCACTAATGATTAGGGATGAGCGAACTTGCTGTTTTCAGGTTCGGGTTCGTCATTTGGGTGGTGTAGGAATTCCGTTAAGGATTCCGTTATCTGGAATATAACAGAATTCTATGACAGAATACACCAAGGAAGCCTTTAAGAGTCATTCCGCTTTGCATTCCGTCATAGTAGAAGTCTATGGGCAGCATAAGAGATCCAAGTTTGCAGGGCCAGGTGAGACGCAGGGCCAGGTGATCAAGGGAATGGGGGGAGCAGGGTTGCCAACCGTCTAGAAATTTCTGGACAGTCCGTAAAAATAGGCGTCTTTTTTCCTGTCTATGAAAAAAAAAAATAGATGCGTCCGTGCTTTTTTTTTGAGGCTGGTGGTACTTGACTAGATTATTTTGGTGGTAATTATCATCATTCTCAGTAAATGCTGGTAATGAGTCCTTATCAGCATATTGAGCTATCGACCTGTACTACTTAGAATGTTTCAAATCCGTAACGGTTTTCCAATTTACCTGTAAAAAATGTTGGCCATCCGTGTTTTTAGGATAAGTTGTCCAGAAAAAAAGAAAAAAATCTGCATCATTTTACTCAGCATGATCAATCCTACCAGGGACTATGCCTAGCTTAATAGGGTTGATTCTGCTGAATCATCCACTTTTACAGGTTTTTCCAAGATTTTGATATTGATGGCCTATTCTCCAGATAGATCTGTGGGCAGGGCCGCCATCAGGGGGGTCCCGAGCCTTGAGCTGTGTAAGGGGCCCCAAAATTTCTGATGGCTGCCCTGTCTGTGGTCCTTCTTAGGCCTGTGTTGTCAAAATCATTGGTCACATGGTCTAGGTGCAGCTTAGTCCCATCCAAGTGAACGGGGCTGAGCTGCAATACCAAGCACAGCCGCTATCCAACTGATAGAGCTGTGATTGGTAAGCTTTTGGAATGTCACGGCGCTCCAACTGCGGCCTCCTCAGACAGCTCACCAGTGGGGGTGCCAGGTGTCGGCCCCCCGCCAATCTGATATTGATGACCTATCCTGAGAATAAGTCAATATTACACATTCAGAAATTCCCTTTTAAGGGCACTTTCACACTAGCGTTATTCTTTTCTGGTACTGAGTTCCGTCCTAGGGGCTCAATACCGGAAAAAAAAACTGATCAGTTTAATCCTAATGCATTCTGAATGGAGAGCAATCCGTTCAGGATGAATCAGTTCAGTCCCTCTTACGTTCTCTGGCCGCAGCGTGTAGAACAGTTGCCACAATGCCGGATCTGGCATTCATTTCCATTGAACTGTATTAGTGCTGGATCCGGCATTAAAATTACCACATTGGCGGATCTACTCTTCCAGTCTGCGCAGACCTTTAAAAATGTCAAAAAGATAAGTGCCGGATCCGTTTTTAGGGATGACAACCGGAGAGACGGATCCGGTATTGCAATGCATTTGTGAGACGGACCCGCATCCGGGTCCGTCTACAAATGCTGTCTGTTTGCATACAGATTGCCGGATCCGGCAGGCAGTTCCGGCAGTTGCCGGAATCCAGCAACTCAAGTGTGAAGGTACCCTAAGTCCGCATTGCACCAAAAAGTATATTGCATGGCTAAGAGGAGTCATAAATGTGGCACATTTAGAAAAAAAGCCATGCACCAGACAATGACAAAGACAAGAGAAAAGTAGACATCCGTCAAAAAGTCCAATCTGACTGCACCGCATTTATTATTTGGAGCGCCCCAGTTTAACGGTTTTGCCCCATTTTTGCTGCCTAATAAAATGATTTTATTTACAGTTATGTTAATATTTATCCCCCCCCCCCTCCATGTGTATGCTCCACAGTAAGAGTGAAAAAACCATAAAGTATAAATGAAAAGGAGATGCAGATTAAATGGATGAAAATGAGGCGTTAATTGCACGGACCGTGACAACTGTTTTCCTGCAGCCGTAGCGCTAAACCATGAAATGTGAAGCGTGCAAAATAGGAATTCTCTCCACTGAACGCGACTGGTCAATCAAAATGATACAAAATAACAGAAATGTAAATAAACAGAAATACAAACAAACACATCAGATAAACAAAGCGATAAAAACCACGAAGGGAAGGAAGGGCTCAGCGTTTCCCTGCGCATCTCAGCGTCACGATCTGTTTACTTCCTAAAATAAAACGCCCATCAAGACGAGTCAAGGTGCTCTTGATAGCCGTGGGACACCGACAGACTAATACCAACTGCCAGCAGAAGAGCGGGCAGGTCCTGTCCTTGTAACTTCTCTGCAAATCACCTCAGCGAATGTCTGCTTTCTCTACATGGACACCAGGAAGGCTCGGGATGATGGAAGAAACGAGGAAAATACCTGCACCGGGTAATTAGACTACAGACATGGCTGATTATTTGTAAGTGAAATAAAATGTAGGTGAAATCATTTAATAGAATGCAACTTTATGAAGCGACTTTTGTGGTAATGTAGTTTTTTTATTATATCTTTAAGATGGTCAGAATTCTGATTTCACCATACACTTGATTTGGGCTGAGTTGCAGTGAACTGTAATACCAGGTACAGCCACTATGAGGAATGTGGCTCCCCCCCCCTACTTATCTGATATTGATGGCGTATAAGGATATCCTTAAAGACCCCTTTAGGCTATGCTCATAGGCGCAACTTTAAAGAGGTTATGCCATGATGAAAATCAAGCCAGTTCTTTCTAACACAGCGAAAACTAGTCCTGTATCTCACAGGGATCCAGAGATCTCCCCATTTATTGCTCCAATTGTTCTGCTAGATTTATACCAGGCTGACTGCTCAGGGGCATGTCCTTTCTGCTGCAGCTCTCTCCCTGTAACTGCCACAGCTTCTAACAAAACATATGGCTGGTGGCCAGTTGAAGATTTACACTGAGCATGTGCGATCAGCTCAGTGAGATGGACAAAAAATAAGTAAAATAGCAAACAGCAGGTGGCGCTGTACAGATACATTTTATTGGATAGCTCACTGGCTATGCTAAATTTTTAATGACATGTAATTACAGAAGTATTCAGATCCAGATGCTCAATTGAAAAGTGTAGAATATGTTTCATGACACAACCCAAGCTTTTGGGTGGCAAAATCTATAACTGGGTCCCAATTATCGCTATTCACCTCCAGTGGGACAGAGGTCTTTGGGATCCAGGGCTTGGGTACGGCCAGAATCGTTGCACCCCTGTGAATACACCTCTGGCTTTGGCTTGCAGCCATGAGCTCCTATAATGAGTCCTATAATGGAGCAGCCTGAGAATATCCAGAGGCTGGCATCACCCAGGTGCCGTATAGGAATGGCAGTGTGTCCGTCTGCAGCTGCCTGATTGCTGCAGTGTCCGGGAGCATCACTGGGGAGCCGCTCGCCTCCCTTCCACCCGCTAATCACTGTTCGTAGGTAAAATCATCTGTAACCAGTAATCCACAAAGAAGATTGCATTTAGTTTGGTGACAGTTCTTCTCAATTCGTTAAAATCAACAAAGCCTTTTCATTAGCCCCCCGCTGGCGTCCTTACAACAGGCACTTCGAGGGTCTCAAAGCACAGAGCAACACATATGTACAGTGTGACTGCTGAGGCTGGAAGATGGATGGCTATATATACCGAGCACAGCTATACTATTCACAGTATAGATAAACAGAAAAGGTAGAAACATGTAGGTAGGTAGATGATAGATAGATAGATAGATAGATAGATAGATAGATAGATAGATAGATAGATACACTGTAGATAGATAGATAGATAGATAGATAGATAGATATGAGATAGATAGATAGATAGATAGATAATAGATAGATAGATAGATAGATATGAGATAGATAGATAGATAGATAGATAGATAGATAGATATTAGATAGATAGATAGATAGATAGATGAGATATGATAGATAGATAGATAGATAGATAGATAGGAGATAGATAGATAGATAGATAGATAGATAGATAGATAGACTGTAGATAGATAGATAGATAGATAGATAGATAGATAGATATGAGATAGATAGATAGATAGATAGATAGATAGATAGATAGATAGATAGATAGATAGATAGATAGATATGAGATAGATAGATAGATAGATAGATAGATAGATACACTGTAGATAGATAGATAGATATGAGATAGATAGATAGATATTAGATAGATAGATAGATAAATAGATAGATAGACATCAGATGGAGAGATAGATAGATAGATACACTGTAGATAGATAATAGATAGATAGATAGATAGATAGATAGATAGATACACTGTAGATAGATAGATATTAGATAGATAGATAGATAGATAGATAGATAGATAGATAGATAGATAGATGAACAGAAAGAATAAGTAGATAGATGTGCAGTTTTGTTTGTCTATCAGTCTCTCTATTATCTATCTATCTATCTATCTATCTATCTATTTATCTAATATCTATCTATCTATCTATCTATCTAATATCTATCTATTATCTATCTATCTATCTCTCCATCTAATATCTATCCATCTATCTCATATCTATCTATCTATCTATCTATCTATCTATCTATCTAAAAATCCACAAGAATCAGTCCTTGCCCACTGTGCCCATGATCACCAGACCAGCATCTGGAAAACAATGAAAAAGGCAGTTGTACTGTGGAAACGTCACATTTTTTGTATGGCGGACATGACTGCCTGAATAAACAACTTGGTGCTACAATTGAACACCAGCCATGCTGTGGTCTTTTACTCGTCTATCTATCTCTTTATCTATTTATCTAAAAAGCAGATGATGAGGCAGCCCTCCAAAATCAGTGAAGGGTGTCAGACGCGTTTATTCCCCAGTTGCAAAGTTTCAGGCCAGCACAATAATGCCTTTGTCTATCTATCTATCTATCTATCTATCTATCTATCTATCTATCTATCTATCTATCTATCTATCTCATATCTATGTATCTCTCTATCTATCTATCTATCTATCTATCTACCGTATTATCTATCTATCTATCTATCTATCTATCTATCTATCTTTCTTTCTTTCTATCTATCTATCTCATATCTATCTATCTCATATCTATCTATCTCTCTATCTATCTATCTCATATCTATCTATCTATCTATCTATCTATCTCATATCTATCTATCTTATATCTATCTATCTATCTATGTATCTCTCTATCTATCTATCTATCTATCTATCTCATATCTATCTATCTATCTATCTATCTATCTATCTATCTATCCATCTTTGCGTTTTATATGCAAATAATTTCAATATATTAAGTTTAGAACATTATTAAATACAATGAGTCTTGTCTATTAATATGGTGATACATTAGACACCAGTTACGCCTCCCTCTGTATACCTTCCCCCCCACATTGGGTTATTATATTATAATGTGTTTATGATCTCTTTCTTACACCTGAAGCCGTGGCCTCGCCGCCTGCATTGTGCACAGGCTTCCGTGGCTCCTTCTATAGAAGGTGTTGTCAGATGCTTCCTACAGTCATTAATCACAGCTTGCCATTTTAAACAAGTGCCATTAACACCAGACCACATATTTTCCCTCCTTGCCCGCAAGTTATTGCCTGTTGGGTATTATATTAATTGCTAAATAATTAGAAAAAGTATGTTTGCCCTTATTACGGAGAACTCATTTAATTTTGTTCTTCCACCTGGGAGGAACAATTTCAGTTTTAATGATTCACAGATAAGGATTTAAGAAAAAAGCAGATGGGGGTATCCATACAGATCAAGCTGATACGTCTAATAGATTTCCACATCACGCTCCTGCTGCCTCTTAATGACCGGCTAAAAAATGTATCTAAGAGAACAAAAGATAATAATGGAGATCTGACATTAGTGCGCCACATACCGCAGCGTAAACTGCAGAGGCTAAGTCACTGGATGGAGTATTCTGACCTCAAACAGATGAGCAAAATATTGTAAATTCAACGTATTACTTATTACCATCTATTATTATATATCTGCTGATCTGTGTCATATACACTGACTATCTACATTAGAGGTGAGCGAGTTCCATGTTATCAAATTCTTTCAGGCTTCATTTGGTGGTAAAAGGTGAATTGCGCTATGGATTCTGTTACCACGGACCATAACGCAATTCTATGACGGAATGCAGAACGGAAGGCCTTTAGAGACATTCCGTTATTCATTCCGTCATAATAGAAGGCTGTGGGCTGCAAAACGGATCCGTCCCGTTTCCGTTATGTAGGAGAGGACTTCTATTATGACGGAATAAATAACGGAATGTCTCTAAAGGCCTTCCGTTCTGCATTCTGCCATAGAATTGCGTCATGGTCCGTGGTAACAGAATCCATAGCGCAATTCACCTTTTACCACCAAACGAAGCCTGAAAGAATTTCATAACATGGAAATCGCTCATCTCTAATGTAGATATCGTCCATCTATCTGACTAAAATATAACTCATACAGTATGTATCTATCACATATCAATCTATAGAAATCATCCCAAAAAGCAAAAAGAGATTCTATCTATCTATCTATCTATCTATCTATCTATCTATCTATCTATCTCATATCTATCTATCTAATATCTATCTATCTATCTATCTATCTATCTCATCTATCTATCTATCTCATATCTATCTATCCTCATATCTATCTATCCTCATATCTATCTATCTAATATCTATCTATCTATCTATCTATCTATCTATCTATCTATCTATATATCTATTTAATCTCTATCTATCTATTATCTATCTATCTATCTATCTATCTATCTATCTATATTTCTGTCTATCTAACTAATCTGTATCGATCTACCTACTATCTATCTATTTATCGATCAGGTTTTGCTAAATACGAACCGTGTAAATATATCTTACAGGCTTCATATGTTTCTTCATTGTGATGCATCCTATAATTGATAATTTTTGGATAGAACACTATTACCCCATTCTAACAAGAATTGGTGCCTTGTCCCTTGGTGCACCTCAGCTTTTTGTTGCAGGTCATGCTAGTACCGCTATACTGTCTACTAAAATTGTACTGCTATACCATATACATAAGCAGAGATTCAATGTACCATCACACAGAGTTCCTGCGGTTACATATTGGTGGAACGAGAGTGAGATGCCATACCGGCATGGGCGTAGCTATAGGGGGTGCAGAGGTAGCAGTCGCTACCGGGCCCAGGAGCCTGAGGGGGCCCAAAGACCCTTGTGCCGCATAAGAAGACACACAAAGCACTGAGGGACGGGGGCCCAAGCTGAACTCTTGCACCAGGGCCCATGAGCCGTTAGCTACGCCCCTGCGGGGCTGTGCGCACAAGCCCGTTCTCGCATCAGGCCCTGTTCACACTTCCATTGGAGACTCCGTCATATTTCAAATGAAGAAAATTTCCTCCTGCGCTAATGTTCTTCCCAAATTAACAGGCACCATGGAAGAACCTAGCAGACCCTGTAAATCACTGCCACCCATCTGGCGGCATTGGTGTCCATATGATGGATCCGGGACTCTGGTCTGTGGCGGAACAAAGAAACCTAAACTTGAAGGAAGTGTGCACAGACGGAACTTGTCGGTAGTGTGAACGGAGCCATAGAAACAATGCTCATCCTCTTTTTAAGCCATTTACCTCTAAGTGTAGGGTCGCTGCAGCAGCAAAACAGCTGTCTGCTAACGCAGATAGTAAAATCCAGCCTGCGAGGGAAATCCACGTACAAAGCTTCCCTCAAATGTCTAATCAGAGCCTGGTCTACAGGGAAAATCCAGTCACATCTGATATACATGTTATCATCTCTGCTCTCCATAATTAAAAATATTGTTGCCATGGCAATTGCTGGGGTTTCAAACACCCACAAATAAATGACACTCGGAGTATTGGTAATATCAATCTCGCCATCAAATGAAGAAGCCAAATAGTAATGCACAATGTTCACATTCTCGACGCAAGCAAATAACACCGGGTTAGGAGAATTAATGAAAATTAAAAATTATTAAAATTATTTTTATCTGTTCCCCCATATTAACATAAAAGTATAGGTTCATCCTTTTTTAAAGCAACCTGGATAGGGGGCGTGATGGGACAACCAAAATGGTAGTGATGCTGGTGGTACTCACGGGCCTCATGGTGGTAATGTCCTCTTCCTTCAGGGTGGTGCAGGACGAGGTTGGTTATCATTCTACCCCGGGACACTCCCTGATTTTGTTCTTCTGCCGGATGGTGAATTGGGGTACCCCGGGTGCTGCAACGGTGCCGTGCCGAGACAGGGGACCAAGAGCCAGGAAGTTTCTGGCAATCTTCCACAAGATGGAAGGGCAGTTCTTTCAACCAAATTACAGCAGGTTCTGAGGCCTCACAGAATTTTCAAATAAATAACACTATACAATCTAGTCGAGGGATGCAATCCATCACAAAAACATTAACAATTCCCACCACGGGTTGTAAATCCTCAAAAACAGCATTTATAAGCTGCCACAGTAATATGATTGGGGGTCCGGAGGCCTTTAGACCCTTTCAAAGCCTGTGAAGTCCAGAATACTAAGGTGAGCGTTACCTTCACAGATTTTACACGCACCCTCTTTTTATGACTGCTCTTCCTCCTAAATATTCTGCTCCGCAATCTTTCTCTTGGATGTTTTCCTAATTGTTTCTGTGAGTCCAAAAGAAATACTGGGACTACTTTAGGACTGGAGGTGTGGATTGAACTCCTGGCTAGCCCACAGGTGATGCAAGGGGAGCAGGTCACCGTTGCGGCCAGCGACTGGCTGCAGCTGGCCCTTTCCCCCCAACAACAGAATGTTGATTTCAGCACAGCAGGAAGAAGAAGCGTTGCCTTTGGAGTGATGGAGACAGAACCCAGAGGCGGGAACCCGGTAAGTATGATCCCCACCATGGATCAGCCACACTGGAAGGTCTGTTAATGTCTTGGATAGAACAGGCCTTACTTTAATCTTTGCTCTGTGGCCCCTTCAGCCTTGATTTTAAGCATCACTGATATATACAGTAACACTTCTACAGTATCTATAAATACTATTGCATTGTGGCCTTTGCTGTTCTGCATATTTATGCACAAAGATAAGGTTGAAGAATCAGATCTATTTTTTTTCCAGGTAAATGCCGATTGTGGTTCCTTACCTGGAGGTGCGCTGGGTTCTGTTCCCAGTCTCTGCCTGGATCCTTAAAGCAGGTCAATGAGAAAGGTCTCCTTACAATGCAACCGGATCAAGTAATGTAATCTGTGATCGTTCACAGGTACTTTTTTTTAGTGTTACCTGTGTGTTACGGGTGGAATCAGGTTATGTTGCGGCATACGTTCTACTCTTCATGGCATTTATAGGGATAAGATACTACATTACCACCAGGATTCTGCCATATAGGAACACTACAGGGGTATTACAAGCATAACAAGTGATGGGGCCCCTCACAGATCACTGCCAATTGGGCTACATTGCAGCTCCTCATATAACTGGGCACATGTGGGAACCTACCTTTAGGGTGAAGCCACATAGTGTGGACAAGCAAAGTGGAGAAGTGTAAGGAGATCACGCCCGGCCTTTTTATTGCTAAGAGCTCACAGCTACGGTATTTACCTTCATTCATAGCCTACAATATTAGCCTGTCCACCCTGATGCAATACATTCAAAGAAGCAGCATAGTCCCACCCAAAACTCTACGGGTCCTACAGTAGTAGCCAAATTGGAATTGAATCTATCTCCTTTTCATTGGACATCAAGGGGGTTGTCCAAGAAGCCGTTGTCCCCAGTATAATCTACTTCCAGTGCCGCCGTTCCAGTCCTCCGCACCAGGTGTTGTTTACTTGGCTGTAGCAACGACATCCCTGTTACTCTAAATCACCTCTGCAGCCATTTACTGGCCTCTGCAGTATATGACATAAGATCATTGAGCTCTGTGATTGGCTGCAGTTGTCAGGTGAGTATACGGGCATGTTATCGCTAAAGCCAAATAAACAAAGACCAATGGGAATGGGATTAAAGGGGTATACCAGGACTTTTACATTGATGTCATGAATATCAGATCTGTGAGGGTCCAGCTCCTGGCATCCGCCTTCGCTGTTTGCTGGAGCTGTGGTACCAGTGAATGGGGCTGATCTTGTAGTACATTTCTTGGCCGCTACAAAGTGTATTGAGGTTTGCTAGGTCCGGCACACTCTGTATGGAGTTGCGGGTCCTGCAAACCCATGATTGACATGGGTGCAGGAGTCAGAGCCATCTGATACTGATGATCTATTGCAAGCATAGGTCATCAATATTAAATTTAGAAAAATACCCCTTTAATCACCCTTTTCTTCTGGCACCACTGCCCTGGTTCTCCGCGCAGGGGTTACTTGGCCCATATACCTCACTTGACTGCTGTAGGAAATCACTGACCTGGGTGTCCTAATACCACTGAGACCAGTGACTGGCTGCTGTGGTGATGTTCGATACAGAAGCACATCATCTCTGCAGTGGCCTGACGGGGAGGACAAGAGAAGCGGTCCTGAAAGTGGAGGGGAGATACATAAGCAGTTCAGATCTCAGTATAGGGAGATCAGAATGAGATCAACTGCACAAGCCCAAATGTACTCGGCGCTTGTGTGAGATTTCAAGACCAGGCATCGGAACAGTGATAATGGCTGTTTCTGTCAATCAGTGGAGGAGAGGGACTGGCAATGGGAGGCGGAATAGAGGAAGGTGTGCTCCAAGTAGCTAGGACCACCTCTTGGTGCTCCAATCACCTCATTAGCATATTACTGAAAGGATTACTCTGCAATGGAACCTCCAGTTATAGCAAATGAGGTATCATTGAACATGATCAAGTATGCCTGGTTTCTTAGGGGTGAACATGGTGACAGATGCTCTTTAAGTCTTCATGGTCATTAGATATCATTCAAACCTCAGATGTTGGATTTTAGAATTCACATTTTATTTTACACAGATCCTTCCAAAAACTACAGATTTTACCTGCAAACTATGGACAAGAGATACCAAGCCACCCGATATTATTAGATTTTCTGAATATTTAGGGCCAAAGACTCAACGTCACAAGTGAAAATCTCCCATTGACGGCAAAGGGGATTTATGCTGGAAGCAGACGGATTGGAAGCTAAGGAGCATATAGAAAATACCTCCTAATGTGATTAATGCATCTGTCCCAGCATTTGTGGGACACTAGGGTTTTAAAGGAACCTTCTTATTTCCAGGTTATTCAACATACAAAGAACATCTGCAGAAGGTGACAGTTGACGAGACAGTTGACGAGACATTCACAGGCAGATATGATATGATCCCAACCATATGATCCACCTGAGGCCAGGAGTTAAATAGGATCGGAAAGTGACAACCACAAGAGGCAGACATGAGCTCAGGGTAGTTTTCTCTTCCCTTCAACCACTTCTCTTGATAACTACTACAAAGTGCAGGGGGGGGACAATGAGCAAAAACAAAACCGAAAACTTCTCCTGCATTAAACACTATATCTAACCAGAGGCATCATAGGAATCGAATGCCCTAAGTCAGGGATAAATTATAGGTGAGGCAAAACAGTAATTGTGTAGGGGCCTCCACATCTTAGGATCCTCAAATACTGCTTAGATAAGAGATAAGAGTTCAAAAGCATGTTGATCCTTTGGGAATTCCATCCATGGCCCTATAGGGACCACAAACCTGAAGTTCAGTAGCTAAGTGATGATGTTTGTTGCCTTAGTGGTGAAGAGGGTGATGGACACCTCTTGTTCAGAAATGGTGGCCTATTTTATGCCTTGCCTATAATTACAGTACTACATAACGAAGTTCACCAAATCAAAGCGGAATGAAAAAGTTTAGATCTCACTTACCCCACAGAGAATTTTGGGGAACGGGCAAAGTGACGTACTAGAAAATCTTATGGAAGACCTCAGGAGAATGTAAATTCCAGGTAGTCGATATCTGTAAGTAGGAAACGAGAATCAGAATATTAATGAAATTGCCTCATCCTGACAATCTGTGTTCACATATCTAGTTAGGACATATGTATATCATAGAGTTAGGTCCTCCACTTGGGACTTCTCTTCTGGAAACAGTTCTCATCCATGTGGATCTGTCTCCTTCATGTATGGTATGATATGTTCAGCAATTCATTTGAATGGCTGGTATGCAATACTACATTTCACCTGCAGAGGTCACTGCAAGGAAAATGTATGGTGCCAGATCTTCTGGAACCTGTAGAAATCATCTGATTACGAGGGTTCTTGAAGCCAGACTCCTGGGAAGCAAAAGTAAAGAAGTGCACCAGTCAGTAATATTGGGTCTGGCCACTGATTTCATCTAACGTATCATAAAACCTATAAAACTACTCCCATCTTGGCACACAGACCTTAGAAGAGACCCGAGATTGTTCATATGATGTGTCATATTGTTCAGTGTAGGACTGGTATGCAATAGAGAAGAGCGAATCAATTCTAAATTAATCGGAAACATCAAGAATTTCACCAAAATTCTTCTTCCAAACGAATCAAACGTTTTGGTGATTTGCTTCAGACGAATCAAGCAAAATGATACCAGCCATGTTTCATTTAATATTCAGTACGCTAGCGAGGATGAGGATAGGGAGGATCGCATGACACCAGGAAGGGTACTGGCCAGGGGGCCTGCTCATAATGAACTGCAGTCAGTCTGACAACCCATGCCCTATCAAGCATGACGTAGCAC
The DNA here is from genome assembly GCA_033119425.1 of Bufotes viridis. Classification (NCBI taxonomy): domain Eukaryota; kingdom Metazoa; phylum Chordata; class Amphibia; order Anura; family Bufonidae; genus Bufotes; species Bufotes viridis. Next base: position 424,352,176 of record CM065592.1, read on the forward strand.
ATGCCAACCTTGACAAACCAGGCCCCTGTATTTAGTTAGGTAGGTTAAATTACCAGGTAGATAGTCAGGTTTTATCATTAGGGACAGGATTGGGGCAGTTAGTGTGCTGTGCGTCTAACAGTCAGGGCTGCTAGAGCTGTTCATAACTTCATGTATTACACTGATTTGTCATGTAAAAACTCAGCAGCAGTATTTCTGTTTTCCCATCTCCCTCCCAGAAAGAGTTAATAAAAGTTAGTCAGAAAGTTATGTGTACCCTAGTTATGAGTGGCATAGGCAATATTCGAATTCGCAATATTTAGCAGATTTTTGGGCGAATATTCTCCATAAATTTGCAAATTTGAGAATTCGTGTTCTCCAGTCATTATTTTCTTATTTGCGAAAATTGGCAATGTAATATATTCGCGATACATTTAGAATATTCGCGATCAACTTTCCTTTTGGTTGCTAAAGATGTTGCTAAGTGCCGATATTTGAGATAAATTTGCGATAAATTCGCGATCAACACTATTCGTCAATACGAATATATAGCACTGTACTCTAAATATTTGCGAAGTCTCGAAGTGGCGATTAAAATTCGCGATTCGAATATTCGCACTCAACATTAATCCCAAAATGGAGCCATGAAAAACTACGACTTTTCCCAAAAAAAAATAAGCCCTCATACATCTATATAGATGGAACAATAAAAAAGTTATAGCTCTTGGAAGGTGACGATGAAAAAAGTTAGAAAAAAACCGCTTGGTCAGTAAGGCCCAAAACAGGCTGGTCACTAAGGGGTTAAACAGCTTAAGAGGGGAGAGAGAGAAAGAGCAACAATTAAAAAAAAAATAATAATAATTCTGCCAAGTTGGAGCACTTTTGATTAGGGTAAAATTAATTGGGACAGAATGGAATTTTTAAACTGATTCCATAGAATCAGACCTGAAGCACTTTGTTCTTCCCTAGTCTGCAGTTAGCTCCGAAGCTCCCCCTAGTGGTGGCTGGCGGCTGCAGTCAGCATAAATTGATAATAGCTTTATGCCTGGTTTGTGATGCAAAAATGTTGCCAATTTTGCGACAAGCTACATTTTTGCAAACCTTTGTGAATTTTTTGTTGTTTTGGACTTCTCTTGTCACTTTTTGATCAAGATTGGGTGTGGTTTAGAGGGAAGCCGTGGCCAAGGCAGGCCAACAAACTTGTCATAACTTATACTAGAAAGTGTAAATCAAAGTTCCACTTTAGACCTGCTCATCGCAGATACGGATTTGTTTTTTGGTGCACGAGCAACCAAAAAATACACCAAATTTAGACGTGTGCGCCTCTTAATAAATTTGGAACATTTTACTCCGGTCTACTTTGGATTAGGATGTTAAGAACTAGGAAATGCAAGTCCTAAAACATCCCCCAAACATGAGTTCTGATAGCTGTTAATATACCTACCGTAATAAGGGCATACTTGGTAACTTTCTGGCAGATGTGGACGCTGGAAATTTTTTGGAGCTTGGCACGCCCTGATTATTTCCAGCCATTCTCCCTTTATATGCCGTGGTGCAGCCCCCTTCTCTGTATTTGGCAGCCCATGATACAGCCCTGGCTCCACACACAACTAGGGGTTAACCTTTAGGAGGTGCGGGAAGGCTTCCCTGGCACCTGGGAGATTTGCAAACTCTTCCAGGAGTGTGAGGTCTACTATTTTTCTAGGAGCCTCACAGATGTTCCTAGAGAGTTGATTAAAAATGTATTCCCATCTGGAAATTCATTGTTTAGTCATGGAATTGGCCAAAAATGTCCACCTCAGAGCAAGAATGTAGTCCCATATCATGCTATGTGAATAGAGAGGTGACTGCGCTTGCGTGTCTCTCTCCGTTCACATCAATAGGAGTTTAAAATTTAGGCAACCATGATTACTCCCATAGAAGTGAATGGAAAGAGAAGCGCATGCGCCTATTGGAGATTTATTGGCCTAAAACTCATCATTGTCAGTGTAGTGCCCTGGAGTACTTTGAGGTCTGGCCTTCTGTACTGTCATACTGATTAAAGGGAATCTGTCATCACATTTATGCTGCTACGTTCTAACAGCTCTAATGCATGCCAATGAGTCCTCATATTCATGAGCTCACGGCTCTCCTCAGTGTTTTAACATGATTCAGCAGCAGAAAGACAAGGGAGAGCCAGGAGCTCATGGATATGGGGACTCGTCAGCATGCCCTCGAGCTGTTCAGCTCATGATTTTAGCAAAATGGCCATTAAACAAAGTGACCCAGCAATTTTCTAAGGAGACCTGTCATTAGTTTAAAGGGGTTGTCCCATCTCAGACAATGGGGGCATATCGCTAGGATATTCCCCCATTATCTGATAGGTGCGGGTCCCACCACTGGGACCCGCACCTATATTGAGAACGGAGCTCCGAAAGTAAAGGAGTGTGCACTGCGCATGCGCAGCCGCCCTCCATTCATTTACTATGGGGCTGGCGAATATAGCCGAACGCTGGTACGCGGTACGCTCCCATTCACCTCTATTGGAGTAGAGCTTGGTAGTGGACGGACCCCGGGAAAAGATGAGACTTTGCCAGACTGCTTGAGTGACCAAAAGAAGACGTTGAGATGAGGATGCTGAGCCACAGATCCTGGATCAACAGCCCTGGAACCAAGAAGACAGCCGGATGACTGAGCCCCACACCCTAGGCCAGTAGCCTTTGGCCAGGGTAACAGCCTTCTGAAAAGGAGGAACAGCTAGCTCAGGGCTTTTTACCTCTTTTTGCCAGGGAGGAGATTAGAGAATCCAACTCCGCGCCTCACCTGTTTTGTTTTGCACTTGACTTCTTCCACTAAAGAAGTACACTTGGAGACCATGACTCTCTGGACTTATTTCCCACTGGAGTGCACAACACTTTACCATCCCGTCCCGAGAGCAGCAACATGTGGTGGTGACTAGAGATGGGGGAAGTTTTGAACATTTTGATTCAGCAGCTTCGCTGAAGCTTGCCAAAAGATGCGATTCGTTACTAATTAATTAATCACAAATCGCTATATAAATCAGGTATACCCAGGCCACTTAGCCTTAGGGTACGGGCACATGAAGCAGCTGCCTTTCATTTATTAATGAAGACCGCATTTTAAAGTTGATCTTCATTGTTATTGGCCGCACGGCACCTTTAATGCACCTTTAAACAGGGGTTGTTGCTGGTATGGGGTTTGGCTGGTTATGTGGGGTCGAACCCTAATGCTGATTTTAGAAGCTGAGACTTTCGCCAATATATTCTGGTCAGGAACATATCGGAGCTCGTTCGCACCGCGTCAAGGTATCTCAGTGTCACATGAGAACCTAGCGCTAACCTACCTGTAGTGTGTGAACACAGTCCGATAGGTGCTAAGGTCCGACTCACAGCCACACTCCAACATACCTCCATAGTAAGATCACTAATACAATGGGAGGGAGGAGGAGACTGCGAGCCCCACCTATAACGGGCACATGTGACACAGGCTACCAGGTGCACCAGAATGTTACCAATGATAAGCATTGGCATATTCCATACAGATAAAGAACGGGCTCTGATATATTCCTGACCGGAATATAGTGGCGAAAGTCTCAGCTTCTAACATCAGTGTAAGGGTTCGGCCAGTATGGTCAGTTGCATGTTATTATGGTGCACCTTTTTGCAGTGATTTATGTATATTCGCATCCACATTATTTCATCTTTTGTGGTGCTTGTGATCCGCTGCCGCATCCTCCATTGTACGCATTTTTGCTGGGGATTGCTGTGCAACGGATGACATGCAGAGGAATTGCTCCCCCAGTTAGAAACACGCTACAGTGTTTGGGGTTTTGAGCAGTTCCTCCCATTTAAGCCACTTCATTCTGTGATTTTTGGTTATGTAGAGGGACAATATACATATTATTGCTGTTCCGGCCTGCAATCTCCTGCAGGTTATTTGACATTAAACACAGAATATTAATCAGCTCTGGCTTACCCACTTCTCCAACCCCAGCGCTCTCCTGCCCTACAGGTGGGAGCCCTTCTTCTGCCATCTGCTTTTCCTCCTTTTCCACATCATCTGATATGGCTGAGAATATGTCATGCTCCTGTGTCTGCACCGTACACATAACGTCTCTCTGTCAATGATGGAGTGACGTCGTGTGCTGCGCCACTGTATCGGCCCCTAGGCTGACAGTTGAAGAAACTGCCACCATAGGTTCCCTGCCTATCCACAGTTGAAAGTTGTGGCTCTGTCTGACACTTCTGTCGAGGACCCAGACATGGGGGTCCCTGACAGGTGGGGACAACACACAATAATTACATGGTTTGCTTGGTGGTAAAGAGCGTCACTGCCCAAATAAACAGGGGAGGTGCTGCCGACACTATGCAAACTGTATGGGGACTGAATATTTTTCTTTGATATACAGGATCGTGGATTGGTGGTCGTTCCACACTTATATTGGCTCCTGTAAAAGTGTCTGCAGGAAAGTCTTCTATGATCTCAAGAATCACAAAAATAAACGTGGCCTAAATGGGTGGGACTGCTCCAGACCCCAAACACTGTGGCGTGTTTCTAACTGGGGGGGCAGTTCCTCCGCATGTGGTTCGCAGCGAACGGCTATCCCCAGCAAAAATTGCATACAATGGAGGATGCCGGCGCGAACCACAAGCACCACACAAACATCCTACACAAAATAAAACATGTGCGGATGAAAATATATAAACACATAACTCACAGAAAAAAGATGCACCACATGGATAAGCAGCTGACAACACTGGCTAATCCCTCACTCTGGTGTTAAAGCTGAGAGATTCGCCAATATTTCCAATCAGGAATATATCGGAGCCTTTAGGCACCACTACATGGTATCTCAGCATGACATGGGGTCCTACCACTAGACTACCTATGGTGTGTGAACAAGGTCTGAACAGGTATTAGTAGCCTCAGCCCCATCCCACTCACCTGCACTGCAGGACCAACAATGCAATGGGAACACATGAGGCGCATAGCTACACTACAACAGACCATGTGACACCGGCTTCCAGGTGCAACAGAATGTTTACAAGCCATATGCAATGGCACATTCAATACATATAAAACAAGAATCACAAAAATAAACGTGGTGCTTGTGGTTCGCGCCGGCATCCTCCATTGTATGCAATTTTTGCTGGGGATAGCCGTTCGCTGCGAACCACATGCGGAGGAACTGCCCCCCCAGTTAGAAACACGCCACAGTGTTTGGGGTCTGGAGCAGTCCCACCCATTTAGGCCACGTTTATTTTTGTGATTCTTGTTTTATATGTATTGAATGTGCCATTGCATATGGCTTGTAAACATTCTGTTGCACCTGGAAGCCGGTGTCACATGGTCTGTTGTAGGTGTAGCTTGCGGCCTCATTTGTTCCCCATTGCATTGTTGGTCCTGCAGTGCAGGTGAGTGGGATGGGGCTGTAGGCTGCTTAATACCTTTTCAGACCTTGTTCACACACCATAGGTAGTCTAGTGGTAGGACCCCATGTCATGCTGAGATACCGTGTAGTGGTGCCTAAAGGGGCTCCGATATGTTCCTGATTGGAAATATTGGCGAATCTCTCAGCTTTTAACACCAGAGTGAGGGATTAGCCAGTGTTGTCAGTTGCTTATCCATGTGGTGCATCTTTTTTCTGTGAGTTATGCTTCTATGATCTCAGTGGCATCCGTCAGGGGACACAGGAGGTTTTTGAGATATCAATGAAGCCTCAACTTGGTTGTCGTTGAGATGGCCCAGCATGCATGTGGAACCTACACTCCCTGAATTTTACAGTGGCCGTTATGGCACATAACAGGTAGAATTTAGTGATAGTTCCCATCTTACAGGCAGACGTGCCCAAATAATTTTGTACAAAATGTATTTGCTAAGAATCTCAAATTTACTAAATAAGTGTAGCATTAGCATCAGAATACTTTTTGTACTTTATTTAGGGTACTTTCACACTAGCATTTTGGATTCCGTTACGGATCAGTTAAGCCCCAATGAATTCTGAATGGATAAGGATCCGTTCAGAATGCATCAGTTCGGCTCCATTCCGCTTCAATTCTGTTTTGGAGGCGGACACCAAAACGCAGCATGCAGCATTTTGGTGTCCGTCTGAAGAGGCGGAGCTTAACGGATCCGTTTTGAATTACAATGTAAGTCAATGGGGACGGATCCGTTTTCAATGACACAATATGGTGCATTTGAAAACGGATCCGTTCCGCATTGACTTTCAATGTAATTCAAAATGAATCCGTTTTGGACTTTGTCATTTTTCTTTTAACTAATGCAAACGGATCCGTTCTGAATGGATACAAACGTTTGCATTATAGGTGCGGATCCGTCTGTGCAAATAAACAAACGGATCCGCACCAACGCAAGTGTGAAAGTACCCTTAGTTTGCAGAGTGCTGTTGCATTGTATTTTTTTTTCTACATCGTTGAGATGGCCTCCTGAAGAAACACCCAGCAGACACTGGTCTCTCCCTCTTTGATTTTTTCTTTTTATTTGGAATATCTCATGGTAAAAAAAACTCTTTAAAAAAAGATATTTTTGGATTATCTACAATATACTTTTTTGAGTTATACACAAATTCGAAGACAAAAATAGGTACAAATCGTCAAACTTTCAAGTTTTCCATTCTGCACTTCTCACACCAGCACTCGGATCTGAATACTTTTGTAATTGCATGTAATGAACATTTTTGCATAGCCACTGAGTTAGTCAATAAACTGTATGTGTATAGCGCCACCTGCTGTTTGTTGTTTTCCTTATTTATCTGTCTACCTCAGTAACATGGCGGAGGTGGTCGTACATGCTCAGTTCCATCCTTCAACTGCTACCAGTTGCATCTACTGTTAGAAGCTGTGATAGTTACAGGGAGAGAGCTACAGCAGAGAGAAAATGTCCCCTCAGCTGTGGTAGGGAGAGAGCTGCAGCCGGAAGGACATGCCCCCTGAGCTTTGATAAGGAGAAATCTGCAGAAGAAAGGGCACACCCCTGAGCTGTGATAGGGAGAGAGCCGCATCAGAAAGGACATGCCCCCTGAGCTTTGATAAGGAGAAATCTGCAGAAGAAAGGGCACACCCCTGAGCTGTGATAGGGAGAGAGCCGCAGCAGAAAGGACATGCCCCCTGAGCTGTGATAAGGAGAAATCTGCAGAAGAAAGGGCACACCCTCTGAGCTGTGATAGGGAGAGAGCCGCAGCAAAAAGGACATTTCCCCTGAGCCGCCAGGGAAAAATTGGAGCAATGAATGGAGAGATCTCTGGATCCATGTGAGGTACAGGGCTGGTTCTAGCTTTCTTAGAAAGAGGTTGTCATGTACTACATGATGTCTGATTTTCAGTTTTTTACCAGCTTCATCATATACGATGCATGTCCCTCACATGACCAAGATAGATTTCCACCCTCTGGAAGTAAACACTGATGATTTCTTTTGAAGGACAGCAAGCAGAGATCTTAAAAAGCATTAACAAATTGATACAGAAAGCACACTGACTTTTCACTATACAAAGAGTACCATTTCTTTGCCAAATCTGGAATTCTCAAAGGCTGTACACTTTTCTAGCATACAGAAGTCGCACATTTTTGTACCTTTTAAATTTTGGACTAAACTTTGCATTTTTTAATTTATTTTACTCACTTTAAAAAAGGGGGTGGGGCTTAATCTATAACAATTAAGGGAAAAAAAATTCCCCTCATGCTCTTGTTTGAGAATCAATACTGGAAAACCTTATACACTCCAGCTGCAACATCACCTGTATCCCCAGTATCCGCCGCCCGGGCTGGACTTCTCTGGCCGGACTCCACTTTCCTGCAGAAGATTCCAAGATCCCATTGATTATACAATTATCTTATGGATGACAGGCTCCATGCACTCGCTGTGTGAGCGCCTCAGCCGCAGCTTCTGCGAGGAGCAGCTCACACTCTCCTCCTCCTTCTTGCCCTGTGCGACAGATGATATCTGTTTTCTCCTGTGAGTTCGAATTTAAGAGCCACTGAAGCTCGGCAACTGTATATTCTGGCTCAAATGAGCTGAAAATTGCATTCAATTTGAATTTCAAAACTACGAAGGGAGGTAAAAAAAAAAAAAAAAGCGGCTGAGGAAGTGTAACTCCTTCCTGACGCTCCTCGGGACTCGCTGAAGTGACATGTACGGCATTTGGACTCGAGCTCTTTCAGTTCGGGTGAAATCAATTCTTACCCAAATCAAAAATCTCGTCTGATTTGGACAAAACTAATTTTTGTAAATTCTCATCTCTACACTGTTCACTTTTTCGGGAATTTTTTTTCGGTTCCACCATAGGAGCAGTGAAACAATGGAGGACTGGACCCATCCTATGACAGACACTACCGGCGCCTGGCAGACTCCATTAATTTCTGATGGATCCTTTGGATTTCCTTCATGGTGGTCATGATTTTAACGGTTAGAATATGGCAGCATGCTGTGCTATTCTGACAGTCAAAGATGAATGAAGCCTCCAATGGAAATGTGAGTGTTATAAATACTGCACAAAATATATATATCAATGTGACGCTCCTCGTATTGGACTGTTTGATTGTCATGGCCGTATTTGCCTAAGGGTCCATTCACACGTCCGTATGAATAGTCTGGATCCGTTCCGCATTAATTTTCAATGGGGCCGGAACAGATGCGGACAGCACACTATGTGTAAACAATAGTTCAAGTGGCTGCAGCTCTCACCTCTACCTTCAATCCAAGAAGCACGGAAAGGAGACCAGAACAGGGCCTTATGAAGCATCCAATAGAAAAATGGGATCCAGCTTCTTGTGGAGTAAAAAAAAAAAGTTCTTTATTGGCTCATCATATAAAATCCATCAAAATCACAGAAAATGACATCGACAGTTGCGGACAAGAATAGGACATGTTCAATTTCTTTAGAAAACGGAATTGTGGATTCGGAAGTGTGGATCTGTCGATTCCAGCCCTCCCTCTCAGATTTACACCCCATAAAGCCCCATTTTTTTCTAAATAAAATCGAACTTTTCACTGTTGGGGACACTCAGTGTATTTACGTTTCTTTAGCCTCTATTTTTTAAATGTTTCTGTGGGGATTCAAACTCAACCTTCTAAATTAAAGGCAAGAACCTTAACCACTGAGCTATAGAGCTCGATGTTAAACCATTGCAAATATATTATGGCTAAAAAGCTGAGTAGTAGTTAAGTATAGTCAGTAGTGTTGAGCACGAATATTCGCAAAGCGAATTTTAATCTCGAATATCGTGATTTCGAGATTTCACAAATATATCGAATACATGACCCCATATTCGCAATTACGAATATTCGCTCTTAAGATGGATAGTGAGTGATAGGGAAACTGTATTGAAAATAAAAGATTCAGACATAATTCCCCAATCTCAATTGCTTTCTATAACAATTTCCACTATTCCTGCCAGAGTAAAGACTTAATAGGTAAAAACTGTCCTGCGAATGTTCGTCACTTGAATATTCGCATTAATCTATTCGCGGTTTGTATTCCCTTTCCTACCAAGCGTTAACAGGTTGTGTCAGACTCCAGTACGCTGCATGTATTGCGAAAATTCGTATATGTCTTTTTCACACCTTTTCATTCGCACAAATGACTCCCGCCATTTCAAGCTTTCAATACATGTAAAGCTGTTTAACCGTTATTAATAACAAATAGATTCTATGCACAAGTGAATATAACTTGAAAAATTAATCGCAAGTCATGATATTGAATACAAAATAACGAATATTGCAAAATTGCGAAAATATGACGAATATGATGCAAATCATTCGTCAAATATCGCAAAATCGAATATGGGTCTTTATTCATTAAAATCTATACTGGAACATGATTTTTCTAACCTGTTTTATTTTCTGATCAAACACTTTTATTTTGATTTTTTAAAATGTTTATAGGGTCAGCCATGTTGACTGATCTAAAGCAGGTCCAAAGATTTTGTTTACAGCAGGCATCTTCGATATAATTCAGAAATCAGCTCTTTCCACTCTATTGGATAGCGTAGTGAGCATGCTCTATAGGTCATAGTGCAGGGAGGGGGAGGAGTGAGACTGTGCAGGGAGAGGGAGGATATAGGAGGAGCTTTTTGTCAGTGGTGTGATCTTCTGTTTTCCCACTCTGATTTATAACAGAGTAATCTACAACAATCCTGACCACTGTTAATTAGGAGATGACCCTGTTAATGACTTTCAGTCCAGATTTATCACTTTTTCAAAAAAAAAAAAAATGTTGCAATCTTACTCCAGTAGGAGGATGGAGTAGGAACACTAATTTTCTAGTCAAAGTCTACAAGTGGAAAGAGGAAGCAGGACTCATAGGCATCATCTACAAGAGGATGTGAGAAACATGACTCAAAAGCTTCATGTATGACTGGTCTGTGGAAGCAGGACTCACAGTCTTTATGTACTAGTGCAGGCATCCTCAAACTGCGGCCCTCCAGCTGTTGCAAAACTACAACTCCCAGCATGCCTGAACAGCCTACAGGATTCAGCCTACAGCAGGGCATTATGGGAGTTGTAGTTTTACTACATCTGGAGGGCCGCAGTTTGAGGATGCCTGTACTAGTGGGTTGAGAAGTAAGACTCGCAGGCTTTATCCACCAGTGGGCAGGGGAACCAGGACTCACAGGCATTATCTACAAGTAAGAAGAGGTTGCAGGGCACATAGGCTGTCTGAGTGCAGGGAAACAGGACTCACAGTGTGTATCCACCAGTGGGCAGATGAAGTAGGACTCACAGATAGTGTTAAGTGAATCTAAGCAACTGAAACAGAATTCTATCTGAAGTTGAGGAAAAATTTGATTCACCATAAAGCTTCTTTTCGCTTCGTGGTAATGAACCATTTTTCCTAAAATGGTGGCAAGAGTTGTCCCGTGATCATGCTGGGAGCACGCAGTCACATCATCACATCCAACGCAGAACCTTCGGCAGGTCTTTACCACTTGAAAGGAGTGGACTGCCTCTGTGGGCAAGTGGGTGAGGCGAGTGATAAACCCGAAGGCAGTATTGCACTAGTGCTGTGATGGCTAACCTCCAGCACTCCAGCTGTGGTAAAACTACAACTCCCTAGATGTACACTTGCTTTGCTCTTTTTAGAGCTCCATAGAAATGAATGGAGCATGCTGGGAGTTGTAGTTTCACCACAGCTGAAGTGTCGGAGGTTAGCCATCACTGAACTATTGTATTTCCATTTTTAACGGCTGTTAGATGGGCGCATTTCTGTCTAAGTGGCTGTTAAAAACTGTCCTATTGATTGATAGGCTGAATAGGGTTTTAACATGGTGATTCGTGACTAATTAATTCGTAACAAATCAAATTTCTTGTCAAAATCAGGCAAAGTTGCTGAATTGAATTTTTTTAAACTTCACTCATCTCTACTCATAGACATAATCTACTAGTGAGCAAGGAAACTGGACTCACAGGCATTATCTACACATGGGAAGAGCATGGACACTCAGACTTTCTCTATGAATAGGCAGAGGAAGCAGGACTCACAGGTTTTATCCACAAGTGGGCAGGAGAAGCAAGAGTCACAGGTTTTATCCACAAGTGGGCAGGAGACGCAAGAGTCTCAGGCTTTATCCAGGAGAAGCAAGACTCACAGGCTTTATCCAGGAGAAGCAGGACTTGCAGGGATAATCTACCAGTGAGAAGAGGAAGCAGAACACACAGCTTTCTCTATAACTGGGTGGGGATGAAGGACACACAGGCTTCATCCTCTAGTGGGCAGAGGAAGCAGGACTCACAGCTTTCTCTATAACTGGGTGGGGATGAAGGACACACAGGCTTCATCCTCTAGTGGGCAGAGGAAGCAGGACTCACAGGCTTTTTCTACCACTGGGCCGAGGAAACAGGACTCACTGCTGCATTTGATCCCTGAGCTCAACATCTCCTGTTCAGTCTTGTTCTCGCACAGCATCTGGTCAAAATGCCCACCCATGTACACTACGTCCTGTCCTGAAGCTGTGCGCTACTAGGACTTAGTGCAGTGTAGGCGTCCAGAGAAGAAGAACAAGGAGCGGGGAGTAATTCCAGTGCTAGGACTAGGAGCAGCATACTCACCACTCCCTGGGTGCTTAAAATAATTCCATTTGTCTTTCTCCCAGGCCCACTTCCTGAAATCAGACCTCATCACCTGCTTCCATGTTAGCTATGCCCCTGACCACCTGGGGAGATAAGATTTTCAGCATTCCCTTTTAGAAACTACAGGGTTACCATGAATTTTAAGCCATACCCTTCTCCCTCTAGACAAGGCTGAAAATGTGGCACCTATCTATTGTAGTTCCATGTTTAAATAAGAATCAATAATACAAATGATAACAATAGTTATAATTAGGACTCTACCTGTAAGTACTAACTAATAATAATAATAATAATAATAATAATAATAAAAAATAATAATAATAATAATACAAATGATAACAATTGTCATAATTAGGACTCTATCTGTAAGTAATAACTAATAATAATAAATAATAATAATACAAATGATAACAATTGTCATAATTAGGACTCTACCTGTAAGTACTAACTAATAATAATAATAACTCTACCTTTAAAATAATTAAGATATTAACAAGATAAATCCAACAAGGAAAAATATTCAAAACCTTTACTAGTGTTTTGACATTTCCACAAATGCTATTAAATATATTTTTGTTTCTGCAAATGCGAAAAAAGCGAAGAAAAAAACCCGATGTAAAGTAATAAGCTCTGTCTACATAGATGAGCCTTATACCAATTAGTCTTTTTGTTGAATACCAAAGCTCATCAGTCATGTTCTGAGTAAATTCATTTCTGCATTTTAATTCTCTGTTTATGCTGCAACCGCTGGGACACATAGAATGATAATTTACTGTTGCTGACCAAAGAAAAAGGCAGCAAAAAAAAAAATTAAAAAAATCACGAGGAAAAAAAGTGATCATTTCATGTGAGACTATTTTCAGAATTTTGTTTGGGTTGCTGAGACTGGGATCCATCAATTATTTAAAGGATGTAACAGGATGCTTCCTTTGCTGGGTAAATCTGCAAGCAGACCCCAAGAGAGAATGAAACATGAATTAAGTAGCATTTATTAGCTCGCTTGTAGAATGCAGATTCAGCCAGCAGGACTGCCCGAGGTCTTAAATTGTGCATTTTACTTTAGAAATTCTAGGAAGATGTTGCTAATTTTTATTTTATTTATTTATTTATGTTTTTTAAACTTTTTTTTTTTGCCTCCAGAAAAAAAAGCATGACAACATGACAAATTTATCATCTTGTTAACCTTTTTTTCTCTCTGTTTCCAGCTGATGTATTGTCTTCATTTAAATTACAAATGTACTAATCTGCAGCAGTGTTTACAGAGTGCGGTGCTAAATGGTAGATGTGGTAAATAGCATCACTCACTAGAACTTCGTATCTTGCGCTGACAATAGGCAGGCTGCTCGCCGCGTGCTCTGAGTTTGCAAGTTACAAGGGTGAGATTTGCTAAATGAGCCATTTTTTTCTCCGTAGTGATTGCTGTTCACTCTGCCCTTTTTTGGTAAATGAATAAAGTCTGAACCAGTGAAAACTTCTGGCTGCTTGAAGTAGTTCAGAAAAATATGGAGAGAGGAAATAGTATTGCATGGAGTGTGGGATTTGCCGAATGTAAAAGTTTGTGAAGTTAGCATTAGAAAAAACATAAAAAATTTGGTCTGAAGACCTCATTAAAGGGCATTGGTCAGCAGAATCAACCCTATCAAACTAGCCATAATGCCAGGTAGGGCTGACCTTGCTTGATTAACAGGGCTAGGCATTCAAATAGAGGAGGGAGTGTTCAGGGAAGCAGAGTACAGGTGCACACAGTAGGGAAGGGGTTGTCTCATCTGAGACACTGGTGGCATATTGCTAGGATATGCCACCAATGTTAGGTGCGGGTCCCACTTCTGGGACCCACACCTATCTCCAGAATGGGACCTCTCCCTTGCCCTGTGCTGTATCTCACAGGGCAAGGGCTTTTTTATTTACATCTTACACTGCTAGGCGAAGGCTTCCGCCTAGCAGTGTTCCAGGTGAGGTCACCAGCACTAATGGTTGGGCATTAGCGCTGCCCTAGCTGGTTTACAGGCTAGGGCAGCACTAAAGCCTGCCCATTAGTGCCAGTGATGTTACCAGGCTCACTGCTATGCGGAAGTCTCTGCCTAGCTTACCCATGGAGAGCCCGATACATCATCGGATCCCCCGAAAAAGGCCTTGCCCTAGGCGATACAGCATAGGGCAAGGGTGAGCATCAGAGCATGAAATGTCCAGGTTCAGAGCCGGACAACCTCTTTAAGTCCCAATTAGTATTTTGAAAAATATTTATTTCTCCTAAATGCAGCAACGGATCTGGTAAAGAAAGGTATGTTTTATTCAGCAGGATCATCCCTACCAGCCTTTATGAATGGTTTAATAGTGTTAATTCTGTGAGCGAACAAAACAATAATGGGTGTAGTACGGACAAAAATGTAGGTGTTCCTTATAGGGTATGAGTGTGGGGGCTGCATAGCTTTTTGTTGGCTATGATGAGGTAACCCCTCAGACTGGAGCCACCAGCCAGACATTACACATCGGCCATTCAGGCATTCTGGCTCAAAGACGGGAGTCCTGTGCCTTCTTTTTAAAGTGCATATGATTCAATGCGAAAACCTGGTATTTCCATGTGCCCTGAAATGTACAAGTATAGAAAACCTCTTTATTCTAAGCACCATACAAGGCTAAAAAGAAAACCAAACATTACATGTGTCCCTAATCAGGAGCATATACAAGAGGGGCTACCGGGGGGATGATCCCAGGGTGACGGGTGCCAATGGGGTTGCCAACAAGCCACATTGCCGTGGCCAGTGTCAGAGCAGTGAGCTGAAATGTTGCCCAGGCTGAAGGAATGGCTAGCTACATCTCTGCCTAAGGCTTTCAGTGATAAAACAAATCTTCTATCTTTCGATCTTCAGTTTGTTCTTAAAGTATCCAAAAACTTTCCTTATTCCTCAACATGCCCAGGTTTGTGCTTCTGCATGCTCCATGTATGTGTGCTCCCAGAGACAGTTATCAGGACTGCGTTGTATTTAGAGAGGTCAGAGGGAAGAGTCACTCATCAAAATCCTGTGTGGTCTCCCATTACAGAGATCTGATTTATCCGCTGACCTACTTTAAATCATCACCAAAAGTGAGCGCTACATTTATTTATTACTGATTTTTCCCACAATACAAAGACCTCTGAAAGTCAATTGAAAAAAATTATGGAGAAATTCACAGAATTGCATATTATGTTTAGATATGGTAAAACACAGATTTAAATTGTAATATATAATGTTTCTGTTGTATTAATTGCAACCAATTCATTCAAAAATGACCATGATATTATTTTGCTCCAGGGGTTTTAATATAGCTATAAAGCAACTTTAAAGAGTGTCTGGGTTTTCATTAAAAGTTGGCATAATGACTGTGCTTTGTTCGTACAGGAACAGGTCTTGTTTGGACTTCCTAATGTTTTTTCAGTTATATTATCCCTTGTTTCTGCTGCACAGCTAGATGCATTTCACTCAGAAGCAGGGGGTGTATTCCTTTTATGCAAGTCTGCCAGCGTTCTACTGCTGTGATATATTTTCCCTTACTTTCCACTGTGCAGGGCAAGGGCTTCTTTGTTTATAATAACACATTGCTAGGCAGAGGCTTCCATCTAGCAGTGTGCAGTGTTCCACTCAGTGATGGTCATGGGACCCTGTATAATTTTAGTATGCCTATCTAATGTATTTCTGTATAGAGCTGTAATTCCTCATAACAGGCTGTTAGTGTCATTACCTTCATTCACCCCTAGGTGGTGCTGGCACCACGTATATATATCTTAGGGTATGCCAAGGTCGGAGAGAAAAAAGGAAGTTAGCTGGGAGAAGGAAGGAAGTTTAACAGCACAAGTCCAGTATGTAGCTGCCACTTTAGCCTCTTGGCTATGGCCAAGCCGAGGGAGTGCGGACAAATTCCTTACAGCTACCTAGGACAGACCAGAGACTGAATGCAAGGATATAGGAAAATCTAGTGGAGATTGAAGCAGCATTAGCTTATGGACTCCACAGTAGAGATGTCCCGAACTATTTGCCGGCGAACAGTTCCGGGCGAACATATGCAATGTTCGGTTCGCCCCCTATACGTCATCATTGAGCAAACTTTGACCCTGTACCTCACAGTCAGCAGACACATTCCAGCCAATCAGCATACCCTCCCTCCCAGACCCTCCCACCTCCTATCAAAAAGCAAGGACAGCATCCATCTTAGATTCATTCTGAAGCTGCAGTGTTAGTTAGAGCAGGGAGAGTGCTGCTGAATTAAGGGGTTCTTCACTTTGTTACAACTGATGAGCTATCCTCAGGATAGATCATCAGCATCTGATCGGCCGGTTTTTGACACCCGTGACCCCCGCTGATCAGCTGTTTGAGAAGGCAGCGACGCTGCAGGAGCGCCGCGGCCTTCTCACTGTTTACCGTTGCTAGCGCGCCACCCAGTGATGTCACGACTTGTATCCATTCAGTGAACAGAGCTTACCCCCCCCCCTACGCTACTTGATACAAGTCGTGACATCACTGGGCGGGGTGCTAGCAGCGGTGAACAGTGAGAATGCTGCGGCGCTACTGCAGCGCCGCGGCCTTCTCAAACAGCTGATCGGCGGGGGTCCCAGGTGTCGGAAACCGGCCGATCAGATGCTGATGATCTATCCAGAGGACAGATCATCAGTCGTAACAAAATAAAGAACCCCTTTAATAGGGAAAGCATTAGCTAGGCCAGTGTTCTGTGTCCACTCCAGTCCTCAAAGACTCATCTACTGTAAGGACAGCGTCCTGACAGCACCCCAAAAAGCCCTTTTTAGGGCTGGTACATCAGTCTGCTTCCTTTTTTATTTTTTCTATATATATATTGCAGTTGCCTGCCCGTGTGTGAGAGGCCGCAGCCCCACAGACTGTACTGTGTGCACACCACTCATATAGGGTGGCACAGTACCTTGCAGATAAAAAAGTCATTTAATTTTTACCCTTTAATATAATTGCTGTTGCCTGCCAGTGTGTGTCAGGCCCACTGACTGTACTGTGCCCACTGCCAGTGCCCACCACTCATATAGGGTGGCAAAGTACCTTGCAGATAAAAAAGTCATTTAATTTTTACCCTTTAATATAATTGCAGTTGTCTGCCAGTGTGTGTCAGGCACACAGACTGTACTGTGCCCACTGCCCACCACTCATATAGGGTGTCATAGTACATTGCACAGCGCTCGCGCAGTGACCTAAAATTCAAACGAAGCGAACCGAGCATGGGTCTTTTTCCATCTCCCGGTTCCAAAAATCTATTCACTACACCGGCCCTGGCCCTTATAAGGGACAAAACAGAGATTAAACTGATAGGAATAATACTTAGTTAATACTAGTTGCATTGGTGGCAAATTCCATTGCAAGTGCCCAAAAATTAGAAGGAAGCGGACAGAGCAAGCTTTTTTCTCTATCTCCCCATGCAAGGATTCAATTGAATACACATCCCCTGATACGGGACTTAACAAAGATTAAAATGGTAAGAATAGTAGTTCACACTATTTGTATTGGTGGCACAGTACATTGCGCGGCACACGCGCAGTGACCCAAATTGGAAGTAAAAGGACCGACCAACCATCTTTTTCCATCTCCCAGTTCCTAAAATCTATTCCATACACCGGCCCCTGATAGGGGACAAAACAGAGATTAAACTGGTAAGAACAGATTTTTTAATTTAAAAAAAAGAGGACAGCCTCTGCGGAGCTGGGAATTTTTTGGCCGCATTACTGAACGCTCATGCACAATGGCTGTAGGCTCATGCATCCTTTTGCGGAGGTGACAAACCTGGTCAGTCAAACCCAAGGCAACATCATCGACCTCATCCCATATGCTTTTTTTCTGGAGCGTGACCTGCGAAGAGTGCTGGATCAGGCCGTAGATGAGCATGAAGAGGAGGAGTTGTGGTCACCATCACCACCAGAAGTAGCCTTGTCGTCGTCGATTGCTGGACCTGCAGCAACGAAGAGAGAGGAGTCTGAAGAAGAGGAGTCAGAGGAGGAAGGTGGCTTTGAGGAGGTGGAAGACCAACCACAGCAGGCGTTCCACGGGCTTGTTGTCACCTTTCGGGGACCCTTGGTGTTGTACGTGGCTGGGTGGATGAAGAGACCTTCAATGACGTCAGTGAGGACAAGGAACGGGACATGGTTAGCTTGGTATCCAACCTTGTGCAAATGGGGAGTTTGCGGTTGTGCAAATGGACTGTTTGCGGTGCGTTAAACGGGGAGTTTGGTCTGTCAGAGTTTGGTCTGTCACTGGGAAGCGGGCGTAACCCTTACACTACCTGATCGATACAACATCATACCTGATCGTATACACACACACAATGGATGTTTTAAAGCACGTTATTCCAAACAATTTAGGAATGTTGCGTGATTTATGCCCTTTATGGATTAAAACCCGACTCTGAGTCAACTACGTAATTTTCCATGGGAGTTTTGCCATGGATCCCCCTCCGGCATGCCACAGTCCAGGTGTTAGTCCCCTTGAAACAACTTTTCCATCACTATTGTGGCCAGAAAGAGTCCCTGTGGGTTTTAAGATTCGCCTGCCTATTGTAGTCTATGTCGGTTCGTCGGGTTCGCCCGTTCGCGAATATTTGCGGAAGTTCGCATTTGCCGTTCGCGAACGGAAAATTTTATGTTCGCGACATCTCTACTCCACAGGACCAGTGACCGGGAGAAGCCTAAAAGCACCTGGACACAGCCGGGCGACTAGGCACAAAGTTGTCTATTACCACATGGCTCTATGGACATTGTGGACCAGAGTTTAGGAAAGCATCCTGTACAAATAATGGAGCAGAGGATTTTGCCTGCTGTTAGGGAGACCGCCCTGTGGTTTGTTAATTACAAGTAAGAAGTTATTATATCCAGTACCTGAGTGCCAAAGTGTGGACATAAGAAGGAATCTCTCCCACCTGTTAGAAAGGAAACTCTGCAAGTTACATTTGCCAAGCCTGTTACAGGGACTACAGCTGAGCCAATACTTGGATTATTACTTTTGCTATATAGATGAACTGTACTGACTGCCCTGAGACAATTGATCAAGTAAAAGTTCCGTTGTTCACAACCATTGACTCCTCATCCTTTCTACCACCTTTCTTTGTACCTAACGGTGTTGGCATCACGAACACCAGGGACCCTGCCTCAACGGCACCTTAAACCATTCCACCAAGGGCATCTTAACCACCATCTGGCGGGAGTCCCTGGACAACAGAGTGTTTTCCGAAGGAACTGGTGCTGTCCTTCCATTTACGGCACGCTGGCCCAGGAAGTGCTATAGAACATTGAGTAAACAACTACTGCCCCCATTGGCACACTCACATATTGCCCCTGCGGCCTGGTCGCTGCAAGCTCTGATGGGCGGGCTTTTGCGCTGCCCTAGCGGTTTTACAGGCTTGGGCAGCGCTAAAGCCCGCCCATTAGTACCGTTGACATCACCGGGCGCACTGCTGGGCGGAAGCCTCCGCCTAGCTTACCCCATGGAGAGCCTGGTATGTCACCGGATCTCCATAAAATGCCTTTGTCCTGCGCAATACAGATCAGGGCAAAGAAGAGCATAACAGGGGGGCTGCGCGGGTGAAATTGTGGGTCTGTCCGGGTTCAGCTCTAAACCCAGACAACCCCTTTAATCGCGATTAAGGGCACTGTATTTTTTTGCTTTCTTGTTTTTTATTTTGTTTAAAAGAGTATTAAGAGGACACTCCTAATACAGATATGTACGGTATATATCTAGATATTTTAGCTCTGCAAAGTTCATTTAAGGAAACATTAAGAGTATCATTCAGTACGGATCACACCCCCTCCTCCATATGACACGACGTAGGAATTTTTCTGCAGTTTTCGACCTGATCATTTATTTTGTCTGAACTCGCAACTTTTCTTCCGCACTATGTGGGCAGTCACGGGGATATTAGGAAGGAACTCATTCCAAGATGGCATCTGGCTTTTTGGCATTGTCCTTGCGCAGTTGTGTTGGCATATGTGGATCGACCGAAGCCCTGCCACATGTCTGCTGAGAGGATACATTATCTGAGACTCCTTTGTCCTTTTGGATCTCGTTCCCTTCCCTACAGATACTACACAGGTGTTACAATGAGACAGTGTGCTGATGATAAGTATTTCTACAGCTCCTGGCTAATCACTTTCTTAAAGAACATCCAGTGCCTGCACAGACGGAGGAGACTGCCATGTTGGTTACGATCTCATCTATCTGTCCCCCACTGTGTCCGGCCAGCTAGAGCTCTCTTTGTAGTTAAATTGCATATAACTTTTTTGCATTTTATTATCTCTAAAGATTCGGTAACATAAAAGTATAGCGAAACCTATCGTTTTCGGGTTTTTTCAATTAAAGGGTTTGTCTGGTTTAGTATAACCTCTATGTAGAGGGAGTTCTCCTCATTAGTCAAAGAGGAAAGTGGTTCTGGGGGACTTGGTATGTCCATGCATTACAAGAACAGCCTATTGATTTCAATGGGACCTGTGCAGTGCTTCATTTCTCCTGTGGGGGTGCTGCAGGAGAACACCCACTGCCGTGTTACCTTGTAGATTATGATTTATGCACTGATGATGGTTGGGAGATGCTTTCACCCACCCCATGTAAACTATGAAGAGGCAACAGTGTTTGCTGAATAACAGAAGGACAGGAAGGCCAAGAATTGGACCCCAAAGATCTGATCTTGGTGGCCTATGTCCTGAACTCAGACATCCCCTTTAAGGCTATGTTCACACAATTCAGATCTGCAATATGAAAATCCAACAACTATTCCCCTGGAAGATTTCCTCTTTGCAGACAAAAATCCTCGTGGAAATTGTCCTTTAGATCTGTACAGGGTTCTGGAAACGCCACTCACATGTATGGGACGTAGTCACGTAGATTGTCATTGGTTTTACAGGTTTGGTTAATCTGGCACATGTGAATGGACTCTTAAATGGGTTTTCCATGATTAATATTAAAATGAAAACCGGACATCACTTAGTCATTGACAATCTCTTTATAACAAAGCTAGAACCAGCCTGTACCTCACATGGATCCAGAGGTCTCCGCATTCATTGCTGCAGCACTCTCTTATAACAGCCCAGGGGCATGTCCTTTCTTCTGCATTTCTCTCCTATCACAGCTCGGGGGCATGTCCTTTCTGTTACAGCTTTCTCCCTGTAACAGTCGCAGTTTCTAACACTAGATCTGGCTGATGACATTTGAAGGATGAATGTGAGAATGTGCAACTACCTCATTAAGGGCAGACTGGAAACTTAAAATGGCCATGGAAAAAAATTAAAAGTGGTTGTAGGCAGGTCCAAATTGACAAAAGACGAGGAAACACAAGTAGGCAGGGACAAAAGAAGTAGGCAGGGCCTGCGATACAATAGTGCAGCACAAAACACTGCCCCAGCAGAACCAAATACCACAGTGTAGCCCAAAACACTGCCCCAGCAGAACTAAATACCACAGTGTAGCCCAAAACACTGCCCCAGCAGAACTAAATACCACAGTGCAGCACAATATACTGCCCCAGCAGAACCAAATACCACAGTGCAGCACAATATACTGCCCCAGCAGAACCAAATACCACAGTGCAGCACAAAACACTGCCCCAGCAGAACCAAATACCACAGTGCAGCACAAAACACTGCCCCAGCAGAACCAAATACCACAGTGCAGCACAAAATTCTGATGTCCTCACCACAGTGTGTATCATGGTCCTGGGGGCGATGATACAGTTGAGTTCAGGGGGGCATCTGCAGTCGTTGGTCAGGTGCAAAAGTACCAGATGCATCAGATCATTATATACAAAGCCGGCGGCCATGAGGAGGGCTTAAGGGGCCCCCTAGGTATCGGCCCACCAGGAAATTTCCCTGTAGGATCCACGGCAAGTCCGCCCTTGCATCTCAGTGATGTTACTTAGGTGGACAGAAAATTAAGGAAAAGAACAAGCAGCCGGTGGCGCTATAGAGATAGATTACATTAAATAACTTAGTGACTGTACTAAATTCTCAATTACATGCAATTACAAAAGTATTTACATCCAGATGCTGGTTTAAAAAATGTAGAATATTTTCACAGGACAGCCTCTTTAACAAGCTAATTATTTTCACACTGCAAATATAAATCCATGTGGCAAAGAGAGTTGTGGAAACCCTGTTGACATTTACGGGATACAGAGCTTGTCTGATTTATCCATGCCGAAAAGTGGTTTGCAAAGATCACTGACCAGGAGACAAGAAGCCAAAACCTAACAATAGGCTGACACTTTCTATTTTCAGAAGTCATCCCATGATCATTAATGACAGGATTACCATGACAGATAACATCTCGGTATAGATAACACAGGATCCACCCTTCACAATTAATGATGGTCACAGCAGCTCACCTCCTCCCCCTCCCTTTAAAATGACCGCTGCACAGGTCACAAAGCATGCCCACAACACTCTTCTATAGGAGACTACGAGTCATCTCCAGTCTACAAGTTCTTATGGTCTATGTGAATTCTATAACTTCTATAACCCAAAAGGTTGTTGAAAGCAGTTCAGGCATCTCTCATAATCATGTGCAGCAGAAAAAGAATAAAAAATTCTACAATAAATAATTAAAAACAGGAACATGTCTCACTAATAGATTTACTGTAATTAGTAAAAAACAATCTAGGAGATACATTTTCTTAAACTCCTGCATGTAGTCGACCACCATGTCTTCACAGGGAGACCTGAAAACACCATAAATGACATATATGTATCGGGTACATGCCTCACGTTGCGCGTTCATATATCTCCCCATTGTGTTTTTCCGATGCACTTCATAGAAGCTTTTAGAAGGTTGGACCATAAACAATTGTTCACCAATTTGGTGTCCTTCTCTTTATGTTCGAGGCCGAACTTTCATCTTGTACCTTGAATTGAACATGCACTTCTACAATGCCCGAGCTACAAGTGACTCCGAGCTTCCAAGACATTTCAAAGGCTAGAAGTGACGCTGTAATTTGTCATGCTGCATTATACCGCAGCGTTCAGTATCTGCTACGTTCTTATGACTAATTACCAGACCTAAGAAGGATGACATCCTGTACAAAATAAGCCTCATGTCTACAGATGGGAGCTAAACTTTACTACCAGAGATGACCATATTAACTGTGCAATGCTACCCTATTGCTGCGTATTATCCTAACCCTGCTGGAAAGTAAGAGAAGATAATAAATGGCTCTGGCCCATCTGATTCTTCTTCCTCCTTCTGTTTATCTCTTGACTTTAATCCTGACATTAATTAGATAAGAGATGCGGTTCCGTATAAAGGACAGTTAAATGTGAGGTTCCTCTAGCACTGGGAGATGGGTGACTCAAGGGGTAGAGGTTGGATGGGGTTGGTGACCAGAGATGTGTTATAGATCTAAAGCCTTCTTTAGACACAAATGAGCCACGTATGGGTTCACTACCCATAAAATGTCCTTCTTTTCTATTAAGAAATGTTTTTCCGACCCTTTAAGATAACAAAGGCTTAAAAAGAAGCCATATTTAAAGGGGCTTCCAGTCTTTTGATATGGATGACCTATCCACTTTATAGGTCATCGATATCAGAGCAGTGTAGGGTCCGACACCCTCACTGATCAGCTGATTTTGAATGGGGAGTCAGTTGGGGTTCTCAGACTCCCACCGATCTGATATTAATCACCTATCCTAGAAAGGGGATAAGAGTTGGATCGTTGAGAGTCAGACCATTGGGACCTACCACCGATCACAAGAAACAGAGGTCCCATGTCGTCATTTGAATGGAGTGGTAGAGTTTGTCCACTGCCGCTCCATTCAAATTTTATAGGACTGCCGGAGATAGTCAATAATGCTGCATTCTGTTATCTCACAAAAAAAAGAATTGAGCGATAGTATACATGCTCAATCTGCACACAATTTACAAAGTGGCATGGGACACCTATTCTAGAGATTTTGGGGGTCCCTGTGGTCTATGGTTGAGATTGCACTGGATTAAAGGGGTATTCCCATCTCAGACAATGGGGGCTTATCGCTAGGGACCTGCAACTAATGTCATGCTTGTGTGTGGGAGGAAAACACCAAACCAAGCATAGGAGGGAAAGGGGATACCGGAATAAGGCCTGGAAACTAGGAAAGGAAGATGGACACCTCCTAGAGAAAACCCTAACTCCAGTCCTGACAGTGTACCAGTATAAACAGGCCCCAAAGGTAGGCAAGTTCATACACCGTATACCTAGAATCCCATCTCACCCTATAGGACCCTGGAACTAATGTCAGGACTGAGTCTACCTGTTTCTCTAAAGGGAAGGACAAACAGGAGTCTCCCTCAGGCCTAATGACAAACAACAGGGAAAGGCAACACACACATATATCAAAACAAAATACAAATGGGAAAGGAAACACTTATCTTTAATGAAGCTTTGGTGGCACCAGGAACTCAGCCGAGAACCAAACACAAGCTAACCACAAGTCCAACAAAATCTATAAGCCACATAGCATAGTGGGAGAAACAACAATAAATAGAGAAGGTTAAATGACCACAATAGCCACTCCTGGGGAAAGAAGGTGGGGCAAGCACCAGAAACAACACAGACATCATTTGATCCAAAAGGAAAACCTGTGAGATCAAACCACTTGATGCCAGTCTCACAGATCTCCTGCCACCTGTCGCGAGAAAGTCCATGACACCTACACAGAGAACAGAGAGGAGAAAGTGGTGGCCGGAGGACCACAAGTTTTCCGGGGTCCAGCCACCGCCAAGCCCTCTCCCTATAGAAGGCAACGGGAGCGCACCATGCTTGCGTAGCCACTGCTTCCGTTCATTTCTTTGGGACTGATTGAAAAAGCCGAGCCAGCGCTCGGCTATTTTTGGCAGCCCCATAGAAATGAATGGAGGGCAGCAGCACAACTTTCAGGGATCCATTTTCGATGTAGGTGCGGGTCCCGGAGGTGGGACCCACCATTTCAGACAATTGGGGCATATCCTAGTCCCCCATTGTCTGAGATGGGAATACCCCTTTAAGGTCTGACATCATCAGAGACATTTTCTAGGTTGTCTTGTATTCTTGCATACAAAGTAATTTATTTTATTTAATTTTATCAGGAGAGTCAGAGTATTGTGCTTTTTTTGTTTTTCACGATTGCAGATAATCAGTAATTTTTTAGAACTAAAGTTGAGATTTTTTCGAACAGCTGCACTTTTGAGGCTAGCCTATAGAAACACGCCACCCAACACATAAAGTCTTTATTTTCTTTTGGTAATTTGATGCATTATATTGAAGCGATAACACTATTTATACAAGAGACCATGGTGCCGGAATAAAACCAGATTAGTTATCTATTCTTCTCATCCACTCTGAAGGTGTTGCATTGTGATCCCAGCCTTATAATCAAGTCTGTTTGACAAAAAGCTCAGGCCATTAGGGACCAATTTTCTGAATTCTCTGCAAGACAATGATTTTCCAACTGCCCGTACATATGTTGAATATTTACCTCTGTATGAGTGCCGGTGTACCCCCACCACTCGCAGGTCTATTCTCTAACAAGGCAGAAAGTAGCCTTGCAGCTTTTTAATCAAGGGAAGTCTCTTTCTCTCTAGACTAGTCGGCTTATGGAAGGAATTACTGATTTTCCACTGGTTCAACCAAAGAAATCACTGAAACTGTGGAAACCTCGACCTCCGATAATTCACTTCCAGTAGTTTCAATGATCCCATGCAAGTCATTGAATTTTTTTCTGCTGCTTTGAAGTTATTATTTAGGCACCATATAGTAGCTTTATTTAAGAAATGAATGGTACAGTTTTTTTGGGTCCCTATACAGCACTATTCTGGGCAGTGTAATTTTAGCACTTTCTACATGTATGTACATACCATATATTAATATTACAGAAACATCATAAGTAGGGATGAGCGAACCCGAACAATTACGTAAAAGTTCGGGTTCGGGTTCGTTGTTCGGCGATTTCTATGGCGCATTTTAAAAGCCTGCAAAGCAGCCAATCAACAAGCGTCATACTACTTGCCCCAAGAGGCCATCACAGCCATGCCTACTATTGACATGGCTGTAATTGGCCAAGTGCAGCATGTGACCCAGCCTCTATTTAAGCTGGAGTCACGTTGCGCCGCACGTCACACTGCTCTGATTAGTGTAGGGATAGGATGCAGCTGCTGTTAGGGCGAGATTAGGCAGGGATTAACTCAGCAAAAACACTTATTGTAGTGATCGATCTACAGCTGTGAATCATTCAACTTCTGCTAGTTAATTGCTCACTGTTTTCAGGCTGCCCAGAGCGTTTTTCTGTCACTTTTTTCTGGGGTGATCGGTGGCCATTTTGTGTCTTGTGGTGCGCCAGCTCAAGCTGCCACCAAGTCCATTAATCCATCAATAGTAGTTTTTTTTTTTTTTTGCTATATCCTACATCAGGGTCTTGGCTCAACTTATTGTCACCCCTAGAAACTCAGGATAGAATTTTCTATATTTTATTGAGAGGTGAAATTCACTTCAAAAAATAGCAATCCCCTAAATCTGGTGTTCCAGCTGTGGCTAGCCAAGTGTAATACTGTCTGGCAAATAATTTTTTTTTTTCTGGGGTGAAATTCAATTTCCAAAATAGCAATACCGTAAATCTGGTGTTCCAGCTGTGACTGGACAAGTTTCATAGTGTCCGTCAAATGATATATTATTTTCTGGGGTGAAATTCAGTTGCAAAAATAGAAATTCAGTAAATCTGGTGTTCTAGCTGTGGCTGGACAAGTAGTTTAATAGTATCCGTCAAAGGATATATTTTGTTTGTGGGGTGAAATTCAATAGTGATGAGCGGCAGGTGCCATATTCGATTTCGACGAAATTCGCGAATATTCGATAAAATATTCGTTTCATATTCGTCAAAATCGAATATTCGTCATTAATCTAGTTATCTCGAATAATATGCAATTTAAATAATCGCGTATTTCGATTTTAACTTAAGGCTACTTTCCTATTGGTTTTTATATCTAGAATTATAGCGAAGATGATGAATATGACGAATGTATTCGTCATATTCTTCAAAACGAAGATAACGAAGTATTCTCCATCTTCGTTTTAGCTACCTATTCGTCAACTTCGCTAATTCTAGCAATCAAATAGGAGGGTTGACTATAGAGACATCTGTGTTTAATTCGCTATGCGATTATATTACTTTGCTTTTTTTTTAAATAAATAGAACAATTATAATACTTGATAATTATTATAATTATTCTATTTAAAAAAAAAATAATAATAATATAATCGCATAGCGAATTAAACACAGCTGTCTCTATAGTCAACCTTCCTATTTGATTGCTAGAATTAGCGAAGCTGACGAATAGGTAGCTAAAACGAAGATGGAGAATACTTTGTTATCTTCATTTTGAGGAATATGACGAATATATTCGTCATATTCGCTAATTCTACCAAGCCAACCATACTCATGGAGCGTCCCCATGACCATGGGAACGTCTCCATACTAAAATGTACTGTCGGATTTGAGAAATAACGTTAAAATCGCAATGCGCTTAATATAACTTGAATTTATCGCATTGCGATTTCTACTTAGACCTGGTTTACTATGGTTGGCTTGGTAGAATTAGTGAATATGACGAATGTATTCGTCATATTCCTCAAAACAAGGATAACGAAGTATTCTCCATCTTTGTTTTAGCAACCATAGTAAACCATGTCTGTAGAAATCGCAATGCGATTAATTCAAGTTATATTAATCGCATTGCGATTACAACTTAGCACTGCTATCTTACATATTAGGCTAGAATTAACGTATATGGAATATAGCAGCAGTGCTAAGTTGAAATCGCAATGCGATTACTTCAAGTTATATTAATCGCATTGCGATTTCAACTTCGAGCTGGGTTTATAATGGGTCAGCTTGCTAGAATTAACGAGGTTAACAAATATGGAATATAGCAGTGCTAATTGAAATCGCAATGCGATTAATATAACTTGGAGTAATCGCATTGCGATTTCTACTTAGCACTGCTGCTATATTCCATAGTCGTTAATTCTAGCCTAATATGTAAGATAGCAGTGCACTGCTAAGTTGTAATCGCAATGCAATTAATATAATTTGAATTAATCGCATTGCGATTTCAACGTAATTCTCAAATCCGACAGTACATTTTAGTATGGAGACGTTCCCATGGTGCTGGGGACGCTCCATAACAACGGGAGTGGGCAGAAGGGGCAACGGGCACTGACTGGAGTAGCCAGGAAGCCAGGAATCCTCAGGACAGGTAAGAACTACTTTTGGGAAGTGGGAAAGAAAAAAATATAACTAAAAAAAAAACCGAATATTCGAAATATCGAATTTATAGCGCTATATTCGAAAAATTTGCGAATTAGCGAAGTGCCGATATTCGCTAAAAAAATCGCTATTCGAATATTCGCGCTCAACACTAAAATTGAATTGCCAAAATAGCAATACCCAAAATCTAGTGTTCCAGCTGTTGCTGGCCAAGTGTAAATTTGTCCGTAAAAGGATATATTACACTCAGCGTGCATCTCCAAATGTATTTCTTTCCGTAAAAGGGTATATTACACAAGGTGTTAAAAAACAATGGCTGAAAGCATAATCCTTTAAATTTGCATGCACTATTGTGCATTTCATAGTGTATTTCTGTCCGTAAACGGGTATATTACACTCAAGGTGTAAATGCAAGTGCTGATAGGGTCATCCTCAATAACTTCACATGCTACCGTGCATCTCCAAGTGTATTTCTTTCCGTTAAAGGGTATATTACAGTAAGTGTTAAAATACAGCATAATCCTCTACATTTGCACACACACTGGTGCGTGGCTGGAGGGAAACGGAGGACGATGACGATACGCCTCCCACAGAGGACAGCTTGTCCTTACCTCTAGGCAGCCTGGCACACATGAGAGACTACATGCTGCAGTGCCTGTGCAACGACAGCAGAGTTCCCCACATTTTAACGTGTGCGGACTACTGGGTTGCAACCCTGCTGGATCCCCGGTACAAAGACAATGTGCCCACCTTACTTCCTGCACTGGAGCATGATAGGAAGATGCGCGAGTACAAGCGCATCACAGGGAACAAGTGGAAGCCCAAGGCGACGGCAGAGGAGGAGCGAGAGGTCGCCAATGCAGCTGTGTCACGGCCAGCTCCTCTGAGGGCAGGATTAGCATGGTAGAGATGTGGAAAAGTTTTGTCACCACGCCACAGCTAACTGCACCACCACCTGATATGGAACGACGTGTTAGCAGGAGGCAGCATTTCACTAACATGGTGGAACAGTACGTGTGCACACCCCTCTACGTAATGACTGATAGTTCGGCCCCATTCAACTTCTGGGTCTCCAAATTGTCCACGTGGCCAGAGCTAGCCTTTTATGCCTAGAGGTGCTGGCCTGTCCGGCGGCCAGCATTTTGTTTGAACGTGTATTCAGCACGGTAGGGGGCGTCATTACAGACAAACAAAGCCGCCTGTCCACAGTCAACGTGGACAAGCTGACGTTCATAAAAATGAACCAGGCATGGATCCCACAGGACCAGTCCATCCCTTGTGCAGATTAGACATTTATAACTACCTCCCCTTAACCATATATTCTTGGACTCCAGGGCACTTCTTCATTCAATCCTCTTTTTTTAATTTTACTATTATATTGCGGGGCAACCCAAAGTTGAATGAACCTCTCCTCCGTCTGGGTTCCAGGGGCTTAAATATCATAAAGTGGCCTGTTCCAATGGTGGGTGACATGAAGCCTGATTCTCTGCTTTGCGACCTCTCTTCTCTGTCTTGATGCCGGGGCCTAAATATCTGAAAGTGGACTGTTCCATTGGTGGGTGACATGAAGACTGATTCTATGCTAGGCAACCTCTCTCCTCTGTCTTGGTGCCGGGGCCTAAATATCTGAAAGTGGCCTGTTCCATTGGTGGGTGACATGAAACTGTATTCTCTGCTATGCGACCTCTCTCCCCTGTCTTGGTGCCGGGGCCTAAATATCTGAAAGTGGCCTGTTCCAGTGGTGGGTGACATGAAGCCTGATTCTCTGCTATGGGACCTATCTCCTCTGTCTGGGTGCTGGGGCCTAAACAAGTAAAAGTGGCCTTCTCCATTGGTGGTGGGTGACATGAAGCCTGATTCTCTGCTATGGGACCTCTCTCCTCTGTCTGGGTGCTGGGGCCTGAATAAGTAAAAGTGGCCTTTCCATTGATGGGTGACATGAAGCTTGATTCTCTGCTATGCCACCTCTCTCCTCTGTCTGGGTGCTGGGGCCTAAATAACTGAAAGTGGCCTTTTCCATTGGTGGGTGACATGAAGCCTGATTATCTGCTATGGGACCTCTCTCCTCTGTCTGGGTGCTGGGGCTAAACAAGAAAAAGTGGCCTTCTCCATTGGTGGGTGACATGAAGCCTGATTCTCTGCTATGGGACCTGTCTCCAATTGATATTGGTTAATTTTTATTTATTTTATTTTAATTCATTTGTTTGCAAAGGATTTACCTACATTTTACAGCCTTTTTAGTGCCCAAAAGTTCGGTCCCCATTGACTTCAATGGGGTTCGGGTTCGGAGTGAACATCCAGGTGTTCGCTCAACTCTAATCATGAGGCCATATTATCTAATCACCATATTGAAATATGTTTACATCTATGACAGTGTTATGTGTATGCCATATAGCAGTGTTATTTGGAGAACATATTGAAGCATTTGGGTATTGCATAGCATGAAGGAGTGGGGCCCTCACAGAAAGCTTAGCCCAAGAAAACATATATTTTTGTTATGCTGAACATTTATACTGATTTCTTTATTTTACTGTACATGGTATCTTGACGGATCTCCTGGATTTAAACATGAGAGGGAAAGCGGTACATGTGCCAATTTATGACAACTCTCCTGGGTTGGAAAAGGAATGGGCAGTAGATAGGTGAAGAGCCTTCTTCATTTTGTCTGACAAAATGTAGTCAGGATGTTATCGTCCTAAGTAGAGATGAGTGAATTTCTAAAAATTTTGATTCGGTTAGTTCGACGAATTTTCCGAAAAGATTAGATTCGATCCAAATTAATTTGTGGCGAATCGCGAGGAAACGAGGAGGAAGAGCCAGGGCAGTTTCTAGGGAATTTTGTCCCTCCCCACCCTTCCAATCAACCCCGTGACTTACGGGCGATGTCTTCACAGATTTCAATTTTTTCACTTTCTATTTCTTTTTAGTTTGTTTTCTCATGCACAGACGTCTTCAGTCAGGGGTGCGCAGCCTCCTCTGCCACATAAAAAGACACCACTATTAATAAGTGGTGCAGGGTCAAGGAGGTCTGTTACTGATTTTGCATTAGGGACCAGGGAATTCAGCTTGCATCTTAGACTTTGGCTTGTTGTTTCTGCAGTCCACGCTGACCCTCCCTCTATAGCAAATAATCTCCCTTTAACACTGTCACCCTGTAGTGTGCTCCCCAATATTATACTGCAGAAACAGATAAACCCCCTGATAATACTAGCACCACACAAAGCCCCCCCATATAAAATACCCCTCCTTTGTGGCCTCAATAGATGCCACCATAGTGCCCCCCAATAATATGCCAGTAAGAAGTGCCCCCATAGATGCCCCCAATAATGTGCCAGTAACAAGTGTCTCTCCCCCCAATCATGTGCCAGTAACAAGTGCCTCTCCCGCCTACTCATGTGCCAGTAACAAGTGCCTCTCCCCCCAATCATATGCCAGTAACATGTACTTTTCCCCTAAATATTGTGCCAGTAACAAGTGTCTCTCCCCCCAATCATGTGCCAGTAACAAGTGCTTCTCCCCTCCAATCATATGCCAGTAACAAGTGGCTTTCCCCCCCAATCATGTGCCAGTAACAAGTGTCTCTCCCCCCAATCATATGCTAGTAAAAAGTGCCTCTCCTACCCAATCATGTGCCAGTAACAAGTGGCTCTCCCCCCAATCATGTGCCAGTAACAAGTGTCTCTCCCCCCAATCATATGCTAGTAAAAAGTGCCTCCCCCCAAATCATGTCCTAGTAACAAGTGCCTCTCCCCCCCCCAATCATATGCCAGTAACAGGTGCCTCTCCATGCCCCCCACTTTATGTGCCAGAAGTGCCTCTCCATACCCCCCCCTTTCATGTGCCAGAAGTGCCTCTCCATACCCCCCTTTCAAATGCCAGAAGTGCCTCTCCATGCCCCCCTCTTTCATGTGCCAGAAGTACCTCTCCATGCCCCCCCCTTTCATGTGCCAGAAGTGCCTCTCCATGCCCCCTCTTTCATGTGCCAGAAGTGCCTCTTCATATCCCCCCTTTCAATTGCCAGAAGTGCCTCTTCATGCCCCCCCTTTCATGTAGAAGAAGTAACTCTCCATACCCCCCCCCCTCATGTGCCTGCAACAAGTATAAAAATAAAGCACACTTTTACTTACCTCCACTGCGATGTGATGCAGGCCTCTTCCAGCCTGTGTCCCACGATGTGACGTCATCGTGCCACCTGCACAAGCCTTTGATTGGCTGCCCACACCAGGCCCACAGCCTATCAGAAGAACAGGGAAGGGAGACACCTCTCCCTCCCCTGCCCCACAATGGAAGCACTTATCTCCCTGTGCCCTGCCGGCGCTGCCACTGGTGGCCATTATTAAATTATTGCGGCGGGGCTGCGAGCCCCCTTCCCCTGCAGGGCACAGTAAATTATTGCGGCGGGGCTGCGAGCCCCCTTCCCCTGCAGGGTCCAGTGCCCCCTACTGCTTGCGCCCCGTGCGTTGGCACCCCTCCCCTGGCCCTAGAAACAGCCCTAGGAGGAGCACTGGGCTCCGGGTACATACAGCACTACTGCAGGGGCCAGGGGTCCACAGGTGGCTAGGCCCCCTGGAGTGCCGGGCCCGGTCATCACTGTGACCCCTGTATGTACGCCAGTGAGTAACACGCATAGTGAGTCTGCTGTGGTAGTGAAACAATACTGTGAGTGAGTATGACATGTAGATGACAGGCGTCGCTCTTAGAATTACTGCACACTTCACTTCTTTGGGCAGTTACGGGGCCAAAACTGACAAAATAGCTCAAGTGTGAACTCAGCCTTACAGGTCGATGTTAGTGTCAGTTATAAAGAACTGTGCACGATCCTATGTAGCATAAAAGAGCGCACTTCTCTTACACCGTGGTCAGCTGATTGCAGATAGATGTCTACAGAACCTGTTCTATTAAACGCCTATACAGTTAGAGCCCCCCTGACAGAGTGACGAGGGTGTCAGCAGTAAGTTTGTGTTG
Organism: Bufotes viridis; assembly: GCA_033119425.1. Lineage (NCBI taxonomy): Eukaryota > Metazoa > Chordata > Amphibia > Anura > Bufonidae > Bufotes > Bufotes viridis. The sequence continues at coordinate 424,385,447 of CM065592.1, forward strand.
ACATCACTAATTATTTTGCCCTTCCTCTGATCTGTCATAACAATGAAACCCCCAAAAAACGGATCCTGTCTGTTAAGCATCCGCCTTCACACGGTCAATATTTGGTTGGTAATTCATCTGATTGGAGTGGATCCAAAACAGAGATGACACGAGAATGAAATATTTGCATGTCTTCTTTTTTTTATACCCACTCCTGCTTTTGGCTACCAAATCATAAGCCAATTCTGATGGGACCATACAGGCCTTACAGCTGCTATATAGAAAGGATCCGTCGTGTGTCTCATTTTTCTTCTTTCTGACAGATCAGAAGAAGGGTCAAATAAATGATGATGTCAACCGGGCCAAAAAGGCAAAAAAGTGTCCCAGTCATGAAGTAAGGAGGGTGGGAACAGCATGAAAGGTCCACAGAGTGGCCCAATGACATAGTGTGGAAGTGGAAGCAGCATCAAGAGACCACAGAGTGGCAATGTGACATAGTGTAGAGATGGCAGCAGCATCAGGAGACCACAGAGTGGCACAATGACAGAGTGTGGAGGTGGCAGCAGCAGCATGAGGAGGCCACAGAGTGGCACAATGAAAGAGTGTGGAGATGACAGCAGCAGCATAAGGAGACCACAGAGTGGCAAGATGACATAGTGTGGAGATGGCAGCAGCAATGGCAATTTGGATCCACAGTCAGTGCAGCAAAGTGTAATAGGATTGTTCCTATTATCCATCCTGTACACTCCCCTATTAAACCCTGTTCTGCTTCAATAATGTGGACTAATTCCTCCCTATCCTTTCCCTACACTTCTAATGTTCTTTCCCTGAACTTCTATTGAGCAAAATATAAGTTTTCAAGTCTTTTCTACATCTGTCCTTAGCGCCTGCTAACGTCTCTCCGTGCACTAAGTACACTGGAAAATGGCTGAATCCAAGATGATCGAGGCTATTTATAGGACTGTCATATAACAGGGCTGGCTGGATGCTGATTGGCTGCATGCATGGCATTGTGGGTGATCCCTTGTTCCCCGAGTTCCTTGCGCCATCTCCTAACATGTGCAGCAGCCATTTTAGGAAATAATGTGATTCGTTACCACGAACTGTAAGGAAATTCGGACTCGGTGCAAGTCGAATAATTCCTGAAATTCGGATCGAATTACACTTCATCAGCTTCAATTCAATCATCTCTAGTCCTGAGAAATTCTTTTGTGAGAGGCTAGTAACACAACGTCTCATCCATTGGGTCTGGGTGACGTTTAAGTCTGGGTGAAAAATGCAGGGTCTCTTTGAGGTAGTGCTATAACATTCTGAGAGGTTGGAGTAGATGAGATAATAATTAGGAGGGTTAGTTGGCCTCAAGTCGAAGGGGTATAGGACTTGACTTTTCCGACAGAGAATGCAGGTTGTGTAGAAGCTTGAGTGCACTCAAGCATACAGTCAAGCATACACTCTATGCATACAGTCATAGAGGCAGCCAAGAAGATAAGGGGAGAGGGGTGAGCCAAGGAAAATGTGATTACTGCCATCGGCCCAAAATAAGGTAGGAGAGAAATGAGCCCTTCCCCTGTTTAGAGGACAATGTGACTCAGTAGAAGAAGAAACACTACTTTCTTAAAGAGATTTTGGTTGAAGTAGGCCAGAAAACAGCCAAAGAACCATCATATATTTCTGGCAAGTTGGGGACTGTTACATGGACTGTTCTGTCTTTGCCACTGTGCTATACCTTTCCATGAGAACCAATGGAGTGAATTCAGTTTTGCAATTTGCTTGGAGTGTACCAATATTTTGTCACAGTCCTAATGCATTCACATGGGACAGAACTTCTCATCCACTTAGCAGGTAAGGTAAAACCAGGTGTGTGATTTAAATTTTTAGCAACAGATTCCCTACTCAATGGTGGACACTCGGCGTCACAACACATTTACATACACATGCATCATATATATGCAACACACATACACATAAATATACAATATATACACTACACACACATACCACCCAACTTTTAAAAAGCCTAAGAAGCACTCATCTCCAGCTGCTGCTGTAATTTTAACAACCAGATCTGGAGAACCTGAGGGAACTGGCTGAACCCCAAGCCTGGTTAAAGTGCCATGGATTTGCCTTCCCTCAGCCTTACAGAACTTGATAATGCTATTCTGTGCCATCTAAAATCTTCTGAGGTTACCTAAATTGCACCTCATGGCAACATCCTATATTTAAAAATGTTTGCATTAATAGTGAATGGGTATATGAGAACCAAATTATTGGGGTTGCAACTTTTTGAATTACTGAAGGCTTCTTTGTCGACTATGACTTTTAACTAATAGTAACTACTGCCACAAAAATCTCTACAGCAAGCTTTAAAAAATGACGTAGCTGTAATTGTAAGATCATAGTTCTAGCCAAACTTTGTCTTCTTCTTCTCGAAGGCGTATTTTTGAATGAGGTAATTTATAATTGGCTGTAACAACCTTCTGCAACACAGATATAATATTTGCCAAAACGAGTTCTTCAATATGCACGTCAGGACACGGATGTCTCGATTTTCTTGGCACTGCTGAGAAGGGCCTCTCTGAGTCACAAGAAATCCCTTCCATGAATTCAAATTCACTTCATCCCGGGACAAAACGACTTCAATTTATTTAAAAATGATATAAAACATAACTCAGCAATTGTTTTATGCGAGACATAAATGCTCTTAGAGAATTTCATAAATCTACAGTCCTGTTTGAGGCATATTTCAAATACTAAAAGCAATAATAATTTTCACAAAAATGATAGAGGAAAAACCCTCTGTGGGCGCGTAATGTAAATTGCACAGAGATAGCGAGAGAAGAAGGAGTGATTGGTGGAGCATTTAGTATCTAAGCAAATTAGAAATAAAAAAAAAATACCAAAAACGAAATACTAGAAGAAAAACTAGTACAAGCAAAAAGTTATAGGGCTTTACCATTAAAGGGGCTCTCCAAAATGTGAACCCCTTTTAATATGTGTAGGCAGTATGCAAGGGTTTAAAAAAAGAAAAAGACTCACTTGCCACTGGTGTTCCGGTTCTAGCACCGGGCTCCTTTCCTTCCGCTTCAGGTCCCTGACAGAAGTGAGACATGAGGTCTACAGGCAGGCAAAGCCCTTGATCATTGCCACCACTGAGGCCAATGACAGTCTGGAACATGCGCGTAGAAGCATGTCACACTTCCGATTCAGCAGGGAAGGTGTTCCAAGTCTAGTAACATTTATCACCTATCTACTATGATCAGTAGGAGACCAACCACTTGGAAACCCCACTAATCACAATAACAGGGGTTCTCAAGTACCCTGTGTGAATGAAGTGGTGGAGTGCATGCGTGACCCCCAAGCTATTCACTTACAGTATATGTGACTGAGGGATATAGCGGGGCACTGTACTCTGCCAAACCTATAGACAGTGAATGGAGCAATGGTCATACATTCACACAGGGGACTCAATATCCATGTTTTTATGATCCATGGGCACCCAGCTGTTGGACCCCAGTAATCATCCATTCATCATCTATCCTGTGGATAGGTTATAGATGTTGTTAATGGGAACACATCTTTAAATTGTTGACCCATAGCATACAGGGTGCTCCTCCACTTAATACCTATGGGACTCATGAAGATAACTGAGTACAGGGCTCAATTGAGCCCCAGAGACACTGTAATCAGCGACACGGCACAAGCTTAACCACCGCTCCATTGCAACTCCTCCTCACTGCAGAACGGGAGGCTTGATAAGAGATTTATTAACCATCCTGTACATATGTAACACTTGTGCATTAAAGAAAAACCTCTTCTTAAAGAGAATTATGACCCACAATGTAGGTTTGGTAATTATGTTTCTTAAACTTACAGTGATTCATTTGTGGCAGCCATTTAGCCTGTTCTCATCTGCTGGCCTGTACAGTAGGTGCTATAAGTGACTTCATTGTGCGCCTGGTGATTGCTGCCATTTTATATTTGCACTGGTTTTCTATTAGGCCCAGGGGTGCACCACCAATGAGCCTCAGGCAGCACCAGATAGGGGCAAGAGGGGGGACAGCCGAAGGGCCATGGACTGAAGGGAAGGGGTTAGGTTAAGAAATTGACATTGGCGAGTGGGGGGAGCTGTTTCAGTTTTCACCTCAGGGAGCAGAAAGACTAGGTGCACCCCTGATTAGGCTACAGCATATTTTTGCACTAATATAGCTAGCTGTTTGTTCCCTATTGTGAAGTCCCTTGATATATCCATACTCGGTGGGAAATACTGTTCCAGTGTGGGGTTTCTGCTTTTTGGGTTAATCTATAGGGCAGCCTATAGGATGGTGTAGGGAAAGGGGTCTCGGTGCCTCCCCCTTTTTCCCTCTCTGGTTGTGTTCATCACCTTTACCTTTTGAGGTACTCCCCATTCCCTTTGTCACCACTGATTAAAATAAGTATGATAGTTTTGTTATATGATTTCCTTCTCTTGTGATTAGGATGACAATAATTTTTTATGTTATATTTATTCAAAATTAAGTTGAGAGCAAGAAGTGCAGCCAAATTGGTAGTCATTGGGCATGTTTATCAGCGGAGTAGTCAACATGGTACAAAATCAGAATATAGAATCGAAATTAAGGATGGTCATTGAATGTATCCGTGGTGGTCAATGACTATTTAGAGTACTCCAAACACTGCATATTTTGCCACATTTACCTGTTTTTCATCTTATAACTTTACTTCCCCTGTTCTCAGCATCACTTCATCCTGGCAGAATGTTAACATCCTGAACCTCCTGTTTTTATTAGCTTCCCGCTGGGTTTTCTAACCAAACCCAGCATGTTTTGCTCTGTTGAGTTTCTCAGGTCTTGATCCCCCTTTCACACTGTTCCGTCTGCAGCAGTCATACCCTCTACACCTTCCTTCTCCATGTTATTTCGGTGGAGCAAGCCCTGGGAAGCACTACCGAGCAAACAATGCTGAGACTGGTTAGCAAACCCAACAGGAAGCTGATGGAATTCCTGCCAGGATGCAGTGATGCTTAGAACAGGGGAAGGAAAGTGCTGACTTGAAAAACAGGTTATGGGGCACATACATTTATTTGGTATACTCTGGCGGGCAAACTAAAAAAAATACCATTAAAGGGTTTGTGTCACTAGAATTTTCACTATTAAACTGGCTGACATCAACTATGTGCTAATGTCAGCTGCACCTAACTATTCTATTCTTGTGATTATTCATGCCCCCGTTACTGCAGAATTCTTACTTTTATAATATGCAAATTAGCCTCTACTAACAGGGGGACCGTTGCTCCTGCTCCTTGAGGCTCCATTCTCCCACCTCATTACACGCCCTCCAAGACTTGATTGACAGGGCCAGACAGCGTTCACATCCTGCTGCCGGCCCCGTGCGCTGGGGAAATCTCGCGCTGTTAAGTATTCGGCGCAGGCGCGGTGAGGAAGCTGGCAGCCGGCCGTCCTTCCCTCACCGCGCCTGCGCCGAATACTGAATGGCGCGAGATTTCCCCAGCGCACAGGGACAGCAGGAGGATGTGAATGCTGCCTGGCCCTGTCAATCAAGACTTGGAAGGCTTGTATTGGGGTGGGAGAACGGAGCCTCGAGGAGCAGGAGCATACAAGACTTCAGGTGTAGGTGTTAGGCTTGCTCAATGGGCAGAGTCAAAGGTAGCCGTCCAGTACTATTAACATCTTAAGAGAACATAACTTTTCTTTAGTAATACAGTTTTAACCTTCTGTTCTGTAAGATTTTTTTTCCAATCCTATGAATTCATTTTTACAAATAGCCGACAATAGTATAAAATACAGACCAATACCCCCTTCACCAATCCTTAACCTCTCCTTTGGCTGGTGCTTCCATGGTCCACAGCCGGTCTGTATTCTCCCAGCTGCATCTATGTTGTGTCAACACTTGAGACTTTTGTAGCCAGTCACTAATCTAGTGATGTAGACATGTCACAGTTTCAGCCAGTGATTGGCCGCAGCAGTTAAATGTCGACACGCCACATCATCAGTGGAGCTCATTAAGCAGAGACTGGCGGGGGACCAGGGAGGCATCGGCATGGGATTGATATGATTTAATGGGGTTAGAAAGCCCCTTTAAACCACAATACTATTTCAAATGTCCATGTAACATGTAGCGGTCACTGGGAGGCTGCGAAAAAGGGGTCTGATTCGTAAGGTTAACTATGACGGAGGACAAAAAACAATAGGTGTAGAATCTTTTTGTTCTGCTATATGATATATGAATCAATTAATAAGCCCTGGAGCTATCGGGATAATTAGTAATATATGCACACCCAGCACTTTGCATATATGATGTTGATAGCAATCTGACTTCTATCAGTTACCATTGCGGACATGACCTATTACTGTGAAAGTCCCGTGTTTTAATTAGGTGCCAAAATTCAAAAGAATGACATTGGTCTTGAGCTCTTTCAAAATCCTCTTCATTGTACAATTCACAACAATTAAGCTTAATTAACTTTGAAGACAATTACTTTAAAGGGATAGAGTCATGAAAACGGTTTTATAGTAATGTCAGAGTATTTGATGATACTGAATAAAAGTGCTGGCTTGCTCTTTTTTTACATTTATTGATCTTTTTTTTAGGTTTAGGTTCAGAATTATCTCTAAAGAGTGCCGATAATTGTAGCCTAAACACAGAGATTAATAATGATGTGTAATAATTCATTTATTTTTACAAAGTGATTGAGGAAGGATAAGAAAGCCACCCAGAAGAAAACTTTCTTTTGTTTTATTACCTGGTTACATTCCCTATGCAACTTAAAGGTTAATGTTAAGTAGTCAGTGGGACTTTCTTACGGTAGGGATGGTCCTGGATGATTCTTCACTAGTGTTGAAGGAATCGAAGCATCTAAGGAGGATTTCGATCCAAAGTTTAGGAAGAATTTGATTGACAGCGAAGCTGAATTTCCTTGTGCTTAGCGATAGCAAATAAATTTTTCCTAAAATGGTGGCTGAAAATAAAAAAATTATACTCACTTCATCCACTTGATCCTGGAGAGGCAGTCCATTCCAGTCTTGATTGAAGAAAACCCACGTGATCTCACTGGCCATGCGCTGTGATGTCATCAGTGATGATGTCACCACATTCAGCGAGCGTGGCAAACTCTAGCAAATTCTAGGGTTCCCTGAAGTGTGGAGGGAGATGCCCTCTGGTTGGCATTTGTGGATTCCCTGGAGCATGGAGGGAGATGCTCTCTGCTTTGCAACTGCACTAGGTTTCCTGGAGTATGGAGAGAGATGCCCCCTGCTTTGCATCTGCAGGTTTCCTGGAGTATGGAGGGAGATGCCCTCTGCTTTGCATCTGCAGGTTTCCTGGAGTATGGAGGGAGATGCCCTCTGCTTTGCGTTTGTATGTTCAGTGTAGTTTCTCTTACACAGTGCTGCATTTTTACAGCAAAATGGAAGTAGAAGAGATACTTCAAATATTACCAGAAAACCATCCACTTGTTATTATGACAAAAATGTTCACGTATAGGTTGTGCTAATATTTTTTTAGTGGTAATGACTCTTTAAAATAACCTGTATCAATATAGTTGCACAGTAGAATGGCATTATCAGGGTCAAAACATGGAGTATGACATATAAAATGGGGACTACTATATTTTTGTGATAAAATCCATTAATCCAGAATGATTGTGAGCAGCACATTCTACCGTAGCTTAAGGGTGCAGAAAATCAAGCGAGCACTGTAATTAGTATCCAATTGTAAAACCCACACATGGTCGCATCAGTACAACAAGCTGTTTTATTAGAGTCTAAGCGTGAGGGGAAGCAATGTTAAGCAGCGCTAATTTTACCTCTGGGAATTCTAAAATATTGCCGGGATTCTTCTGCAGCATTGAAATGATATTAAAAATTAAGGGTTCCAGGATGAGGAGCAGAAGGTCACTTTCCATTTCAACTTTAGCCTTCTCTTGGCCTGTGGTGGTGGAGATGCTACGTTAATTCTACTGAAAATGAGTAAGAACACCAAATTATAAGGCAAAGTTCTCAGGGAAAAGCTATGCTGGAATTAATGGTAGCTCAGTAATTGGGAATATATTAAACAATTTATACTTGAGGAAAAAAATTTGAAGAACCACTTTGACAATTGTCCAATTTAGTAAGAGTAAATTGTCTGCTGGAAGAACAGGCCAAAGAGGGCCTTTTAAAAAAAAGTGGGTGGTAGATTGTAGCATCATTTTTAAAGAGTTAGGACATTTACAGACATAGTAGGGTGCCACTCTGTGTTCAAAGTGTATAGCACTGTGTAGGTCCATCTAATGAGCTGAGTACTTGTGATCACACATGCACAGTGACCCTACCCGCAGCCAGGCCTCTGCCTTTTTTTTCTTTGTTCACTGCAGGGCGGCCAATGTAAATTGTTTTCTGTAGGCTACCAAGGATTCAAAACTATCTACTACATAGCACTTGTAATCGTGGTCTGTATTGTAGAGTAACATAGTAACATAGTATATAAGACCGAAAAAAGACATTTGTCCATCCAGTTCGACCTGTTTCCTTCAAGTTGATCCAGAGGAAGGCAAAAAAACCCTGTGAGGCAGGAGCCAATTTTCCTCACTTAAGGGGAAAAAAAAATTCCTTCCCGACTCCAATCAGGCAATCAGAATAACTCCCTGGATCAACGACCCCTCTCTAGTAGCTATAACCTGTAATATTATTACACTCCAGAAATACATCCAGTCCCCTCTTGAATTCCTTTATTGTACTCACCATCACCACCTCCTCAGGCAGAGAGTTCCATAGTCTCACTGCTCTTACAGTGAAGAATCCTCTTCTATGTTTGTGTACAAACCTTCTTTCCTCCAGACGCAGAGGATGTCCCCTTGTCACAGTCACAGTCCTGGGGATAAATAGATGATGGGACAGATCTCTGTACTGACCCCTGATATATTTATACATAGTTATTAGATCTCCCCTCAGTCGTCTTTTTTCTAAAGTGAATAACCCTAATTTTGATAACCTTTCAGGGTACTGTAGATCCCTCATTCCAGTTATTACTTTAGTTGCCCTCCTCTGAACCCTCTCCAGCTCTGCTATGTCTGTCTTGTTCACAGGAGCCCAGAACTGTACACAGTACTCCATGTGTGGTCTAACCAGTGATTTGTAAAGTGGTTAAAGGGGTATTCCACCATAGACATTTATGGCATATCCATGTTAGATGGCATGTCTAGTATATAGGGATCTCAATTTTGAGATTAGTGTTGAGTGAAAGTTATGCTTTGCCAAATTTCCGGCGTGGTGACATCATACGTCTCTGCAGACAAGATTTCACGAGGGATCTTTAGTCAAGATGGCAGCGGCAGCCTCATCACGCTCAATCAAAAGATGTGAGTATATTTTTTTTTATGCCATTTCAGGGAAAATTGATTTGTTACATCGAAACATGAGGAAATTCAACTTTACGGCAAATCAAATTTTCCCTGAAACTCGGATGGAAGTCCACTAGATACTTCGATTCGCTCAACCCTAGTTGAAATCAAAATCTATAAGCAGGCCGGACTCCCCTGACCCCATTTTACCTCTGTTCACAGCAGAACCTGGCCAATAAAGGGAGGAGTAGAGAAGAGATAGTTCTAGCCTATGACTATGAAAAATTAAACTTTGGAGTATGAGAATGTTGCCTTTGCTTTTTCATATGTGAAAATTGGGGAAAATGATCAAGATACATGCAAGTTATTAGAGCAGTGTTTTGGAGAAACCACACAGAAGTCACATCTCAATTTTAAGACAATGGGGTTCATTTAACCTCCCCTAGAGGTCTAAAAAAGGGGTGTGGAGGGGGCGGGGAAGGGGACGGGCCGGTAGGCCTGTCTCACTTACCATTTTCTATACCTGTTTTAGCTTCTTCACCGCAGCATGGCCGCAACCCACCCACAGCATGGCCGCTCTGTGTGGCCGTACCCTAAGGAAAAAGTGGCTTGGGTATACCTAATTTATAGTGATTTGTGACAAATTTTAGATGAAGTTGCCGAATTGAAATTTTCAAAACTTTGCCCGTCTCTACTACTATGACCTGGATGAATAATAAGAAGAAATACTGCACCAAAAACTATAATTTTTCCAAAAAAATTTGACTGCGAAACCACCCGAAAACAGACCTTTTTAACCATAGGCTACCCTGTTAAACAGTCTCTGTACTTTTACCCGGCTTTCCATAAATGAACAGTACAGGTGAAAATAAGAAACTTTGTAATATATTTTATTAGGGAAAGATGCCTTGTTCTAGAGTCATCAGATTTCTCCCTTTTCTAAACTAATTTTCTCTGAAATTTGTGATAAATCCATCTTATTAAAACCAAGATAGGCTGCCTGTTCACTGAAAGATCAGCTTGCATTATTTCATAGAGATCTATGGAGACAGGAGGGTAATTGGGGGGGGGGGAGTGCTAGGAGAAACAAGCAGACAGAATAGATATAGACATGATTCAGAAGCTCCTCTGGATAGGTCATCAGTATCTGATTGGTGGGGGCTGGGGGGCTGGCATCCAATTTTTCGTAAAGGCAGCGGCGCTCGCAGTAACCCAGTGGTCTTCTCTCAGCTTTTCCTAGGCCAGTGACAACACGTTCATCGGTCACATGGCCTAGTTGTAGCTTAGCCCCATAAAAGTAAATGGGGCTAAGCGTGTTGTACATTGTATAGCAGCTGTGCTCGGTAAGCACAGAGAAGGCCGCAGCGCTCATAGAACTGCCAGTGCCTTCTCAAACAGCTGATCAACAGGGTTCCCAGGTGTCGGACCCCCACAGATGAGATATTGATGACCTATCCAGAGGATATGTCATCAGTTACTGTATAAAATCTTGCAAAACCCTTTTTATCTAACCTGGTCAGTTCTATATGCTGTGGGCATACATCATTACAACTCATCCCCATCCAGCAGCTCAGGGACAACTAAGAACTAAAGATGGAGACTACAGAGGGAAATGCTACTAAAAAGTTCCAGATACAAATCATATAATGACCAGATATAGTGCTATCTCTCATGTATTTACAATGTGATCTGAAATGATGGATACACTTTAAGGTTAGATTCCCAAATTAATTTTTGATGCCCCTTTCCTTGTATAAGCCAAACTGTAGAGAAAAAAACTTGGATCCCCTTAAGGACGTGACTTAAGGACCAACGCTATACATGTACGGCGGGCTGATCAGGCGGGTTCCGGCGTGTTAACCCCTTGTATGCCGCGGTCAAATCTGCAGTGACAGGGACCAGATGGCAGAGAAGGAAAGTCTGAGGCCTTCCATAGGAAACCTGTGAGATCCAGCCCTTAGGCTTGGTCTCACAGGCAGGCTGTTAACATAAAAGCTGACATCCAATGCATTACAATACAGGTTGTATTATAATGCCTTGCAGAGGGGATCAGACCCCAGAATTTGAAGTCCCAGAGTGGGAAAAAAAAAAGTTTTTTAAAAAGAAAAAAATAAGTGTTTTTAAAAAATTAAGTTTAAAAAAAATTCCCAAAATAAAAACACATAAAATTGTAAAAAAAAAGAGAAAAAAAAGAAAACCAGAAATGTTGGGTATTGCCGCGTCCCTCTACAAAAATATCATATGATCCACCCCCTCACCTGAACGCTGTAGAAAAAATAAAATAAAGACTGTGCTAAAACAATCATTTTTTTGTCAGCTTACATCACAAAAAGTGCAACACCAAGCGATCAAAAATAGTACCACTCAAACCATCACGTCATCCCGCAAAAAATGAGCCCCTATATAAAACAATCAGGCAAAAAATAAAAAAACTATGGAATATGGAGACACTAAAACATGATTTTTTTTTGTTTAAAAAATGATGTTATTGTGTAAAACTTAAATAAATTAAAAAAGTATACGTATTGGGTATCATCGCGTCTGTAAGAACCTGCTGTATAAAAAGATCACATGACTTAAACCCTCAGGTGAACGCCGTAAAAAATATAAAAATAAAAAACTGTTTAAAAAAGCCATTTTTGTCACCTTACATTACAAAAAGTGTAATACTAAGCGATCAAACTGTCATATACACCCCAAAATAGTACCAATCAAACCGTCATCTCATACCAAAAATATGAGGCCCTACATAAGATGCCCAAAAAATGAAAAAAAAAAAATGGCTTTCAGAATATTGGGGCACTAAAAAATGTTTTTTTCTAAAATGCTTTATTATGTAAATATGAAACAAACAACCCAAAAAAGTACTAGTAATATTTGGTATTGTCGTGTCCATAAAAACCTGCTCTATAAAAATACAACATGATCTAACCTGGCAGATTAACATTGTAAATAACAACAGCAACAACAAAAAATGGTGCCAAAACGGCTTTTTTTGTTACCTTGCCTCACAAAAAGTGTAATGTAGAGCAACCAAAAATCATATGTACCCTAAAATAGTACAAACAAAACTGCCACCTTATTCCATAATTTCTAAAATGGGGTCTTTTTTGGAGTTTCTACTCTAGAGGTGCATCAAGTGGTCTTCAAATGTTACATGGCAACTTAAAATTATCCCAGTGAAATCTGCCTTCCAAAAACTATATGGCACTCCTTTCCTTCTGTGCCCTGCCATGTGCCTATACAGCAGTTTACGACCACATATAGCGTGTTTCTGTAAACTACAGAATCAGGGTAATAAATAATGAGTTTTGTTTGGCTGTTAACCCTTGCTTTGTTACTAGAAAAAAAATTGATTAAAATTGAAAATCTGCCAAAAAAGTGAAATTCTATCTCTATTTTTCTTTAATTCTTGTGGAACACCTAAAGGGTTAACAAAGTTTGTAAAATCAGTTTTGAATACCTTGAGGAGTGGTAGTTTCTAAAATGGGGCCATTTATGGGTAGTTTCTATTATGTAAGCCTCACAGGGTGACTTCAGACATGAACTGATCCTTAAAAATTGGTTTTTGGAAATTTTCTAAAAATATTCAGATTTGCTTCTAAACTTCTAAGCCGTCTAACGTCCCACAAAAAGAATGTAATGGAATTTACAAAATGATCCAAATATGAAGTAGACATATTGGAAATGTAAAGTAATAACTATTTTAGGAGGGATCACTATCTATTTTATAAGCAGGGAAATTGAAATTTTTAAAATTGAGCATTTTTCCAAATTTTTGGTAAATGTGTTTTTTTTATAAATAAAAATGAAATATTTTGACTCAAATGTACCACTGTCATTAAATACAATATGTGATGATAAAACAATCTCAGAATGGCTTTAATAAGTAAAAGCGTTTTAAAGTTATCACCACACGTTGCTGATAATTTTAAGTTAAATGCCCTTACCCTTTGGTGTTGTGTACAGTCACAACACCTATCTTTCGCTTTGCTGGAGAATTCCCGTCCAGCTTGTGGGAGAGAATGAAGACTGCTGCTGCTGCGGCCAGGTCCCTGCCCTTCACCGGGTGCTGCGGTTGCTGGGATAAGAATATACGTCCGTGGAGTAGAAGAAATGGACCTTTCTCAGCGCTGAAGCAGTTGGACTCAAACCAGAGTTATGGTGGTGCAGATAAATGAGCTTCATTCCAATGCCATGCGTTTCAGGGGCGAACAGCCCCCTTCATCAGGACAATAAAAGGCTCAATACATAAAAGTTTTATCCATTTCTTCTACTCCACGAATGTATGATCTAATATGTTGCAATTGATAAAGGAGTTGGATCATCTCAGACATTGATAGCATCTCTGGGAGCTGCTCCTATCTCTAGAACAGGGCCTCTGGCCATAGACCTTACAGGGAAATTTACCGGTGGTCCAATGCCCATGGGGAAGCCCGAAGCCCTGCTCTCTAAAGCTGGCCAGGTACATAATGAGCCCTCAGCGGTAAGTTCCCAGTCAACACCGCGCATGCATGGACTGCTCTTTATTTACTGCCATGGCAATTCCGAAAACAGCCAAGTGACTGCACTTGACTATTTTCAGAAGTCTCATAACAGTGAATGGAGAGGGCACTGCATGCACAGACACGTCTCTATTCACCACCATGGGACTGCCGGAAATAGCTCGGCTATTTTTGTAACTCCCATAGCGGTGAATGAAGGGTTGTGCAATGTGCTGTCCTTCACTTCAAGTGGCCCATTCAGGACATAGGAGCAGGTGCCAAAGATGGAACACACACCGATCTGACATTGATGGCGTCACATAGCGATATGCCATCAATATCCGAGATGTAAATACCACTTTGAATGAGTCAATCAACCCGCTCAGCTCCCCCTGGTCTATATTCTCTGTCCACAGATTGTCCTTCAGGTCCAATATGGTCAACTCCTCTCTGGGTAACAAAAATAGACCACAAGGAAATAATAACTTAATCCTGTTTCACCACAGTGAGACCTTTCTGATCATTCAAGGGGAGTGCATCGGTTCACTTCATGACCCCACACCCTACTCACTTTTTGTGTTTTCCTCCCACCTTCCCTCCCTTTTTCAGCTCAATGATACAAAAACATGGCTCTGAAATTTCATACCGAAAAAGTTAATCATCTTCTACGACACACTGCAGAGGAAACTCGGAGATTACAGTCCACAGAGAGCTACTACTTTTAGTTAGTCACCCTCAGCCAACTTCAGCCTTTCATTTACAAAAATAACACAGCGGAAATGACACTTGCAAAGTAACCCAGTTAAAATGTATTATACACAAAGGCCACGGCTATTTTACATACTTGATATAGAGCCTAAATTAAGCTCCAAAAAAGGGGCCATGAATCTTTAGAGCCTCATTATCAAACCAACTCAAACCTCAAATCAAGAAAAATACATTTCATAAACAAAGGCCCAATATGACTTTAATAGGACAATAAATTTCCTTAGCATTTGCAATTGGTTTCCTTTCCACATTGCACGTTTTAATTCTACGCCAGGCTGGAATTAAAAGGAGAAAATAGCAACATAGATCTGACACTGTGTGTTATCCGGAGATCTCCAAATAAATACAGCTGATTAATCCTCAAGAGGGCCGCAGGCAGATTGCTCTACAAAGCGGTCAGGGTGCCTACAGCAGCCACGGGGTTAATTAAAGCCAGACTACAAAGGCACAAAAGATAAGAACAAAACACAAATAATTACTACGGTGAAAACTATGCTCTTTTCGAGACTTTCGACAGACTTTTTTTTTCCAAAAATTATTCTAAGGAAATTGGGGAGGGTTAGCAAACATGAAAAGGTCATGTTAATAAATAGGGGGCTAATCATTTGGCAGGATAATAAAGAAACTTTGGAACAAGGGAGGTTAGAATGGTAATTCTCTGGAGAAGAGGTTTGGATGACTTGCTGCACTATAGTCGTACACTAGTAACTCATCAAAAAATCAACACTTTTGTGAATGTCCTTTGGGACGTGTTTTTTTTTTTTAATGACGCTTCTATTAGCTGGTTTAGGTTCTGTCTGGAAATATATATTTTATCCACAGAAAGTAAAACGAGGCTTAAAAATTTGCTTGGTTCTGTTCCGACCACCCAAAATTGGATTCAGAAATAATCTTTTTGAGAAGTGTCCTTCTCAAAGAAGCTGGCCAATATAGATAGGATAAAACTGAAATCTGGTCTTGATTAAGGAGTGGTCCTTTGAAGATGTTTCCCTCTGAAAGAAGATAGTATACATAGGAGGGACAAAAATCTGGTCTTGATCAAGGGTGGTCCTCTGGAGATGTTTCCTTCTTAAAGAAGATGGCTAGTACAGTATTCTGTACATAGGAAAGACTGAAATCTTGTCTTGATCAAGAGGCGGTCTTCTGGCGATGTTTCTTTGTGAGGACTGGAACTAGGGGTAGACAAAGTAGGCAATCACTTAGGACATCATTGATATATGGGAGAGAATTTATTTTGTACAGTCAACTGCCTGAGGAGGTGGTGATGGTGAATACAATAAAGGAATTCAAGAGGGGCCTGGATGTATTTCTGGAGGGTAATAATATTACAGGTTATAGCTACTAGAGATGGGTCGTTGATCCAGGGAGTTATTCTGATTGCCTGATTGGAGTCGGGAAGGAATTTTTTTCCCTTAAGTGGGGAAAATTGGCTTCTGCCTCACAGGGTTTTTTTGCCTTCCTCTGGATCAACTTGTAGGAAACAGGCCGAACTGGATGGACAAATGTCTTTTTTCGGTCTTATATACTATGTTACTATGTAACTAGACACTGTCCGACTGCCTAATATTACTGTAGACACCAGGAACTAAGGAAAGTTTCCCCTACATTAAAGAGGTTATCCCACAAAAACTATTATAACTATTGTCTATCCACAGGATCAGTGAGTGCAGTTTGATTGATGAGGGCCCCACCACAGGGACCACCAAAAGAGTCTAATGTTCCTCCTCACTGTACAGCTACAGTGAAGAAGCGGTTGAATGGAGTGACAGTTGGGCATGAGTCCTACAGCTTGACACAATGAGGCTGACGAAGATGGCCAGGTCCACAGCCCACAGCTGTTTGTGTTAGTCCCACAGATATGAAATGAAGCAGTGCTCATCTGACGGGGACTCCAAAACCCCCACCTTGGGAGCAGGGAAGGCTCTAAAACCCCCGCCTTGGGAGCTAAAAGAGATTCTCCCATCCCTATTCATTTTTTATATTAAAAGAAAATAAACTTTTTGGCTCCTGCAGGTGAATACATGGTCTGCACCAAATTTGGACTATTGGTATGCATACTCTTTGACAACTGTTTTATCGATGGACAGAACTTTTTGGATTCAATAAAAAAAACATTAAAAGGTCCATCATTCTTGCTGAGGATAGTTCTATTTCTTTTGTCAGTGCATTTGGAAGACCATAATCCAAATCCTTCTCTACCTTTCATGGAACTTCAAGAAGAAACCTTACTTTTAATTCCACACCTTTGGAAATGATTTTTCTTCCGTGGGAAGAAAGGATCCGGCGTGTTGTAATTCCACATGCCAATCCTTCTTTGCCCTTGATGTCACCTGCCTCAGCAGAGTCATCATCCCCACAAACTTAGGAGACAGTTGACCGGTGTCGACAAAATTAACTGGTTCCTCAGACTTGACATCTTTAGACTCTGATCCCTGGTTTAGCCCACACCAAATCTGTAACAACCCCATTGACCACCATGACAGTAAGAATCTTGATACATGTATGGGAAGGTAGATGGAACTGGGGAAGGACCCCTAAAACATATTTTGACCATCACTAACTTCTATAGTAGAAGAACAGCAAAGGAAATAGAAGAGGAGCGTTGGGTGTCTGAGGAAATGGCCCTTGTTAGAAGACAAGAAATTTAAGATTGATTTCACGCTCATGTCTTTTACTTCTAATTCTAACCGACCAAGAAAAGCCAAAAACCTCTTGCTATCTGAATTATTTAACAATCATATCTGTGGCTGGGGATTGATTTGTTGGATGAGCCCATATTGATTTAATCGCATGAAACTAATGAGTTTGAGGTGAAAATCTGTATATACAGTTACAGGGATATGAAGCCATAGCATAAATCTCCTGTAGCCAGGGGCACGGTGGACTGATCCAGTTACTTGGCCGCAGGTTTGTATGCTCATTGGCCTTTCTAGAAGCTAGATATCAAATTGTTTTGGGTAGATCTGTGACTGATCTGATGATTGATACACTAAAAGCATGAAATGAATCCAGTCATGTTGTGTCAGCATACTCCTGCTGCTGTTCTTCAGATATTTTCATAATCAGTTCGCTTCAGCACCTCGTACACAGTAGATACATCAAAATGTATACAGCTCTTCAAGAGCAGAAACTGTCGGAAGTTATATTCCAGATCATATACATCCTTCACTGATCCAGAAAGCTGAAGAAAAGGTGATGACATGATGTGAGTGCAGCTCTGGAGTGTAATACA
Source organism: Bufotes viridis (assembly GCA_033119425.1). Classification (NCBI taxonomy): domain Eukaryota; kingdom Metazoa; phylum Chordata; class Amphibia; order Anura; family Bufonidae; genus Bufotes; species Bufotes viridis. The sequence continues at coordinate 424,403,244 of CM065592.1, forward strand.
GGATGTAACTCAGGATCAGTACTGGATAAGTAATGTATGTACACAGTGACTGCACCAGCAGAATAGTGAGTGCAGCTCTGGAGTATAATCCAGGATGTAACTCAGGATCAGTACAGGATAAGTAATGTATGTACACAGTGACTGCACCAGCAGAAGTGAGTGCAGCTCTGGAGTATAATACAGGATGTAACTCAGGATCAGTACATGATAAGTAATATAATATATGTACACAGTGACTCCACCAGCAGAAAAGTGAGTGAAGCTCTGAAGTATAATACAGGATGTAACTCAGAATCAGTACAGGCTACGTAATGCAATGTATGTACACAATGACTTCACCAGCAGAAAAGTGAGTGCAGCTCTGGAGTATAATACAGGATGTAACTCAGGATAGGTAATGTAATATATGTACACAGTGACTGCACCAGCAGAAAAGTGAGTGCAGCTCTGGAGTATAATACAGGATGTAACTCAGAATCAGTACAAGCTAAGTAATGCAATGTATGTACACCGTGACTGCACTAGCGGAAAAGTGAGTGCAGCTCTGGAGTATAATACAGGATGTAACTCAGGATAAGTAATGTGATGTATGTACACACTGACTCCACCAGCAGAATAGTGAGTGCAGCTCTGGAGTATAATACAGTATGTAACTCAGGATTAGTACAGGATAAGTAATGTAATGTATATACAGTGATTCCACCAGCAGAATAGTGAGTACAGCTCTGGAGTATAATACAGCATGTAACTCAGGATCCGTACAGGATAAGTAATACATGTACACAGTGACTCCACCAGCAGAATAGTGAGTGCAGCTCTGGAGTATAATAGAGGATGTAACTCAGGAGCAGTACAGGATAAGTAATGTAATGTATGTACACAGTGACTCCACCAGCAGAATAGTGAGTGCAGCTCTTAAGTATATTACAGGATGTAACTCAGGATCAGTACAAGACAAATAATGCAATACATGTACACATTGACTACTAGGAGAATAGTGATTGCAGCTCTGTACTGTAGTAAAATACATAACATTATGTGTAGAGATGAACACATTTCTTCAGCTGAATCAATTCTACTTGGTTATCTGTCTCTTACCCTCTCTCTCAGTCTCTCTCTCTCTACAAGGCAAGAACATCTTTGGGCAAAAAGGGACAATTTTCTGTGGCCTTCACCAATTCTCTAGTGCCATGGTGTTGGCTGTGTTATATAGTAATATATGAGAATTCCCTAGCTCTATATTTTGGACAGTATATAGCACTATTATTTTGACCCTGTTATGCCTTCATTTCCTGGCTCCATAAATGCAAGCACTATAAGGCAGTATTTTTTGGGCTTCGTATGATAGTCTTTTTCAGCACTGTATGGTGGCATTAATTAACACTGTCGTTTAAGCTATTCTATGGCGGTATCATTCTCTCCCTTGCCCCTTCCGTGTTACATGTCCGCTTGTATCTGCCTTGCTTTGACAATACTATATCTCTTTGGTCCTCACGCGTCCATTAACCTCGCTCACTGTGTAGCAGAACAAAGCCTATTCCTCAGCGCTCTTCCCCAGATTACTAATCAAGCATGTCTTTCCAAATGGTCACTCTGAAGCATCACCTCTCACCCAGCTGTCACGAATCCTCCTGGCGTTTTATAGATGTCAAGCATTAAGAGTTAAAAATGACATTTTGCACAGATTTGTTGGATTCGGAGCAAGAAGGGTCTGTGGGTGTTGAATAAACAATTTCTCCTTGCGACAAGTCCTGCCACCCTGTTCTCACCATGTCATATGGCCGGTGATGACTTACTGTCTCTCAAGCATGACCGAACGATTAGGGTAGCCGTGTCTGTGTATCTAGACAGTAATGGCAGCTCTCTTTCCATTTGCCATGCATTGAAACCTGAGCGCTCCGTTGGCCCGTGGATTTTCAGTTTGATGAATTCATTATTCTACATTTTTTTCCCCTCCCTTCTCTCTTCGGAGCGGATCTCTTCCCGAAAAAAGCCAGTGCTTTTCCTTTAAGTGTTCCATTTCTGTCTAGAGATTTGTCACAATGTCTGGGGCTGACTCATCTATTTTACAAAGCACTTCAATATGCATTTTGAAACGTGGACACCGAGCTGAAAATCATCCTCTATCTTTCGTATTTTCCTACCGAGCAGTGGAAACCAAAAAAAAAAAATGCTTTTTTTTTCGCGCTCTAGTTTACTTCTATTTTGGAGACACTCTTTCAGAGTGGTAAGCAAAAAATCAGGTAATCGCTACTCAGCAAGAAGACGTCTTGAGCTCATAGCATTAGGAGCACCGGCGAAACAAGTAAATCTCCGGTACGGAAATGATCTTTTCCCAAACACTTTAGTGGCTATTTAGACACCTGTATTAATTTTAAATTTGGCGCATCATGCGCTGGAAAGAAATATCTACACCGGCGGTGAATGGCCATAGATTTTAGGTTATAATTAGTGTTGAGCGAGTCGAAGCTGATAAAGTGGAATTCAAGCCGAAGTTCAGAAAAAACTTGATTAGCCCCGAAGCCGAATTTTCTCGTGCTTAGTGGTAGTGAATACATTTTTCCCGAAATGGCAGTAAATTTTTTTTAAAAATCATACTTGCCTCCATTTAAGTGCGAAGAGGCCGCAGTGGTCATCTTGCTTGCATCTCGTGCGCAGTGATGTATGACGTCACCATGCTGTCCGAAGTGGCGATGTCACCATGCCACCTGTCGTGATGATGTCATCACTCGAGATTTCACGCTAGATCTTCAAGCAAGAAGGCTGTGGCGTCCTCCTTGTGATCAAATGGATGAGGTAAGAACAATTTATTCATTTTTTTTAAACTGAGTAACCCCGAAATCTCAGATGAATATTAAACCGACATCTGAGGGATTCAATTACGGGGGCAGCGCAATCGCCATTCCCTTTCATTGTACCCATTATTTACAAAGAAATGCGCTTCGCGACAAAGTCGTTTGTCTTTAAGCAAGTTTTTTTGTAAAATCCGGCGAAGCAGCTGAATCAAATTTTTTCAGGAGCCTCTTTGAAGAAACTGTCAAGCTCTGTCACCATGTTGTTGGTCCACAATTCTCTGCTGATTCATCCATTATTATAGTGGATTCAGCTCTTGCACAGAGATACAAACAGGGGCGTAGCTATAGGAGGTGCAGAGGTAGCAGTCGCTACCGGTCCCAGGAGCCTGAGGGGGCCCAAAGACCCTTGTGCCACATAAGAAACTGGGATTATAGAAGTGCATGCAGGTCAAGTTATACCTCTGGCTGGAGGGAAGGGGTTAGGTCAAGAATTTGGCATGGGGGGTTGCCATTAAAAACTTTTCCTCAGGCAGCAGGAAGGCTATGTGCTTCCCTGCCCTTGGCCACAAAGCACTGAGAGAAGGAGGGCCCAAGCTGAACTCTTGCACCAGGGCACATGAGCCTTTAACTACTTCCCTGGATACAAATCCTCTGCATAGACATAGATTAAAACATGGCGGCCTCTAGCCACCACTAGAGGGAGCTTAGGGGCTTACTAAATATGGTTAGATATTATTGACCTATCCTAATGTCAGATCGGTGGAAGTCTGACATCCAGTACCCCCACCAGTTAGCTGTTCTAGGCAGCTGTCCGTGCCATAAATAAACAGTGGAAGGAGCAGAAACTTCTGTCCATTGCGTAGTTTCCACATCGGGGTTCTACACCTCAGCTCTCATTCAAGTGAATAAAGCTGAGCTGAAGTACTCCGGTACCAGAAACTACACAGTGGATGCCAACGGAGCTTTCCTTTCACAGTACAGTTCCAGACAACGGAGGCTGTCTGAAACACCCGATCATTGAAGATGTCGGGTGTTGGACCTTCATTGATCTGATATTGATGACCTTTCCTGAAAATATGGCACCGATATCTAAGGTCCTTTTTTTTAAAGGAGTTGTCCAGAGACACCAAATAAATATGGCCATTGCCCTTATAAAATGACATAATGTACTTACTAATTAATTTGCTTTGGCAAAGATGCCCTGATCTCCCAAATGGAGGAATAGTAATGAAATCCAGGAAGGTTATGTGTATTTCAGGACATCTTAGGGAGCTGCCTCCCGCTTACATAGGAAGGAGGCGTCTAGCATAATTTAAATGAAAGGGGTTGGATGGCATACTACAAAGGAAGGCAGCGAAAACCAAGCTGGAGTATGCTGGGATTAGAGACAGGCTGACACATATGGGAGGTGGAGACCACTCCCTGTGATGACAGCTTTCTGAAAAACTATGAAAATTCCTGGAACACGTGACTGCTCCTGCCTTTGGGCAAATCAGAACATCTTTGTTAATGGAAAGTAATTAGTAAGTGGTAGTACGTTTAGTTAATAGCGCTTTACTTTTATATTGACTGTGGTTTCTCCCGACAACCCCTGTAACATCATTGAATTATATTTTTCAGTTAGCTCCTTAGCTCCCTCTAGTGGCCGCAATGGGCACTCAGCATGTTATCTTTCTTTCTTTTTTTTTTTTCATTTCTGGATTTGGAGCTCCTTATCAAAAAAACTGAACTCTGCCCTTCATAAGGAAATATTAAAAATGTATCAAAACAAAAAAAACTATTCAGATTTTTAAAAAAATGGAAACAAAATATGCACATTCACTTTAACCACTATAATTAAATGTTAACTTTTTCAGCAGTATCCCCAGGCTACAGTAGCCCTCAGGGGTTGATAGGAGCCAGAACACATGAAAGTAATAAGACAATGGTCAGGAACCGAGCTGGAACAGGATGTTACAGAACAGAAGCCTTACTCTGTCCAGTGACAAGACACATCAGAAATTTATTGGGGCTGTCTGGCCATTTACATTTTTTTTTTTTTTTTTTTTACAAAGGCTCTTCATGGTGTGACGTAATAAGTCAATACTCAATTTAGGGTGAGTTCACACTAGCGTTAGCGATTCCGTTATGGCTTTCAGTTATAACATGGTTATAGTGGAAAATAACGGAATCTATAAGACGGAGGGACGGATCCGTTCTTCTGACCATGGACTTGTATTATGATGGAATGCAAAATGAAAGCCTTTAAAAAGCATTCTGTTTGCTTTCCGTCCTAATAGAAGTCTATGGGAATCAAAACGGATCCGTCTGGTTCCCGTTATGCAAGACGGAAAACAAAGTCCTGTCGATAGGACTTTGTTTTCCGTCTTGCATAACGGGACCCAGACGGATCCGTTATGCTTTCCCATAGACTTCTATTATGACGGAAAGCAAACGGAATTCCTTTTAAAGGCTTTAATTTTGTATTCTGTCTGGGCATTTCGTTATTTTCCGTTAGAACCATGTTATAACGGAAAGCCATAACGGAATCCCTAACGCTAGTGTGAACCCACCCTTACTGATCTACTCCCAATCTAATGCTTCGTGTTCCTCCACTAGTAGCGGCTTCCTGATGCCTCTCGATGCCTGTTTAGCCAATCCTTAGACACAACAGTGACCCAACCTGAACCAGTAATTGGCAGTTCTTGGGTGTCAGGATAAAACAGAAGGCAAAGACCGGTGTGTGACTGAGAAGAAGAGGGTGGCGGGTGATAGGCAAGGTGATGATTGACATATTATTATTTTACATCATGAGGACAGATTTTTGGTAAAAGAATAAATGTAAATGACCAGAAGATGGCTTTGATGAAAAACCAAAATGGTAGCTCAGTGGTTAGTGCTGGGGTCCTGGATTCGAAGCCAACCAAGGGCAACATCTATATGTATGTTCTCCCCATGTTTGCATGGGTTTTCTTCTGGTTCTCCGGTTTTCTCCCACATACCAAAGACATACTAATGGGGAACTTATTGATTGTGAGCTCTGCTGGGGACAGCAAATGATGATAATGTCTTTAAAGCGCTGCAGAAAAATCTCAACTTTATATAAGTGAGTATAATAAATAAAATAAGAGAACTTATAAAAAAAACAATAAAAAGTCCAGATCAAGAACCGCAGAAACGAGAAAAACAAATACTTTATTTGACCAAAGAATGAACATTCCACGCTAATGATGATTGCAAGACCAAAGCAATGTGGCCAAGAAGGTAGCAGTGCTCAATAGGCCCCCTGTGATGTCATCAGGCAGCATTTGACAGATAATGTATAGACATACCCACTAGAGAGTTCTTTAGGTTTCCTGAGGAATAATCTGTAGAAGTGCTGACCAGATCAGAGAGCATCAGTGGCGTAACTAGAAATGACTGGGCCCCACAGCAAATTTATACTGCCACTGTATATAATTTCATTGTAATAATGTTGAGGGGCCCTGACAAAGTCTTTTAGTACTTCTCCTCCTCTTGGATGGGCCCCTTCTGGGTCAGGGCCCCAAAGCAGCCGCTTCCCCTATTGTTACGCCCCTGGAGAGCATACATGTTTAGCATCAGTCCCCATCAAAAGAGGTGACCACAATGGATCTCTACGTACATGAGCAGATTACTGATGTAACTCATTATGTTACAGAACAGCCTGTACTACACATAGTTTTTGTACCAGCATTTCCATGAAGAATATTTTATTACTTTTAGGTTCATTTTGAATGACCACTAAGATACTGTATGATTCAGTCAACACGGCTCCTGTGCCAAGAGCTTAGCAAACCTTGTGTTCACTTGAGGAACCTGATCAGTGATTGTAGGTGTTTCCCTAAATAAGTCCCCGGCTGGTTCCAGTCCTCCGAAGCGATTCATTCATATACTTAGCCGGTATCACCCACTTTTAGTAGGTTGGCCTTTCCTTATATTTGGCTGCTGTCTCTTGCTTTGGGTTGCATGGAAAATAGAAATCACATCCAAATTATGTTGTAGTGTGATCCGCGAGGTCACCACTAATTCCTCTGTATGCATCCACATCACACAGCCTGTGTATCCACACATGAAACTCCCTGAGATACAATCTTCAGTTCTCTTATCTTTATCATTGTCTTAGGGCTTATTCAGATGAGCATTTCACATTCTGTGGGCACAGACTTACTACTGAAACATTATAGTCAATGGGGCAAGTCAGATGGTACTAAAGAGAGTAAAGAAAATCACAGAATGTACTAATTTGTTCCAATTTTCTATAGGTCCGTAGAAAAAAATTTACATTGTGGATCCAATCATTGAGCAGTCCATTTAAAATTGTCCGTTTTTGGCAGTCGGAGCACAGGTGAGTAGATCACTCATCTGAATAAGCCCTTATATCAATAACCCACTGAGATTATGGTTGGGTGGGTAAAGACTGGGTACTCACTTCACCAGGGCAAGGACTATATATGTATGACCAATACTAACCTACCTGAAAGTTTACTAGAATTCTACCATCTATGAACACCAACTAGCTGGCAGCAGGTCAAAGTAACGTGAGGACCAATGTCCACCTGCTCCTACAATGGCTGTGTATGAGAACTGGACCATGGAGTAATGAAAGACGTTGGCTTTTTGTAAACAAGTCTCATTATTTTTTACATCAAGTAGAAGGCTGGGTGTGTGTGTGTGCAGAAAGAAATGGTATCAGAATGCACTGTGGAAAAAGACCAGTCAGAGGAGGCATTGTGATGTTCTCAGCAATGTTCTGCTGGGAAACCTTGGCTTCTTCCTCATGTGGTGGCAGCGGTGACCCTTAATTTCAGCCAGTGATCTCTTTTAGCAGGATAATGCCTCAGTCACATTCAAAAATCCAAAAATCATGGAAAATCAGGAATGGTATGAAGAACATGAAGTGCTGATTTGGCCTCCAATTTTCCTAGATCTTAATCCAATTGAACATCTGAGAGGCCACACTTCACCACTTCAAGGATCTTCAGCTAATGTCTTGGTTCCAAACACCACGGAGTCCATGCCTTGATGGTTCTAAACTGTTTTGGCAGCACAAGAATAACCTATACAATATTAGGAAAATTGTTTTGATGTTTTGACTGAATGGTGTATGCAGACCATGCACAGTGTAAGACTGATGTGCTATTAAGTGCCTCCTACAGCTATTAAGAAGGTGAGCACATCCAATTTTTACTACATCCAGGATGTCATTATGGTACATTCTAGTAAACAATACCCATCCATGTATGGCTGAGATGGAATTAACCAATTAATATGGCACATTCTAGTAAATTGTACGTAGCACCAAATGATTGGCTCCAGTTTAACTTCATATTGAGTTGTCTTCTGCTGTTCCTTAAGGTCAGAATCAGAGCTCCCTTGAAGATACTTTGATACTCTTGTCGGTCAACTTTACCTTTTCCAATCTTACTTTGACCAGATTTAACCCACAGACTGAGTGAGAACAGCAGAGCTAATAACTGAGTGATTATGGCATAAAATTAGTCTTTTACTAGCTGGATCCATACGTGGTTCCTCCTTCTGCATTAGGTCATCTCATAACTTGGGGTGAAATGAGCTGGTGTTCAGGACTTTTAAAATTAATGCAATAAATTTCCTTTGTTTTTCTCTAGTAAATGAAATATAACTTTTTAGGAGTACAAAAGAGGGTTTGACTTAACTTTATATTCCCCTAATATTCATTCAGTACTGCCAAAATGTCACTTTGGCCGATGATCATATTTTCAACGAGTGGTTTGTAGAGAGACCCAAATGGGTGTGCAGAAATAAATGGCATCAATATTATTGATGACTACATTCATGGGAGTTATTGATTATTATATGGCACTGAATGAGAGGAGTCAACGAAAGTGCAGATGGTGAAGCAAGCCATTACAGAAAGAGTGACATAATGCAGGCATTGATTGACATAATCTGCTATTAGGACCTCATTCTAAAAAAAAAAGTGTAGAAAAAAATAGGAGCTAGTTTTCCATACAAACCAAGCAGGCCACCGATATTTCTAATGTATAATATATGAGGCCCCAACCATCACCTTCAATTCCTTGTATCGTTGTCCACTTAAGTGGAAGAACAGTGCTTGGACTCCCTTCTCTACCAGGTTTTGTGTGAGACTTCAACCTTCAAACCACCTAAAGTTATATCAATGCTGGATGCTACAGCTCTTTGTCTGTACTATAATTTCTATACAGAACATTACAAATCTCCAGGTAAGGTCTATGGCTAGTCTGCCCCTACCCCAGCGTGAGACAGGGGCGATATCCATAAACAATTCTGAGCTCAAGGTCAGTCAGAAATCAGGATCAGTAGAAGAAGGAACAAAATACAAAAATCTAATGACTAATGGGACACAAACAGCAGGTAAGGCATGGCAGAATTCTCCTTTAAAAAAGCTGCCAAGCCTGATGTTATTGGAGGGTGTCATTTGACTTGAACATGGAGAAGAGGAGAGCTGTGGCCTGAACCAGCAGGACCAGGACTGTTGACAGGAGCATAGAAAGAAGCTAGGTAACCAGATGCCAACTGGAACAGCTGGCTCTCCCTACCACTTAGAGCATGAGCTGGGTGAGGTAAGTAATAAACAAATCATTATAGCTGGAAGAGGAGAAGGTAGTATAACAATTAGTTGACCGTTAAATTGGATGCAAAAACTATCACAGTAATCAATAAGATACCACTGAAAATCGCAAAGACCCAAAGAGAAGGCAGGACTTTCTAAAGAACCATTGTTCATATGGTCTCCAGTAGGTCAAACCAACATGACCACAAGTAGAACCAAGAGGCCTAGACAGCTGCTTAGTAGTTTTCCTTTGATCATTGCTTAACAAGTAAGGGACATTTCCATTACTACTCAAGGGTCAAGTAGTAATCTCTTTTCCTTGCCAATCATATTTCACAAAGTTTTTCCAAGATGTCTTCACATTTGCTAATACTTGCTTTAGAGAATCCCATGGTTAGCCAGAGTACAACTGTTCAGCAGTTGGTGCCATAGCCCGTCTAAAATTTCTCTTGTTAACATTTAGCCTCATCAAATTAATAATCCACGAATTAAGTGTAACCCTCAGCGTAATGCTTGAGAACATCCTTGGAATGTATATTGAGAAGGGCGGAATCCCGCATTGAATTTCATAATGTCTGATGTTATGGGATCATAAATCCCTCAAGATGTCCAAAGGTTATTCTAGACATGTTATGCAACCAGTGTTTTTGGCACAGTATGCTCTGGAGGAACATGGTACCTTTGTAGGAGGCTGGGATTCAGCAAAATCAAGGTGTTCACTATAATTCACGTAAAGCCAAAAAGTACAATACAATAGGTAATGTCTGGTTGGTATAAACACAGCGGTCTCAGCCCAGTTTCTGTATCGGTAGAATTTGTATGTATGCACAGATTGATGGCACATCTGCAGCACATGGTGGCCACAAGGTGGAGCAAATTGTAGATGCATTTTATACAGGTTCATTGGGGGAAATGCGTCAGTTGTGATGCTCTCCAGACAGCACCCGTCGCCTTCCAGAGTGTTTTTGTACAGTACCTGGCTTTGCTCCCAAACAGTGTCAGCAAATGTGCCCTCAAAATGAAGCAGCTTCTGAATTGTTATCCTCAGTCAATTTGCTCCATTTAGATTACATAGGAATGAACAGTCACTTGAAACGTCCTCTTCAGGTACATCGCCTATGTAAATGGATTGCTGTAGGCTACTATCTGTTTTGCCTCTCAATGCATTTTTTGGAGTGCCATTTTAACGGTATCGCTTCTAATCCCCAATTAGAAGATGGCTTCTATTTCCTAAAGGGTTTGTGTGACTTCAGTAAGTAACATTTATCTTGGAGAGAAAGTTAATACAAGGCACTTAGTAATGTATTGTGATTAGCGGTGAGCGAATGGAAGTATCCGAAGTGGACTTTAATCTGAATTTCCGAAAAAATTCAATTCACTGTGAAGCGGAATTTCCTTATGCTTCGCGGTAACGAATTCTCCCTGAAATGGCGGTAAAAACAAAGAAATACTCACCTCATCCATTTGTGTGCAAAGAGCCCGCTGCGGCCATCTTGATTGAAAATTACATCGCTAAATCTTGAGCACGGTGACGTATGATGTCACCATGCGAGATTTTGTGCGGTGTCTTCAATCACGATGGCCGCTATCAAATGGATAAGGTGAGTATTTTTTTTTAACTGATTAACCCCTGAAAGCCCTCATTTTTATTCTCAGATGCTGCGATCAGTAAGGAATGCGGCATCTGAGGGGTTCAATGATGGTGGGCGACACGATCGAGGCTTCCCTTCATTGCGCCGGCTACATACAAAGAAATGCGTCTCATGACTAAGTAGTTTGTGACAAAGCAAATTTCTTTGTGAAATTACGCAAAGCAGCCAAATTGAATTTTCAATAACTTCGCTCATCTCTAGTTGTGATTCTCCATATTGCCTCCTTTGCTGGCTGGATTCATTTTTCCATCACATTATACACTGCTGCGTTTCCATGGTTACAACTAGAGATGTATTGGAAAATTTCATTCGGCTGCTTCGCAGAATTTTACAAAAATTTTCATGAAGCGCATTTCTTTGTATGTAAAAGTGGAATGACAGGGAGTGGCGATTGCGCCCCCCTCCCCCCATCATTGTACCCCTCAGATGCCATGTTCATACATAATCCGGTGTAAAATAAAAATGAAATAAAATCACACTTACCTCATCCATTTGATTGCACAGAGCCGGCCTCCGACATCTTGATTGAAGATCTAAAGTGAAATCTCGCACGGCCCATGATGACGTCGGCCGGCGTGGTGATGTCAGACGTCACTGCACATGGGATTTCATGCGAGATCTTCAATCAGGATGGTGGCAGCCGGCTCTTTGCATTAAAATGGATGAGGTAAGTAAGATTTTTTTTTCAGGTAAAATTGACTTGCTAGCATGAAGCACCTGGAAATTTCCCCGAAATTCAGAGTGAATTCCACTTTGTGGAGCTTGACATTGTCTACGACCACCATGCAATCCATCAGCGGTGGTCGTGCTTGCACAATATAGGAAAAAGACCCGGCTTATGTGCGCTCCCACGGTCCCGGCCACCAGTGAGGCTGACGCTTTTTCCGATAGTGTGCAAGCACGACCACCGCTGATGGATTACCAGGTGGTCGTAACCATAGAAACAAGCCGTGTATAATGTGATGGAAAAATTAATCCAGCCAGCAAAGGAGGCAATATGGAGAATCACAATACATTAGTAAGTGCCTTGTATTAACTTTCTCTACATGATAAATGCCACTTGCTGAAGTGAGAGGCCCCTTTAAGCTGGCCATAGACATAACAATTACTGTACACAATGTGAACGACCGGATCGCTGCATCTGTGATACTAAAAATGATCTCCTTTCTCCTCAGTGGTTAGTGGTGAAGGATACGATCACTGTTTTCAGTTTACTATCCAAGAAATATATTTCCTACCGTACTATTATTTTCCATAGGAAAATTGCTTGTAATTGACGGGGAAACGTGGCAGTAAGGTCCCGTTTACACGGCCGAATTTCCCATTGGAATCTTACAGGGGGTTTCACTCCAATTTTTTTTCAATTGCCATGACTGCACCAAGAAGGGACATGTCTCTTCTTGCTTCAGATGCTGGAAGCCTTGGTGGGTGTCCGCTCACAGTTTAGCTCCATTCAATGCGAGCAGGTTTGAGCTTCTACAGCGGAATACGAGGTGGAGTCAAAATCCACCATATATGCATACCCTAAGGCCCCTTTCACACCAGCGTGACTGATTGGCTCCGGATGCGTTCAGTGAAACTCGCACCATTTTGCAAGCAAGTTCAGTCAGTTTTGTCTGCGATTGCGTTCAGTTGTTCAGTTTTTTCCGCACGGGTGCAATGCGTTTTGATGTGTTTTTCACGCGCGTGATAAAAAACTGAAGGTTTACAAACAACATCTCCTAGCAACCATGAGTGAAAAACGCATCGCACCTGCACTTGCTTCCAGATGCAATGCGTTTTTTCACTGAGGCCCCCTTCACTTTTATGGGGCCAGGGCTGCGTGAAAAACGCAGAATATAGAACATGCTGGTTTTTCACGCAACGCAGAACTGATGCACGAAAAAAAAAACGCTCATGTACACAGCCCCATTGAAATGACTGGGTCAGGATTCAGTGCGGGTGCTATGCGTTCATGTCACGCATTGCACCCGCGCTGAAAACTCGCTGGTGTGAAAGGGGCCAAAGTGTTTAATTTACCTACAGCGCCACCACAGGGGAAATTGAGTATTACATGGCACACATTTCTAGCAATGTGGTAGGCATGCAATGCAGGAAAGGATAAGAGGCAATCTCTTTGGAAACATTCTCTACTCTGGTCAAGAGATGAGCCCTGGATGATATACTCCCATATTAATTTAGAACAGGGTATATGGGCATGGACTGGGCAGTTCCTTTAATATTATTGCCTCATTTTTGACTTGCCGTATCCCGGAACAATGCCCTTTCTTTGTTCTCTATATAATGTAATTCACAATACCCTTTTACAGGGCCAACCAGTGCCCCAAACAATACCAGATACAGTGCACCCCCAAAATACAGTTGTGCCCTTCCTCCGTACCTTACCTCAACATATCCTTACCTGTGTGGCACAGGATGAGCGGCTTTAAAAAAAAGAAGAAAAAAAAGAAACATGACTTTTTGATACTCTGTCGTGAGATGTCAATGTTATATTGATGTGTGGCCACCCAGTGGTTGTTACAAGAATTGCAGTCTGTCCCAGGTTTTGCTAGTGTCTTGCAATTGGATTCTTAAGAGTCTGGGGTCCTCAACTAGATTTGAGCTACTGTAAGGGAGGCCGGGACAGATTGAGACCCATTCAACTTCAACATGTTTGATTTTTTTGCAGTGCGGAGGCACAGACCGAAACACTCCGTAGTGCTTCCGTGGGCTTCCGATCCGTGCTTCCATCCTGCACTGCAACGCATCTCCCGAATTGCGGACCCATTCAAGTGAATGGGTACAAATCCATGATGCGGGTTGCACATGGCCGGTGCCTGTGTACTGCGGACCTGCCGTATGCATGCCGCAATACGGCCACGGCCAGGCAACGGCCATGTGCATGAGGCCTTAATCTTATTGGTTCTTTTTTTTTTTACTTGCCCCCCCAAACAATACCTGATGCTCTGTTCTCTAGGCAGTACCGTTCACAATGCCCAATGTCACCCGTACCTCTATGGCCAGCATAGCCGATAGATGCTGTATATAATGACACCTGCAATCTCACCGGCTGTGTTTTACAATACTTTCACCCATAGGATGAAATCCCCTCTCCTTTCGCCGCCTGCTCCTCGGGCAATGTCGTTTCCCACTTCCTAAAAGAATTAGACAGCACCGTAAGGGCTTCTGACAATGCCTTCCTCTTCATCGCCCGCATTAAACTCGCTATTACGGTTTTATATCACCACTTCGGCAACGTATTAGTGTCACTTACCACACAAACATTAGAATATACAGGAAAATAGGTTCTCATTTATCTGATTTATACGGGCGAGGTGCCGGAGGTCAAGCATTTCGTTCCTTCAGATTCTAATGTATCACCTCTGGCTAAAAAGATCCGTGTTTAATCACAATATAGTCGACGCTGCCTTCTGACATGAGGGAATAACAGTAACTCGGCGCTTTCTGCGAGCGTAGAATATCTGATTTACTGGAGAAATAAAATGATAGAAGAACTAAAGCCTACCATAAACTGCTCACAAGTACCCTCAACTTAAAGGCTCCCTCGCCGCCTCTTACCTCCAAGTTAAATAATCTGTCTAAGGCCTGAAAGTGGTGACTCCATTAATTCCTATCGCCTAAATATGCTTAACCTTTTCCTACATAATGTGTCTTTTCATAAGTGTTTCCTATCCTAAAGGAAGCGTTAGAGAAGGCTTTATTAATGCTGCCTATTAATGGCTCGTGAGAACCGTATTTATGATTTTTGCGGGGCTCGGGATCCATGGTCGACCCCTCTGGCGCAAAGAGATTGCTTGGTGAAATATCACAAATTTAACAAGAGGCTTCGGAGTAATGACTCCGCGCATCAATCCAGGGAGGCCGCTTTAAATCAGGAATGTTCTGACTGAACGGCCTAATCAAATTAAGAGCAAATAGTAAAATAGGAATTCGCTCTTGCAGATATATCACCCGGCGGCTTTCCACCGGACAGCACCTGCCATTCTCTCCCGCTTTATTTACTGCCCCGGTGGAACCATTAAAGGACACTTAAGGAGCTGCAGAACACTGGAAGGATCCTGTAAACTTCACCAACGAGGACTAATCGTTAACGCTATAACAAATAACATCAGACGTCGAATTCCTGCAAGACCTGAACAAATGAAGCAAGCAGATTATTGGGGTGATTCATTAGATGCTGTCCCGCGAACAGGACAATCCACATCTATTTCAAAGCAATCTATGGATTCCAGCTTGGTGGACGGGAATTTAGATGACTATGGGCTTCTTGCATGCTCGTGTTATCTGGTTTTGTTTCACTGGGTCACATCAGGGGCATAAACAGATCTCGTCGTGCCCTGTAGCAAAGTTTTACATGGGCCCCCTACCACCCAGTTTCCCAAACACTCCCAGCCAACACAGACTGCAAAGCGCGACTCCCCAGATAGCTGATGAATTTATGATAGTTTTCATTAGGTGGAAGAATTTTTTAATTGCATTGAGACACATGGCCATAGACTTTAAAATGGCTATCTTATCAATCTTCTTCCCTTTCTGGCAGCTGTTAATTTAGTACTTTTAAGTTCCGCTGCAGAATTGTCATATATCAGCCATGCTACTGCAGAAATTCTTCTTCTTCCCAGATCAACAGGGTGAAGCGACCAGGCCACAGGGGCGTGTGTGTGTGAGTGGCCGGATGGAAGTGGTGCTCATAGTTCTGATGCTCCTTAGACTCAAGTGATGGGAAGGGAGGCACACTCCAATTCTGGGGTTCTCCTGCCTGATGATGGTTGAGGTGCCCTTGGTGTTAAAGATTTTTGAGGTGCAAGGCAGGGTCCTGGTTCGAGACACCAAAGCTTTGCAGTGTAGTAGTGCAGGAAACAATGAGAAGACAGTTGCGCAGCAAAACATTTTTTTACTGAAGAATCAAAATGCAAACAGATCAGGACAGTTCTTAGCATGCAATGGACTGGTGTAGATCATAAATACACACCTCACAGATGTTACATGTTTCCCAGCTGCACAGGTAGTTGTTCATAGGCCAAAGTGTCTTCTTAAAGCAGTCTTCCTTACTCTGCACTTCGCTAACTGACTCTGACTTAAACATCCAGGCATGAGGTGTTCACTTTAGGCAATGCAATGCAACCAACGGCATGGCTACCCCTAACGGCAGGCGACTTTTTGGGGGGCAGGTTGCTGTACTTACAGTACTCGTCCAGAAAATCCACAGTGGAATGTGGAGATTCTTTCACAGGTGATTAATCTGCTTAAGTGCATATTCAGATACCAGAGGCAACCTCCTGGACACATGCGCTATAGAACCAGTAAGACAGCATAAACTTAGGTAGCCCGAACATGCGCCAAATTCATCAAGGTAGCATACACAGTCAGAATCTTGCCACACGTTATATTGTTTTGCTTTCTTTAAACCTCCTCTTGCGTAAACTTTAGGGTCATTGTCCAGCAAGCGGGGCTTTAGTCACTATGTGACCACACTCAAGCTCCTTGTGCCAACTGATGAGTGACCTATGTAAAGGAAGGTCTGGGAATGATGGATGGTGGACAGGAGACATTTGACCTCAATCATGAATGGGGCTGAGCTGCACCCAGACAATATGACCAATTGTCGTGACACCACTAACCTGGGGTAAGCAGTGAGAAGGCTGCGGCATATACAAGAGTGCCAGGCCTTCTCAAACTGCTGGGGTCCTGGGGGGTCAGACACATCAGTTACAAATAATCAGATAACCGATGCTCATTAAGAAGGTTGTCCATATGTAGATGAATATAGTGTTGTTTCCAAAAAAAGAGCCTTTCTTACCTGTGGGCTGAATTTGATACTGCAACTCTACTCCTTTAGAGTGAGCTAAAGGGGTTGTCCTGGGGAGGAAAACTTTTTGTAGCGGGACAGTATAAGTCAGTAAAAAAGGAAAATCATTGCCCAACCTCATTGATTCCCAACTGCTGCCATCCCAGCACTTCCCCGGTCCTACCTCCACATACTGCAGCTAGTGATTGGTTGAGCAGGAATTTTCAGCCATTTTCTGTGTATTGAACCAGGAGCAGGAAGTGGAGAGAAGCGGAGAGTGGAACAGCAACGTGGATCAGTGATAAGGATATTTTTTTTTTATCTTTAACCCATTTTTAAACAAATGTCTGCTCTCATGGACAACCCCTTCAAGTTGAATTGCAATACCAGACACAGCCTATGGACAACAGTGGCACGATGCTCCATGCACCAAGCAGATCCATGCTCCACAGCCCCTTCAGTTCCTAGCAATTTTACAATAAGTGTTTTTTCTGGAGGAATAAAATTGGGAATTTTCTAAGGGTCAGACCAGAGTTCTGTAGATTTTTTTTCCCTAGGACATAATTGCCCTGAAGATTTGCTTAACCCTCTGACTCACCCCACGAAAAAAGTCACCTGCTCTGCTATTTTTTATATCTCTTGATTGGTTTCTGCCACAGTCTTTCTGGCTGTGAGATTCTGAAAGGCTGCTGTGATTATTAAAAGTAATTCTTAGCAGGTAATTGTAGACGCAGTTAAGATAATTTCCAGTCCGTGCCGGGTTCCTGGCTAGTTGTTTGCTAAGGGCCGTTTCCTGCTTAACATTACAGATGAATTCGAAGTCCTAGCATTGAAAATAGCTGAAGTGGAATTACAATATTAAAGTTGTACATTAAACACTGCAGGCATGCAATCACAATGATTACTAAGATGGCATCTAATCTTTTCATAATTATTGCAGAGCATGACTGCAAAATCAATGACTGCAAACTCACAACTGGTCATTATCCAAGCAAGGCAGAAGACCAGGACTCAGATTTCACTGCCTCGTCTCTGTAGCTCTAAAACAAATGTGTCATTTCTGTTCTGGGAAACAAACAACCAAACAATCGGGCAGCAAGACAATTAGACGTACAACGCTTGGAGAACTTTGCTAAAGCATTCACAACCTACTCACATCATCTATTCGAGAGATGGAGGGTGATACTTAACCCACTTGGAGCTAAGGAGAAGAGGAACACTTCATACACTCGAAGAATGCTAAGAAGCCACAAAGCCTCACAAATGAGACAATGAAACATACAGTATCTTAGAGATATGTGAAATTCATAAAAAATAAGTAATACTTTGAAGAATACCCTAGTCACCCTTTGCCAAAGGACCACCTCTTTGAGAAGACTATTCCAGAATACCCAACAGAATGAAATTTCTCCAAAAGACCACCACTTTCAGAAGACCATCCCCGAATACTCAATAGAATGAAATCTCTCCAAAAGACCATTCCTTTAGAAAGACCACCCAAGACTACCCAATAGGATGGAATCGTTTCAAAATACCACCTCTTTGGGATAACCACCCCCAGAATACCCAACAGAGTGGAATTTCTCCAAAACAACACCTTTTTGAGAAGACCATCCAAGAATACCTGAAGCAATAAAATCTCTCCAAAAGACCACCTCTTTCAGAAGAACCCTTCCCCCCTCGGAATACCTAATAGAGTGGCATTTCTCCAAAAGATCACCTCTTTCAGAAGACCACCCAGAATAACCATAGAATTAAATCTCTCCAAAGCACCATCCTTTTGAGAAGGCTACCCCAGAATACCCAATACAGAGTAAAATATCTCCAAAAGACCAGCTCTTTAGAAAAAATTCTCTCAGAATACCCAACAGAATGAAATCTTTCCAGATGATCACCTCAGACTACCACAGAATACTCAATAAAGTGGAATCTGCTCAAAAGACTACTACTTTGAGAGGTCTACCCTTTAACCTAGACCATCTCTACTATGGCAGATATTTAGATTTGGCAACTAATAGGGAGGAGAATTTTTAGGAGGGGTATTTCTAAACCCAGCTCTGTGTTGACGTAATTTGAACAAATGTATCAAATGTCACACAATATTTGATACATTTGGTGCATTTTTAAGTCTCACACTTCTGTATTGAAGTGTTAATTCATTTTCTACACCAATCAGTGCTGCCAGTGTCAGACTATACAGGGACACCCCCCCCCCCCAACTGGTAACACCCAGCTGGACCTTCATTGCAGACTGCAGGCAATTCATTCATAACTTCTAGTAGGAATAATAAACAAATGGCACGGAATAGAGTCATAAGAGTGGATGCTCCAGAATTGGTATTACGTTACAAAGGCAGGAGACAGGTCTTCTTTAAAGCTTGAACGCCCCTGTAAGGCACATGATACTTGTGGCATTAAGGGTTCATTCATTATATTTTATAATGGCGATTTATGCTGCTCTTACAAATTTGAAAGGTTTCATGCCCATACCTTCATAAGTTTTATATTTTTTTACTTTTAAAGCTAAGTCGGTTAATAGGTTTCCCTCCAGTCATGGGGATTGCAGCTTTTATCAGCATTAATGGGCCTTGCTCCCAATCTTTAACAGTCTCCAATCTTCATACTATTGATCCTCATCATCTTTATTTTGACTGTTTTTCCAAGACATAAAAAATTATGATTACAAATCTTGGCAGCCGGGATGTCTGCTCTATTTCAGCCACATATCTTACTTTTATGATTTTGCCTTTTCCCCTTTTCTTGTATGATTTGCAATTACCGCGCTGACCTCCATGGTTTACGCTGTTGTGGGGTTTGTTTCTTTTCTTTTTTGGGGGTGATGATAGGATTCCAGAAAGTAATGGTTTTAAGTAATTTATTAATATAGGTTACGATAATGCAGCATGAACAGGATTTTAAAGGGTTATGAACTGTGGACAATCCTCTGTTGTTAAAAGGGTATCCCAAGCTACCCCCCCCCCCACCCCCTGAAAAAAAAAGAAAGAAAGAAAGAATGACCACAGGATGTCTTGCAGCTGGTATCTGCAGATTAATTTGTTGGAAAGGGTTCAACTTATCTTTAGTGCCACCACAGTCAGCATAAAGAATTACATGCTGCCCATTGAAATCAATGAGCTGTTCATGGCGCTCACCAACAGGACGGGTCCTCCAGAGATACTCTTGGTACCTGCTCACTCTCTGTTCCGGTTAACTTAGTATGCCTTACCTAATCCATTTGCTCGTGACGGGCCGGCCGAAGCCATCTTGCTTGAAGATATGGCGCGAAATCTCGCACGGCTCGAGATGACGTCATCACGCCAGCCAAAGTGGTGACGTCAAACATCACCGTGCACGGGATTTTGTGCGAGATCATCAAGCAAGATGGCGGCCGGCCCGTCACGAGCAAATGGATCAGGTAAATATGATTTTTTTTAGTTTTCTACACTATTTCAGGTTAAATCGATTTGCTACCACAAAGCGCCAGGAAATTTGGCTTCGTGGCAAATCGAATTTATCCTGAAATTCGGATCGAAGTCTACTTCGCTCAACACTAATCACATCATTGGAAAAAGAGACTGTTGAGGAAGACTCAGAGGAGTTCACCCATGTTTGAAAAAATAAACCTCAGACATCATATAGCAGATGACAATCTCTTCCTAACAAAGCCAGAACCAGCCCTGAACCTCACATGGATCCAGAGATCTCCTCATTCATGGCTCCAATTGTTCTGCTAAATTCTATTCAGGCTGGCAGCTAAGGAGGCGTGTCCTTTCTGTGTCAGCTTTCTCCTTATAACAGCTCAGAGGGAGGGTCCTTTCTGATCCAGTTCTCCCAATCACAGTTCGGAGGGCATGTCCTTTCTGCTGCTGCTCACTCCCTATCACAGCCCAGAGGCTATATCATTTCTCAGGGGGCTTGTCTTTTCTGCTGCAGCTCTCTCCCCGCAACTGTCACAGCTTCTAATTAAAAAAAAGTCAGTTGGAACAGAGGATGTGCGACCACCTCAGCAGGTGGACGTGCACATCATAATACAGATTACAGACCAGCAGGCCAGCAGGTGAAGTAAATAGAATATCTCACAACTGGAGATTTTTTTTTTTAACAAAAAGTAAATAATAACTAGTTTTTCGTGCTGAATTCTAAAATTACATTTTTAAGTTACATTTTCCATGGGCCTACATTTATCCACAAATTTATTTCAGCATAGTGCTCTTTCAGCTAGAGAGGAAAGCACATCACACTGTGCCTTCACATATAGAGGACCACCACCAATATATACTGAGTGGCATATATCTTCTTATAATGTGAACCTATGGGTGACAGATGACATTGTACGACGTCCGTCACAGGCGTCCATCGGACAAATGAGTCCTAAGGGCATGCAGTCTGTTGGGCAGTAGACTCGGAAGTAATGTATACAAAGCCTTAAAGGGGTTTTCCCATGTCAGAGAATGGGAGCATATCTCTAGCATATGCCCCCATTGTCTGATAGTTGCGGGTCTCCCCGGTGGGACCCACACCTACAATGAGAACGGAGGGGGGAAATTAACGGAGGGCGCACTGCGCATGCGCAGCCACCCTCCTATCATTTCTATGGGGCCGCCGAAAATGGGGGGGGCACTGTGGAGGTCACTGTTAAAGAGGCGGGCACTGTGGAGGTCATTGTTAAAGGGGCGGGCACTGTGGAGGTCCCTGTTAAAGGGGAGGGCACTGTGGAGTTCACTGGTAAAGGGGCAGGCACAGTTAAGGTCACTGTTAAAGGGGTGGGAACTGGGGAGGTTACTGTTAAATGGGCGGGCACTGTGTAGGTCACTGTTAAGGGGGCAGGCACAGTGGAGGTCACTGTTAAATGGACGGGCACTGTGGAGGTCACTGTTGAGGGGGCAGGCACAGTGGAGGTCACTGTTAAAGGGGTGGGCACTGGGGAGGTCACTGTCAAAGGGGCGGGCACTGTGGAGGTCATTGTTAAGGGGGCAGGCACTGTGGAGGTCACTGTTAAATGGGCGGGCACTGTGGAGGTCACTGTTAAGGGGGATACTGTTGATATCTTTTAACGACACACAAAAACATTAAATGAAATAGATGAAATATACCCGTGCGAAGCCGGGTCCTTCTGCCAGTATAATATAAAAATCCCAAGCCTAAAATAATTGGACATATCCAGACAGCCCTATAAAGTGTGTGTCCAGTTAGAAGAGTCACTTAACAATAAGCTGTTCACAGTTGTGCTGCTTCTGTGGACTCCAGGGATCAGCTGTAATCAGGGGTAGTACCTAGCAGAAAAGGGCTCAATTTTCCTGTGGCACCACCACTGGGCAAATTGAGTATTACATAACACAGGTTATTTGTATAATGTGCTGCAGCCCCGGAGGAGCAGGAGAGGAGGATGGGAGTGGTTGTGGCTCTGGCTGCAGCAGTTATTCACAGTGGCAATCCTCACACAGAGCTTCCCTTGTGTTAGGGCAGTGACAGGAGGGTGCACCCTTTCTTTCCTTAGGACACACCCTTGTTGTTGGGGCTTCTGCCTGATGGCAGTTGGGGGACACCTGGTGTTATTATTGTTATATGGGGCATGGCAGGCTATGTAGGTGCTGTGGCCAGCAAATAGTGCTGGAGTCAGTAACCAAGCCAGCTGTGAAAAAAATCGATACGTTTCTATTTACTAAAGTGCAGAATTGGAGTTTTAGTACATGCAACAGTTTCAAACACAGTTCCAAACAAGTAAAAGTACAAATCCTCCCAAATATCAATATATGTATAAAAGCAATGATGGGGGTTGTAGTACTCCTTCCCTCTATCTCTCCAAAGTCTCTCTCTGCAGAATCTAAGGCTGGCAATAATATTCTTGCAAAACTTTTCTATAATTCCCAGCTGAGGGGTAATAGGATTAAGATATGGCTAGCCAGGACCATGTCAACGTGTGAAGGGTATATTAGCAATGTCTCTTTCACTGCAGTAAAGTCTGTCAGCCTTACACAGGATATATCCTTACTGACTGTCTCTAGTGCTTGGCTGTGCAAATTCTGGATCTTCTAGCTCTCTCTTTTCTGAAATACTGTAAAGCAGAGAAGGTTTTATTGATGCAAAGCTCCAGGAGTGAGCACATGTAGCTCTTTTCTCTTCCTCAGCTAACACCAGAATGAACTAGGGGCAGACCTAAGTCAGGTTTGTTAACCCTTACTGATCCATACAAAACTATACTGAGCAGTAAAATACATTTGAACAGGGATGCTCAACCTGTGGACCTCCAGCTGTTGCAAAACGTCAACTCCTAGCATACCCTATTAGCTGTGGGTTGTTCAGGCATGCTGGAAGTTGTAGCTTTGCATCTGCATCTGGAGGTCTGCAAGTTGGGCATCCCTGCATTAGAACATGAAATAACAAGAAACAATTTTGCAAGTACTTTATTCTGGAGTACTGCAAAGGCACAGAAGAGCAATATCCTTCAGAGTGAGAGATACCGCCATCCATTAACTCATGATACCCTAACATAGTACTTAAAAAAGGCTTATCTTTAGCCACCCCTTTAAGCTGAGCTGAGTCAATACTGCATCATGAACATTTTGCTTTAACTGGTACAACCAGAGCAGCCATATTAAAGACACTTCACCAAGTGAACCCACTCAGCTGAAAGCAAGGAAGAGGCGCATTAGCAAAGTGGATTCTTGCTTCAGGAATGAAAATTAGCCACTGGTTATAAGGATGAAACAAATGAAGCTGATTTAATGCAGCGCACAGTGCCTTTATCCTAAGTTTGAGCAATTTTTCAAATCAGTGCCACAGGGCATGTAGAGACTTTTAGTTCCTGATGAAATTGCAAATGCAGAGGCACAATAAAACAGTTCAGTATTGTATCTGAAATGCTAAACGCTCGCGCTATACATGACAATGTTTTGCTGAATTTAGTCATTGACCTTTAGAAGTGCTTCGTGTTAACCAATTTGACATTTTTGTTAAGAGAAACACATCTGCTGCGTTATATGAAAACATAGCCGAAACGACAAGCGGGCTTATTTATCAAATGTAATGCCGCCCGTAAACCGGGGCCGTGAGACCGCCGTATGAAAGGAGATAATTAGCTTTGCTTCTTACGAGGCAGGGATCGCTGTACATGTTGCACACATGTGTCTGACGTGAGTCAAGCAATTGGATCTTGGAGTTATGGCGGATGTTGGAGTATGTGCTGGGGTGTAGGGTGTCAGGAGAACTGTCCACAAACCACATTGCCTTTGCAAAGGTAGTTACATGCAGGATTAAGCAGCAAACTACATACTTTGTCCGGGTGAACCAAGCTACGACTCTGGGATACCTTATCCAATTTGATGCCATCTCTTCCTGTTGTCTGTTTTCCATATAATTTCTATTTGCAGTACCACAAAATAGGATAGTTGCAAAATTGTTTCTTGTTATGTATTGTTGTGTTGCATATTACCTTTATAGTTTTGTATGGGTAGGTCAGGGCAGGGGCGTAACTACCCTAGCGGCAGCCCAGGCAACTACTATGGGGCCCAGGTCAAGAGGTGGCCCAGTTGGGATTATTTCCTCTTCTACTGGAGATGAAGACTTGGTCAGGATTCTACTCTCTAAAGGAACAACTTTTAGCAAATGAGGCAGTGGAAAAAGGTTTAGGCAGAAAACCCTTCAGTCCTGTGTGGGGGGCCTGGTTTGATCCTTGCTATGGGCCCTTACTTCTCTATGTACACCACTGGCTCAGGGTTAAGAATCCTGATTCTGCCCTTGTTGGAGACTAGGAGATGGACTGCCCCTAGTTTAATGTGAGTCTAGTGTTAGAGGATCCCAGAGGATCACCTATGAGACATTTGAATCAAGAAAGCTGTCTCTACCCTACCATACTCCAGAGAGAGAAAAGGAACTAGAAGGCACAGAATCTGCTTTGCCAAGCCATGGAGTCAGTCAGTAAGGTATTAACGGTTTAAGGCTGTTAGAGACTTTACTGCAGTGAGAGAGACATTGTTATTATACCCTTCACACTTTGACATGGTCCTTAATCCTGTACCTCTGAGCTGGAAATGACAGACAAGTTTGAAAGAACCTAAAGGTGGATTTAGATGGGCCGACTAAGCGTTCGATTGTCAGGAAGGAAGTGCACCCTACAGGCGGCTGCTTGTTCAGTGAAGGAGACCACTCATTTACATGCAGCAATCTCCTTCACTGTATGTGGAGAAGGGATCACTATAGCAAACGCTCGTCCCCATACAGAATCATGGCTTCTGAGCAGCATCTAAATCCACCTTTATTGTCAATCTTAGAGAGAAAGACTTGAAATATGAGATAAAGAGGGGAGTGGTACCATAATCCCCATCATTGCTCATATACATACATTACTATCAGGGAAGATTTGTACTTTGCATGGTTTGGAGCTATGTTTTGATACTGTTGGGTGTACTACTACACCCGTTCTGCATTAGTAAAGGCAGACGTCAATTTTCTGCAACTGGCCTGGTTACTTACTCCTGCACCATACACTCCCTGGACATTGCACCTAAATCTCCTGCCTTCAACCAGCACTGAACCCATAACTCCAAGGGCACCCGAACTACCATCACGCAGGATCCCCAATATCAGAGCGTGCCCTCGAAGGAAAAATGGCAGTGCCTTCAGTCATTGCTGGGCCTTAGGGAGCATCAGTAGGAACACTGCTACTATGATTTATGTGAAAAGCTATTGCAGACAGAGCTTCTACCACTCCTTTCATCTGTTCCACTCCTCCCAGACCAAAGCATATGCAAAAGCTTTGTGGCCTAATATCTTTCCATCTGTACACGAATCAGCCATAATATTAGCTGCTGAAAGGTGAAGAGAAGATTTGGCAAAAAGTGGTGAATTCTGGAAGTTGAAGCAGGAAAAATGGACAAGCTTGAAGATCTCGGTGTCTTTGAAGGCCAGCGTATGATGGCTAGATGACTGGGTCAGAAGCTGCTAGAAGACACAGGGCATCAAAGTTTGCTATGTATGGGTTGTTTTTGTTTACCCTCAGAGTATAGTACTCTAAATTAATCATGCTACACTCATGCGTACACTATAAGGTGATGTTATCCCAAGTATATAGAAGATCAAAGTTTAGAGGTATCAAGTCGGGGTCCAAATGTTTGAAAGTCAATGAGCAGCAGGTAGCAGTGCCAGGGGCCGTCTGAACCCTTCTCATGGCCTCCTGCCAGGTACATAATGATCTGATGCTCTCAGTGCCCTCCTAAACTCAACTGTATTGACGCCCTCAGGGTGGTAATAAAACTGAACACTGTGGTGAGGGTGGCAGTATTTTGTGCTGCACTGTGGTATTTGGTTCTAATTGAGCGGTATTTTGTGCTGCGCTATAGTATTACAGATCCTGCCTACTTCTGTTGTCCATGCCTGCCTTTGAGGGCCTTGTCTACTTGTGTTGTCCCACCTTCTTCCAATTTGGATCTGCCTGCAACATGGGGCCACATTTGGGTATTTTTCCAGGGCCATTTTAGGTTCCCAGTCCACCCCAGTCCATCTGCAAGTATGGGTAGGGGGTTCAGAACAGAGCAAGGGAATACATACCATAGATGTAGGCCATGCCACTGTGATGGGACACTTGGAGAGAAGGTGGTTACACAGTGGTTGGTTCATTTGATACTGGGAGTAGAGGAAACTTGTAAAGTATCCAGCCCTTTACAGAGGAACTGCATTGTCAGCAAATAAGGGGGTGGAGAATTGTCCTAAGGGTCATAAAAGGGAATACGCCCTTCTGTCCAGTGCCTCCCACCAGAATAGGGGAATTGTATTCACCTCTGATTCCTATATGAAGAATAGCTTGTCTGGCAGACTTTAAGTCTAAGGGAGGAATGTATCATGATGGGATGTTTTGAAGTCAGATTTCCTTTAACTTTGAGTAGGCGAAAGCAGCAGCAAACTTATCAAAAGCTGCACAAAGTTTGTCAAATTCATCTCCTCTTTAAACCTATCACTTGCTACTCCACTTTCCTTACACCACCCCCACACTTAATGGAGTGACAAAAGTGGCAAGGCTGGCATAAAATGGCAAAAAGTGCACATTGCTGGATTGTTTTTGCAATTCTTGGGTGGCATTACCCTGAGCTTTGACCTCAATCAGATCAGTGGTTACACAGTAATCGTTGGTCACGCCAAGATCTCCGCATAGTGCCAGGCTAAGCATTTGTCTGCCCATTCTATTTGATACATTTACGTAGTTCTGATATATGCTGCAGCCGTGTCGCCCACTGCAATGGGGCTTGCAATCTAAATTCCAAATCAACCTATGGATAGGCTTTAGTAGTGTGAGAGACAACCAGAGCAGCTGGAGAAAACCCATGAGAAAACAGGTAGAACATACAAACTCTATGCAGTTGCGGACAGGACTCTGGTGCTGCAGAGCAACAGTACTAAACATTGGGCCACAGTGCACCATGTGTGTTTTCTAGGGTATTGGGGTTCTTCGGTTCATAAATTCACAGCATTTCCTTGCAGCCGCCACTAGGGGGAGTACAGAGGAGATTTTTACAGCTTTCATTGCAGTCAATAATAGCTGTATAAGTTCCTATGCGCCAAGCTCCCCTAGTGGTGGCTATAGGCAGACAGTTTTGTAATATAAGAAGTGAAGCAGTGATTTAGAGCTGCGAGGGGGAGATTTATTAATGTATTTATGGCAGTTGTCCCAATATATTGAGAAATATGGTGTTTAGAATGAGCGTCATATTTTTTAAAGGGGTTGTCGCACTTCAGCAATTAGCATTTATTATGTAGAGGAAGTTAATACAAGCCACTTACTCATGTATTGTGATTAATATCTATATTGTTTCCTTTGCTGGCTGGATTAGTTTTTCCATCACATTATACACGGCTTGTTTCCATGGTCACGACCACCCTGCAATCCATCAGTGGTGGTCGTGCTTGCACACTATAGGAAAAAGTTTCTATCAGAACACATTTTTGCCAAAAGTTTTAAACTGTAAATTTGACAGAAGTCGGGGGGTCACGCTTTGTGTTCCATGTTGTCTGGGGCACTGGGGCCCATATTACTTTTTGCTATGGGGCCCTACGCAATCTGTGCACGCCCCTGCAGTCCACATTTCCTTTAAGGATAAACCCTTTCTGTTTATTATTTTTTCACAAATTAAAAAAGATTCAATACAAGATGTAATGGAAAATAACTAGTTAAATGGCATTAACCAATGAACCCCGACATCCCCCACCCCCCATCTTCGCACCCTACATATGCAGCTAAGGCACTAAGCAGATTTTACAAGTTCCACTCTGCTGAAAGCATGCAGGGAAAAATCTCTTCTCCTCCCTACACACAGTATTCCAGGTAGTGGTGCGAAACCACTTAAATCATGGTAAATTACACACCGCATGCTGGTGGCTGGGTCATGGGAAATTATGAAGCTACGTGACGTCTCATTTGTTGTGCTGAAAACAAATGTAAATAAATTACTGGCTGAATCTCATTTACATTTAGAAAATTCTCCCGGCTGCATGACAGGACTGCAAATTCTAGCGTTTTTTTTTAATAGTCCTTTACAGAGAAGTGTCCCTCACTGAGAAGGCAAGGGGTGGGAGACAGGGTGCCAGCACCATTACCAGGAGGTGCCCTATGTTCTGGAGATGCCCTATGTTTTTTTTTCACATTATAGTTAAAGAAGTTTTACGGCACAAAAATTGGTTGCAGTATGTTCATGGTGGCTTAAAAACCTCACAATTTCCTGCCGTTGCTGGTGCAATGTTGACTGGGTCCCCCCTACTTCCTGCTCCCGTCTCAACAATAATACCTGGAAATTCATCAGAGAGCAACCATTTCAGCCGGTGATTGGCTGAGTGGACAATTCCTATGTGTCAAGACAAGAGGGCTTTGTGGAGGGAAGAGTGGACCCGGGCAGCATCGGAATGGGAGCAGCGTCTCTCACTTTGGAAAACCCAACAAGAAAAAAATGTTTCTTTACATCACCATATTCTGACCCAGGAGCATAGCAAAAAGGCTTATAGGCCCTGGTCTAATAGTTCAGCTTGGGGCCCCCTTCCCTCAATGCTTTGTGGGCAGGGGAAGGGAAGCACATAGCTTTCATTCTGCCTAAGGCAAAAATTGAAACGCAACAGGTGTAACCTGACCAGCATGCACTTTCTATAATACCAGTGTCTTGTTATGTGGCACAAGAGTCTTTGGGCCTCCTCAGACTCCTGGGCCCGGTAGCAACTGCCCGGTAGCTGCATCCCTGTTCTAACCCCCATAACTTTTTTTTTCTTTCTGTTTACATAACTGTGTTGTTTATACTGATAATGTATAATCTTGGGGTGTGTATGAATTTTTGATCACTTTGTATTACAATTTTTTTGGGTTTCACTGAAACCAAGAAATAGCGGCCATTTTGAATTTCTCCATTTCACTGTTCATCCTACAGGAAATTTTTTTTTTATATTTAGAGATGAGCGAATCGAAGCTGATGAAGTGGAATTTGAGCCGAATTTCAGGAATTATTCGATTCGTACCTAATCCGAATTTTCTCACGCTTCGTGGTAACAAATCAGATTTTTTCCTAAAATGGCTGCTGCTCATGTTAGGACATGGAGAGAAGAACTCTAGGAACGAGGGAACACCCACAATGCCAGACATGCAGCCAATTAGCAGCCAGCCGTGTGATGTCACAGCCCTTTAAATAGCCTCAGCCATCTTGGATTCAGCCATTTTCCAGAGAAAAGGGAGAGACGTCAGCAGGCGCTAGGGACAGTGCTAGGAAAGACTTGAAAACTTATATTTTGCTCAATCGAAGTTCAGGGAAAGAGCATTAGAAGTGTAGGGAAAGGATAGGGAGGAATCATTCCACATCATTGAAGCAGAACAGGGTTCAGTAGGGGAGGTTACAGCCTGGGTAATAGGAACAATCCTATTACACCTTGCTGCACTGACTGGGGACCCAAATTACCATTATACAGCTCTGTAATTCCAGCAAACAGTTCTTGTTATTAGGGTCTTATCAGCCCTTGTGCGGTGCAGTTATATATGTGTTCTAAAGCCTCTTTTGGTGTGTATTAAGGGGGGAAGGGGGCTTATTAGCCATTGTGTGTTGAAGTGAGAAAATTACAGCCCTTTTAGACATGTATTAGTGGCCCCAAAAAAATATTATTTGCCGTTCACGACAGCAGTTATATATTCTAAAGTCTTTTTTTGGGTTGTATTAGTAGGGGGAAAAAAGGCTTATATTAGCCGTTGTGTGGTGAAGTGAGAAAATTACAGCCCTTTCTTGCATGTATTAGTGGCAAAAAAAAGTATTATTTGCCTTCACAGCCGCAGTTATATGATCTAAAGCCGTTTTTGTTGTGTATTAGTGGGGGGGGAAAAAGGGCTTATTTTCCGTTGTATAGTGAAGTAAGAAAATTACAGACCTTTTTGGCGTGTATTAGTGGCAAAAAAAATATTGTTTGCCGTTTACTGCCGCAGTCATATGTTCTAAAGCCTTTTTTAGGGTGTATTAGTGGGGAAAAAGAAAAAAGGCTTATTAGCTGTTTTGTGGTGAAGTGAGATAATTACAGCCCTTTTTGGCATGCATTAGTGGCAAAAAAAAGTAATTTTTTGCCGTTCAAGGCCGCAGTTATAAGTTCTAAAGCCTTTTTTTGATGTGCATTAGTGGGGGGAGGGGCTTATTAGCAGTTGTGTGGTGAAGTGTGAAAATGACAGCCCTTTTTGGCATGTATGAGTTGCGGTAAAAAAATATAATTTACCGTTCACGTCCGCAGTTCTATGTTCTAAAGCCCATTTTGGCTTGTATTAGTGGGGGAAAATGGCTTATTAGCCGTTGTGTGGTGAAGTAAGAAAATTACAGCCCTTTTTGGCGTGTATTAGTGGCAAAAAATAGTATTATTTGCCGTTCAAGGCTGCAGTTATATGTTCTAAAGCCTTTTTTTGTTGTGTATTAGAAGGGGGGGCTTATTAGCTGTTGTGTGGTAAAGTGAGAAAATTACAGCCCATTTTGGAGCATATTAGTGGCAAAAAAAAATATTATTTGCCGTTCAGCGGTAAAGTTCCATTGTACTACAGCCATTTACGGAGTGTATTAATAGGATAGATACGTACTGTACATCCTCTTAGCCGTTCTGCGGTGAATTGTGATTGTTATATTTATTTTTTGGGATGTATTAATAGGTAAAAGAATACGTCTTATAGCCGGTCTGCAGTGAACCGACATTGTTATACAGCCATTGGTGGGGTGTATTAATGAGAAAATAAGTACGTGTTATTAGCCGTTCTGCTGTGAATGTACATTGTCATTTAGTGGTGAAATTTGTTTGTGATATAGCTTTTTTGGGGGAAAATTGATGGATGATTGTAGAGTATCTTCCGTAGGGACTAAAAATTAAGGACTATTGTGTGTGGCAGCAGCAATATATATTTTTAGCGCAACCTGCACTAAATTGCTAAATCTTTACAGATCAAAAAGTCCTTTTAAGGACTATTGTGTGTGGCAGCAGCAATATATTTTTTTAGCGCATCCTGTGCCACATCTCCTGCGTAAAGTGTGCGCATCCCAAAAAATATCTGTGACAGCAAGAGTACTTTATCCGTAGATGGTGTCCGCTGCGGACAGAGACATTAGCTGTGACCACAGCCCAGAACAGGAGATGGGAGCAATAAAAGCAAAAGAAATACATTACAGAATTACAAGGACAGTCATAAATGATCATTGTAAAGGATGTTGATTAAAACTGGAAAACCCCTTTTAGGCTCCTTTCACACGGGCGAGTTTTCCGCGCGGGTGCAATGCGTGAGAAGGACGCATTGCACCCGCACTGAATCCGGACCCATTCATTTCTATGGGGCTGTGCACATGAGCGGTGATTTTCACGCATCACTTCTGCGTTGCGTGAAATTCGCAGCATGCTCCAGTTTCTGCGTTTTTAACGGAACGCAGGCCCCATAGAAGTGAATGGGGATGCGGGAAAATCGCAATCATCCGCAATCATGTGCGGATGCGTTGCGATTTTCCCGCATGGTTGCTATGCAACCATCGGGATGTGTAACCGGTTCAGTATTATTTCACATTATAACATAGTTATAATGTAAAATAATACCCTTGGCCATCTTCCTAATGTTTAAACCGGTACAGAATGGGTTAAAAATAATAAACTAATAATAACTTACCTGGTCCATTTGATCGCGAAGCCCGGCACCCGCAACGCCCGTGTGAAAGAGGCCTAAGGCAGGGAGTTAATCAGTTTGTTCCTGTAACTCCAATACGTTTAAATGGTGAGGGCTATGCACATGAACTCCTCCTCTGATGCCATTGGGGTGACCTGTTCTCCCAATGGGTGGGATCCTATGGGAATGCCCCTTTAAGTAAACGCAGCTATTAAAGCCATTATATGCTTATGCAGGTTACTTTTTCCATGCAATAATGGGGGCACATACTTATAAATGCACCTATCAGATATACTGTACATATATAAATGGAATTCCTAGAATCCCATCATGAAGAAGCACCCGCTATTAGCGAGGGAGGCAGCCTTTAATGAGAATACATAAGGCTGGGTGGAGCAGAGGCGATCACTCTTACTGCCTGACCAAAGTGCAGAAAATGTAAATGAGGTGTCGAGCGCAGGACAGATTGCAGTCCACCAAATAAATAAATTAGTAAAGAAAAGCCTATATTTTACCTCACCAGATAAAGCAGGGTCCAAAGAACGCCACGCAAAAGCATTATTCCATTATTTAACCACTTAATGACCAGCTATTTATATTTATTTATTGTCATTTTTGCCTTTCCATGTTTAAGCAGTCATAACTTTTTTGTTTTTTCATGGACATGGCTGTATAATGTTTAGTTTTATGTGAGAGAAATTGTCATTTTTTTGGTGCTGTTTAAGGGTAATCATTTTGTAATTTATGTACATTTTCTGGTGCTGTTTGAGAGGACATATTGATTTTCAATAAATGTATTTCATAAAAAATAATCGCTTATTATTTTTTCATTTACATTTCAGTTTTAATATATTTTTTGTAATCTCATTCAGGAATTACTGTTTTACAAAATTATTTTATGCTTATATTTTTTTACCATACAGTAGGACAGTAGGTGGTTCTTAAGGGGTTAAAGGGCCTACGGGAAATAAGAAATTTTACTGAAAAAAAAAAAGAGCCCCTTTTCCAGCTGAAGGTTTTTGCACAAGAAG
The DNA here is from genome assembly GCA_033119425.1 of Bufotes viridis. NCBI lineage: Eukaryota > Metazoa > Chordata > Amphibia > Anura > Bufonidae > Bufotes > Bufotes viridis. Next base: position 424,436,217 of record CM065592.1, read on the forward strand.
TACAAAACTGATAGTTGTCAAACTACAGCACCCACCAAAGATTTTATGATAGGTCTTTCATTGAAGGGGTTGAACAGGATTAGAAAAACATGATGGCTTTCTTCCAGAAACAGCGCCACATCTGTCCACAGGTTGCATTGCATCCCATGGCATTTTTCAACTTCAAAATCAATGTCAAACTAATCGTGCCTCCATATAGGGTAAGTTCCCCTAAAAAATAACCAGACCTTACTTACGAAAATATGGAATTCTGATAGTGTTGAGAGAATCAAAGTATCCGAAGTAGACTTTGATCCGAGTTTGAAGGAAAATTCGATTCACCGCAAAGCCAATTTTCCCTGAGATGGCATAAAAAAAAAGGATACTCATCCATTTGAGCGAGAAGATGCCGCCGCGGCAATCTTGATTCAGGATCCCGCCAGAAATCTCACGCGTAATGATGTCATAATGTACCGCGCGAGATTTTGCGCTGGATCATCAATCACGATGGCTGTAGCAGCCTCTCCACGCTCATGGATGAGATGAGTATTTGTTTTTTTTCAACCCATTAAAGACCAAATTTTTTATCTCAGATGCAGTGATCAGTTATGAATGCAGAATCTGAGGCGTTCAATTATGGCTGGGTGGCACAATTATGGTTCCCTATCATTGCATCCGCTACTTACAAAGAAATGCGCTTCGTGACGAAGTCGGCGAAGCAGTCGATTCAAAGTTTTCATATCTTCGCTCATTTCTAGATTCTAATGTTGAGAAATGCTTCTTTTCATTTTTCTGCCAGTAAGGTTTTTGGTGCACTGTGAGCGGGGCTGCTCCTTTAGTGTACTATTGCTCAACTTGTAATGCTGCACCAGCCTCCCCCTCTTGTTTGATTGACAGCCCCTGAGGTTTCAGAGCCAGAAATGATGATGCAGAGGAAGCCAGGTTCCCCAAAAACCATCCACCAACCATAAACCATTATAAATACCATCCCTTCTCTTCTCGTCTTTCCTTCTCTTTCTCACATTCCTCCCCTCTTGTACATGAATCAAACAAGAAGTTCTCCGGACTACAGATATTGATGACCTATCCTCAGGATAGGTCATCAATATCAGATTGGTGGTGGTCCAACACCTGTGTACAGTGTACAAAGCTGGAGGCAGACAGAGCTAGTGGTCATACCGATACAACTGCTCAGCTCCAATTCGGATACTTAGGAGCTGAGCTTCAGTCCCCAGCACTGGGATTACACGGTTTACAGCACCTTCTGCTTCCACTCGATACACTGTTAGTGCCACAGCAACCCAAAACAGATGACTGGTCGGACACCTACCAATCAAATATTGTTGACTAGAGATGAGCGAATTTCTCAAAAATTCAATGCAGCCAGTTCGCCAAATTTTCCAAAAAGATTTGATTCGATCCAAATTTATTAGCGGCTAATCACGTTAAAAAACTGCTATTTCATGGCTGCAGAGAGCATGTATAGTTGTGTACAACACTGTGCCTTGCAGTAACACGCATAGTAGGAAGTCTGCTGTGGTAGTGAAACAATACTGTGAGTGAGCATGACACACACATGACAGGCGTCGCTCTTAGAATCACTGCACACTTCACTTATTTGGGCACTTACGGGGCCAAAACTGACCAAATAACTCAAGTGTGAACTCAGCCTTACAGGTCGATGTTAGCACAGGGGATAAAGAACCGTGCAGAGGCCCAAGATCCTACTGTAGCATGAAAGAGTGCACTTCTTTTACACCGTCATCAGCTGATTCCACATAGATGTCTACAGAACCTGTTCTATTAAATGCCTATACAAGTATTATTTTGCCTGTCCTCTGATCCGTCAGGACAATAACCCCCAAAAAACAGATCCTGTCTGTTAAGCATCCGCCATCACTCAGTCAGCATAAGGTCAGTAATCCATCAGTATTGCTAAAGCTAAAAAAACAGGAGTGGATCCAAAACAGAGATGACACGTGAACAGAACATTTGCATGTCTTCTGTGTTTTGTACCCACTACTGCTTTTGGCTACCAAATCATAAGCCAATTCTGATGGGACCATACAGGCCTTACAGCTGCTTCATAGATAGGATCTGTTGTGCGTCTTGAGCTTGGGACTCTCCACCTCGGCTCGGCATAAGCCATCAGTTCTTTGAAAGGTGCAGAGTCCACCACTTGGAAAGTGAGGACAGGAGCACATTCAGCTTCTGTGCGGTTGGATGAGTCCACACATACTGTTGTCTCTTGGCAATCGCATCTGTGATCGATTGCTGACGGAATGACTGACTAGGAGTAGGAGGACAAGGAGCAGGAGCATCAGGACCTGTAGATGATAGGAAGGACAGACAGCTCCCTTCGGCTGAAGTGGTGGAGCCTTGACTGCCTGAAATCAGGTAAGACTACCACATTGGTAGGGGGAGGTAAGACTACCACATTGGAGCCACGGTTCTCCCAGGTCACTTTATGGTGATGCTGCATTTGTTGATGCAGGGCCATGGTGCCATCATTGGCACCTTGGCCACTCTCCACCTTCTGCCCACAGATTCGGCAAGTGGCCATGTTCACCTCCTTCGACGGCTTAACAAAAAACTGCCACACCCCCAAGTAGGTGATTTTACCCCCAACACGCACTGACTGACTGCTACCGCTGCTGCCTCCTTGAACCCATGCACCACTACTTTCTGGCCAGGTAGGTTCCTGCGACCTCCCACTGCTGACTCCCGGCCACGCTACCGACTTGCTGGCTCCGCCACTGCCTCACGTGCAAGCTGCCACCCTCTTCTCCCGATGATGATGAAGCTCCTTCATTACCCGGCTCCCAATTACAATCAGCTACATCATCATCGAAATGAATACACCCCAAAAAAGACTGTAATTTTCTCACTTCACCACACAACGGCAAATAAGCCTCCCTATTTTTTTCCCAGTAATACACCCCAAAAAAGGCTGTAGAACATATAATTGCACTACTGAACGGCAAATAATACCTTTTGTTTTCCACTAATACACCCCTAAAAAGGCTGTAATTTTCCCACTTCACCACACAACGGTTAATAAGCCCTTTTTGCACACTAATTCACCCCAAAAAATGCTTTAAAACATATAAGTGCACCGGCTAATAAGACATAGTAATATTTCCTAGTAATACACCCTGTTAATGGCTGTATAACACAGCACTTAACCCCAATAGCAAGAATGGTTTGCTGGAATTACAGAGCCGTATAATGGCAATTTGGATCCCCAGTCAGTGCAGCAAGGTGTAATAGAATCTCTCCTATTACCTGGGCTGTAACTTCCCCTATTGGACCCTGTTCTGCTTCAATACTGTGGAATGATTCCTCCCTATCCTTTCCCTACACTTCTAATGCTCTTTACCTGAACTTCTATAAAGCAAAATAAAAGTTTTAAAGTCTTTCCTAGCACTATCCCTAGCGCCTGCTGACGTCTCTCCCTGCACTAAGTACACTGGAAAAAGCATAATGGCTGAGGATATTTATAGAGCTGTGACATCACAGGGCTGGCCGCTGATTGGCTGCATGCATGGCATTGTGGGTGATCCCTCGTTCCCAGAATTCTTTGCTCCATGTCCTAACCCGTACAGCAGCCATTTTAGGAAAAAATGTGATTTGTTACCACGAAGCGTCAGGAAATTCGGATTTAGTGCAAATCTAATTTTTCCTGAAATTTGGATCAAATTCCACTTCATCACTTCGATTCGCTCATCTCTATTGATGACCTATCCTGAGGATACTGTAGGTCATCAATATCTGTAGCCTGGAGAACTTCTTAAAGGAGTATTCTTATCTAAAACAATGGCTAGGATATGCCCCCATTGTCTGATAGGTGCGGGTCCTACCGCCGGGACCCGCACCTATATCAAGAACTGAACAAAAAAAGTCATGGCTGCTAGAAGTTTACTGAGACTGGAGAAAATGGTTGGCACGGCAGAACATTACAATAGCTTTATATGCCGATAGAGTGCTCTAATATATTCGCGATTGTGAAATCGGCACAAATGATGCAAGTATTTTGGCGCAATGCGTGTAATTTCACATTTTACCGGGCCTGACTACATATTAGTGATTGGTGCACTCAGTATTGTTGTGAACTTGTGACATCACAGCACTATGTATGTAGCATGTACGTATGAACAGCAGAACCTATCACATTACCAACACCCTGCACTGGAACCTATCAGCTACACTATATCACTATCTAACCTACACTGACTATCTCCCACTAACTATATATATATAACGATATATTATATATACTAACTAACTAACTAACTAACTAACTATCTAATGTAATGTGACACAGAAAAGCACAGAGCACAGCAATGACACTGCTCTCTCTCTCAGATCTGCAAAATACTGCAGAAAATGGCTGCTGGGGAGTTTCTTATATAGTAAGGGGTAGGGAACTTTCCTATTGGTTGCTAGGGATGTTGCTAAGCTCAGAAAAAGACATTGCAGCCTTCTCATTGGCCCACAAAAAAGAAGCAGGGAGGGATCACGGTAAAGATGGAAAAAAAAATCTAGAATATTCGAAAATTACGAATATATATCACTATATTCTAAATATTCACGAATTCTCAAAGTGGTGATATTCGCGGTTAAAATCCGTGATTTGAATATTCGCACCCATCACTAATCTTTATATCAAATAAAAAGACAAAAAAGAGATTACCAAGATAATGATCAGGCCTGTAACCAAGTAATCCAGGCCATTCCAGTAGTCACTGCAGAAATCCAGGTCATTCCAAGGGGTTCACTTACTTTTTTCTTACAGTTGTATAAACAGATATATACATCACAATACAAACCAATGAAGGTTTGGAATTTATCTGAATTCTGGATTCTGAAGGAACATTCAACATGTTATTTGGTGTCTCTAGATCTCAGAAAGAACTTCTGAGCGTGGCCCAGAATAGGTCGCAGTCTATTTGTTGTGGGCAGAACAAGCAGCCCATGAAATAATTATTTTTTATTATGCGTTGCCAAAGCTATCAAGCCAAAAATGAAATGATGCCGCTATTGTGATTAGACGAACGGCGGAGCCAGAATCCTTCACTGCAAAGCAGCCCAGCTGTCCTAAATCGTCTTCTGATGGCCAGTTTGCCTTGTGTCATCAAGCATGCCAAACAATGGGCCACAGACTAAGAGGGCTGAGGGCTTGTTGTTTCGCAGCCTGGCATCAATTACGGCTTGAAAGCTGTTTCGAGAACTTCATCATTAACAAATCACTTCCTGAAATTGTTATGAGGTGCTTCAAATATGCAAATAGCAAGCTGCTCGCGGGTAATATCGCCGGCACAAAAAAAAATGAAATAAATAAAAATTTGCAAATCAAGACTCCCACATTTATTAATGGATATTGCTTTCAACCGCTCTGATTATGCATTACTGCAAATTGGTTTCTCAATGTGTGACTCCATAACAGAGATGCAGCAGTCATTCATACAGACAGCGGCAACAGGGTAGAACGCAGCATGATGGATTTCCAGCTGAACTCTTGCCGCGCGGCTCTGTAATGATTGGTGTCCAAGTGGAAGACATGGCTTTTTTTTTCTATGCCATCAACCCACTTAATGAGTTATCCAAAGCAGCTGGACGCTCTCATTCAAGTCCATGGGGGCTTTTCTGGACGGTTTTGGATATTAATTAACCCCTTAATGAACAGGAAAGCATAGAACAATACACACCTGTGACAGATATCAGCGGCCACTGTACAGTAGTCTAGGGTTGGAATATATCTGTGGTAGGTAGATGCTAGTGTATTGTGTTGTCTCTGGAAAAAAGGATAGGGTGAAAACTAGGATAACGTTGAAGTCAAAGCTTTAGGACAGTAAAGCTTAAAGGGATTTTTGGTACACGGGGGACTAGGAAACCCATCTTAGTTAATCTTTCTTCCAGAAGAAAGTTTCCAATATACTTACAGTCTAGAAGCCGTGTGAATCAGGCAGTCTGGAGAACGCTCAAGTGAAACTCCTCTTTGGAAAATCCTACTACACATCCATCAACGTAATATCTTCTACCGTGTTTCCAGTCAGGTCTAAGCCCAGGATGGGGGAAGTGCTGTAGATGGGGTAAGAACTATATGTCTCCCTGGTACATAGGAGATGAAGTAGAGTCAGGAGTTTGCTCATGCGCCAGGAGAGGAGTAACTTGCCTGCAAGTCTTCAGTCTTCAACATTTTTACCATCTTGTTGCCACTCTGGAAATTGGTCAAGTGACTCTCCTCTTCAGACAAAACTACATCCACCAATGTCAAGTCCTTTATTACATTCTGGCCTAGTCTGTGGATGAGGATGTCACTTGATCTGGTTGGGGCCAGAAGTATTTGTTTCCCTGGCACATGCACAAATGAGGGGGATTCAGGAGTTTGCGCTTGTACCAGGAAAAAATAACTTGCCTACAGAAATTTTCCTATATACTTGTCTTGAAGTTGCGTGGATCAAGCACTCTGTAACTGAATTTTTAAGAGAATCCTACATCCGCCAGCGTCAAGTCCTTTATTCAGTTTGTGGACTGGTCTTTGGATAAGGATGTCTCTTCCACAGCCCAGGACGGGAGGAGTGCTGTAGACAGGGCTAGAACTACAAGTCTCCCTGGCCCAAGCGCCGATGAGTTGGATTCAGGAGTTTTGTACATGTGCCAGGGAAAATAGTTTTGGCTCCGGGCCGTGAATAGCACCTCCTCCGCCCTAGACTGTGGAAGCGATGTTCTCATCCATAGACCAGACTGGGACAATAGATATGACAGAGGTGGATGTAGGATTTTCCAAAGAGCAGCTTCATGTGACCAGGTTCCATAGCCAATCAATGCAACAATTAAATGGTAAGGATGTTGGAAATTTTCTTCCACGGGCAAGACTCATGAGTCACCAACTTTTAAAAAACCTTTCATAGGTTATAGAGACATATCAAAAGTTTAGATTGGTGGGTCGCTGATTGCTGAGACCCCCACTTTCTCTAGAACGAGGGGGAGAAACATGCACTTACCACATTCTCTCTACTCGCTGCTCAAGGTGGGTTCTTTGGAAGTCTTTAGGCCCCTCTCAATTCGGTCCTCTGCAGTGAGGAGAGAGAGTGCGATATGCACGTGCTTTTCTCCCCTCATTGTAGGGATTGGTGGGAATCTCAGCACTCAGACCCCCACTCAGGGGCGTATTGGCCATAGCCTCCTCAGGGAAATTTCCCAATGGGCCAATGCCCGGGGGACCACTTGAGCCCTCCTCATGGCCATTAGCCAGGTAAGTAATGATCTGATGCTCCCACAGTCAAGTAGTTATGCACTTGGCCAGTGACCACAGGTGCCTGATTCCTAAATTCAATTGTATTTCCATTCTAAGGCAATTGGAGTAGGAGGGCAGAATTTGGCAACTAGCACTGGCCATCACAAAGTGGCAGCTTCTGAAGGCGGTATTTTGTCCTGCTGGGGCGTTATTTTGTGTCACAATATGGCATTGCTGGCCCGGAATACTTGTGTTAGCCCAGTCTTCTGTCAATTTGGACCCACCTACAACATGGGGCCACTTTTTTTTTTCCAGGTCCACTTTAAGTTTCCAATCTGCTCCTGCCCCCACTGATCAGAATTTTTGATATTTCTCTATGAAAAGTGTTTTGAAAGGTTAGCGATACCTTAATTAAGCTAGGTTGCTGGGGCCCACTGGATCCTGGTAAACCTTATACAGATCTCTGCTCACTGGAATGGAATATTACATACGAAGAGTGAAAACGTATACAGATCGATCTATTCTATATTTGTACACAGCCTAGGTCAACATTTCCAAAACAGAATTCTGTGGGACTGTGACGGCTGGAAGAGAATAGATGGCAGGAATGAGTTAAATAAATTCTGTAGTGGTATGGTCTAGGGCAGTGATGGTGAACCTTTTAGAGACCGAGTGCCTAAACTGCAACCCAACACCCACTTATTTATCACAAAGTGCCAGCATGGCAATTTAACCTGAATACCAATATAGTATATCTTCCATGTACTTTATCATTTAGCTATAATAGCCTCCCTATATTCAATGCGCTGCCTGTTGTTCATAGTGCGCCGTGCGCTAATGAATGGCAGGAAAGGTCTAAGGAATATTGGTACACCGTAGACTTTTTCCATGGTGTGGGTGCCTACAGAGAGGACTCTGAGTGCCGCCTCGGGCACCCGTGCCATAGGTTCGCCACCACTGGTCTAGGGTCTACTTAATGAGTCTTGTCTGGGGTCAGTCTTATGAGTCTGGGGCCTCATGAAGGGGATAAAGGTTTATGGCTGGCACTCTGCTAGAGGTGCTGTTCTCTGGGAGGGATCCACATATAGTAATAACAATAAACCATGTCACTGATTTATTGTTGCTATCATTTTGGGGTCTACCTTGGGTTTTGATATAATTTAGAAGTCTGGTCTTGTGGACTGGATTTATTTATAGGTCTGTTTGGGGATCTGAGTAAATTTAGGGGTTTAGTCTGAAGGATCACAAAAATAAACGTGGCCTAAATGGGTGGGACTGCTCCAGACCCCAAACACTGTGGCGTGTTTCTAACTGGGGGGGCAGTTCCTCCGCATGTGGTTCGCAGCGAACGGCTATCCCCAGCAAAAATTGCATACAATGGAGGATACCGGCGCGAACTACAAGCACCACACAAACATCCTACACAAAATAAAACATGTGCGGATGAAAATATATAAACACATAACTCACAGATAAAAGATGCACCACATGGATAAGCAACTGACAACACTGGCTAATCCCTCACTCTGGTGTTAAAAGCTGAGAGATTCGCCAATATTTCCAATCAGGAACATATCGGAGCCCCTTTAGGCACCACTACACGGTATCTCAGCATGACATGGGGTCCTACCACTAGACTACCTATGGTGTGTGAACAAGGTCTGAACAGGTATTAAGCAGCCTACAGCCCCTCCCACTCACCTGCACTGCAGGACCAACAATGCAATGGGGAACACATGAGGCCGCAGCTACACCTACAACAGACCATGTGACACCGGCTTCCAGGTGCAACAGAATGTTTACCAGCCATATGCAATGGCACATTCAATACATATAAAACAAGAATCACAAAAATAAACGTGGCCTAAATGGGTGGGACTGCTCCAGACCCCAAACACTGTGGCGTGTTTCTAACTGGGGAGCAGTTCCTCCGCATGTGGTTCGCAGCGAACGGCTATCCCCAGCAAAAATTGCATACAATGGAGGATACCGGCGCGAACCACAAGCACCACACAAACATCCTACACAAAATAAAACATGTGCGGATGAAAATATATAAACACATAACTCACAGAAAAAAGATGCACCACATGGATAAGCAACTGACAACACTGGCTAATCCCTCACTCTGGTGTTAAAAGCTGAGAGATTCACCAATATTTCCAATCAGGAACATATCGGAGCCCCTTTAGGCACCACTACACGGTATCTCAGCATGACATGGGGTCCTACCACTAGACTACCTATGTTGTGTGAACAAGGTCTGAACAGGTATTAAGCAGCCTACAGCCCCATCCCACTCACCTGCTTTTAGTCTGAAGGAGTTAATACATTTAGGGCTCTTATCTAGGATCTGATTCATTTCATAAATCTGCTCTGAGGTCTGAATTAAGTAAAGTTTCTGGTCTTAAAGTGTAGCTGTCGTTTCAGTTTAAAGAGTCTTGCAATGCGGAGTCTGTCTTACGGCTTTTGCTTTTTAATGTGCGTTGAAGACACTGATGTGTAACAAGTCACATAGGTTGGGACGGACAGTGATAAGGCACATGTATATACTCAGGGACTGGGGTAGTAACAAGAGGTAGTTAGCTAGAGATAAACAATTTTTTCACAAATTCGATTCGCTGAATTTTTGGGGAAAAATTTGTTTCGGTCCGAATTTATTTGCCTTGCAGTAACACGCATAGGGAGTCTGCTTTGGTAGTGAAATATTACTGTGAGTCAGTATGACATGCAGATGACAGGCATCGCTCTTAGAATCACTGCACACTTATTTGGGCAGTCACGGGGCCAAAACTGACCAAATAACTCAAGTATGAACTCAGCCTTACAGGTCGATGTTAGCACCAAGAAGTAGCAAAGTCCTTTTTTGCCATGGTCAGCTGATTCTACATAGATGTCTACAGAACCTGTTCTATTAAACGCTTATACAAGTAGAGCCCCGCAACAGAGTGGAGAGCAAGTTTGTGTTGACATCACTGATTAATTTGCCCTTCCTCTTATCCGTCAGAACAATAACCCACAAAAAACAGATCCTGTCTGTGAAGCATACGCCTTCACTCGGTCAGCATTTGGTCAGTATCCATCAGTATTGTTAATGCCAAAAAAAACAGGAGTGGATCCAAAACAGAGATGACACGTGAACGGAATATTTGCATGTCTTCTGTGTTTTGTACCCACTCCTGCTTTTGGCTACCAAATCATAAGCCAATTCTTATGGGACCATACAGGCCTTACAGCTGCTACACAGACATGATCCGTTGTGCATCTCATTTTCCTTCCTTCTGACAGATCAGAAGAAGGGTCAAATAAATGATGATGTCAGCCAGGCCAAAAGGCAAAATAGTGGCCCACTCATGAAGTGGGAAGGGTGGGAACAGCATGAGAAGTCCACAGAGTGGCCCTTTGATATAGTGGTGAGGTGGAAGCAGCATGAGGAGACCACAGAGTGGCCCAATGACAGGGTCTGAAGGTGGCGGCAGCATCAGGAGGCCACAGAGTGGTAAGGTGACAAATTGTGGCGGTAGCAGCAGCATCAGAAGGCCATAGAGTGGCAAGGTGACATAGTGTGGAGGTGGCAGCAGCATCAGGAGGCCACAGAGTGGAAAGGTGACAAAGTGTGGAGGTGGGTGGCAATACCAGTACCAGCTGAAGATGGTGGGTGAGAGAAGGAGCAATTGGCATCAGATGTGTGGCATCAGGTGGGTGCCAGCATCAGAATAGTAGCTGAGGCAGGTATCCAGAAGAAACCGGTCTCTTTTGTCAAAGTGTTGGTATGGCACCATGGATGATCTAGTCTTATGCATCAGGCATTGGTGGGTGGAAATCCTGGCTTATCCACGCCTGTTTTATCTTGACAAAGGTCAGTCTCTCCACATTTAGGGTGGACAGGCAAGTTCTCCTTGGGGTAACTACTAAACACTAAACACCCGCACTGATGCCACACTACTGCCTGGGCAGGACAGCTTTTCCAGGGCAAACTCGGCTAGTTGAGGCCACAAATCCAGTTTGGCTGTCCAGTAGTCCAACGTATCTTCAACTTGGGGTGGCAGGGTGCACTCCAAGTATGCCACCACCTGCTGGTTTAGGTTCTGCTCTAAGTCTAGCTGCTGGTGAGTAGTTTCTTCCCTAGGTGGGTGAAGAAAGCTGCTCATCAGTGACTGTAGACTCAGGCTGCTGCTGATGGAGCTAGTACTGTTCTTACCACCCCACCCTTCTCCAGCAGCCATGGCAGTGGAACTTGGAGGGCACCCCAGTGAGACCTGCGAGAGGATGGACAATGGAGCAGATAGAGCAGACTACATTAGGATGTCTCTATAGTAGTTTAGTTTGTCCTCCCTCTCAGTGGGTGTAAAAAAGGCCCCCATTTTGGACCAGTAGCGAGGGTCTAACATGGTTTAGAGCCAGTAGTCATTTCTCTGCCGAATGGTGACAATTCGACTGTCACTAAGTGATAAAGTGAGCATGCATCGGGCTTCCTGCCTTCATCTCCACTGCATACTGCCACGGGGTACCTGGGTCATCTGCCTCGTCTTTTTCATCTCCCTCTTGCTCCTACGCCTGCTCCTCCTCTCCTTTCACCTGTGTGTAAAAACCACCCATTTCGCTACACATTGCTTGTGCTCCAATGTCCTCCTCCTCCTCCTCCAGTTCAGTCCCCACAGGGCTCATGTGGTCGTGAGATCTAGGCACCAGGTCGCCAGTCCCCTGACCAGCCAAATTTACCAGCATCTGTTCCAGGACATGAAGCAGTGGAATGACGTCATTCATACAGTAGTCTTGGTGAGTGCCTCCTCAAAGGGCCTGGGCAAACGGCAGGTGTCACTCATGTGCTGCCACTGGCTGACATTGAAGTAACACAGGGGAGTACTCCTGTCCGCTTGGATCATCAAGAAATCGTTTATGGCCTTTCTCTGTTAGTAGAGTCAGTCCACCATATGGAGTGTGGAATTCCAACGCGTGGAAAAGTCGCAAATCAGCCTATGTTGGGGATAACGTTCTGCTGCTGCAGCTCATGGAGGTTGTGCTTTGCATTGTACGAGTGGCTGAAGTGCAGGCAAATTTTCCTGGCAATTTTTAGGATGTCTGGAAGATGGGTGGAAGACATCAGGAACCGTTTGACAACCAGATTGAACACGTGTGCCATGCAGGGCGCATGGCTCAGCCCTCCTTGATACAGCGCCAACACCATGTTCTTCCTATTGTCGGTCACCATGGTTCCGATTTTTATTGTCTCTAAGAAAGCCAGGATGCGATTTCTTGATGAAGGACACGGAGCAGTTCCTCCCCTGTGTGACTCAGTTCGCCCAGGCAAACAAGGTGCAGAACAGTGTGACACCGCCATGCCCTGCACATGTGGTATGCTGGAGGGCCCCTGTACATTGTCCCTGCAGTGGAGGCTGAGGACATGGTGATGGATGAGGAGGCAGAGGCGGACATTGTCACAGGACCAACGGCGTTAGAACGTGGAGGCGGATCGGCGTCACCTGGCCAAGTTGCTGGTGTGGCTGTGCAGGAACCACATTCACCCAGTGGGCCGTAAAGGACATGTATTGTCCCCGACCATAGTTACAACTCCACACGTCGGTGCTGCCATGTACTTTGGCAGACACGGACAGGCTCAAGGACTGGCCCACCTTCTGTTCTACATGTGTGTGCAGGGCTGGTACTGCCTTTTTGGCAAAGGAATGAAAGCATGGGACTCTCCACCTCGGCTCAGCACAAGCCATGAGCACAACCATCTGAAAGGTGCAGAGTCCACCACTTGGAAAGGGAGGGACTGCAGCACCAGCAACTTGAACAGGACAGCGTTAAGGTTCTGCACTGTTGGATGCGTGCACGCATACTGTTGTCTCTTGGCAATCGCTTCGGTGATCGATTGCTGATGGAATGACTGACAAGGAGCATCAGGACAAGCAGATGATGGTAAGAACAGACCACTCCCTTAGGCTGAGGTGGTGGAGCCTTGATTGCCTGAAACAGAGTGCGTGCCACTGGGTGATGCAGCTGGACCACCACATTGGAGCCACGGTTCTCCCAGGCCATTTTATGGTGACAAAGCATATGTTGACGCTGGGCCATGGTGCCAACATTGGCACCCTAGCCACGCTTCACCTTCTGCCCACAGATTCTATATATGGCCATGTTCACCTCCACCAGCGGCTTAACAAAAAACTGCCACACCGCAGAGTAGGTGATTTTACCCCCAACGTTACGCACTGACTGACTGCTACCGCCACTGCCTCCTTGAACGCATGCACCGCTACTTCCCGGGCAGGTAGGCTCCTGCGAAGTGGGTGGTCTACCCAAGGCATGTTTGGCTCCCGACCTCCCTCTGCTGCCACCCTGCTGACTCCCGGCCACGCTAGTGACTTGCTGGCTCCACCGCGGGCTCATGGGCAAGCTGCCACCCTCTTCTCCCAATGATGATGAAGCACCTTCATCACCCAGCTCCCAAGTTCATTCAGCTACACCATCATCATTGAGTACTGTCTGCAAGTCGCTAATGTCCTCCTCAACTTTCTCTGTTTCAGGAGCCTGACCACTCGCAACACCAGCTCCCACGCCACTCTCCTCATCATTACTTTCCCGCCTAGCAGAGGAAGCGGCGGATGTTTCCTCCAGATCTTGGCTGGGCAGTAAGCTGATGACTGTCCTCTAGTGCTCGTCCTCGCTGAAAAGTGGATCAGAGCCAAGGGAATATAAGACTTCTCGCGCTGAGGGAACTTAAAATTACAGAGGATGGTTCAGAACAGGTGGGGGCACAGGTTGCCAACTAATCGTCGTGTCAGAGGAACTCACCGACTCTTGGCTGGGGGTGTCTGATGTCACTTGGGACGAAGTGAATGACCGAGTCAACCATTCAAGAACCGCTGGCTTGCTGGTCAAGACACGACCGCTAGATGACACCGGGAGCTCAGGCCTCTCGTTGCGACCCCTGCTGCCACCCCCCTACTCTGCTGCGACCTCTGCCTGCGCCAGAAACATTTAGGCCTCTGCCACTCCCCTGTGCAGAGCCTGGCACTTCTCTGTCTGACATACTGTTATATCCAATAAATAAATAAAAAGGAAATTAAAACACCCCACAAAAGGCTTCGCAACAGATAACTGCACTGCTGAGTGGCAAATATATTTTTCTTTTTCCGCTAATACACCCCACAAAAAGCTTCACATATAACTGCACCGCACAATGGCAAATAACGTAGAATTATTGCCTTGTAATAAACCCTATTAATGGCTGTATCAATCAGCACTTGCACCCTAATAACAAGAACGGTTTGCTGGAATTACAGAGTTATATATGTATAATGGTAATTTGGATCCCCAGTCAGTGCAGCAAGGTGTAATAGGATTGTTCCCATTACCCAGGCTGTAACCTTCCCTACTGAACCCTGTTCTACATAAATGCTGTGGAATGATTCTTTCCTATCCTTTCCCTTCACCTTGAATAATCTTTCCCTGCACTTGTAAATCGTTTTTTTTAGCACAAATATAGTTTTTTTTAACACTGTCCCTAGTGCCTGCAGACGTCTCTCCGTGCACTAAGTACACTGGTAATGGCAGAATCCAAAATGGCTGAGGCTGTTTATAGGGCTGTGACATCACAGGGCTGGCTGGCTGGCTGCTGATTGGCTGCATGCATGGCATTATGGGTGATCCCATCTTCCCAGAGTTCCTTTCTCCATGTCTTCACACGTGCAGCAGACATTTTAGGAAAAAATGAGATTCATTACCACGAATCGCGAGAAAATTTTTCTAGCACCCAAAATTCTTGAGTGACGATTTCTTTATTTCCAGCAGTGAATAATACAATGGTATCAAAACATATCTTCACAAATCCTATTAGTCAATGCGTTTCGAACAAATAAAGTTCTTATTCATGACAGTTGTTCGAAACGCGTTGACTAATAACAGGATTTGTGAAGATATGTTTTGATACCGTTGTATTATCCACCGCTGGAAATAAAGAAATCGTCACTCAAGAATTTTGGGTGCTGGAACTCTCCTTTCTATCCTTGCAAGCAACAGGTCTTACCTACCTTCCGTGCACCAGAAAACATTGGCTTTGGATGTTTATAACAGGTGAGCTGGATCTCCTACGTTGCTTGTATAGTTATTTACTGTTAGCGCTTTGCTAAGAAGAGTCTTTGCACCCTGTTTTCTAGAACAAAAAAACATTTTCCCTGATAAATAATATTTCATAAATGTTAAACATCTAAGTCCCTGCATTATATAATAAAATAAACTGAAACAACAGTTACACTTTAAGGCTGAATTTTTAGGTTTCAGTTTTTGAAGCAAAAACGAGATGTGTATCATAAAGGGAGACTAAGTATAATAGATAAATCATAGATAGATAGATAGATAGATAGATAGATAGATAGATAGACACAGCATCTGGTCTGAAATCAGAATTAACTTAGGGTCTGGTCTTGGGGTCGGTAGTGGTTGCCAAGATAAGGTTTCGCTTTAGGTTTATCCCAGTCCTAAAAAAATTTTGAAAGCCCTGGTGTAGGTAATAATCTATAAACTAAATACCCTGGACTCCAGGCTGATACATATTACTTGCACTGATACACTGTAGCAAACATAGGAGGACAGAGGAGAGATGGGCAGTTTCTACCAAACAGCTGTTATTAAGAGAAGATTGTAATTTTTTTTTGTTTTTTTTTAAATTTCATTTATTTATTTATTTTATGCACTTATAAAAAGTATTTTTATAATATTCCAGGGTTTTCGGCTTTTGAATGTTCTCATTCACTGAAAGCAAACAACTACAATTTCAGTACAAATCAGTAAGAAACCTAAGCTGACACCTACCAGCCCGGGGTATTATAAAATTACTTTTTAGGCATAAGCCGGCTGCATGGGGTCTATGGATACTCTTGGCATGGTTGCAAGGCGTTTTCGAGGAGCATATGCTGAATGTGTTCACAAAATAAGATGTGACCAGGGCCTAAATTGTGCATTTAAGAGAAGGTCACCATAAAAAGTTAATGCAAGGGAATACAAGACAAGAGCCAGAAACAATTGAGGAATCAATAGTATGGAACGTAAATCTTGTGGCTGACATCGATTTTTAGGTCCTTGCTAATCTGTGGGTGGGGGGGGGGGGGTCGGTAAACTGCAGTATTCCCACTAGGATCAATAAGAAAGACTAAGGGATTATATTTTGTATGGAACCATAACACGTAACCCATTTAAACTAGCTGGCAGAGATTTTGCTGTGGATCCTTGGCAGAATCCGCAAAATTTCACGGCTAAGGCATCATGCACACAACCGTAAGCATTTTACAATACGCAGTTTGTAATAATATAAGACATGTTCTGTCTTTTGTGGAAGGAAATACGGATGCAGAAAGCACAGAAATCAACCATGCTCAAAATATAGAACATGTACTGTACTTGTCCACCGCATGTGGACGGCACCCAGACCACTTCCGTATTTTGCGGCTGTGTGCATGAGGCCTACAGTAAGGCCCCTTTCACATGAGCGTGATTTCCGCGCTGGTGCAATGCGTGAGGTAAACGCATTGAACCCGCACTGAATCCTGACCCATTCATTTCTATGGGGCTGTGTACATGAGCGGTGATTTTCACGCATCACTTCTGCGTTGCGTGAAAATCGCAGCATGCTCTATATTGTGCGTTTTTCACGCAATGCAGGCCCCATAGAAGTGAATGGGGCTGCGGGAAAATCGCAAGCATCCGCAAGCAAGTGCGGATGCAGTGCGATTTTTCCGCAAGGTTGCTAAGAGACGGGACCCGATCTTTATTATTTTCCCTTATAACATGGTTATAAGGGAAAATAATAGCATTCTCAATACAGAATGCTTAGTAAAATGTGGATTAAGGGGTTGAAAATAAAAAAAATAACTCACCTTATCCACTTGATTGCGTAGTTGCCGATCTCTTCTGTCTTCTTCAAGCATTAGCTGTCATCAAAAGGACCTGTGGTGACGTCACATCACATGGTCCAATCACATGGTCCATCACCATGGTGATGGACCATGTGATTGGACCATGTGATGAGCTCGGCGACGTCATCACAGGTTCTTTAGCCGGCAGCTAATGCTTGAAGAAGACAGAAGAGATCGCAACTACGCGATCAAGTGGATAAGGTGAGTTAATTTTTTTTATTTTTAACCCCTCCATCCACATTTTACTATGCATTCTGTATTGAGAATGCTATTATTTTCCCTTATAACCATGTTATAAGAGAAAATAATAAAATCTACAGAATACTCAACCGAAACCCGAACTTCAGTGATGAAGTCCGGGTTCTGGTCTGGGTACCAAACATGCTGATTTTTCAAAAACGCTTTGCACTTGGGTGGAAAAATCGCGCATTTTCCCGCAATGCACCCGCCTCTGATCCGGGCATCAAACGTGACGCCCGTGTGAAAGAGGCCTAAGTCTGTATAAGTTACATGTGGTTTCCTACTGGTACTGCTTCAGACTTGTCATGGATCTCACATTAATGTACCACATACCAGTTTTAAAGCGGATTTTGCACCGAGTTTTAAGGGTAAAAAAATGTTTAACTCTCATCCATTCTGCTGCTAATGTAAAATGCTGCAGAGTTTAGGAACACAGTTTCACTGTAGAAAATCTGCAGGGTTCACATATTATGGTTAAACATTCGAGCAGTTTAAAGTTTGAAAGCAGCTAAAAGCAGTTTGATTAGTAATGGCTGGGTGCAGTGGCCGGGTTTGCGGTGGCCCCAATACTATGTTGGGTCTTGAGCTAGTTGTTCCTCTTTTTCTTAGAAGACTGGTAGCCTAGTCAATGGCTTCCATAGCTATGTGATCCATGCGACGCAGGGACCCGGTAACGTCATCGAGGAGCGCCCCGGCTGGCGCACGGACGGTAAGTAGCTTTTCCCCCGGCTCCCGGCTTCTTTTCCATGGAAGCCGGGACTTTAGTAGCGTCCTGGCTGCCATGGTAACCTGAGAGCATATTGAAGACTGATCAGTCTTCAAATGCTTTCAGTTGTCTTGCGTTGTGATGGATCCGGCGATGGAAGTGCACGCCGGATCCTCCCAATGCAGAGGTGAAAGGGGCCTAAGAAACTTTTCCAGTCATAACCACATCTTCAGACATAAACAACAGAGATAAACCAGGCAGTGAAAAGGTCAGTGTGTCTGTTTTTTCTCTCCAAAACATTGCTTAGTCCCTTTAAATTACTATGGAAGATTTCAGCAAAAAATAAATCAGTGTGAGACAGCACCATCGGCGGCCGGATGGCCGGTAGTCCAGGATGTGGCGGTGCCCGCGATGTCAGGTCCTGACCTGAAGAACCCCTCCAATGGTAACAGATGAAAGAAGATCGCAGCACTCCAAGGTCTTCTAATTTTCAAAGTTTATTCCACCACGTGAATTGCGACGTTTCGACCCAGGGAGGGTCTTTATGCTTGATAAAGACCCCCCTGGGTCGAAACGTCGCAATTCACGTGGTGGAATAAACTTTGAAAATTAGAAGACCTTGGAGTGCTGCGATCTTCTTTCATCTGTTACCTATGGAAGATTTCAAACTTCTCAGTGCATAGACAAAAAGTCTCAAAGTCTCTGAGTATTAGCTGGCTGTGCATTAAGCCTTTTCCGCAGTGCAGCTATAGTGCAATAACAGTGCAAATGAACAGGATATATTACAATCAACAGATAAATACAGATGAGCGAAGTTTTCAAAAAGTTGATACGGTGGCTTCACCGAATTTTTCCCCAAAATTTGTTTCAATCCGAAATGTTTGTCACGAAGTGGGTTAAATCAAGTCTATCCCAGCCTGCAGTTAAACTGTAGAGACAATCCATCCTTGTGTACATCACTTTGCAGGGCAGCAACATGTTTAGCTAGTACCTAGCTAAACAAAAAAAAAAGCATACGGCATCCTTCAGTAAAGCAAAAATAAAAATAAAAAATAGCTGTGTGCCCCTGCAGGTGTCCCAATGACTCTTTAGAAGAACAAAATAAGAACATGTAGGCAGTGCCAACACGTGGAGAAAAGAAAAAAAAAAGGTTTTTTTAATCCAGTAATTGTCAGTACAAAGCAGGTATGGGTCAAACCCACAGAACAGGCGCAGATCTATTCTTGATACCTAATCAGAGATTAGTCTTGGCTCCTGAATTTGCCTCACAATAAGCTATGGAAATAACTGACCAAATAACAGAAATGGGAACTCTGCCTTACAGGTCAATGTTAGAGTCAGGTCTAATTTATTGCTGTGGACTTCACCGTGCAGTGGCCCAAAATTCAAGGCATGGCCCCAGGACAGTGGGGAGGGTGTTAGCAGTAAGGCTGTGTTCACATCACTGTTAAATTTTTTGTTCTTCTGATCCGTCAGAAGAACAGACCCAAAAAAGCGTATCCTGTAGTTTGAGCATCCGCCTTCACACCGTCAGTATTTCATCAGTAATTGATAAGTATTGGTAAGGCAAAAATAGGAGTGGGACCAAAACAAAGATAACATGTGATGGAAATATTTGCATGTCTTCTGTGTTTTGGTCCCCTTCTTGTTTTTGGCTTCCAAATCATTATCAAATCCTGACGCATAATATAGACCGTGTGTTAGAGGCCTTCTGAGGTCAGAGGACAGCTGGACACATTTTTTTAAGTTATTTTTCTTCTGACAGATGAGAAGAACAGAAGAAAAAAACGGTGATGTCAACATGGCCAAACAGGGACACTAGTTGCCCTGCAACAGACTGGTGAGGGTGGCACTGTTTCTACACTGTCCCTATCCAACATTCTACAATTAAAGGTTTGTTAAACTCTGTCCTTAGCACTTGACACATCTGTCCCTATGCTCAGTTTACTATAAAGTGGCAGAGAGCTGTTGGGATTAGGCTTTTACATAGGTCCGTGACATCACATGGGATGGCTATTTGCTGACTTGGCTGGCTGCATGGCATTATGGATCATATATCCTTCCTGGGCTTTTTACTTTCACTTTGTAACACGTGGAGCCACCATTTTACAATTACAACGAAGCGAGAGCAAATTTGTATTAGTTGCGAATCAAAGTTTTCCAGAAATTCGAATCGAGATTCACTTCGTTTGGCTCAACTCTGCATATAAAATGCAGTTCAACAATTTAAAACAGTGCATTCGACAGCATAAATCCCAGTGCAGGTTAACCCTTCAAAGTACACAAAAGTAGTGAGTTTATGGCTTTACATAGTAGTAATTGGGGCAAAATGTACACAAATGCCCATAGCCTTACTCCAGTGCACTACAATGGCTGCATGGATAATCAATAGTTTGACCAGTTTAGCCATTAGCAATCAGCTTTCAGCTGCAATCAATTTGAAAACGTGTGCAAAGCAGCATGTGGACAGCAACCAAGCTGGATCTCTCCTCTTTTGCAGCTACAGCATGTGAATCCAGCTGTAGAGGTGGTGCTCATTACAGAGCTCAGGTATGCTGTAACGAGTCATGTTCTGGTTTGTTACCACTATCTTTGTATCAGTGACTCCAAATATTTTAAGGTTTTCTGCAGCCATGGAAAGCAGCACAGAGAATCTGGCAGCTCAGGAGGCTTTATGAAAATCAATGCATTGCGTGTTTGTCCCATATTCTATGATTATTTTCTGAGTGCCTTCAGATTTTAACTTCTATAAATACATTTGGCCTCTCTTGTGAACCCACCCCAGGGATTAACAACCCTCCAAAAAGTTCAGCTGAATACTAACTAACCGCATTAACTTCTTCATCTGATGCACGCTGAGGAGTTGGAAATAATTTTCGAAGGAAGCAGCCAAGCAAGTTATATTCTCAGACATCCAGCGGCATAGCTAAGGGTTCAGCGGACACATCCAATGCCTAAGTAGGACCTGAAACCAGGTAGTGCCACACCATGCCCACTACCAACTCCACTAAATAGTGACTAATTACCATACTGTCAATGACCAGTATTTATCCCCATATAATGACTGTATACTGGTAGGTAATAGGTATAAACAGGCGAGCTGCAGACTGAATAAGTAAATGAAGAACAGTAAAATCCAATGACTTCAAGTTGCCACTCCTGTTCTCTTATTGGAGTCCTTCCCTTTTTCCATCTTTTCCATCTTCGCCGGACCACCATGACAACTTCTTCCAGCCACAACGTGCAGCAGAGATATTTTTGGCTCCTTACATTTCCAGCATCTGCCCTATCTTTTACCAACAGATACAAACTCCACATTCTGTTGATACCTCCAGGGCTGTGCCTATTACTGTACATGCTGTGTGACCCTCAAATGCAGTATCAGAAATAATGCCATAACAAAATTTATACCCCCAAAAAACTAGTGGCACATAAACAGCAACCCTGAGAACAATTGTATTAACTAATAATGTCCGATTGTACTCGCTTAGTACATAGTATCCCTTAATAAATAATAATTCCCCATTATGCCCACTTATTAAAAATAATGTCTGGTTGTGCGTTCTAACTACATATAATAATGCCCATTGTGCCCTTTAATATAACTTAATGACCCATTATGCTCCATTAATATTTATAGCAATGTTGCATGTGCACCCTTAATAAATAATAAGGTCCCTGATGTTCATAACAAAAAAAATAAAATCTGTGCTTACCTTACTCTCATCCCCTGATGAGTTATCATCCCATCACCACCCCGAAGATTCTTTGGTGTTTACCCTTCTCTCCCAATCACTGGTATAGTGCTGTCAGGAGTTTTGAGAGGTCAAAACTGCTAACAGAGTCCCTTCAGAGTCCCTGGAAATTAATAATATCCTACATAAACAATCGAGGAATTGTTTTGTGTATGCATACACATTTTAGAACATGTAAACCTATAACATGTTGAAGCCCACCTACATGAAGCTCCATAAAACATAGGGATGTCCTTTAAACAATTATCTCCCACCCAAATAATGTTCTAATAGGATGCAGCTAGCACCAGTTGTGTTGAAGCACCAGTTGGCTCTCAAAATGACTCTCTGTATTGTTGATATTTAAAATGATTTCTGAACCGGCTGTTACAAAATGGACCCACCATGTCACTTAAATAGATTTAATTTGGGGCTAATCGTAAGAGCATTATCTAAGTGACCCCCCCCCCCCAACTTGTCTTCACCCTAATTCCTGTACCCCTCTATAGGGACTTTGGTGCAGGGGAGCCACCAGGCTGCTATCTCTTGGAATAGTCTCTGTTCGCGGGGATCAAGAGACACCACTGCAGAACACTGAGGGATCAGGCAAAACTATAGTCAGGGACAAGCCAAGGTCAGAGCAGGCAGGTCTGAGCAAGAGAGAGGCTGGCATGCCTAAGCCTCCTAAACCTGAGAGAGTCGAGGTATGTGAACAAGGTGAAGGCAGCCATGTGCCACTTGTATAACACTGACTCTCAAAATGACTTTTTCTGTACCAGTTGATTCTCAAAATGACTTTTTCTGTACAAATTGACTTAAAAACTGTATTTTGATACAGGTGAACAGCATCCCAAGCTCGGACAAATGTTTCCTTTGGGTTCGAAGACAAAATTTTTCTCCTAGGCTCAATTTTTCATTTCTTAAAGACTTTTTTAAATATTTTCGACCCGTTTTTACATTCAGGCAACTTCTTCATCGCTCTGCCGGGACCCTTGTCATTGCCGTTTCAATCTTTAATAAAGACTCATACACTTCATATTAGCGCAACCTCTAATTTCAGACTTAGCCAGTCCTTGAATAAAAAGTCCTATACAGAGGCGTAACCACATTTGCCCTTATCCGGTTTTATCTGTAAGCAAAAATTTTGATCTGAACAAACATTTCTCGTCTGTGTGTTTTCTTCCGCATTAGCAATCTTTTATGCGAGACAAAAGGGTCACTAAGAAACTGAGAGGAACCTAGAATTTTTATGCTGCTATTCCATCAGGTTTGTAATTGGAAATAAAGTGAAATCCTAAAGCCCGGAACCCTTATTTCTTCATAATGTTACACACTTAATTGCTCCTGTCATTTACCAACACGATTATGTTGTCTACAAATGGAGACAAATAATAGATTTTAGTACTTATGCAGAGACTTAAACTGCATGCAGAGAGCCACAAACTACACCATTAAACTGGAATTACAGCTTGAAGTCAGAAACAAAAATTTAACCCCAGTAATCATTATCCCCTCAAAATAAAAGACCACATGAGTCAGATTCAGCCTGAAATCCAATTTTTAACCAGCAGAGATTCCAAGCCTTTTATTATGTCAGCGTGGTAGTTTTGTTACAGTGAAAATCTCCAAAGGAAATATTTTGAAAACAATGTCAGCTAGTAAAATAAGGGGGGTGGGATGCAGAAGGGAAAATCCTGTTCTCAGTTTAGGCTGCGCGCAACTTGTCTTCGATTTCTCTTCTTTGGAAAACTTTCAAGGTGACATTTTCTAGGGGTGTCCTGGGCATGGGTGTAGATTAGTTAACTCTTTTTGATGGGTATGTAGACTTTTGCAAACATTTTATAGCTCCAGAACGTCTAAATTAAAAATTGAAGCAACAGCCTTAATTAAAAATGTTTTACCATTTTGAGTATGCAGATCTATGGTTACAGGCTACACATGTAAGACTGATGTAATGGATGCCAAGGATCCAACACATATTTTGACCCAGGGTACCATTACTATCAAAGTTAGAAATGACAGGCAATTATTTGTAGTCCTATATTATCTGTGATAGATGGTAGATAAGAACACATCCTTACCTCACATTTTTCTGGGATTTTTTTCTAAGCCATGTAACGAGAGTCAATTCAATAATTGGGCTTCAGATATACCAGATGTCACATGTTAAACATCGTATGTCCAGCACCCCCTCCCCCTCCTGATGCCAGTTTTAACTACAGATGTGCCTACTCTGACTTTTCTGCAAATTTATTAAAGGGGTTATCCAACGTGTAAAACATTCCTCCCCTAAAGCCTGGGCCCCTTTTATAGATTATACTTACCCCGACACCCACATAGCTCCTGCTCCCGGCACAGCTGTTGCTGCATCTCCCCTTTGCGTGGACAGGGGGGAGCAGCCAATAGCAGGCCGTGATGGGGGACAAGCTTCCCTGGCATTGCAGGTTCCCGTCGCAGCCTGCTATCGGCTGTCCTCCCCCCAATAAACGGATGTTTTGATCCGCACGACGGGGAGATGCAGCAGAGGCCGTGTGGGGAGCAGGAGTTACGAGAGTGCCGTGGAGCGGGTAAGTAATCTATTTGAGGGGCCCGGGCATTGGGGGCATGTTTTACACGTTGGATAACCCAACTATGTGCTATAAATGCTATAAAAATACTTGACAGGATACAGTTCACATCACAACCACTGTGTGGTCACAAATAGAAAGCTACAGCTTAAACCATTTCTAACCAAGTATACCAAAAGCATGTTTTTGTTTTCAGATCTGGTTATCTTGTACCACTTATCTTCTGAAAAGTAAGAGAGCATACATCTGTACTAGCTATACAGAATGCGTGCTGCCCCTTGCAGAAAACGTCCTGCTTCCCCTTCTGTGGTCTTTGATGCTTCTCCCAGACAGTGAATGGATTTGGCCTCACCCCAAGCCAACATGCATTGACAACTATTCATATGTTTACATTCATGTATGCTGTGAGCATGCAAACATGGGCAACAATGTAAGTGTACTATATGTGTGCCTCTCTGGAGGTAGTAAGCATTCATATTTGTTGTTATACAGAGGATGTAGATCTGCAGTATTCCAGACCTGGGGGTATCAGCAATTGTCGTTTTGTTGTACAGTATATAGATATACATTGTAATTGTATGTTTTGGTTGTAACTTTCAGTAAGGAATACGGTTGGCAGGAACAGCTCAACTCGATTCTGCCTCAAAAACATACTCGAGACAATGCTGTAAGGTGAGGGACTACGGCTCAGACACCCATCACTAGAGTTGAGCGAACACCTGGATGTTCGGGTTCGAGAAGTTCGGCCGAACTTCCCGAAAATGTTCGGGTTCGGAATACGAACTCGACCCGAACTTCACTCTGAACCCGAACCCCATTGAAGTCAATGGGGACCCGAACTTTTGGGCACTAAAAAGGCTGTAAAATAGCCCAGGAAAGGGCTAGAGGGCTGCAAAAGGCAGAAAAATGTAGGTAAATCCCCTGCAAACAAATGTGGATAGGGAAATGACTTAAAATAAAATAACATAAATAAAAATTAACCAATATCCATTGGCAACTTGGAGGAGAAGGAGGTGGAATAGGAGGTTGGGGTGGCATCAGGTGGGAATGCTATGGGAGTTGATGTTCTCATCACAGCCAAAAAGGATTCATGTCTGCCTGCAGTGCCACAGGCCTCATTCACAGGGCCATGGCACCCGCAAAGAGGAGAGCGGTCCCGTAACAGCAACCCAGGCCTCAGGTCAACCTGCAATGGAACAGGCCATTATCATATATGTAGGCCCCTGACACCCAGACAGAGGAGAGGCAATTTGACAGTAAAAAGAGCTTAATGACAATGTCTCTCACCCAGACAGCAAGCAATTGAACGAAATGTAGGCCACTGACAACCAGACAATGGGGCGGTCATGACAGTAAAAAGAGTTTAATATCTCCCACCAAGACAACAAATGATTAAATGACATATAGGCCCCTGACACCCAGACAATGGGGCGGTCATTAGACAGTAAAAAGTGTTAAATGTCTGCCACCAAGACAGCAAGCAAGTACGTGAAAGTTAGGCCCCTGACACCCAGACAGAGGAGAGAGGTCGCATAGCAGCAAAAGAGGCATCATGTCACCCACCAACGGAGAAGGCCACTTTTAGTTTTTTAGGCCCCAGCACCCAGACAGAGGAGAGAGGTCCCAAAGCAGAGAATCAGGCTTCATGTCACCCACCAATGAAGAAGGCCACTTTCAGATATTTAGGCCCCTGGCACCCAGATGGAGGAGAGGTTCATTCAACTTTGGGTTGCCCCGCAAAATAATGGTAAAATTAAAAAAAGAGGATTCAATAAAGAAGTGCCCTCGAGTACAAGAATATATGGTTAAGGGGAGGTAGTAATAAATGTCTATTCTGCACAAGGGATGGACAGGTCCTGTGGGATCCATGCCTGGTTCATTTTTATGAACGTCAGCTTGTCCACGTTGGCTGTGGACAGGCGGCTGCGTTTGTCAGTAATGACGCCACCTGCCGTGCTGAATACATGTTCCGACAAACGCTGGCCGCTGGGCAGGCCAGCACCTCCAAGGCATAAAAGGCTAACTCTGGCCACGTGGACAATTTGGAGACCCAGAAGTTGAATGGGGCCGAACCATCAGTCAGTACGTGGAGGGGTGTGCAGACGTACTGTTCCACCATGTTAGTGAAATGCTGCCTCTTGCTAACACGTTCCATATCAGGTGGTGTTGCAGTTAGCTGTGGTGTGGTGACAAAAATTTTCCACATCTCTGCCATGCTAACCCTGCCCTCAGAGGAGCTGGCCGTGACACTGCTGCTTTGGCGGCCTCTTGCTCCTTCTCTGCCTTTGCCTTGGGCTTCCACCTGTTCCTCTGTGACATGTGGGAATGCTCTCAGTAGCGCGTCTACCAACGTCCGCTTGTACTCGCGCATTTTCCTATCACACTCCAGTGCAGGAAGTAAGGTGGGCACATTGTCTTTGTACCAGGGATCCAGCAGGGTGGCAACCCAGTAGTCCGCACACGTTAAAATGTGGGAAACTCTGCTGTCGTTGCGCAGGCCTCAGTCACCTGCAATGGAACAGGCCATTATCATATATGTAGGCCCCTGACACCCAGACAGAGGAGAGACAATTTGACAGTGAAAAGAGCTTAATGTATCTCACCCAGACAGCAAGCAATTAAATGAAATGTAGGCTACTGATACTCAGACAATGGGGCGGTCATTAGACAGTAAAAAGAGTTTAATATGTTCCACCAAGACAACAAATGATTAAACAACATATAGGCCCCTGACACCCAGACAATGGGGCGGTCATTAGACAGTAAAAAGTGTTAAATGTCTGCCACCAAGACAGCAATCAAGTACGTGAAATTTAGGCGCCTGACACCCAGACAATCGGGCAGTCATGACAGTACAAAGAGTTTAATATCTCCCACCAAGACAACAAATGATTTACCGACATATAGGCCCCTGACACTCAGACAATGGGATGGTCATTAGACAATAAAAAGTGTTAAATATCTGCCACCAAGACAGCAAGCAAGTGCGTTAAATTTAGGCCCTTGACACCCAGACAATGGAGCAGTCATTAGACAGTAAAAAGAGTTTAATATCTCCCACCAAGACAACAAATGATTAAACGACATATAGGCCCCTGACACCCAGACAATGGGGCGGTCATTAGACAGTAAAAAGTGTTAAATGTCTGCCACCAAGACAGCAAGCAAGTACGTGAAAGTTAGGCCCCTGACACCCAGACAGAGGAGAGAGGTCGCATAGCAGCAAAAGAGGCATCATGTCACCCACCAACGGAGAAGGCCACTTTTAGTTATTTAGGCCCCAGCACCCAGACAGAGGAGAGAGGTCCCAAAGCGGAGAATCAGGCTTCATGTCACCCACCAATGAAGAAGGCCACTTTCAGATATTTAGGCCCCTGGCACCCAGATGGAGGAGAGGTTCATTCAACTTTGGGTTGCCCCGCAAAATAATGGTAAAATAAAAAAAAGAGGATTCAATAAAGAAGTGCCCTCGAGTACAAGAATATATGGTTAAGGGGAGGTAGTTATAAATGTCTATTCTGCACAAGGGATGGACAGGTCCTGTGGGATCCATGCCTGGTTCATTTTTATGAATGTCAGCTTGTCCACTGTGGCTGTGTTGGCTGTGGACAGGCGGCTGCGTTTGTCAGTAATGACGCCACCTGCCGTGCTGAATACACGTTCCGACAAAACGCTGGTAGCTGGGCAGGCCAGCACCTCCAAGGCATAAAAGGCTAGCTCTGGCCACGTGGACAATTTGGAGACCCAGAAGTTGAATGGGGCCGAACCATCAGTCAGTACGTGGAGGGGTGTGCACATGTACTGTTCCACCATGTTAGTGAAATGCTGCCTCCTGCTAACACGTTCCGTATCAGGTGGTGGTGCAGTTAGCTGTGGTGTGGTGACAAAATTTTTCCACATCTCTTCCATGCTAACCCTGCCCTCAGAGGAGCTGGCCGTGACACAGCTGCGTTGGCGGCTTCTTGCTCCTCCTCTGCCTTTGCCTTGGGCTTTCACCTGTTCCTCTGTGACATTTGGGAATGCTCTCAGTAGCGCGTCTACCAACGTCCGCTTGTACTTGCGCATTTTCCTATCACACTCCAGTGCAGGAAGTAAGGTGGGCACATTGTCTTTGTACCAGGGATCCAGCAGGGTGGCAACCCAGTAGTCCCCACACGTTAAAATGTGGGAAACTCTGCTGTCGTTGCGCAGGCACTGCAGCATGTAGTCACTCATGTGTGCCAGGCTTCCCAGAGGTAAGGACAAGCTGTCCTCTGTGGGAGGCGTATCGTCATCATCCTCCGTTTCTGCCCAGCCATGCACCAGTGATGGGCCCGAGCTGCATTGGGTGCCATCCCGCTGTGAACATGCTTCATCCTGATCCTCCTCCATCTCCCTCGTCCTCCGGTAGTGGGCCCTGGCTGGCCACATTTGTACCTGGCCTCTGCGGTTGCCAAAAACCTCCCTCTGAGCCACTTCTAAGAGACTGGCCTGAAAGTACTAAAAAGACCCTCCTCCTCCTCCTCCTGGGCCACCTCCTCTTCCATCATCTCCCTAAGTGTTTTCTCAAGAAGACATAGAAGTGGTATTGTAACGCTGATAATGGCGTCATCGCCACTGGCCATGTTGGTGGAGTACTCAAAACAGCGCAACAGGGCACACAGGTCTCGCATGGAGGCCCAGTCATTGGTGGTGAAGTGGTGCTGTTCCGTAGTGTGACTCACCCGTGCGTGCTGCATCTGAAACTCCACTATGGCCTGCTGCTGCTCGCACAGCTCGCATAAGAGACTGCTGCATAACTTGAGGCTCAGACAGTTTCCCTGATATGCATGGGGGTGATGTGACAGACTGATGGGCTTGGTTTTCAGGCGCCACCTGTGCGGAAGACTGGGTGGGAGATAATGTTGTGAACGTGCTGGATCCACTGTCGGCCACCCAATTGACTAGCGACTGTACTTGCTCAGGCCTTAGCATCCTTAGAACGGCATTGGGCCCCACCAAATATCGCTGTAAATTCTGGCGGGTACTGGAACCTGAGGTAGTTGGTTCACTAGGACGTGTGGCAGAACGGCCACGTCCTCTCCCAGCACCAGAGTGTCCACTAACAACACCACGACCATGTCCGCGTCCCTTACTAGATGTTTTCTTCATTGTTACCGTTCACCACAATAAGAAAAAAATTATTTGGCCCAATGTATTGAATTCAAATTCAGGCCTTTTTTTACATCTGGCCATCTATTTATGTACCGTATTACACTAATCCAGGCACAGCAGTAACCACTGATTTAGGGGAATATCAATTGTAGGCCTAGCATATAGGCCCTGGATGAAAGGTATCCTTTTACGGACAGATTTACATTTGGAGATGCACAGTAGCGTGTGAAAAAATATATAGGATTATGCTTTCAGCACTTGTATTTTAACACTTTGTGTAATATACCCTTTAACGGAAAGAAATACACTTAGAGATGCAAAACAGTGTGTGTGCAAATGTAGAGGATTATGCTGTATTTTAACACTTACGGTAATATACTCTTTAACGGAGAGAATTACACTTGGAGATGCATGCTGAGTGTAATATACCCTTTTATGGACATATTTACACTTGGCCTGCAACAGCTGGAACACCAGATTTTGGGTATTGCTATTTTGGCAATTGAATTTCACCCCAGAACAAAATATATCCTTTGACGGATACTATTAAACTACTTGTCCAGCCACTGCTGGAACACCAGATTTACGGTATTGCTATTTTGGCAATTGAATTTCACCCCAGAAAATTATCTTTCCTTTGCCGGACACTATTAAACTTGGCCAGCCACAGCTGAAACCACTGATTTATGGTATTGCTATTTTGGCAATTGAATATCACCCCAGAAAATTATCTATCCTTTGCCGGACACTATTAAACTTGGCCAGCCACTGCTGCGACACCTGATTTAGGGGATTGCTATTTTGGCAATTGAATTTCACCCAGGGCCGGAGCTACCGTTAGGCGAACTAGGCGTTTGCCTAAGGCGCTGGCCTGCTGGGGGCGCCCTGGTGGGCTCCCCCTGTTTGGGGCTGCAGCGCTGGGCGAGCGGCTCTTGAGCCACCCCCAGCGCCATTACAGGGGGCCAGGAGGTGGAGGTCCTTCTTAAATATGGCAGAGCAGGCACCTGCTTACCCTGATGGCAGGTGCCTGCTCTGGCAGTAAATTAGCGGGGCAGATGAGGAGGGCGGCAAGGGAGGCTGTTCTAGCAGCTCCCCTCTCCTCCCTCGCGCGCCCTCTGTGATGCCGGGAGCCGAATATGATGTCATTCCGGCCCCAGCAAACTAAACGGCGCGCTGGAGGACTGTGGAGCTGCACCACACTGGATCCCAGGGAGGTGAGTGTCTGCCTGTGTGTGTATGTCAGTGAGTGTGTATGCCTGTCTGTCAGTGAGTATCTGAGTGATTGCATGTCTGTCAGTGTGTGTCGTTCAGTGAGTGTGTGCGTGCCTGTCAGTGTGTGTGTGTCTGTCAGTGTGTGCGTGTCTGTCAGTGTGTGCGTGTCTGTCTGTCAGTGTGTGCGTGTCTGTCAGTGTGTGCGTGTCTGTCTGTCAGTGTGTGCGTGTCTGTCCGTCAGTGTGTGCGTGTCTGTCTGTCAGCGTGTGCGTGCCTGTCAGTGAGTGAGTGACATGGCGGGGGGGCGGCAAAATGGATCTTTGCCTAGGGTGGCAAAAATCCTTGCACTGGCCCTGATTTCACCACAGAAAATAATCTATCCTTTGCCAGACAGCAGATAGTATTACACTTGGCTAGCCACAGCTGGAACACCAGATTTAGGGGATTGGTATTTTGGCAATTGAATTTAAGCCCTCAATAAAATATAGAAATTTCTATCCTTAGTTTCTAGGGGTGACAATAAGCACAGCCAAGCTCCTGATGTAGAATATAGCAAAAAAAACAAACTAGTATTGATGGATTGATGGACTTGGTGGCAGCTTGTTCTGGTGCACCACAAGACACAAAATGGCCGCCGATCACCCCAGAAAATAGTGACAGAAAAACGCTCTGTGCAGCCTAAAAACCAGTGAGCAATTAACTAGCAGAAGTTGAATCATTCACAGCTGTAGATTGATCACTTCATTAGGTGCTTTTGCTGAGTTTTCCCTGCCTAATCTCGCCCTCACAGCAGCTGCATCCTATCCCTACACTAATCAGAGCAGAGTGACGTGCGGCGCTACGTGACTCCAGCTTAAATAGAGGCTGGGTCACATGCTGCACTTGGCCAATCACAGTCATGCCATTAGTAGGCATGGCTGTGATGGCTTCTGAGGGCAAGAAGTAAAACGCTAGCTGATTGGCTGCTGTGCAGCCCTTCAGAAAGTGGGAAGAAATTGCCGAACAATGGACCTGAACTTTTTTGAAAATGTTCGGATCCGGTCCCGAACACCCCAAAATTCGGTATGAACCGGAACTTTACAGTTCGGGTTTGCTCAACTCTACCCATCACCTAAGACTACTACGCCAGCCAGTTAAAGCTGAAGTCTAGACCTGATAGTAAACATCTAAACCCACAAGTGCTTAGTTGCAGCCATCCAACCTGCTTCCATACCTTCTTTGCTGGTGCCAGAAACTGCACTTTGAATTTGCTACTACTGGATGTATCATAATTTGTAACAAGCACTTAGTAAAAAGAGACTATTGTACATTGTCTACTTCGCACATTCTTCAAATTTCATTTCCACTGCACTGATCCCCAGGGAGTAATGGCCTGAAGAAGTACATCATGACACAACACCTCATCAGGACCACTACCACTCCCACTCTTCGCATCAGCTCTTTCAGGGCTCGCTGTAGATCCGCTGTGGCACTTGAACAGATTTTGTTTGAGGATACTCCTAAGGATGTTATGTAAGAGGTCCTCCTGTTTTTTTAAACCTCGTACAGGGATCTGGACTTCACTGCAGGGGAACCACTAGGCCACTACCTCTTGCAGACACCAGCGCAGAGTACGGAGGGATCAGGCAAGCCTGCCAGGGACAGGCTGAGAACAGGGCAGGCAGAAAACATGCCATCCAATAAACAATCTGAGGTCCAAGCAGGCAACAGGATCAGTCGGAGATCAGGCAGAGATCAGGTCAGACAGTTAAAGTTCAATTGCATATGTACATGGACAGATGAATATAGAACAACACACCATTTCAGGATATTAGCAGACTAGAACCTATTGCTCAGGCACTATCCCACAGGGAGCAGAAGATGTCTTAAGTACCCTGAGGTGGGGAGGTCCAGATTAGGATGTGTGCGTGCTGGCCCTTAAAGAACCAGAGGGCATGCACACGCACCTTTTGTGCAGAGGGAGGGAAGCCTCTTGGAGGGACAGAGCAACTGTGGTTGCCAGCTTAATATGCCTTATATAGTATAATATAGAGGACAAATATAGGATACCCCCAGCCATAGATAAAGAAAATTTTGCACAGACATGAAAAATCGCAGGTGGTTATATAGTGAAGCTAGTCTATGGCGGGTTTTATTGGAGTGAAACTGTGCGTCAATGTTTATGTTATTGCATAAAATGTAACATAAAAGTCAAAATATACTTTGATATTATCATAAAAGTCAATCTGCAGACGGCAGACAATCACAGGCAGAATTCACTGAGCTGTGATAGAATGTCACCGAGTACAATGACAGACAAACTCAGGAATTAGCGGGTAGCAGGCTATGCTGTTCATAGATGAGGGGATGTTTTTAATTGGTGTAATTAAGATATCTGATAGTGTCTCATTACAATTATACTATAAACCTTAGGTAATCATCACAGTTACATTGTTCAAGATTTGCCTCCAATATTATTGTACACGGCTCCTTTTTTTTGCAGCAATTGATGCCATATATACAAAAACGTCTAGTCAAACTCATATTTTTGTCAATCGGGGGCAGAATTATAGAAGTAGAAGAAATAATGTTGCAATTTTCATGCAAGAACAACAATTTAACCCTTTACCCCTTAAGTGTATTGGTCCTTAAAGGGATTTTCTCACAGTGACTCATGTCCCTATACCTTATCATGTCATATATAACAAAGGGTGGGTTCCTTTGTCCAGATGTTGAGATGTCCAAGTATTAAATCATCGCCAATCTTTAAGTTGCCGCATGCAATATCAAATTCCACCAATAGTGGCCACTGCCGGGCAACTGTATGTAGCTTAAAGGGATTGTCCATACTTAAATTAAAATGCCTTTTTGCTTCCAAAAACAGCATAGTATCAAGTTCACAGTTTATGTCTGAAAACAAACAAACTATAAATTGTGGTCAGGGGCAGCACTAGCTTTGGGACAACCCCTTTAAGACAACTTTCGCTGCCATATTGGTTGTTTGCCAGGGGTGTAAGAAGCAAAATCTGCAGTGATCAGCTTATTACAAAGGCACAGTTTTATAGTCCGAAATTTTAAAAAGGTATAACAAGTGACTACAGCCTTTGAGATCCCAAAAATGCACTCAGTGCACTTGTCACTTCCCATCTCCAACCCTTCCTGGTACACAGAAGGAGGCGACAATGAGCTCAGGAGAAAGCTTCTGCCAGGGTGAAAGACAGTATGAAATCTTTAAAACTTCCAATATTTTCTCAAACCACATGATACAAAGATAATTTCTTATCTTACCTTTGCTTGCTTTAGATATTTAACCATGTAATACCTGTAAGAAAACAAAAAGTGATATATATGAGAAATTGCAGACGCCTGGCTCCATCTGTAAAACAAAACACTGCAAAAAATAGTGCACTACAATGGTAAATGCAATTGACAATATATGGCTAAACCCTCATTCTGATGTTAAAAATGTGACTTTCGCCAATATATTCTTATATCAAGAACATACCGGAGCCCACGCACCTCGTCAAGGTCTCTCATAGTGGCATAGGACCTAACGCTAACCTAGCTGTCCTGTATGGGCAATTACAGGGGCCGTATGGGCTATTACAGGAGCATAAGGTCTGACACACAGCAAACAACTCCCAGTTACCTCCAGCGTGAAATCACACATACAATGGAAGGAGGGAGGATCCATCTGTAGAAGCATTGTACAATCTGGTGTAATGGCTAGAAGTAGTCTACAGGACGGGGACTACCATGTAAACAATGAAAATATTGGGCAGCCCAAAACAGTTCTTAGGCTACTTTCACACTTGCGGTAGCCTTTTCCAGTAGGTTGTTCCAGCGGGGGAGCAGCGTTCCGGATCCGTGCTACCGCTAGTCCACCGTGCCGCCGGAAGGCTGCTCTGTCTGCATTCACTGTCATGGCGGCAGGCCTGAGGTCCGGCCGCAGCATGGCAAACAAGCCGAGAGGCGGTCAGACAAAAAACCGCAGCATGCTGTAGTTTTATTCCGGCAGCCTCTCGGCATGTTTGCCGTGCTCTGGCCGGGCCTCTGGCCCGCCCCCATTATGGAGAATGGGGCCGGAGCGGACTTCCTGCGGCACGGTGGACTATCGGTAGCACGGATCCAGCAGGCTGTTTCCCCGCCGGAACATCCTGCCGGTAAAGTCTACCGCAAGTGTGAAAGTAGCCTTACAAAAAGAGGTGCAAGATAAAGAACACATAAATTAATAATACATATGTCAAATGTTACAATGTGGTTCATCTTAGTACAATAAATAAATCAGTCCATATAAAAGAAAGGGAAGTTTATGGAAAATATAAAATGTGCCTGTTTAGACAGAAAGCATGCAACTCTGCTGCAGTCCCAGCTCAGTGCATGCATAGTGCCATGCACAGTATCCTTTGAATAGTGCCATACACAGTGTCCCTAGAAGTGTACCATACAGAGTCCAAGATTTACTAATATGTTTGTGCCAAAAATCAGCTTTTTTCCAACATGCTCAACAAGGGAGCAGAGCTCAGCGGAAATGGGGTGGGGCTTAGCGGGAAAGGGGCTGGGCCTAGGATAGCACAAATCCAAAGGAGCTGTCAATAATGAAAGGTGGAATCTGATTGGTTGCTATGGGCAACTAAGCCGGTTCTACTTTACACCAGTTTGATAAATGACCCCATATGTGTTTGTGAATATTTAACTGCGACTTTAAAAAAAATTGTGATATCTCTCGTGTGACTTTTTAAATGCGACTTATTTCTGGTTAGTAAATGACCCCCAGTGTCTCTAGAATGATACTAGACATTGAATAGTGCCTACCCCTGCCCCCAAATATACTGCCATACACAGGCACTAGAATATTTCCACTAATGACATCCCTAGAATAATACCATACAGTTTCTGTAAAATAGTACCATTTACAGTGTTGTTAGAATAGCACCAGATACAATGTCCCTAGTTTATTGACACTTACCATGAACCTAGAATGGTATCAAACACAGGATCCATGGGGTAGTATCAAGCACAGTGATCCTATTATAGTGCCACTCACAATGTCACTAGTTACTGTAGTTCTATTTACAGTGTCCAGCAACAGTCAGAGTATCCTTAGAAATTTACCAGCCACAATATCCCTAGAATACTGTTATAACAGCCATGATGTCCCTAGAATACTGTAGTACCAGCCATGATGTCCCTAGAATACTGTAGTACCAGCCGTAGTGTCTCTAGAATACTGTAGTACCAGCCATAATGTCTCTAGAATATTGTAGATTCAGCCATAGTGTCTCTAGGATACTGTAGCACCAACTGTAGCATCTCTAGAATACTGTAGTACCATCCATAGTGTCTCTAGAAT
Source organism: Bufotes viridis (assembly GCA_033119425.1). Taxonomy (NCBI): domain Eukaryota; kingdom Metazoa; phylum Chordata; class Amphibia; order Anura; family Bufonidae; genus Bufotes; species Bufotes viridis. The sequence goes on from CM065592.1 coordinate 424,472,277, forward strand.
GCTGTAGTATCAGCCGTATTGTCTCTAGAATACTGTAGTATCAGCCGTAGTGTCTCTAGAATACTTTAGTACCAGATATGTGTCTCTAGAATACTGTAGTACCATCCATAGTGTCTCTAGAATACTGTAGTATCAGATATGTGTCTCTAGAATAATGTAGTACCAGCCATAGTCTCTCTAGAATACTGTAGTATCAGCCGTAGTGTCCCTAGAATACTGTAGTATCAGATATGTGTCTCTAGAATAATGTAGTACCAGCCATAGTGTCTCTAGAATAATGTAGTACCAGCCATAGTGTCTCTAGAATACTGTAGTATCAGCCGTAGTGTCTCTAGAATATTTAGTACCAGATATGTGTCTCTAGAATACTGTAGTACCATCCATAGTGTCTCTAGAATACTGTAGTATCAGATATGTGTCTCTAGAATAATGTAGTACCAGCCATAGTCTCTCTAGAATACTGTAGTATCAGCCGTAGTGTCCCTAGAATACTGTAGTATCAGATATGTGTCTCTAGAATAATGTAGTACCAGCCATAGTGTCTCTAGAATACTATAGTACCAGCCATAGTGTCTCTAGATCACTTTAGTACCAGATATATGTCTCTAGAATAATGTAGTATCAGCCGTAGTGTCTCTAACATACTGTAGTATCAGCCGTAGTGTCTCTAAAATACTGTAGTATCAGCCGTAGTGTCTCTAGAATAGCTACATATCCCTAGATACAGACCTAGATCCTAGTATAATAACACTTACCGGGTCTTACCACAGTACCACATCCACAAAAAAATAAAAATGAAAAATAAAAAATATAAAGCTGACCTTATTCTTACATTTTACAGCCCGTACAATATGAAGACAATTTTCTGAGGATACCCATTAATAACAGGATTAAGTACCGGTAATCACCAGCCAATAGCGATTTTTTTTTTCTGCCCATTGAAATACTCCCGGTAACATCTTCACTTCCAAATTACCAACCTCCAGTAACCCCTGCACTGCTGGCCGGCGATTACAAAGCCCCGTTTCTATCACAGAACAGTATAAAGTCCTTAGCACCCCCCCCACCCCCAAGTCATTTGTGTGTGCTGCCAGCCAGAACTCCCACTTTCCCAAAGTCCTATTTTCCCTCAGCCCCTTAGCGTCCTGCATCTGTGTCTGACCGTTTTCATTGAATATTTAGAATATATCAATGTCATTAAATTTAAATTTAAACTAGGCTATAATACTTTTTTGGCTCAATACGCTGGCCTAGTGAAGCTAAAAATTAAATTTGCAAGGCCGATGACTGTCCCCCGTGGAAGCGAGATGTGTCGCTTTTATTGCGGCATACTGTATCAAGGCATTAGACATAAAAAAAATAGAGAAGTTTACTATAACAGAGATATTTCCTGCTATTAATTGCGCTAAGATAAGACGAAGTCATAAAGATAGCGGCTTCCAATCTGGGCTTAGATCTAGATGTCAGTTTGATTCAGGCTTCACCTTTTATTAATACGCTTCAAATGCTACCCATGGGTAGATGTTTTATTCCTCCTATGGCCTTTTCTGAATTTGACAGTTTTTAGTGCTGTCGGGAAGAATTAATCATAATTGCAATCTATCAGGAGCAATAACAAGATGATCATATACATAATCTATCCCAGAAATTCAGCCTGCCGCGAGGAATTTTTGTAAAGTTAGTGGACTGCGACCGGACGGCTCTTACTTGCTGAATGTCCGTCGTGCCGATGAAGGATTAGGCAAAAATTGTACTAATCTATGCCTGACGTCGTTAAATCTTCATGCAAATGTGACCTTACAAATGGAGGACTGCTCGGGACAAGAGAGCGAAATGAGATCAGAATCTGATGGAATTAACTGTGTATTCTCTAAAAAAAAAATGTTCTCTGCAAACCTTTGGCTAACGTTGGCTTTAGAGATGAGCGAATTAAATCCAACAAAGTGGTTTTTGATCCGAATTTCAGGATAAATTCGACTTGCCGCAAAATCGAATTTCCTTGCGCTTCGTGGTAGCAAATCAATTTAACCTGAAATAGTGTAAAAAAAAAAAAATTATACTGATTTCCTCCATTTGCTCGCGACGGGCCAGCTGCCACCATATTGATTAAAGATCTTGGCCGAAATCCCATGCATAGTGATATATGATGTCACCACGCCGGCCGGCGTGACAACGTCATCTCGGACTGTGAGATAATTCGCACTAGATCTTCAAGCAAGATGGTGGCGGCTGGCCCGTCGCGAGAAAATGGAGGCGGTAAGTATGATTGGAATTTTTTTTCTGTTAATTTTGCAATGTTTTTACTCTCAGATGCCAAGATTATGTTTAAAACGGCATCTGAGGGGTACAATGATGGGGGCGGCGCTCCCCACTGCACCCACTACTACTTACAAAAAACGCGCTTCATGACGAAGTAATTCATCACAAAGTAAATTTGTTTGTAAAATTCAGTGAACCAGCCGAATTTTCCAAAATTTCGCTCATCTTTGTATTAAGCCTTTATTAAGCTTTATACATTAGTTTGTTGCTACATGAAAGCCAAAAACAGGAAGCGTGGCCTGTGCGAATGGATCTTATTAGGGCATTAGATGGATTCTGACTAGGAGTAGTTATGTTAAATGGGGCCATGTCGTAAGCAGCTCTCCACTCACAGAGGGAAGATCCAGAACGGGTGAGTCGGGGAAGTCGGGAGAAGTAACTGTCAGCCAAAAAAGTGTTTGTCTACGGTTATTTAAAGGGGTTTTCCAGGAATTTAATATTGATGGCCTACCATCAGGCGGAGTTCTGACAGCCAACACTGCCACTAATTAGCCATTTAAAGAAGGCGCTGTGCTCCAGTGTGCGCTGCTGTCTCTTCGAAGCAGGGATGCTCAACCTGTGGCCCTCCAGCTGTTGTAAAACTACAACTCCCACCTTGCCCTGCTGTAGGCTGATAGTTGTAGGCTGTCTGGGAAGGCTGGGAGTTGTAGTTTTGCAACAGCTGGAGGGCCGCAGGTTGAGCATGCCTGCTTCAAAGCATACCATGCACAGGGCTGTACGTTGTATAGAGGCTGTGCTTGGTATTGCAGCCAAGGCCCATTCACTTGAAGGCCACGTGACCGATCAACGAGCGTCAATGGTCTAGCACCTGCTGAAGCATTAAAGCCTCTTCAATAGAGATGAGCGAACTTTAAAAAATAGTTCGGCGTTCGGGTTGTCGTAATCGCCGCATCCCGTTATGGATTCCACTACCGTGGACTATCCCGGCATATGGAATCCACGGCTTCCACGAACCCGAACTGTTGAAAAGCCGAAGGACCTGGGGTGACGTCACCATCATGTGATCAGTGCAGGGGGCGTGGCTCAGTACGGGATCAAATATTTAATATTTATAATATATATAATATTTATTTTCTACATCTTATTTGCCCTTGTGTGGTGCAGTTATATGTTCTAAAGCATTTTTTGGCGTGTATTAGTGGGGAAAAAGGGCAAATTAGCCGTTGTGTGGTGAAGTGTGAAAATTACAGCCCTTTTTGGTGTGCATAAGTGGCAGAAGAAAAATATATTTGTTGTTCAGCGGTGCAGTTATATAGTCTAAATCCCTTTTTTGTGTGTATTAGTGGGGAAAAAAAGGGCTTATTAGCCATTGTGTGGTGAAGTGAGAAAATTATAGACTTTTTTGGGGTGTTATAATTTCCTTTTTATTTATGTATTTGATCTAACAGTATGTCAGACATAGAAGTGCCAGGTCCTGCACAGGGGAGTGGCAGAGGCGTAAATGTTTTTGGGGCAGGTAGAGGTCGCAGCAGAGTAAGGAACCGTAGCAGCAGGGGTCACTTTGAGAGGCCTGAGCTCCTAGTGTCAGCTAGCGGTCGTCCTCGGTCATCCACTTCATTCCAAGTGACATCAGACACCCCCAGCCAAGAGTCAGTGGGTTCGTCAAGCACAACCCTTAGTTGGCATGGCCCGGGAGCAGGCCCTGTGCCCTCAGCTGTCCTCAACCTGCCTCCGTCCTTTTCTGTTCCCTCAGCCAGAGACGTATTGTATGCCGTCGGCTCAGCTCCACTATACAGCGAGGACGAGCTACTAGAGGACAGTCAGCAGCTACTGGCAAGCCAAGATGTGGAGGAGACATCCGCCGCATCCTCCACTAGGTGGGCAAGTAGTAATAGGGAGAGTGGCATGGAAGCTGGTGTTGCGAGCTGTCAGGCTCCTGACCCAGAGAAGGTTGAGGAGGACATCAGTGATGTGCAGACAGTTCTCGATGATGATGATGTAGCTGATCACACTTGGGAGCCGGGTGACGAAGGGGCTTCATCATCATTGGGAGAAGAGGGTGGCAGCTTGCCCGTGAGCCAGCGGAGGAGGCAGCAGCGAAGCCAGCAAGTCGCTAGCGGGGCCGTGGAGTCAGCAGGGTGGCAGCAGTGGGAGGTCGGGAGCCAAACGTGCCCGTGGTAGACCACCAGCTTCGCAGGAGCCTATCTGCCCGGGAAGTAGCGGTGGACAGGTTTACAGAGGCAGTGGCGGTAGCAGTCAATCAGTGCGTACTGTTGGGGGTAAAATCACCTACTCTGCGGTGTGGCAGTTTTTCGTTAAGCCGCAGGAGGAGGTGAACATGGCCACATGTAGAATCTGTGGGCAGAAGGTGAAGCGTGGCAAGGGTGCCAATGTTGGCACCACGACCCTGCGTCAACATATGCAGCATCACCATAAAGTGGCCTACAAGAACCGTGGCTCCAATGTGGTGGTCCAGCCTGCCGCAGCAACCACTGCATCACCCAGTGGCACACAGCCAATTTCAGGCAGTCAAGGCTCCACAACCTCAGCCGGAGGGAGCTGTCTGTCCTTCCCTTTCATCTGCTGGTCCTGATGCTCCGGCTCCTCCTACTTCTCGTCAGTCATTCTATCAGCAATTGATCACCGAAGCGATTGCCAAGAGACAACAGTATGCGTGCACTCATTCAACGGTGCAGAAGCTGAACGTGCTCCTCTCCAAGTTGCTGGTGCTGCAGTCCCTCCCTTTCCAAGTGGTGAATTTTGCACCTTTCAGAGAACTGATGGCTTGGGCCAAGCCGAGGTGAAGAGTCCCAAGCCGTCATTTCTTTGCGAAAAAGGCAGTACCAGACCTGCACACACATGTAGAACAGAAGGTGGGCCAGTCCTTGAGCCTGTCGGTGTCTGCCAAAGTGCACGGCAGCACCGACGTGTGGAGATGTAACAACGGTCAGGGACAATACATGTCTTTTACGGCCCACTGGTTGAATGTGGATCCTGCAGAGCCACACCAGCAACTTGGCCAGGTGATGACGCCTCCGCCTCCACGTTGTCATGCCATTGGTGCTGCAACAATGTCCGCCTCTGCCTCTTCATCCATCACCGTGTCCTCAGCCTCCACTGCAGGGACAATTCACAGTGCACCTCTAGCATACCACAGGTGCAGGGCGCGGTGGTGTCACGCTGTTCTGCACCTCGGTTCCCTGGGCAAACTGAGTCACACAGGTGAGGAACTGCTCCGTGTCCTTCATTAAGAAATCGAATCCTTGCTTTCTCCATGACAACTGAAAATCAGAACCATAGTGACCAACAACGGAAGAACATGGTGTCGGCGCTGCATCAAGGGCAGCTGAGCCAATCGCCCTGCATCGCACACGTGTTCGATCTGGTTCTCAAGCGCTTGCTGAAGTATTCCACCCATCTGCAAGACATCCTAAAATTGGCCAGGAAACTTTGCATGCACTTCAGCAACTCGTACATCGCAAAGCACACCCTACTTATGCTGCAGCGGCCAACTTAGGTGGATATGCGACGTTTCCACCCGTTGGAATTGCACCCTCCATATGTTAGAACGACTACACGAACAGAGAAAGGCCATAAACAATTTAACTCATTTCATTATCTTGAGAAAAAAGCCATTGAAAAGCAATTGAAGGTGTTTGCTTAGATTAGATAACCAAACTCAGAAATCTCAGAAAAAAGGAGTGCTAACCATGCTACATCTGTAACTTATATGTCAGCCAGTAGCAGCTCATGCGTGACACCTGCCGTTTGCTTAGGCCCTCTGAGGAGGCCACGTTTTTTTGTCAGTCGCCAGGACTACGGGATTAATTATGTCATTCCACTGTTTCATGTCCTGGAACAGATGCTGGTAAATCTGGCTAGTCAGGGGACTGGCAAAGTGGCGCCTAGATCTCACGGCGACATGAGCCCTGTGGGGGGCGGGGCGTAACTGGAGGAGGAGAAGGAGGAGGACATTGGAGCACAAGCAATGTGTAGTGAAATGGGTGGTTTTTACACACAGGTGACAGGAGAGGAGGAGCAGGACCAGCTAGAGGAGCTACAGGGCGATGAGGAAGATGAGGCAGAGGACCCAGACACACCGTGGCAGTATGCAGTGGAGATGGAGGCAGGGAGTCCCTCCGAGTCACTTGCACAAATGGCCTGATGCATGCTCAGTTGCTTGCGTAGTGACAGCCGAATTTTCACCATTCAGCAGAGGGATGACTTCTGGCTCTCCACCTTATTGGACCCTCACTACCGGTCCAAAATGAGGGCCTTTTTTACACCCGCTGAGAGGGAGGACAAACTGAACTACTATAGAGACATCCTATGTAGTCAGTTGGCCGCTTCCTATCTGCACCATCGTCCATCCTCTCGCAGGTCTGACCGGGGGGGCTCTCTGTGCTCACGTTCCTCTGCCATGGCTGCTGTGGCAGGGTGGGGGGGTAGGAGCAGTTCCAGCTCCATCAGCAGCAACCTGAGTTTAGAGTCGCTGATGAGTAGCTTTCTTCACCTGCCTAGTGAAGAAACTACTCACTAGCAGCAGCAGCAGGTAGACCTGGAGCAGGACCTGAACCATCAGGTGGTGGCATACTTGTACAGCACCCTGCCACCCCACATTGAAGATCTGCTGGACTACTGGGCAGCCAAACTGGATTTGTGTCCGCAACTGGCAGAGTTTGCCCTAAAAAAGCTGTCCTGCCCGGCCAGTAGTGTGGCATCAGAGCAGGTGTTTAGTGCGGCAGGGACCACAGTTACCCCAAGAACAACTCGCCTGTCCACCCAAAATGTGGAGAGACTGACCTTTGTCAAGATGAATCAGGTGTCGATTAGCCAGGATTTCCACCCACCAATGCCTGATGCATCAGATTAGATCATCCATGCTGCCTTACCCAAACCTTGACAAAAGAGACCGGTTTCTTCTGGCTACCTGCCTCAGCTACAATTCTGATGCTGCCATCTGCCTGATGCCACACATCTGATGCAAAGTTCTCCTTCTTACACCCACCATCGTCAGCGGGTACTATTATTGCCACCCACCTCCACACTCTGTCACTGGGTCCCTCTGTGACCTCCTGATGCTGCTGACACCTCCACACTCTTTCACCGGGTAAATCTGTGGTTTCCTGATGCTACTTCCACACTATGTCACCTTGCCACTCTGTGGCCTCCTGATGCTGCTGCCACCTCCACACTCTGGATGGATACCTGGCTTAGGTTTTCCCCGTCACATCCTTAAAGCTTGTAAAAAAGCGGGATCTTGACATAGGGGCCACTTAATATAGTGGATTTGGTGAACTCTGTAATGAAGACACCCCTTTGCTCGGTTTTCCTTCCTTTGAGGGATATCTGGTTTCATTGTGTTGTAGACCCATAACTGGGGCTCCACATTCATTTTGCATATTCCTGTTTCCCAGGGAGCTTTGCACTTCAGATTGCTGTGTTGAGACTCTTAAGTGAGGCTCTGCGGTGTTTTTTGTAGCTGGTCTCCCTGAGATAACTATTGTTGTGTTTGAGTAGTCTCCGAGGCATTGCTCCCGGTTAGCCAGAATCCTACTCCACACTGATGAGGGGGCAACACCCCGAAACAGCTGTCTGTGGATGGATACCTGGCTTAGGTTTTCCCCGTCACATCCTTAAAGCTTGTAAAAAAGCAGGATCTTGACATAGGAGCCACTTAATATGGTGGATTTGGTGATCTCTGTAATGGAGACACCCCTTTGCTCGGTTTTCCTTCCTTTGAGGGATATCTGGCTTTCATTGTGTTGTAAACCCATAACTGGGGTTCCACATTTATTTTGCATATTCCTGTTTCCCAGGGAGCTTTGCACTTCGGATTGCTGTGTTGAGACTCTTAAGTGAGGCTCCGCAGTGTTTTTTGTAGCTGGTCTCCCTGAGATCAGCTATTGTTGTGTTTGACCTCCACACTCTGTCACCCGGTCACTCTGTGGTTTCCTGATGCTACTTCCACACTACGTCACCTTGCCACTCTGTGGCTTCCTGATGCTGCTGCCACCTCCACACTCTTTCACCGGGTCAATCTGTGGTCTCATCATGATGCTGCCACCTCCACACTATGTCACCTTGCCACTCTGTGGTCTCCTTATGCTTCTGCCACCTCCACGCTATGTCACCTGGCCACTCTCTAGCCTCCTAATGCTGCTGCCACCTCTACACTGTCACCAGGCCAGTCTGTGGTCTCCTCATGCTGCTGCCACTTCCACACTATGCCACCTTGCCACCCTGTAGTCTCCTCATGCTGCTGCCACCTCCACACTATGTCACCTTGCAACTCTGTGGTCTCCACATGCTGCTGCCACCTCTACACTATGTCACCTTGCCACTCTGTAGTCTCTTCATGCTGCTGCCACCTCCACACTATGTCACCTGGCCACTCTGTGGTCTCCTGATGCTGCTGTCACCTCCACACTATGTCACCTTGCCACTCTGTGGTCTCCTCATGCTGCTGCCACTTCCACACTATGCCACCTTGCACACCCTGTAGTCTCGTCACCTCCACACTATGTCACCTTGCCACTCTGTGGTCTCCTCATGCTGCTGCCACTTCCACACTATGCCACCTTGCACACCCTGTAGTCTCCTCATGCTGCTGCCACCTCCACACTATGTCACCTTGCAACTCTGTGGTCTCCACATGCTGCTGCCACCTCTACACTATGTCACCTTGCCACTCTGTAGTCTCTTCATGCTGCTGCCACCTCCACACTATGTCACCTGGCCACTCTGTGGTCTCCTGATGCTGCTGTCACCTCCACACTATGTCACCTTGCCACTCTGTGGTCTCCTCATGCTGCTGCCACCTCCACACTATGTCTCCAGTCCTTACCACTCTGTGGTCTCCTGATGCTGCCGTCACCTCCACACTATGTCACGCTGCCACTCTGTGGTCTCCACATGATGCTGCCACCTCTAAACTATGTCACCTTGCCAATTAGCTGACGACGGTGTAAAAGAGTTCATACTTGAGTTATTTGGTCAGTTTTGACCCCGTGACTTCCCAAATAAGTGAAGTGTGCAGTGATTCTAAGAGCCACGCCTGTCATCTGCCTGTCATACTGACTCACAGTCATACAGACTCACTCACATGACCATCTAGAGGACCTATTTAAACAGGTAACCTGCTGGCCACAGGTTGCCTGTGATTGGTCTTACTTCATATCTAGTAATTCCTGTATGTGCGACTTCGATCTTTTGACGTCGGTTTGTATTTGACTCTGACCTGGTTCTACCTCCAGTATTGACGCAATCTCTTGACTCCTGACCTCGGCTTGTATTTGACCCTGACCTGGTGTTACCCCTGGTACTGACGCGACCTCTTGGCTTTTGACCTCGGCTTGTACTCACTTGGCATTATAGTTTATTGTGTGCTTGTGTACCCTCCTTTCCTTGACCTTGGCCCATTGCTTCTATTGCTATTCTATGCCAGCCTGGGAAGCCTTGCTTCTGTGTGATCTGTCTCACTATTTTGTACTCTCTGTGTTGTTCCTTTCGTTAGCCCCCTGCACGTACGTAAGCTAGAGACTGCTGACCAGTTGTACGCCGTTGGTTAGGACGGACCTTGCAAGTAGGTAGGGATAGAGGTGTGGGTGGAGTTTAGGGCTGCACTCATCCCTACCTTGCGTGACAGCATGTTACTGCAAGGCACAGTGTTCTACACCACTATAAAGGCTCTCTGCAGCCAGGAAATAGACGTTTTTTAACGTAATTCGCCGCAGACAAATTCGGATCGAACCGAATTTGTTCAAAAAATTTGCCGAACTGGCCAAATCGAATTTTTGAACAATTCTCTCATCTCTAGTTGGTCGGTAAAGAGTTACCTTCCAAGCCTTCACACTGAGATAGGGCCACCAAGTGGGAAGAATATGATTTATGCAGCAGCCCCTTTCCTCCTGTGTGATGCTACCAGAGACGGTACACAGCATTGAGGCAGGATATGATAAGAAAGGATAGGAAATTGCTATGGAAAGGATTGTTATGAGTTGGAAATCATATGGAATATATAAGGAGAGAATAGCGTATGGTGTAGAGAAAATATTATAGGTAGAGATAGAGATTTGACGTAGAATTAGTAGGATATAGTATAGTAGACAGACTAGGCTATGAGAGGGTATATGATTAGACAGGATAGACAATGTATCAGATAGAACACTAAATGTTATATGTAAGAGAATAGCATAGGGCAGGATAGAAAATGTTATACAGTATGTAGAGATAGAGTTGGATGGGATATGGAATTAGTTGGGTACAGTATAGGAGAAAGGCTTGGCTATGGGAAGGTATATGATTAGATAGGATAGGCATTGGATCAGATAGAACACCAGATGTAATATATAAGGAGAGAATAGCGTAGGGCAGGATAGAAAATGGTATATGTAGTGTGGTAATGTGTACAGTATAGTGCTGGAAGGCGTGTATATCCCATCCAGATACCTCAGCTGGCTGAGATAACTGAAATCCAGAAAGCTGCAATGGTTTCAGCAAAGTGTAGTTTGCTAAGACAGGTTTGTCCAGATTCTGGTCTGGGCTGGATTTTATTTGGACTGGTGGGTAGGTTTGGTAGTGGGACCTGCCAGTCCACAATCTTCCAGTACACGCATTTCCTTTAGCTGAGCAGATCACAGGTAAGGCCTGCTGAGATAATCACGGAGGGATAAAACAACCCTCTATGTATGACTGTGAGAGAGGATTTGGAAAAGAAAGCCTTCAGAGGCTCTGTGTGGTTCCAGCCAGGAGGGCTGTGGGGCCATGAGGCTGCGTGAAAACCTGAGTTTTGGGGGATGCAGCGATGCCTGAGGAGAGAGGTGTCACACGATCAGAGTCGGGAGGACTCTTGGACCATAAACCCCCAAGAAACTCGTGTGATCACAGCTAAGAGGCTGCTGGACGAATAAAGCGAGAATAGAGTAGGGCATGATAGAAAATGTTATACGGTATGTAGAGATAGAGTTGGATGGGATATGGAATTAGTAGGGTATAGTATAGGAGGCAGGCTTGGCTATGGGAAGGTATATGATTAGATAAGATATGGTATGCTAGGCCCTGGATTAGATAGAGCATCAGATAGAATCTATAAGGAAAATAGCGTTAGAAAATGTTATAAGTAGAGATAGAGTGGGATAGGATATGGAATTGGTAGGACATAATATAGGAGACAGCTAAGACTAAGGAAAAGTATAAGATTAGACAGAATAAGCATTGGATCAGATAGAGCACCAGAAGAAATACATAAGGAGAGAATAGCGTAGGGTAGGATACTGGCAGTATCAGGGCCACATTCACATCTAATGCATCTCTAGGCACTGTGATTAACTATTCCCCATTTAATCTTCTGTTTCCTTCTCTTAAAGGGGTTGTCTGGTTTTAGAGCTGAACCCGAACATATCCCCATTTTCACCCAGGCAGCCCCTCTGATATGATCTCCCTTGCGCAGCACTGGGCACGATTGGGATGGTAGAAAGGAATGAGTGAGTAGATGTAGAGGGATGCAGCACTGTGGGGAGCTTTTTGGGGAAAAATTAGCTGTTTAAATTGAGTCCTATACAGTATGGGCAACCAGTGCAATGACTGGCACAGGGTGGAGGCATCCAAGTGAGAGTTGGACAGATGGATGAGCCTAGTACTGCATTAAGAATAAATTACACATGGGACCACTCTGGGTTTAAGGGGTTCTCCGGGAATGATTTAAAATGGCTGCGTGAAACCTATCCTAGAATGCAAGCAGGACTGGACGCCACCACGTGCAGAGCTGCCTAGGTGGGATGAGGGTGCAGGACCTCATTATACACTATGCTGCACTTGCATATGCTACATATAGGTGAGTGTTCCTGTTAGGCTGCTCAGCCATGATGTCATATCATAGGCAGAATCACAAAATTACTATTTATTGTAGTACAGTGCAATGTGTAGTGAGGCTCATCCCCTTATCCACCTAGGCAGCTCTGCCAGTGGTGGCAACCAGTCCTGCTCATATTCTAGGACAGGTTCTTGACAGCCATTTTAAATCATTCCCGGAGAACCCCTTAAAGTAGTTAAATTCCCGAGTAGGATCGCTATAGTCAGGGCAGCTCTACCACTGTAGGTAGGGACTCTGTAACCAAAGGGTTGTTGCAGGACAAGTCCACCACTTCTTGCTGAACCACAAGAACAGACTACGGGAGTTTGTAACTGGCTTCAGTTCCATCAGACAAATCCAAAAAACCTTACAAACAACATCACAGATTTTCTGGATTTTTATCTTTGGTAAAGCCACTAGTTATCAGTCTTATTAGATGAGTGGCAATACGATATAGCGCTATTATATCATGGGATCTGGCTGGTTGTATCTACAGCAGGAAATATTATATTCAATATCAGACGATAGGAAAATGCTCCAAAACAAACCCAAGCAGATTGACTTTTCCCGCAGACAGTACAGTTTGATTGCTTAATTTGCTGCAAATCAGTGTCCATTAGTTTAAAGCACCGGGTGATTTTTAGCAAATAATCAGTTTGTCAGCCACAGAGCGAGATAAAATGCGCTATTTACAATGGGTCCTGCGCCGGCGTGATACCCATTAGCATTTTCAATGATGTGAAGGAACGGTTGCCTTTGATTAGGCGTCTCTTCAGCTGATTCTCTTTTGTTTTGGTAAAGTGCATTCACAATACATTTTTAATTGGCTGAGCAATAGGAACTTTCTCTAATTTGCTTCAGTGCGAAACGATGAAAGGCGAGAGCGCGAAATGTATGCAGAGGAGATATTGTAAGTGTCAGACAAACTAGAAGTATGAACGGACTGGTAAATTATTCTATATTCTCCCGGGTTAAGTGCCATATGTCAGCCCTTATCAAAATCACTGATAGATAAAGCTATGGATACTGGGATAGATAAAACATTTAGTATGGATTATATTTACAGAAGATAACATAACAGTGGTGATAGATAGATAGATAGATAGATAGATAGATAGATAGATAGATAGATATATAGATAGATAGATAGAGATATGAGATAGATAGATAGATAGATAGATAGCTATGAGATAGATAGATAGATAGATAGATAGATAGATAGATAGATATGAGATGGATAGATAGATAGATAGATAGATAGATATGAGATAGATAATAGATAGATATTAGATAGATAGATAGATAGATAGATAGATATGATATAGATAGATAGATAGATAGATAGATAGATATGAGATAGATAGATGGATATATAGATATGAGATATATATATAGATAGATGATATGAGATAGATAGATAGATAGATAGATAGCTATGAGATAGATAGATAGATAGATAGATAGATAGATAGATAGATAGATAGATAGATATGAGATAGATAGATAGATAGATAGATAGATAGATAGCTATGAGATAGATAGATAGATAGATAGATAGATAGATAGATATGAGATAGATAATAGATAGATATTAGATAGATAGATAGATAGATAGATAGATAGATAGATAGATAGAGCGAGCTATGGCATAGCTAGTTTTTATTCATTTATTTATTTTACTCACTTATATAGCGCTACTATATTCCGCAGAACTTTACAGACTTTGGCATCACTCTGTCTCCAATGGGGCTCATAATCTAAGGTGATAAACAGCTAAACTTGATGGTTAAGGCTAAGTTCACATCAGCGTTCAGCCTTTCCATTCTTCTGCTCCGTTATAGAAGCAGGAGGTCGGAAAGGACGGATTTGGGACATAGATGAGCTGAATGGAGCCTAGAGACCCCATAGACTATAATTAGTGTTGAGCGCGAATATTCGAAAAGCGAATTTTTTTAGCGAATATCGGCACTTCGCTAATTCGCGAATATTTCGAATATAGCGCTATAAATTCGCTATTTCGAATATTCGTTTTTTTTTTTTTTTAGTTATATTTTTTTCTTTCCTACTTCCCAAAAGTAGTTCTTACCTGTCCTGAGGATTCCTGGCTTCCTGGCTGCTCTAGTCAGTGCCCGTTGCCGCTTCTGCCGACTTCCGTGCTCATGTGGAGCGTCCCCATCCATGGGAGAATCTCCATATACTAAAATGTACTGTCGGATTTGAGGAATTACGTTGAAATCGCAATGCGATTAATTCAAGTTATATTAATCGCATTGCGATTACAACTTAGCACTGCTATCTTACATAGGCTAGAATTAACGAATATGGAGTATAGCTAATGCTATGCACTAGCAGTGCTAAGTTGAAATCGCAATGCGAATACTTTAAGTTAAATTAATCGCATTGCGATTTCAACTTAGCACTGCTGCTATATTCCATATTCGTTAACTTCGTTAATTCTAGCAAGCTGACCCATTATAAACCCAGCTCTAAGTTGAAATCGCAATGCGTTAATATAACTTGAATTAATCGCATTGCGATTTCAACGTAATTCCTCAAATCCGACAGTACATTTTAGTATATGGAGACGTTCCCATGGTGATGGGGACGCTCCATGAGCACAGAAGTTATGGTTGGCTTGGTAGAATTAGCGAATAGCGAATATGACGAATGTATTCGTCATATTCCTCAAAACGAAGATAACGAGTATTCTACATCTTCGTTTTAGCTACCTATTCGTCTCGTCATCGTCAACTTAGCTATTAGCTAATTCTAGCAATCAAATAGGAAGGTTGACTTACCAGACAGCTGTGTTAAATTCGCTATGCGTTTTTTTTTTTTAATACAATAATTATATTACTTGATAAAATTATTATAAGTATTCTATTTATTAAAAAAAAAAAAATCGCATAGCGAATTTAACACAGCTGTCTCTATAGTCAACCTTCCTATTTGATTGCTAGAATTAGCGAAGTTGACGAATAGGTAGCTAAAACGAAGATGTAGAATACTTCGTTATCTTCGTTTTGAGGAATAGACGAATACATTCGTCATATTCGTCATCCTCGCTAATTCTAGATATGAAACCAATAGGAAAGTAGCCTTAAGTACAAATCGCAATATGCGATTATTTAAATCGCATGTTAATCGCGATAACTAGAAAAAATGACGAATATTCGATTTCGACGAATATGAAACGAATATTCATTCGAATATTCGCGAATTTCGTCGAAATCGAATATGGCACCTGCCGCTCATCACTAACTATAATAGGGTCCATAAGGTTTCCGCTTAGAGGAAGATTTTTGAAGTGAAGACAAAAGTCCTGCATGCACTACTTTTGTCTCCTCTTCAAAAATCTTCCGCTGAGCGTAAACCTAACGGACCCCATTATAGTCTGTGGGGTCTCTAGGCTCCATTCAGCTCAGTTATGTGCCGAATCTGGCTGAACGCTGATGTGAACTCAGCCTTACGTGTTAAGTAAAGAATGGCAAGAAAAAAATAACTAACTTTTCAATGGATTTCAGTGGCTTCTGTCATAAGATAACCAAGGTAACATTGTTCCATGTGTTATCAGAGTCAATTTTAGCTCGGCTACATCTGTATTACTCCAGACATGGAAGTACTACCATTTTGTATATAGTTTGTATTGTTTTATATTTTATATATATATTGTATTATATGGCACTATCTACTAGTAAGACATGGATGGGGGCTACTCACCCTGTTCCTCCCCTTTTGGTAGGAGTGAGATGGTCCTGCTTTCTGCCAGGAAGGGGAGTTCCTGTGAGGACTTAGTGAGGAGAGAAGCACAAGTCAGAGCTCCTGCTCCTGGAAAACATTCTCCAGAGAGATCACTCTTTATTCTGCCATAAGTGAATCCTTGAGAAGATAGATGGCAGAGTGAACTTCTATAACCAGCATCTACAGACACTACTGTGTGGCGCGGGACTATGGCTAAAGCACTCATCACCAGACTACCACTAGCCCACTACATAGTGCTAAACTGCAGCCAACCAAACTGCCTCCATATACTTAATGGTGCCACAGAACTGCACATAGAACCTGCTGCTAATAAATGTATTTGAAGTTCTATGTTGCAATTCGTTAAAAAGACTTTGTTACTAGAGTTGAGCGAACACCAGGAAGTTCGGGTTCGCCAGGTTCGGCCGAACTTCGTCGCAAAGTTCGAGTTCGGGACCCGAACTTGACCCCGAACCCCATTGAAGGCAATGGGGACCTGAACTTTGGGGCACTAAAATGGCTCTGAAAAAGTAATGGAAAGGGCTAGAGGGCTGCAAAAAGAAGCAAAATGGGGGTAAGAGCATGACAAGTGCCCTGCAAACAAATGTGGATAGGGAAATGACTTAAAATAACGTAAAATACATAAAAATTAAAAATAATAATCTTGAACTAGGAGGAGGAGGTCCATATGGAGTAGCAGGTTGAGGAGGCGGTGGACGTGGCGGTGGAAGTGGTGGTGGAGGAGGTAGTCACCAACAACACAGTTTTGTTTTTGTTTTTTTGTTTTTTTTTAAATTTGAGTAGACCCCAAAACATTGGGAAATATAGAAAAGAAAACAAAGAGTAAGTGTGCCGGAGTATAACAAAGGCTGGGTGAGGCCGGTATACATGTCTATTCTGCACAAGGTACGGACAAGTCCTGCAGGATCCATGCCTGGTTCATTTTAATGAACGTGAGCTTGTCCACATTGGCTGTGGACAGGCGGCTGCGCTTGTCAGTGATAACGCCCCCTGCCATGCTAAATACATGTTCAGACAATACACTGGCTACAGGGCAGGCCAGCACCTTCAAGGCGTAAAGAGCAAGCTCAGGCCATGTGCCCAATTTGAAGACCCAGAAGTTAAATGGAGCAGACCCATCAGTCAGTATGTGTAGGCGTGTGCACATGTACTGTTCCACCATGTTGCTGAAATGCTGCCTTCTGCTAAGACGTTCCATATCAGCTACTGGTGCTGGTTGTTGTGGCGTGCTGACAAAGCTTTTTCACATTTTGGCCATGCCAACCCTGCCTTCTGAGGTGCTGGCGGTGCCCCAACTGTGTTGGCGACTTCTTCCTCCTCCTCTGCCTTTGCCTTGTGCTTCCACTGAGGCCCCCAGTAAGGTATGCAGGGCAGGGGTAGTTTGAAAGAAAAAAGGGGTCATTGAGCGTCCCCATCATTGCCCCGCTGAAGGATTATTTTGAAAGTGTGTAGAAGCCACACGGGGCCCCCACGCTGTAGATTTATCAAGGAGACATCATGGAGATTTTACAGCATATAACTACAGCACCCAACAATGTAAAGGCCGATGAATTTACAGAATATATTTTCAGTCAGGTATGCAGTGCAGGGGCACATTGAAAGAAAGAAGGGGTACAGATCACCCAACAATCTAAAAGCTGCCGCATTTACAGAATATATTTCCCTGTCAGGTATGCAGTGCAGCAGGAACACGCCCTCCAAGCCACTTGTGAATGTGTGGCCTGATAACCGTGGAAATGTCCACCCACAATCTAAGAACTGGATCTACTGATTATATTTCACCCTCAGAAATACAGTGTAGGCCGCAAACGTACTTTTTTGCAAAATAAATGTTATTTGTCCCCCGAGAATCTAATAGATGGATTTACTGAATTGATTTCACTGTCAGATATGCAGCACAGGGGTAGTTTACAGAAAAGAATGTGAATATGTCACCCCCTGGGTCCCTGAACTCACAGCCGGATTACCTACATTATTTTCCCTTCCCCTGGCACATATGCAGTGCAGGTGCTCTGCTCTTTCACAAAATGGCATCCGACGCCTGCCTAACTAACAAACGGATTAAAACCTATTTTTCTGTGTCACTGGCCTCAGGACAGGGTGCAAAAATGTTGCATTGCACCCACAAAAAGAAAAATAGCTGTAGATCGCAGACTTAACACCAAGCTCTGATATCAGATTTTTTCCTAATCTCGCCCTCACAGCAGCAGCATCCTATCCATACCTTAAGAGCTGACGTGACGTACGGCGCTACGTGACTCCAGCTTATATAGAGGCTGGGTCACATGCTGCACTGGCCAATCACAGCCATGCCATTAGTAGGCATGGCTGTGATGGCTTCTTAGGGCGCACATCTTAAACGCTTGCTGATTGGCTGCCCTGCAGTCTTTCAACAAGCTTTATTAAACGGCCGAACACCGAACTCCAAATCCGAACTTTTCCGGAAATGTTCCGGTTCGGGTCTGGGTACCAAAAACCCCAAAGTCCAGTACGAACCCGAACTTTACAGTTCGGGTTCGCTTAACACTATTTGTTACATTTGATTCTGGCCTCATTCTTCAGTACTACATTTCCACTGCATTGATCCCCAGGGGGCAATGTCCTGAGGGAGTATACTGTGATGCTACACTTCATCGGGGCTACTACCACTCCCATCCTCTGCACAGGATCCTCTGGGGCTTGCTGCAGATATGTAGATAGATAAATGATAGATAGATAGATCGATATGAGATAGATAGATAGATCGATATGAGATAGATAGATAGATAGATAGATAGATAGATAGATAGATAGATAGATAGATGATAGATAGATAGATCGATATGAGATAGATAGATAGATAGACACTCTGTGTCTGTCATAGTTTCAGTGCTCTGGCAGCAGTGTCAGTGTCCTGTGCCTATTAGGGCTTGCATTCGTTAAACTTCTGCACATGGCAATAGGTCTCTATAGATCCTGCCAGGTCTTATAGTCTGCTTGATCCTTGCCTGCCTGTGGACCATCTTCTGCCTGACTCTTGGACTCTGATGCTGTGACCCTGTGCCACCTGCCCAGACCTTTGGACTGTTTGTCGAATTTGCACAAACTTTGCCAGCCCCGACCTTTGCTTGTTCCCTGATTCTGTATATTGCCTGATCCCATGGTGCCCTGCAATAGTGTCTCTAAGCCCCTTGGGTCAGGTGCCAACTACACTAGGATTATTCCAAGAGGTAGTGGTCTGGTGGTTCCCCTGCAGCGAAGACCAGATCCCTGTATAGCAGTTAAAGCGTGAAAAATAGGGAGCCGTCAGGATAAAGCCTTTAGGGATAGCCCAAAGTCAAACAGGTTAATTGGCACATTGGGTCTACAGCCACTGCCCATAACAGATGAATGATAGACAGACAGATAGATATGAGATAGATAGATAGATAGATAGATAGATAGATAGATAGATAGATAGATACTGTAGATGTGTAAAAACTCTTCCAGAAATCTTGTCCAGGAAATGTTCAATGTGAAGATTAGAAGCATTTATTCCAAAACTAAACTGCCAAAAACATCTTCAGATCCAGTGTCCTGTGATACAGTGTACTCCTTATACTCTTATTACTCGCTGGCCTGATTTCTCCTCTATCCCCTACAACCATGATAAACATCCATGTTAAAAATAACATTCTCATTTGCTTTGCTTCCAGCTCTGACTTGCTTGTAATACTTGAGCAGTCAGCTTCTCCCGGTATTGTCCCAAAAAAAAAAAATGAGGATACTACAAGAATCCGAAGCACAGGATCCTGTGAAGAACAGAGTCAAATTGGCGATTTCTTGAAGGCCACATAAAAGATACTGCTATAAACCTGATAGATTCCACATGGCACATACACTCGTCTAATTGGCAAATAATGAAACTGAAAGAGTTGCCTACAAATCTACGGCTGATTAAATATGACATGGTCCGTGATTACTACCCGTCCAGAAAAAAAAAAAAGCCGGGTTATTTTTAGAAATTTCCATCAGTTTGTGTCTTATGAGCAACACTGTAAGAATAAATAATTTTCATGGACGCTTCACAAATAATAATCGATTAAGTTTAATTAATTGCTGTTTTCATCTCGGACATAATAGCTGTCAGGATGCGTTTAGATCTGTCCTCGTCAACATCCCAATGCATATGTTTTTTTGTTTTTTTCTTTTGGAAAGGGATGAACACCCCTACAGACAGACCTTCATCTCTGTGGAACACAAGTCTTAAAGGGTTAAATGGGTATCAAAAAGGGTTGCACAGCTGAGAGTAAGACCTCCGTGTCCCTGACGACATCCATGACAAGATGGTCAGTGGTTCATCTGTGAGATGTCTGAGAAGGATCCGTGTTTGGTCCGTGTGTCAGTTTTTTGCCCTCCGTGTGTCATCCATACTTCACAGACACTGCTAGGCTGAAAATTAATTTACAGAGTATCTCCCACCAATGATCGGTGAAAACCACGGATCAAACACCGGTTTGTTTGTAGTTTTCATGGACCCATAAACTATAATGTGCATGAAGGATCCAAAATCATAGATAAAAATAGGGCAGGCTTCCATAGGGTCACCACAGATCCACATTCCGTGGAAAACCATAGATGTGTGAATACACACATTGAAGTCCTTGAAGACCACAATTCACTGGTGTGTGAAAGTGGCCTAAGGCTTTATTCATACTTTTTGCTTAAAAAAAAAAAGGTATGCGTCAGGATTCATTGATTTCTACCTCTGAGGCACATCCCGGACATATGCCACCATATACATTAGGTGTACTATGGAATATGGTGGCCAAATAAGAAGTTCTAGTAAAAGAGAAACTATTTTCTGGGATTCTAAGAGGCCTAGCATACAGTCAACTGACCCTGCAACTGCTGGAAAAAGGTCCTAGTCCGTGGGTTGTGGTTTTCCCGAAAGGTTTAACAATCTATTACTCAAACTCTGCTGTCTCTGCTTGCCAGCCCGTAGATGTCTTCCTGAAGCCAATACAATCTCAAGTCCTCCGACTGTAGCAATCTGGGTGGTATAGTAGATGTTCGTCAATAATATTGTTAATTTGTCATGATAGCACCTCGTCTGTTACTTCTTAATTCCCACTTATTTAAGTCCTTGTTGACATTGCCAGTAAAGATGAGCGAATCGAAGCTGATGAAGTGGATTTTGTTACGAATTTCAGGAAAAATTCAATTCGCAACTAATGCAAATTTTCTTGCGCTTCATGGTAACGAACAGAAATTTTTCATAAAATTGTGGCTACACGTGTGAGGACATGGGGCAAGGAAATCTGGGAAGGCGGGATCACCCATAATGCCATGCATTCAGCCAATCAGCAGCCAGCCAGCCCTGTGATGTCACAGCCCTTTAAATACGGTGGCCATCTTGGATTCAGACAGACATTTTCCAGCATTCTGAGTGCAGGGACAGATGTGAGAAGGCTCTAGGAACCGCAATAGGAAAAACCTCATTTAAAAAAAAAAAAATATTATTTAGAAGTGAAGGGAAATGATAGGGAGGAATCATTTCACAGCATCTTAGAGAGACGTCAGAAGATGTCAGAAGGCGCTAGGGACAGTGCTAGAAAAGCGATTTACAAGTGCAGAGAAAGATTATTTGGGGATCCAAATAGCCATTATACAGCTCTATCATTCCAGCCATTTTTTTTTGCTATTGGGGTGCAAGTGTTATGTTGAAAACCGTTTAGTGGCCTATTTCAGTACAAAAAGAAAAATATATCCGCACTTCACTGTTGCAGTTATTTGTGGTGAAAGCATTTAGTTGCCTATTTCAGTACAGAAAAAAATATATATACGCATTTCACTGTTGGTTATTTGTGGTGAAAGCGTTTAGTGGATTATTTCAGTACAAAAAGAAAAATATATTTTCAGTTTACTTCTGCAGTTATGTGTTGAAAGCGTTTAGTGGCCTATTTCAGTACAGAAAGAAAAATATATACGCACTTCACTGTGGCCGTTATTTATGGTGAAAGTCTTTAGTGGCCTATTTCAGTACAAAAAGAAAAATATACCGTATATACTCGAGTATAAGCCGACCCGAGTATAAGCCGACCCCCCTAATTTTACCCCAAAAAAATTGGGAAAAGTAGTGACTCGAGTATAAGCCGAGGTGGAAATGGATGTCACTGTTATGGGGGATCTGTGGATGACGCACTGTTATGGGGGGATCTGTGGATGACGCACTGTTATGGGGGGATCTGTGAATGACGCACTGTTATGGGGGGATCTGTGGATGACGCACTGTTATGGGGGGGATCTGTGGATGACGCACTGTTATGGGGGGATCTGTGGATGACGCACTGTTATGGGAGGATCTGTGGATGACGCACTGTTATGGGGGATCTGTGGATGACACTGTTATGGGATGGGGGCTGTGGATGGCACTTATGGGATGAGGGGATGTGGATGACACTATTATGGGATGGGGGCTGTGGATGGCACTTATGGGATGGGGGCTGTGGATGGCATCCACAGATCCCCCATCCTATAACAGTGCCATCCACATCCCCCATCCCATAACAGTGCCATCCACATCCCCCATCCCATAACAGTGCCATCCACATCCCCTCATCCCATAACAGTGCCATCCACATCCCCCCCATCCCCTATTACCGCTCATGTATAGTTTTTAAATTCGATTATTCTATACAGTTATTCTTACTATAATTCTTGCCCCTCTGTACTTCATCACATGCGGCAGTCGGGCAGTGAATACTTCAGGCCGGGCGGGATAGCGAGCGCAGTGTGACTGACGTCACGTGCCTGCGCCGCCTGCTTCATTCATAAAGCAGGCCGGGCAGGCACGTGACATCAGCAAGTCACGCTGCTCGTCCGCCCGGCCTGAAGTATTCACTGCCCGACTGCCGCATGTGATGAACTACAGAGGGGGCAAGAATTATAGTAAGAATAACTGTATAGTATAATCGAATTTAAAAACTATACATGAGCGGTGGGGCCGGAGCGCAGTGAGCGCATCGGCCCTGCCGCAAATGCCCGCCCCCAGCTCCTCCCCCCGCTCCTCCTCCCACTCCGCTCTTCAGATTTTTAATTTATGACTCGAGTATAAGCCGAGTTCGGTTTTTTCGGCACAAATTTTGTGCCGAAAAACTCGGCTTATACTCGAGTATATACGGTATATGGATTTTACTGTTGCAGTTATTTGTGGTGAAAGAGTTTAGTGGCCTATTTTAGTACAGAAAGAAAAATATATACGCACTTCACTATGGCAGTTATTTGTGGTGAAAGCGTTTAGTGAATGATTTCAGTACAAAAAGAAAAATATATTCTCAGTCCACTTCTGCAGTTTTGTGTGTTGAAAGCGTTTAGTGGGCTATTTCAGTACAGAAGGAAAAATATATACGGACTTCACTGTGGCAGTTATTTGTGGTGAAAGCGTTTAGTGGCCTATTTCAGTACAAATAGAAGAACATATACGGATTTCACTGTTGCAGTTGTTTGTGGTGAAAGAGTTTAGTGGCCTATGTCTGTACAGAAAGAAAAATATATACGCACTTCACTGTTGCAGTTATTTGTAGTAAAAGCTTTTAGTGGCCTATTTCAGTGGTGTTTTAATTTGCTTTTAATTTATTTAGTTAAGCTAAAAGTATGTCAGAAGAGTAGCAGAGGCCTAAATGTTTTTGGCGCAGACAGAGGTCACAGTAGAGTAAAGGGGCGTGGCAGCAGGATTTGCAGCGATTGGCCTGAGCTGCTTGTGTCATCTAGCGGTCGTGTCTTGACCAGCAACCCAGCGGTTCTTGATTGGTTAACTCGTCATCCACTTTAGCCCAAGTGCCATCAGACACCCCCAGCCAAGAGTCGGTGGGTTCGTCAGACACGACCCTTAGTTGGCATGGCCTGGGAGGAGGCCCTTTGTCATCAGCCACAGAAGTATTATATGCTGTGGGCTCAGCTCCACTATAGAATGAGGACGAACTACTTGAGGACAGTCAGCAGCTACTGCCCAACCAAGATCTGGAGGTGACATCCGCTGCTTCCTCCGCTAGGCCGGCAAGTAGTAATGAGGAGAGTTGCGTGGGAGGTGGTGTTGCGAGCAGTCAGGCTCCTGACCCAGAGACTGTGGAGGAGGACATCAGTGACGTGCAGACACTACTCGATGATAATAAAGCCGATCGCACTTGGGAGCCGGTTGCAGAAGGGGCTTCATCATCATCAGGAGAAGAGGGTGGCAGCTTTCCCGTGAGGCAGCGGCTGAGCCAGCAAGGTGGTAGCATGGGTGGGAGTCAGTAGGGTGGAAGCAGTAGAAGGTCGGGAGCCAAACGTGCCCGGGGTAGACCACCTGCTTCACAGCACCCTACCTGCCTGGGAAGTAGTGGCGCAGGGGTTCATGGAGGTAGCGGCGGTAGCAGTCAGTCAGTGCGGACTGTTGGGGGGGAAATTGCATGCTGGGAGTTGTAGTTTTACAGCAGCTGGAGTGCTGAAGATTGCTGATATAGACCGTTGTAGCAGAGATAATGTGAAACCATTGTAGCAGAGTTGATTCAGCAGAGGTACTGGAGAATATTGTAGCAGAGTAGATGCAGCAGAGATACTGGAGACCATTGTAGCAGAGTTGATGCAGCAGAGATACTGGAGACCATTGTAGCAGAGTTTATGGAGGCTGGTAGAAGAATTTACGGAATACTGAAGACAGAGTGGCAAGTGCACAGGAACACCGGGTAAGAAGCTGAATATTCAGACAACATTGTACAAATCACCCAGTGAGATGATATCATCAGTGCCATCAGTGACATTCAGGAGAAAAAAATCAGCCGGCTGGAGGAGGAGTGGAGCAATGTGATGCATGGGGTCGGATCCAGGGCATGTGAATAAGGCAATGGCAACACAAAAATATGTGTGACTTGTCTGCACTGCAACTTACTGTCTCACAACTATTTTAGAACTGTGATTTGGATGTGAAAACACAACCCAAGTTGTTGCCCGTGACTTCCATAAAAGTCAATGGCTGAGAAGTTGCCAAGTGACATGTGACCTGCGACACAAAATCCAGCATGTGTGGATTTCTTTGCGACTGTTGTGTTTCATTATGTTGCTTGTTGCAGGGTGACGCCATTGATAATCTTTGTATGAAATGTTGCGCAACTTTTGTGTAGCCTTTTGTGTTCAACCTCCGGTTGAAAAATCCTATTCACCTTACTGGGCAACGGAATAAAGACGTGTTACGAATACGCAGATTTGTGCAGTAGGGTTTTTCTGAAAAACATTGATAGAAATGAAGGAACCCGACAAAATTGAAAAAAAAATGTAAAATCCAAAAACATTTCCCATACAAACTTGTTGTGCGCTGTCAAAGGGAATGAGGCTGCCATCCAAATCTGCTTCCAACTGAATTACCGGATGGTAAAAAATGAGCGTCTCGCCCTGCTTTACTTGCTGACTTGGTCTCTGAAGGAAACTGTTGTAGACCCTTTGATAATAAAACATTAAAGAAGAAAGCCATCAGGTGATTGCGAGCCAGTAGAGGCTCGGCAGAATTTTTTTTTTTTTATGGCTCAGTTCAGTAGAAGAGAAAAATAAACGTACAAATCACTGAATCCATTAAAGGCATGTCCACAAAACCCACATATGATTTACTCGGGTTCACAAGAGTCAAACAACCTAACTTTTTATGTGAGATTTAATGCCAGGCTTGTTTTTGTGTTTGGCTGATGGGTTTCTGAACATCAAGCTTATGAAAAAGCCAAGGGCTAATTTAAAGTAATGTCCTTTCAGGGATATAAAAGCTCAACGATTTCCATTCTCTCTGATTAAAGTGATACTGATGGGATTTGTCAAGTAGGGCGAATACCAGATAATATACAAGAGGACGGAAACAAAAAAAGTTCTGGAAGCCCACTTGATGCATAACCTGGATAGTCATTACCTGGAGTATTTGGTGGAGAGAAAGTTCTACAAAGGACCTTCTAGACTTGGCTTTCTTGTCTGTAAGACCTCTTTGTTGTGTTTATACTGCATTTGCAGTAGAGGTCCAAGGATATACCTCCGACGTATGCGACTATATAGACATATAGTAGCGTGCATTGGCTATAGGCTCCCATGTTAAAAGTATGTGTACCATAGAGTATATGGGAAAGTGTGAAAGTAGGACTAGGGCAATGGAGATTTACAGCATCTCAATTATATTAATTGAAGGGACACTTCCACCAGAGAAAGGTTTCTTTTATCTCAATATTCAAAGAAACTATTTTTTAGACTGTTTTGCCGTTTTTCTTTTTCATTTCAGCAGTACTAGGCCATGGAAATGAAAAAGAGAATGTCATTGTTCCGTAGCAGTCAGTACAAATAATAAGAACTACTGTATGTAGATAGGTAATCCATTGTCAGCTTACTGCTCCTGTTAGGGAAATTGTTATCGGAAGAGTAATCCTCATGCTAATAGTAGGGGTAGAATTGGATTAACAGTCTGACAGCTTTAGTGTTGGCCTAGATAAAGCCTAGAAGAGCATTGGATTGATTAGCGTAATGTGTAAAGCTATAATTCAGTCAATATAGGGGTGGTCACTCTGGCCTCGCAAATGGCCTGAGTGAGAGAGTTCAGTGAGACTATCTGCCTTGCTCACATACAGGCTGTTAATATGTGATAAAAAACTGATGCAAGTGTCCCTTTAATGGGGTTGTCCCACCCAAAATATACTTTGCTACATTTTTCAAATCAGTCCTTGGACCTAAATACTTTTGTAATTCCATATAATTAAGCATTTATTATAGTCACTGAGTTATTAAACAAATTGTATCTTTATAGCGTCTACCTAGCTGAGGTGCATGCAGATGCTCAGTTCCACCCCTCAATCAGCTGCCACCATCCCTATCTTCTGTTATAAGCTGTGATAGAGCTGCAGCAGAAAGGGCATGCTCCCTGAGCTGCGATAGGGAGAAAGCTGCAGCACATAGTACAAACTGATTTTCATTTTTTACATTAATCGTGGTATAACCCCTTGAATAAATATTTGAATAATCCCTTTTCTTAGAAGGATTCCCTGAAAATAAGATGACTACTGGATGTCCCATTGCTGAAATCCCCAACCACAAGCTGTACTGTGTAGAGAAACTCAGCAGCAAGTGCTCAAATTTCCTGCAGCACCTCCACAGGTGAAATGAAGTATTACATAGTTCTCGTTGAAATCAATTGGCCTTCTGTGCAATACATGGATATATTTGGTCCTCCAGACGGAAGAATGTACTTTGTAGCCTCCATTCCTGTTAGTAGATGACCATCCTGGACAAGGGATCGCGCATATTAATTTTGAATGGGGTAACAGGATATTCGAAAATGGGTTTTCTTGACCATAAAAATGGGTTTTCTATATCCAGTTGCTGAGCCAAGATCTTGAAAAAGGTGCTGAATTGTAACATGAGATGTATTTGAAAATGTGATCATTTTTTCAAATGATATATGGCAGTGATGGCCAACCTGCGGCTCTTCAATTCCCACCATGCCCTGCTGTTGGGCATGCTGGGAGTTGTAGTTTTGCAACAGCTGGAGAGGACATGTTGGCCATCCCTGATACATGGCATTGTATCTTAATGACACCAGCTACCTTATAGCTGTATTTTGATGGTCCAGTACACCATTACTGTAGTCAACTTAAAGGGAATTGTGTCACAATACATATTCTACATTTCAAACCAGCTCCTGAATCTGAAGACTTTTGTAATTACATGTAGTTAAAAATTTTGTATAGCCACTGAGTTATTCAATAAAATCTATCTGTATAGCGCCACCTGCTGTTTGTTTTCCTTATTTTTTTTGTTCATCTCACTGAACAGGTCGCACACGCTCAGTTTAAAGCTTCAACTGCCACCGGCCGTCTGTTCTTTTCGAAGCTGTGGCAGTTACAGGGAGAGAGCTGCAGCAGAAAGGACATGCCTCCTGAGTTTACAGGCTGAAGATAATCTAGCAGATCAATTGGAGCAATGAATGGGGAGATCTCTGGATCCATGTGAGGTGCAGGGCCGGTTCTAGCTTTGTTACTATATGATGTCTGATGTTCATGGCCTGATCCCTTTAATACAAAGGCCAGGATCCGCTCCCCTTGAGAATGCATGTCATGTGTGGTATGAATTAGCGCGGAGAAATTATGTTAACCAGGAGTTCCTAATATTAGGCATCACAAGGGGGCGGCTGGGGCAGGAGTTAAGAGTTCATAGCCTCCGGCTGCCCTGGTTGTTGTTTATTATGGCCATTTAAAGGCACAAGATTTCTGCAGTTGCTAAGGATGAGGCTTAGGACGGTTTAAGCTTGAGAATCATATGAAACTCCACCGTGGCAGACGTCCATATTGGCCAGCTGTTTAGTAGACACGAGGACATGTGTCCAGTTTTTATTTTTCCATTTGATCATGGAACGTAATACGCCTTCAAACACATTTCGCCAAACCGCACTTACAGCTCCATGTGTGTTTGCATTATACAGAGGCGATGTCCTTTCCGTAAGCAATTGCAGTGTATCCAAAACAGCCCGTCACATAGTCCACGGCTCTACTGCTGATGATATCCACACGACTAGCAATCCAAATGCCCCTTCTGAAATGTCGCAGAGGCACAGCTTGAAGCTCCTGGGCCTTAAAGGGGTCCTCTCACTTCAGTAAATGGCATTTATTATGAAGAGAAAGTTAATACGAGGCACTTACTAATGTATTGTGATTGTCCATATTGCCTCCTTTGCTGGCTGGATTCATTTTTCCATCACATTACTGTATACCATGCTTGTTTACATGGTTACAGGGCCGGGCCGACACAGAGGCTGGGGAGGCTCCAGCCTCAGGGCGCTCCAGCCTCAGGGCGCAGGCAGGGGCCGGCGAGAGGGAGAGGGACTGACAGGGGGGAACCGCTCAGCGCTCCCTCCTGTCATTCCCTGAGCCTCGTCAGAGCGCTCCTCACCTCCATTATGCTGCTCAGGCCCCCAGCATCAGGCCCCGCTGCCTCTGGCCTCTAACTAGAAACAGAGTAGCAGGTGGGCGGAGCCTAACGGACCTCCGTTAGGCTCCGCCCACCTGCTTAATGTGAGGCAGCGCTGGGGCCTGATCCTGGAAGCCTGGAGAAGTGACCATAATGGAGGTGAGAGGAGCGCTCTGATGGGGCCCGGCATTAAGTACAGTGAAATGCCGGGCCCCCTTTCATTAAGTCTGTGACAACATGGGGGCAGAAAGAGCATGACAACATGGGGGGTAAAAGAGCATGAAAAGATGGGGAGAATGAGGGGGCAGAGGGGGCATTATGACAAGAGGGGGAGAATGACAAGAGGGGGGGCATGACAAATTACTATGTGGGGGCACTGCTGTGTGGTTGAGGGGGTGTGGGGACATTACTGTGTGGGGGCAGTGTGGCAGACATTACTGTGTGGGGGGCAGTGTGGCGGACATTACTGTGTGGGGGGCAGTGTGGCTGACATTACTGTGTGGGGGGCAGTGTGGCGGACATTACTGTGTGGGGGCAGTGTGGCTGACATTACTGTGTGGGGGCAGTGTGGCGGACATTACTGTGCGGGGGGCAGTGTGGCGGACATTACTGTGTGGGGGACACTACAGTGTGGCGGACATTACTGTGTGGGGGGCAGTGTGGCGGACATTACTGTGCGGGGGGCAGTGTGGCGGACATTACTGTGCGGGGGCAGTGTGGCGGACATTACTGTGTGGGGGCAGTGTGCGGACATTACTGTGTGGGGGCAGTGTGGCGGACATTACTGTGTGGGGACACTACAGTGTGGGGTGGCATTATACAAAAGCTCTGCAGATGCAACTCCCATGTATTGGGTCACCACAATTTGGGTGGTCAATCACTAAATGAACCCTGTTATGGGGAGAATCTGTGGATGACACATATTTGTCCCACAGACACCCCTCCCTCCCAAAACAGGGTTAATTTACTGAATGACCACCAATAAAAGAGGTGGGGGTCACATATGCTATTTCATAATGACAGCAGGGCTCGTGCAGTGTGACTGTATTCTACTACCTCCCTTCCCTCGCTCACTGGATATAATCTATTAACTATATAACTGTAGCAAATCACTACAGTTATATAGTTAAGATTATATACAGTGTGTGTGGGGGTGGGGGTGTAGTAGAATACAGTCACTGCACGGGCCCCGCTGGCGCTGTCATCAAAAAAGCAGATACAACCCCACAGCCTCACCCCTTGTATTGGGGGTCATTCCTACATGGATCCTGTTATGGGGAGGGGGGATCTGTGGATGACACAAATGTGTCATCCACAGATTCTCCAATAACAGTATCATTTATCACAGATCCCCCATAGCAGTGTCATCCACAAGTTGGAGGGGGGGGGGGGGGGGCGCACTTGGGCAGCTCAGCCTCTGTTGGTGGTGGACCTTGTCCCAGCCCTGCATGGTTATGACCACCCTGCAATCCATCAGCAGTGGTCGTGCTTGCATAACATAGGAAAAAACACCAAAGAGGCCGGAGCCTTTTGCTGTAGTGTGCGAGCACGACCACTGCTGATGGATCACAGGGTGGTCGTAACCCCTGGAAACAAGCAGTATATAATGTCATGGAAAAATGAATCCAGCTAGCAAAGGAGGCAATATGGAGAATCGCGGTACATTAGTGCCTTGTATTAGGTTTGTCTACATGATGAACGCCATTTGCTGAAGTGAGAGGACCCATTTAATGCAAAATCTGTTATAGGGCCTCCATCTACTTTGTGTCATGGAGAACACCGGTGTCTACTTATGTAGCAGGGAAGCCTTTTGGACCCTTAAGGCATGATGTCCTGGGTCCAACTGCTACCAAATATACTCCCCTGATTAGATCTGGAGTGGTTTTCTCATTCTAGAGCAATGGCAAAAAAATATTAATTGGTTGCATTGCTTGCATCTCCAAAAGGCCACCTCTTTGAGAAGACTGCCCATATTTTTGCTTGAAAGATTTTAAATCCATACATTTGGGCTCTCATTCATAACACACTTGTGAATGTCACTTTAATATTTCCAAAAATGCAAGAATTAAAAGGGTTGTCCGTCCCAAGAATCAATAACTCCAGTGGTCAGAAGGTTCCTCCATAAAAAATAAATAAAAAAACACTGACCTATCTGCCCCAGTGCTAGTGGACAGATCCCGGCAGGAATGAAGGTGGCTTGGTCCTGTGATCGCTGCAGCCAATTTCTGATCTCAGAGTGGTCACGTGTTCTTGATTGGCACGTCAATAGAACATATGATCACTGAGGTCAGCGATTGGCAACAGTGGTTACAGGACCAAGGTACTTCTGTCCAGCAAGGACTTGAAGTGGCTGGGAATGGGGCAATAGAGCTGGAACAGCTGGACTGTGGAAAGAGGAGTGGATTTTTTTTTTTAATGAAGCACATTTTGCAGTCACTAAGGTTGTTGGCTCCTAAGTCGGAGAGACCCTATAATATAGAGTTTGTCCTGTCTTTGTCACTATAACAGTCTCCAGATCTCTGGGAACACATGCAATTATGGCGGTAGAGAATTACATTCCAGACAAATCCCTTTTCTAGAATTTAGAATCCCAGTCTTAATTGTGAAAGTACAGTCCAATTATTACATCTATCTATCTATCTATCTATCTATCTATCTATCTATCTATCTATCCATCTATCTATCTATCTCCTATCTATCTATCTATCTATCTATCTATCTATCGCATATCTATCTATCTATCTATCTATCTATCTATCTATCTATCTATCTATTATCTATCTATTATCTATCTATCTATTATCTATCTATTATCTAATCATTCTTTATTTATCACTCTCAGCAGGGAGGAAGTAAAGTACTGCAGTAGTTCAAGTCTTCTACTACTCTGCAGCCCATAAGCGAATAAAGGTACCAAACCTCATATAGCATTATTTTTTTCACTTCTTTAGTTTTTAAAAAAACTTGAATTTATACACAGCATACTATTTTTAAACTGTTTTCGGGAGTATTACATTGATGACCTATCTTCTGGATAAGTCAACAGTATCTGATCCGTGGAAGTCTGACACTCAGGACCTCCACCAATTAGATGTTTGAGAAAGAATGGTGCTCCAGGTTTACCTAGGCCACAGAAGTCATGTTCATCTAGGCGCAGTTCAGCCCCATTAAAGTGAATGGGGCTGCGCTGCGATGCCAAGCACAGCCACTATACTATGTACAACACTGTGCTTGGCAAGCTATAAGAAGAAGCCGGCGCCTTCCCAAACAACTGATCATCGGGGCGCCTAGGTATCGGATCAGTTAAAAAGTTTCAGAAAACACTTTCAAATAGATCACTGGTACGTTTTAATAGTGGGCACCATGCATTTGGGCAAGCACAGCTCTCCTGGCATTACCCAAGCCCATTTACTACTCAGACTGCTAGAGAGAAGCTTATCATCACAGAAAAAGTGTTTCCGCTGATACAAAGTCTATTTGGCAATGGCTTTACAGTACCATGGCTGCTGACTGACATTGTTTTTTTTATTTTTATTTAGGCCTCATGCACACGACCGTTGTTTGATTCCGTGTCCGTTGCTCCGTTTTTCACGATTTTCTGCGGACCCATTGGTTTTCAATGGGTCCGCAGAAAACTCGGCACATGCACCGTTTGTCCTCCGCGTCCGTGGTCCGTGATTCCAGTCCTATTCTTATCCGTGAAAAACGGTTCACAGACCCATTCAAGTCCGCGTTCCGCGTCCGTTTTTTTTGCGGATCCCTTGGCAGTCACTTGGCAAAAATTGTCAGCCTGTCTTTTGGTAAAATCTTTTGGGTCATGTCCGCTAAAAAAAACGGAAGACACACGGAAACACAACGGAAGGCAAAAACGGACACGGATCAATGAACAACGGAACCCCTTTTTGCGGACAGCATAAAAAAGCGGTCGTGTGCATGAGGCCTGCTTAGACAGTAGTTCAGCCAGGGAAATCCCACCCATGAAGCTCCTGATGATCAGTGGAAGACGTTATTGAAGAAAGTTGATGATCCCCTTGCAAAGCATAACGTGTGTAAGCAAATGTATATTTTATATGGAATGAAATATCTACAAATCTGAAATATACAATTTCAGATTTTCTTGATTATCAATGTTGTTGGTCCTGATACCTAAGCGAGGTCCAGAGCAGATCCCAACTACGGTCACCTCTTCCAGTGAACTAGATATTTTAGATGTTATTAACATTTTTTTTCATATTTTCTGAATCCGATCTGATGCAGTAACCATCGATGTGTTAAATTGAAAGCATAACAGACTGTTACCGCGATCATAAATAAGTAAACACAATTACAGTACTTATACCAGGTGATGTATTAACACTGCCGAGGAGCAAACCTGGTGCCAACCACAAAACGCACTGAAACCAATATGATTTTTTACTTACATAAAAAAGTTCAATTTCTGCAATAAAATCGCACAAATAAAATTGTGATACATAAATCCCCCAAATTATTCATGCTCCGTTCTCCTGAAAGGCGGCACTAAAATACCAGGATACCCAAAAAAGAAACAGCTTTAGTGCTCATTATTTTTACAGCCGCCAAGGAAACAAATATTACTGCAGATCCAGCCATACTACATTACTGCAATACTTTTCAGCTGTCGGTAAACAATGTTTTTTCTCCATACTCCTCTCTACCTCTGCTTGTTCAGGAGCTGCCTCTTAAAGAAGACCTCTAACCTCTCCTGATGTGTCTGTTTTAGTAACTGTTTGCATTGTCCATGTAATAACAATTCTGAAGCATCTATACTTATGACTCTATGATGTGCCGTTCCTTTATTATTCCTGCTAAAAGTTATGACATGCTATCAGACTGCAATGAAGGTTCAATGAAGGTTACCAGTTGGGGGCATGTCCCTTCCCAGTCTATCACTGAACTGATTGGATACTGTCAAACTATGCAGGGACACACCCCCAAATGAAAACGCCCAGCTGGAGCTTCATTGCAAACTGCTAGCAATTCATTCAGAACTTCTAGCAGGAATAATAAAGGAATGGCTCAACAAAGAGTCATAAGAATAGGTGATCCACAATTTTCACATCGTGAATTTAAGTATCCATGAAACAGGCAAGTCTGGAGAGGGCATATGTCTTTTTTAAGGCTACTTTCACACTTGTGTTGGTGCTGATCCATCTGTTATTTGCACAGATGGATCCGCACCTATAATGCAAACGTTTGTATCCGTTCAGAACGGATCAGTTTGCATTAGATTTAAAGAAAAATGTCAAAGTCAAATAGGAAACATTTAGGTTTTGCCCTGGCTGGACCTTCGTAGGAAGCTACAATCAACTATATGCATATTGTAATAGGGACCATTTAGGTATTGTGCTTTCTAGATTTTCTTTGTCAAAGTTGTAGGAAGCTACAGTCAACTATATGCAGATTGTAAAAGGGAATATATAGTTATTGCTCTGCCTGGACCTTCCTCGTCAAAGTTGTAGGAAGCTACAATCAGTTGTATGCATATTGTAATACGGAACATTTAGGTAATACGCTGCCTGGACCTTCCTCGTCAAAGTTGTAGGAAGCTATAATCAACTATATGCATATTGTAATAGGAAACATATAGGTACTGCTCTGCCTGGACCTTTCTCATCAAAGTTGTAGGAAGTTACAATCAGCTATATGCATATTGTAATAGGGAATATTTAGGTATTGCTCTGCCTGGACCTTCTTCGTCAAAGTTGTCGGAAGCTACAATCAACTATGTGCAGATTGTAATCAGGAACATATAGTTATTGCTCTGCCTGGACCTTCTTTGTCAAAGTTGTAGGAAGCTACAATCAACTATATGCATATTGTAGTAGGGAACATTTAGGTTTTACCCTGGCTGGACTTGCTTTATCAAAGTTGTAGGAAGCTACAAAATGTTTTGGTCTGCAAATTTCAAGATCATTACCCATTTCCTAGACCTCCTTTAAGGGTTGGCAGTTGGCCAAGAAAAAAATAAATAATGAAATCACCGCCAAATACTTTTGAACACATCATTGCACATCCTTTTAGGGTTAATCACCAACCACAATATAACGGTAGATCCAACCGTCTCCTTTGAAACGAGACTTTGTTTTTCAGCACCGGCTAAATAAAAATTATATACCCTCAGCTGATGATCCCCAGCCACCATTCTGTCCATTCACTAGGCCTAGAAATTGAACAGTAAGAGTGCCAGGTCCGTGTTTGGCGACGTGCCACCATGAAATGGAAGGGGTGAGGTGGCCCTGGTCATATGAGGCTTTGTTGGCATGCTTCGCCACCAAGTTCGAGGAAACTTCCCAGCTTCTAGGACCACGGGCCTGTGTTTTTAGACAACCTTTCTATTGCGAATTTAAAAAATACAACCATATTAGTAAGTACTTTCTAATTTCATTATGAAATCAATGCTTAGTACATTTTTTGCCCCTGGATAACCCCCTTTAAGACAAAAACTGAAGAGAAGCAATATCCCAGACCTAAGCCTACTCAGCAATTTAGGAAGTACCACATATTATGGCACTTAGCTTCCATTCCATAGTAACACTATCTAGGCCATTGATACTCTCATCAAAAGCATCCACGCGCTCCGTAATTAGCTTAGCGCATGAACCTCGTCAGTTGTCACAGTAACCTTCCCTTCACCTGGTTAATCCCACAATTTGCTCGCACATACTTGAGCGCTTGCGGTCAGCAGTCCATCCTCATTATCACGTCATTTATAGAACGTTGTCAGGACGAGCGCTATAAAAAGACCTTGTTACAACAAATGCGCTTCGTATCGGGTTTAATGTTGATAAAAGTCTATTAGGATGTTTGGAGAACCAGGTGCATTCTGGGTCCAAAGAGTTTTATGGAATTATTGTACAGCTGTCACCTTGACAGCAAAGTGGTGGGTTTTTCTAATATTACAAAATGAAGGGCTCAACACAACAAAAGTCATTGGATGATTACGATTTAAAGGGAGTCATCACCAGGAAATTCACTGATAAACCAGGCACGATGCCTTGGAGGGGTAGCTCAGCTGAATGCAATGATAACTTTCACGTAGCGATCCACTGCTTCATTCTAGAGGAAAGAAAATACCTTTAATCCATATGTAAATTAGCAGTTAAGTGCCTCAGGGTGGGCCCTATCAATCAGGAAGGAGAGGGAGGGGCTGCAAGAGGAAGCAGGAGGGGCCAGAGTGCACAGAGTGGCTTAGACCCTACCTCGGTTCATTCAACTGCTCATTTGCCTATGGACTAAAAGTACTTTTTCCTCATAACGGGATTAATACAAGAACAAAAATTAACAAATATTAAAAAAGATATAAAAATGAAAAAAAAAAACACTTTTCACATTTTTACGAAAGAAATGTGAATGAAAAAATTTACAGATATTGCTGTTTCCATTAATGTCTGATCATATTAATTGTACTGACCGACGGCATAAAGTTATCATGTAAGTGAACAAAAACAAAACCCAAAGCACAATGCACAATAAAGTTTTTTTTTCCTCCAACCCACAAAAAATATTGAAAAGTTTCTCAAAACATTTTATGGTACATTAAATGGGTCAATTAAAAATACAAGCACTGATTCGGCTATGTCGATGTAAAAATAAAAAAGTTACATCCTTGGCAAGGCCTGAGGGAAGGCAGACGGGACCAGCACATACCCATACTGTGGGAAATCTTCATGGAATTTGAAGGGGTCTTCCCACTTCAGAGAGTTAATCCACAGGATTTGCTCTAAATATCTGAGTTACGAGCAGTAGGGATCTCATACTTATGCCTGCTGTCCTCAGCTCACTGCGCCTGCGCCGAATACACAAGCAGACGGCGCAGGCACGGGATTTCGGCCGGAGGCAGGAGAGCTGAGCTGCCCGGAACTGTCAATCAAAAGAAGCGGGGCATGGCTGCAGTTGGGAACACGGAGCCTCTAGGAGCAGGGGCAACACCCTTCCTGCTCCTAGAGGCTAATTTGCATATAATAAAAAGATGTTATAAAAGGTCAAAGGGGCATTTGATATACATTATTAGGATGGTCTGACATTGACACATAGCTAATGTCAGACAGCTTATGATGCCCAAATCTGGTGACAGAAAGCCTTTAAAGAGGAGTGATCCCTTCTCCTGACATGTCTTGCATCCCCCATGTAATAACAATTCTGGATTATCTCTTCATATGACTCTGTGTTGTGTCATTCCTCTAT
The DNA here is from genome assembly GCA_033119425.1 of Bufotes viridis. Taxonomy (NCBI): domain Eukaryota; kingdom Metazoa; phylum Chordata; class Amphibia; order Anura; family Bufonidae; genus Bufotes; species Bufotes viridis. The sequence goes on from CM065592.1 coordinate 424,509,280, forward strand.
TATTCCTGCCATAAGTTATGAACAAATTGCCAGCAGTACACAATGAAGGTCCATCTGGGTGTTACCAGTTGGGGGGGGGGGGGGGTGTCCCTGCACAGTCTGACATTATGCAATCAGTGCTGCCAGTGTCAGGCTGTGCAGGTACCTCCAAATGGTAACACCAGCTGGACCTTTAGCAATTAATTCATTAATAACTTCTAGCAGGAATAATACAGGAATTGCACAACAAAGAGTGATAAGAAATCATACTTCAATATTGTTATGACAAGGAGATGTAGGTAGTTACACATGTCAGGAGAGGAGATGGGTCCTCTGTCAGCTTACCTTCTCTGTGGTCAGGGTAGGTTCATGTATATTAAGGCGTTGGTTAACATAAGTCCATATTTATTACCCAGCAGTTCCCATCAAGACTGTGCAAGGATTAAAAATAGCTTTTACAACGTTTGCACCATCTGTTACAATGACTCAACATTTGCTATATTTTACAGAAAAAAAAAAGAAACATGCAAAATTATTCAATAAACAAATTAACCCATGTAATTAGCTGAACACTCGTTTTCTATGGAGGTTTTTCTGATTACTTTTAGTGTTGAGCAAAGTGGACTTCAATCCGAATTTCAGGAAAAATTTGAATCCATGAAGCCGAATTTCTTTGTGTGTCGTGGTAGCAAATCGATTTCCCATGAATGGCGGTAAAAAATGTAAAAAAAAATCATACTTACCTCATCCATTTGATCGCGACGATCCGAACGACACCATCTTGATTGAAGATCTCGCAGTAAATCCCGTGCGCGGTGAAGCATGATGTCACCACGCCGTCCGATGTGAGGACATCATGGGCTGCATGAGATTTCATGCATGATCTTTAATCAAGATGGCGACGGCCGGCTCGTCGCGATCCAATGGATGAGGTAAGTATGATTTTATTTATTAATTTTTTTCATTTTATTACCATCAGATGCCGCAATCAGCGATGAAGGCTGCATCTGAGGGGTACAATGCCGGGGGGCAGCGCAATCGCTCCCACTACTTACAAAGAAATGGCGAAGCAGCAGAATCGAATTTTCAAATACTTCGCTCATCTCTAATGACTTTGTATAGTTGCGTTCAGAAATGTTGATTTTTGCTTATATTTTTTGCAACCAGACACAAACATGGTTTCTAATGAATAAGAATTGTGCCCTAAGCTTTACTGGCTTCCTATCAGGGCATATTCATCGTTTGAAGGGGATGTGGCATTAGAAAATGACCTCTCGTTTAAATCACGTTTTATGTGTTAAACATATTTTTAGAGAATGGTTGGTGGTTATTTTTACCTTTTGAAGCCGCGTCACTTTTTGGTCTGTAGGAATCGCTTTTCAGCAGCCATCTCATTATCATCACAGGCAGATTGCAATGACAGATATCACATACATAATAGAGATCAGCGAATGTCCTAAAATTTATTTCGGGTTTTTTCGTTTGAATCAACCAAAAGATTTTATTCTGGCACAAATAGATTCTACCCAAGTCGAAAGTACTTTGAATTCCTGGAAAAAAAATATATACTGTATATATATATATATATATATATATATATATAGAGAGAGAGAGAGAGAGAGAGTGAGATAGAGGGAGAAAGAGAGAGAGAGTGAGTGGCAGAGAGAGAGAGGGGGGAGAAAGAGAGATAGGGAGATAAAAGGAGGGAGAAAGAGAGAGATAGAGAGAGGGAGAGAGAGGGAGATAGAAAAAGAGAGGGAGAAAGAGAGAGATGGAGAGAGAGAGAGAGAGAGAGGGAGAAAGAGGGAGAGAGAAAGAGAGAGGGAGGGAAAAAGAGGGAGAGAGACAGCGAGACAGAAAGAGAGATGATACAGGATGCGCCACAAAAAGTGATAGCACAGCTTATCTATTCCCTCCCTGTACAATGACCTCTGCACAGGTCACAGAGCATGCCTAGAAAACTCTCCCATAGAAGTCAATGAGGTCCCCTCCTGTCCATTGTGTCTCTGTTAAAAACACCTCAGGCAAGATGGTTGGCCATTCATTTAAAGGGCTTGTCCAGTGGTTAAATATGAATACCTATTCTCAGAATAGGTCATCAATATCAGATCCGCGGGGGTCTGACTTTGAGGAGGCTGTGGGGCTCCAAGTTTTCAGATCAAGCTCATCTGCTTTCAGCTACATGTCACGAGCAGCAAGCACAGAGCTTGAATAGAAGTACATGGAGTTCCCATGGCTCCATACCCCTAGTGACGCCATGCCGTGCCTCTGAATGGCACTGCATTATGGACGTCTTTGTAATATGGCATCCGAAGCTGAAGCACAAGGAGGCCCCCATACACATCTATCTAATGTAAACGAATAGTTTCTACGGAGCTCCTACACCATAAACTCTATCGAGGAGCCATCCTATTTTGTGCCGGATTGTTCCCAAGTAAGTAACATAAAACCATTAATAAAACCCACATGTCAAATGCAACCTACAAAGTATAGAAAATGTTTATCTTGGAAGTGAAACATTATCCATCAATTAAAAGGCAGATCAAAGAGCGGAGATATGTCTGGCATGTGCCGTCAACGCACATTGGACCCAACTGCCAACTCTCAATTACCACAACTATTTCGTTGCAGGTTTTCTCTAAGCCGCTGATCTATAATTAATTGCTTCTTTGATCCATAATGCTTCCTAATTATATCCCCAATAAAATTCCCAATTAATTTCCATGATTTCAGTCAGGATGATAGAATGTAATTATAAGCAGAATGACTTGAGTTATGGTCTTACTTATGGTTCGTATGAGCAGTTAATTATGGTTCCTCTTCACCCCATCCCAAGTCCCTCCTTATAATGACATGTTCGAACAAATCACTGCGGACGAGCGGAGACTTCTAATCGTTTTCCACTAGTTCACTTATGGGGTGTGAATTATTTTCACTTAGTTTGGGTAAAGCGGGAGCTAGAGAAAACTCCAACTCTCGAGGCAATACTACTACAAGCAAGGAATGCCTTCGTGTCCTCTTTGGTTGAAGAGAAGGACTCCATTGATGTACTGTCTATAAACCATTGATGACTGGCTGATATGGGAATGGGAGAGTAATTCTGGCTATCCACTTTAGATGTTCGCCAACAGCTATGCCACCCGCCCCATGTGCTCTCCATAGAGAAGGGAAGAAACGGCCAACCAGCGGCTTATCGCTCTTGAAAGCCAACATGAGCCACCTTCTGCCACTGGGGAATAGTTGGCTGACCTGCACAAATGTTAGATGTCTGTTTGGTCCCAACAAAGACTGACATTCATCTCATTTGTTTAGCTATCTTAAAGGGGTTTTCCATGGCACCCCCCCCCCCCCCTTATACAAATGCACTTCAGTCCTTTTGGTCATCTTTGTTTCTGGTGACATCACCATGTACGCCACATGTTTGCTGCTGCCAGTCATTGGCCTCAGCAGTCCCATAGCCTGGCATTTAGCAACAAGCTGCATTTTGGTGTCCGCCTCCAAAACAGAATAGAGGCGGAACGGAGCCGAACTGATGCATTCTGAACGGATCCTTATCCATTCAGAATGCATTGGGGCTGAACTGATCCGTTTTGGACCGTTTGTGAGAGCCCTGAAACAGATCTCACAAATGGAATCCAAAACGCTAGTGTGAAAGTACCCTTATTTGTTAAGAGCTGGAGGTTCATATAACTCCAGCGCAATCTACATCAAGACTAGTGTAGGAGATGCCACTGTAGATACATTTCCACAAATTCATTTTTACATATTATTTATTAGTGATGAGCGGCAGGTGCCATATTCGATTTCGACGAAATTCGCGAATATTCGAATGAATATTCGTTTCATATTCGTCGAAATCGAATATTCGTCATTTTTTCTAGTTATCGCGATTAACATGCGATTTAAATAATCGCATATTGCGATTTGTACTTAAGGCTACTTTCCTATTGGTTTCATATCTAGAATTAGCGAGGATGACGAATATGACGAATGTATTCGTCTATTCCTCAAAACGAAGATAACGAAGTATTCTACATCTTCGTTTTAGCAACCTATTCGTCAACTCGCTAATTCTAGCAATCAAATAGGAAGGTTGACTATAGAGACAGCTGTGTTAAATTCGCTATGCGATTTTTTTTTTTTTTTAATAAATAGAATACTTATAATAATTTTATCAAGTAATATAATTATTGTATTAAAAAAAAAAATCGCATAGCTAATTTAACACAGCTGTCTGGTAAGTCAACCTTCCTATTTGATTGCTAGAATTAGCGAATAGCTAAGTTGACGATGACGAGACGAATAGGTAGCTAAAACGAAGATGTAGAATACTTCGTTATCTTCGTTTTGAGGAATATGACGAATACATTCGTCATATTCGCTATTCGCTAATTCTACCAAGCCAACCATAACTTCTGTGCTCATGGAGCGTCCCCATCACCATGGGAACGTCTCCATATACTAAAATGTACTGTCGGATTTGAGGAATTACGTTGAAATCGCAATGCGATTAATTCAAGTTATATTAATCGCATTGCGATTTCAACTTAGAGCTGGGTTTATAATGGGTCAGCTTGCTAGAATTAACGAAGTTAACGAATATGGAATATAGCAGCAGTGCTAAGTTGAAATCGCAATGCGATTAATTTAACTTAAAGTATTCGCATTGCGATTTCAACGTAATTCCTCAAATCCGACAGTACATTTTAGTATATGGAGATTCTCCCATGGATGGGGACGCTCCACATGAGCACGGAAGTCGGCAGAAGCGGCAACGGGCACTGACTAGAGCAGCCAGGAAGCCAGGAATCCTCAGGACAGGTAAGAACTACTTTTGGGAAGTAGGAAAGAAAAAAATATAACTAAAAAAAAAAAAAAAAAAAAAAAAAAAACGAATATTCGAAATAGCGAATTTATAGCGCTATATTCGAAATATTCGCGAATTAGCGAAGTGCCGATATTCGCTAAAAAAATTCGCTTTTCGAATATTCGCGCTCAACACTATTATTTATACACATAGATTCCAAAATGGAGTGGGACATCTACAAAAACATGGCAGATCTTCAGCTTATTAATGTCTTATCATGGCAGAACCAAGGGCCTTTCACCACAGGAGGAGGATCGGGTGAGATGATTGCATCTTTCATGCTGCATCATTTGTCCTATATCCATATATAAGAGTCATCTTGACTTTTGGGTGACAGAATGTCAAGTCCAACACATTCTTGTTGATGGATCAGAGTGGTAGACACCAAATACAGTGGGCATAGGTTATTTTAGAGCATCAAGTCCTAAGGATAGAGTCAGTAGAACAGGTTTGCAAATGATGGCCGGCCTAATGAGGTTTATTGACCAAATTTCTAAATTGGGAGCGTACTAGGAAGTGCACTAGAGAAGAATCCAGAGGAGCCAAGTACATCTTCTACAGAGCCTAACCAGTGTTAATGCATTTAGAATACGGATATTATGTAACTGTTCCACACAAATCAAAATCTAATGCAAATCGGGGGCGTTTTACCCTCATTTTAATATGATAAGACCAAAATGGCCTGAATATTATTCCAGATTGGACTAGTGGTGCGGAAAGGTTTAGAGGTAAGAGCACACTTACCATAGAGCCCAATAGCTATGAGGTCATTGGAGAGAGGGTTCCCACCATAGTTGGTCCCTACTGGCCAGAATATGTGTAGGATTCCCCTCTCCCTCCCCTTAGTCCATGGGTCATGGAAATGGCTTAGAGAAGATAATGAACATCAGGCCTTTGGTTTTCAATGCCCGACCCAGTATGATCATCATTGTGATCTGAGTTGTGGGCCCCCACCTCTGTATATACCACTGCTCTGAGGACAGGTAGAAGCACAACAAAGAGTGTAAAACTAAAATAGTGGAACTTATCCAAGCATGCAAAGATAAAACTGCCAACCACTGACACTTGTGTACCTCTTGAGCCCCTCTTTGAGTATGACCAGGGTTATTAATAGTCGCTGTAATTTGGGTTGCTGGGAAAAGTTGGCCTGCCATCCGATGTCCTAATGCTGGGGTCATTTCCAGTTATCTGTCATTCAGATTCAGATGATGTAATCGTGCTACATTCATTGGCAGTGTTGACACGATGCTACACGCTCTTTTATCCTCACCGGCCTCTATGACATCTCACGCTTTGACAGCTTGCTTTCTTCCCCTCTTAACCTCTTGTATGATACTGTACCTATACGAGCTAAATTAAGGAGCAGCCAAAATAGCTGATCTCTACAGCTATATATACAAACACATATATATCGCATTATCCTGATGTCCTGATTAAGGGTTCATGCACACGAAGTGTGCTGCCCGTTGCCGTACTGAGGACCGCATTTGTGGATTCGCAATACACGGGCACCGTTCCGTGTGCATTCCGCATCACAGACGTGGACCCATTCACTTCAATGGGTCCGCAAATCCGGAGATGCGGAACGGAATCACGGAACGGAACACTACAGAAGTACTACGGAGTGCTTCCATGGGGTTCTGTTCCATACTTCCGTTCTGCAAAAAGATAGAACTCGCTCTATCTTTTTGCGGAATGGACGAATGCAGACCCATTCAAGTTCCAGCGGCCATACGGAAGTTGCCTGTGCATTGAGGACCGCAAATTGCGGTCCCCAATGCACGGAACGGCCCACCTAAGGCCGTGTGAATGAGCCCTAACTGCAAGTACAAATTGCAAAGCTACTGGTGCCTACGGGCAAAGCTATAGGTGCTGCAGAGGGAAGCCAGATACCAGCAGTGCCCAAAAGCCTTTTTGCCACATTAGAAGACTCCCTTATTGTAAATGGTGCATCGTAGGTGGGGCTTCCCATTACGTCTCTGTTAGATTATTGTTTAAAAAATGTATTAAGGATATTTTAACGTATTTGTGTATCATTATTATATTAGAGACGAGCAGCTCGTTCAAAATTTGATACGGGTTCAATCTGTCTGAATCGATTCTACCCTATTCAAAACTTTGGTGTATAACAGTGGTGGGCAAACTTATTAGTCAACTGAGCCAAATATCAACAAAACAGCGATTTAATTTTTTTCTGAGAGCCAAATTTTTTAAACGTAAACTATATAGGAAGGTACATCGTTATTAACTTAATAAGGGTATTCCTAACCATCGGAACATACATTTCTCAATCATCGACACTACATCTTTCACTGCACAACGTTTCACCCTATAAGACGCACGCAGGTTTTAGAGGAGGACAATATAAAAAAAATATATTTTTCATTACACCTCAGGTCAAACCACTAATCAGACCCCCAGTGTTAATAAGACCTCCCTCAGATCAGACGTCAGCTCAGACCCCAAAGTAAATGACCCCCAATCAGACCTCAGACAAGAGCCCCATGCCTCTCATCATCCCCATTATCATCAATGATGCCTCTCATCATCCATAATGCCTCTCATATCCCCCATTAGGATTCTCATCATCCCCTTTATTATCCATGATGCCTCTCATCATCCATGATATCTCTCATATCCCCCATTATGATTCTCATCACCCCATTTCCTCAGATCAGCCCCAAATTTCATAAAATAAAAAAGCACCTACCTCTCCTGCTCCTGGATGCTGCTGCTCCTCACCACCCTCGGTCTGTGTTCCTCCTGCTGTCGGCTGTGCTCTCTGAACTAGCGTGCACAGCGTGACGTCACAGAGCGCCTCACACTGTGCGCAGCCCTGCACAGCCTACAGCCGAAGACCAGGAAGTGGTGAGTACAGAGCCTTCACGTCTTCCTGGTCCCCCCCCCCTCCTGCCGATTTTTGCCATGGGCAACGAAAATGCGATCGCACTGTACATGTGAGCCCGCACCTGGAAAAGCCAATATCAAGGGGCTAAAGAGCCACATGTGGCTCTAGAGCCGCAGTTTGCTGACCACTGGTGTATAACATTCTGAGGTCTCCTAGGATATTTTTTTTTCACTTTCTTTCTTTCACTTTTTAAATTTTTTTCTTCTCTCTATTATTCTCTCTTCAAATTTTGTCAAATCGAATCACCAAAAATTTGGATTCGGATAGACCTTGAAATTTGACAAGATTTGGGTTGAGTCTGATTCATGTCGAATGTGTTCACTCATTTCTATATAGTATATTGTAGATACTCATATTGCTTACTACATACAAAACCAACAACTTCTCTTCACTGCATTCACTGTGCGCTGAAAATGAAATGACAACCTTAGGCCTCATGCACATGGCCGTTGCCAGGCCCATTTTGTGGCCCGGACACAGCAGGTCTGCAATATGCGGGCACCGGCCGTGTGATCACTGCATCACGGATGCGGACCCATTCACTTGAATGGGTCTGCAATTCGGCAGGTGTGGAACGGAGGCACGGAACCCCATGGAAGCACTATGTAATGCTTCCATAGGGTTTCTCTCCGTGCCTCCACACCGCAAAAAATATAGAACATGTTCTATTTTTTTTGCAGTACGGACGGATCACAAACCCATTCAAGTTGAATGGGTCTGGATCCATTGCGGCAGCTGCACTGATAGTGTCCGTGCATTGTGGACTGCAAATTGCGGCCCCCAATGCACGGAACAGCCCATCAGCGAGGTCCTATTTCTCAGGTTAGAGGCCACTGCCCTTATAAGGGTTGTCTAGGATTTTTATATTGATGACCTAGCCTCAGGATAGGCCCTCAATAGCAGATAAGCTCGGGATTCGACACTGTACAGCCCCATTGTTCAGCTGTTTAGCTGTAGCTCCTGTATCAAAAGTTAGACCCCCTTGTGATTAGTAGGGGGGCCCCAATAGTTTGACCGCCCCTCCACTGATCTGATTCCCTGTGGATTGTGGATATATTTACATCTTGATACAAACCTGTTAAGTATAGCAGATGGACTGTATACAGCATTGACTCTCCTTGAGGAGATCCAGATGGTGCCTAGAAGCTTACTTGCAGGCAGTGCTCCATGGGAAAAATATGAAAATTAGCTGTTCTTAATGTGAGATTTTAAGAGACCCTTTAAAGGAAATCTGTCAGCAGGAAATTTACTGGTGAACCAGGCATATGCCTTGAAGGGCTAGCTCAGATTAATTTAATGATACCTTTCACTTAGCGATCCATTGCTTCATTCTGAATAAAAGAACAGTTAAGGGCAGACCCAAGCCACTCTGTGCACCCTTGCTCCTCATGCTTCCTCTGCCAGCCCCTCCTATTTCTACTTGATTGGCAGGGTGAGAAATACACTGACGAGCAAAAGGGTAACAAAGTTGAACTTTTTACTTTCAGGCTCCATATCTCACCATTTACTACAGCTCCGAATGTGAGACTCCCATCATTTTATAGTAGAGGTGGGACGACGAATCCGTTGAATCCACAAATCCCTCGAATCTTGCTGGATTCGTGGATTCGAATCCTGACGTAATTTAATTAATCCGACGAATCCCTGGTGGCAGCGGCGGCAGGGCACAGCAGGAGATGAGCACTTCGCTGCTGCGGCAGGGGAGGGAGAAACGTCTACGTTCCCTGTTCCTCTGATAGGCTGCCGACACAAGGCCCGCAGCCTATCAGAGGCCGGTGCAGGCCGCCTGAGCCGTACAGCACGTGACTGGGGGGTGGAGGCGGAGGTTCAGACAGACTGACGCGGTCTAACTTTGTTTCTTACACCGTTCACACAATTCTTATGTACAGGATTTGTAGGATTTGAGATTCGAAAGATTCAATATATTCGAGAACCTATTCGGATTCAGATTCGAAAAAAATTGGATTCATCCCACCTTTATTTTATAGACAATTATCTTGGCTATCTCATACATAAATTGGACTTGTAACTATTTAGTATATGATTAGTTATGCAGATTCTTCTCCTTTAACTGCATTGTTACTGTTTTGCTCCTAAAATTCTAAATTCTTATTTTTATTATTTTGTAAATCCACCTTTGACTTTCAACACTGCCTGAATCCTTCTGGGCATGCTCTCAATCAGAATCAAACATGTCTCAACCCGAAATCTGTTCCTAATTTTGGTGCATACTGGTCGACTCACTTGGGTATGATTACAGATTTTTCTTGAACTCTACCCACAAGTGTTTGAAGGCCAATCCAGCACCTCTACTTCATTGTCATTGAACCATTTTTTTGCCAATTTCGACGTATTCTTCAGGTCATTGTCCTGTTCATTCCTACAGTACTGAAGTGTATGAAGTAACTCATCTTCTAGGATACTCTGATATAGCTCAGCATTGAGACCACCATCGATCCTGGTCAAGTATCCAATGCCTTTGGCTGTGAAATAACCCCATATCATCAGGCTTCCTCCACTGAACTTGACAGTTCCTTCAATTTCTCGATCCGTTAGCCCCTTTTCCCTTGTTTCTTCCAGACTTATTTGTACCCATCAGATCCCAGTCTATTGACTTTCATCTCATCGTTCCAACTCACCCGTTTTCAATCTTCTACTCTCTACTGTCTATAAAATGATGGGAGTCTCACGTTCGAAGCTGTAATGGATGGTGAGTAGAGATGAGCAAATCGAAGCTGACGAAGTGGAATTCGATCCGAATTTCAGGAAAAATTCGATTCACACCGAATCCGAATTTCCTTGCGATTCGTGGTAATGAATCTCATTTTTTCCTAAAATGGCTTCTGCACGTGTGAGGACATGGAGCAAGGAACTCTGGGAAGGCGGAATCACCCATAATGCCATGCATTCAGCCAATCAGCAGCCAGCCAGCCCTGTGATGTCACAGCCCTATAAATAGCCTCAGCCATCTTGAATTCTGCCATTTACCAGTGTACTTAGTGCAGGGAGAGATGTCAGCAGACGCTAGAGACAATGTTAGAAAAAACGTAATTGTGCTAAAAAAAAAAAACTATTTACAAGTGCAGGAAAAGATTATTCAAGGTGTAGAGAAATGATAGGGAGGAATCATTCCATAGCTTTTATGTGGAACAGGGTTCAGTAGGGGAGGTTACAGCCTGGGTAATGGGAACAATCCTATTACACCTTGCTGCACTGAATGGGGATCCAAATTGCTATTATACAGCTCTGTAATTCCAGCAAACAGTTCTTGTTATTGGGGTGCAAGTGCTGCTTGATACAGCCATTAACAGGGTTTATTACAAGGAAATATTTCTATGTCTTATTTACCCTTGTGCTGTGCAGTTATATGTTCTAAAGCATTTTTTGGCTTGTATTAGTGGGAAAAAGGGCTTATTAGCCGTTGTGTGGTGAAGTGAGAAAATTACAGCCCTTTTTGTCATGTATTAGTGGCAAAAAAATATATATTTGCCGTTAAGCGGTGCAGTTATATGTTCTAAAGCCTTTTGTGGCATGTATAAGTGGAAAAAAAAAATTTATTTGCCGATCAGTGGTGCAGTTATATATTCTTAAGCCTTTTGTGTTGTGTGTAAGTGGCCAAAAAAAGGGCCTATTTGCTGTTCAGCAGTGCAGTTATATGTTCTAAAGCCCTTTTTGATGTGTATTATTGGGGAAAAAGAAAAATAGCTTATTAGCCATTGTGTGTTGAAGTGAGAAAATTACAGCCCTTTTGGTGTGTATTAATGTATTAGCAACTAGCAAAGTTTGCCCTGGAAAAGCTGTCCTGCCCGGCCAGTAGTGTGGCATCAGAGCGGGTGTTTAGTGCGGCGGGGCCATAGTTACCCCAAGAAGAACTCACCTGTCCACCCAAAATGTGGAGAGACTAACCTTTGTGAAGATGAAACAGGCGTAAATCAGCCAGGATTTCCACCCACCAATGCCTGATGCATCAGACTAGATCATCCATGGTGCTACACCAAAAGAGACCGGTTTCTTCTGGCTACCTGCCTCAGCTACTATTCTGATGCTGCCACCCACCAGATTCCATACATCTGATGCCAAGTGCTCTTTCTTACACCCACCATCGTCAGCGGGTACTGTTATTGCCACCTACCCCCACACTCTGTCATCGTGCTACTCTGTGGTCTCCTGATGCTGCTGCCATCTCCACACTCTGTCATCATGCCACTCTGTGGCCTCCTCCTGATGCTGCTGCTGCCACCTCCAGACTCTGTCACTGTGCAACTCTGTGGCCTCCTGATGCTGCTGCCACCTTCACAGTATGTCACCTTGCCACTCTGTGGTCTCCTGATGCTGCTGTTGCCTCCACACTCTGTCATTGGGCCACTCTGTGGTCTCTTCATTCACGTGTCATCTCTGTTTTAGATAAAACTCCTGGTTTTTTTTGCATTAGCAATACTGATGGATTACTGACCAAATGCTGACAGAGTGAAGGCGGATGCTCAACAGATAGGATCCGTTTTTTGGGGGTTATTGTAACGGATCAGAGGAAGGGCAAAATAATCAGTGACGTCAACACAAACTTACTGCTGACTCCCGCGGGGCTTTTTAATGGAACAGGTTCTGTAGACATCTATGTGGAATCGGCTGACGACTGTATAAAAGGAGTGCGCTTCTTCTTGGCGCTAACATCAACCTGTAAGGCTGAGTTCATAATTGAGTTTTTTGGTCAGTTTTGGCCCCGTGACTGCCCAAATAAGTGAAGTGTGCAGTGATTCTAAGAGCGACGCCTGTCATCTGCATGTCATATTGACTCACATTATTATTTCACTACCAGAGCAGACTCCCTATGTGTGTTACTGCGAGGCACAGTGTTCTAAACCTCTATAAAGGCTCTCTGAAGACAGGAAATAGCAATTTACCACAAATAAATTTGGATCGAACCAAATTTTTTCCCCAAAAAAATCAGCAAACCGGCGATTTGAATTTTTGAAAAATCCGCTCATCTCTAATGGTGAGATATGGAGCCTGAAAGTCAAAAGTTGAAAACATTATTACTCTTTTGCTTGTCAGTGTAAATATGCAGGAAAACTGGCCTTGTCAATCAATAAGCAGAAGGAGGGACTGATAGGGTAAGTTGGCGGAGCAAAGGTGCACAGAGTGGCTTGGACCTGCCCTCAGTGCACTTACCTGCTCATTTGCATACTAATTTAAAGTACTTTTTCTTCAGAATGAAGCAACTGATTTCTATTTGAAAGGTATCATTACATTCAGCTGATCTAGCCCTACAAGGCATCGTGCCTGGCTTACCAGTGAGTTTCCTGCTGACACACTCCCTTTTAGAGAATGCAAACTTATTACCCAAAGTTCACTTTTACTAAAATGTACTGAAATATTGCAGTGAAAGCAGGCACGCCCCCTTCACTTTACCACCGTGCTCCTCAACATCCCAGCATCAACTCTGCATAAAAAGCGTCCTTTGTCTAATAGAAAACGTTGCATCCATCTGCCGGGAATTGCGGAGAATAAACCATGCGCTTATAAACGCCTGAGACAATCGCATAGCGTGTCACATGACCTTTACCATAATTTCTATTAAATCCATTTCATGTTTGGTTGCCCCTGCTATGCCGGGCTCATTTGTATTGTTTACAACCGTCCAATTGTCTTCCCTATTTACTACGAATCCAAGGCTACCGGTTACTCCATGCACTGGTTAAATGGAATGCAGCCCATTGTAGGCGCGTGTGTGTTTAAGGAAAAAGCTCCATAGAAAGCGGCCGCCCGACTATCAATCATTGCACGATGTGGAATATTAATTATAGAGCCTGAAAAGTATAAATAATGCATGGGAGGGAGGGGATTGAGGATTTATGGATGGTCAAGTCATGACAGATGTGGGCAGGTAGTGATCCTTGCAGGGTGCTGGCTGCCGCTTCCCTGACATAACACTGTCCTTTTGCTTCTTAAAGCTTTCAAGGGTAATCAAGCCTCCCCCCCCCCCCCCCAAAAGCCTTTGTCCTGTGCATTTACTTAGTTGCATGCCTACGGAATACAAATCCTTAAACATGTCTCTGCAACCAGCCGGACGAAATTACGAGCGACGAAAACTCAACTAAGACAATGCAACATCTTAGAGGAGACCACACTCTGCCCATCCATAGGCTTCTCCTTAACTAAAGCTCCCATCTATTTTGCAAAATTGGAAGCCGCAAACAAGCATTAGCATGTAAAAGATTAGAAAACTTTGACGCATAGTAGTAGTATGTCCGCGGTGAAAGTAATTGTCCCCCCAAGTCATAAGGAAAGCAGAAGACATTAACATGAAATATTTAAGTAGCCGACGAGCGCGCTGTAGTGACTGCAACAAGATCAAGCATTGATTTTTATCTTAAAAATACAAAGGAAGACACAACAAATGCAATAGAACATTTACAACACTGCGTTATCTTTGCGCCCCCTTCCCCTGGTTAATCAGCTCCCCGGGGTGACAGCAGAAATGTCCTGGCACCGATGTTACCTAAATCAAATGTACTTACAGGTCCCAGGATCTCCCAAGAGTTTGGTGCAGTTTCAAGGACAAATTGTCTTGAAGGAAGTCTTCCCAGCACAAGGCTGACGATCAGATCTGATTACACCCTACTAGATGTGCCGAGATCATGGGAAGTTCCCTGATGAAGGCATCATCGTCTGGTAAGAATCGTCAGGGTTAACGACATTTGCTCACTGAGCTGCCTTGATTTGCCTCCTAGTTGTATACACACACACAGACAGGCAGCTGATGCTGGTTTGCAATCCTGCAGAAAGAAGTCCTCACTGAAAACCAATGGCATCACATTTCAAGACTTAGTGCCAGGCATTCGGGGGCAATGCTGGCTTTGACAACTTCATGCAATTCATGAAAAGAGGAATTTAAACAGATTTTATTCAATTCAGTGACTCCCTGGATGTTTGCATGGCTATATGCCTTGTCCTTCTCCCGCCATAGATTTAGTGCCTTTAGTACCAAAAAGAGAGAAAACCAAAGGCTAAACTTCTTACTCTACTACCTCTACTAGTATCCAGGGGTGCAAATAAGATTTCAACCAGCCTCTGCTAGTATCCAGGGGTGCAAATAAGATTTCACAAAGTCTCTGCTTGTATCCAGGGGTGCATATTAGATTTCATACAGCCTCTGCTAGTATCCAGGGGTGTCCATTAGACTTCACACAGCCTCTGCTAGAATCCAGGGGTGTATGTTAGATTTCATACAGCCTCTGCTAGTGTCCAGGGGTGTACATTAGACTTCATACAGCCTCTGCTAGTATCCAGGGGTGCACATTAGACTTCCTACAGCCTCTGCTAGAATACAGGGGTCTACATTAGACTTCATACAGCCTCTTCTAGAATTCAGGGATGTACATTAGACTTCATAAAGCCTCTGCTAGTATCCAGGGGTGTACATTAGACTTCATACAACCTCTGCTAGAATACAGGGGTGTACATTAGACTTCATACAGCCTCTGCTAGTATCCAGGGGTGTACTGTACATTAGACTTCATAAAGCCTCTGCTTGTATCCAGGGGTGTACATTAGACTTCATAAAGCCTCTGCTAGTATCCAGGGGTCTACATTAGACTTCATACAGCCTCTGCTAGAATACAGGGGTGTACATTAGACTTCATACAGCCTCTGCTTGTATCCAGGGGTGTACATTAGACTTCACGCAGCCTCTGCTAGTATCCAGTGGTGTACATTAGACTTCATACAGCCTCTGCTAGAATACAGGGGTGTACATTAGACTTCATACAGCCTCTGCTTGTATCCAGGGGTGTACATTAGACTTCACGCAGCCTTTGCTAGTATGCAGTGGTGTACATTAGACTTCATACAACCTCTGCTAGTATCCAGGGGTGCACATTAGACTTCATACAGCCTTTGTTAGAATCCAGTGGTATACATTAGACTTCATACAACCTCTGCTAGAATACAGGGGTCTACATTAGACTTCATACAGCCTCTGCTAGTATCCAGGGGTGTACATTAGACTTCATACAGCCTCTGCTAGTATCCAGGGGTGCACATTAGACTTCCTACAGCCTTTGTTAGAATCCAGTGGTGTACATTAGACTTCATACAGCCTCTGCTAGTATCCAGGGGTGTACATTAGACTTCATACAGCCTCTGCTAGTATCCAGGGGTATACATTAGACTTCATACAGCCTCTGCTGGAATCCAGGGGTGCACATTAGACTTCATACAACCTCTGCTAGTATCCAGGGGTGTACATTAGACTTCATACAGCCTCTGCTAAAATCCAGTGGTGTACATTAGACTTCATACAACCTCTGCTAGAATCAAGGGGCGCACATTAGACTTCATACAACCTCTGCTAGTATCCAGGGGTGCACATTAGACTTCATACAACCTCTGCTAGAATACAGGGGTGTAAAATAGACTTCATACAGCCTCTGCTGGAATCAAGGGGCATACATTAGACTTTATACATCCTCTGCTGGAATCCAGGGGTACACATGACATTTCATCAAGCCTCTGCTAGAATCCAGGGGTACACATGACATTTCATCAAGCCTCTGTTAATATCCAGGGGTGCACATACAATTTCATCAAGAAAGAGGCCAATGGGTATGGTCATGGAGGCAAATGCAACAGTAAAACAAATTCCTAGAACAATACAAGCCCAAGTGCCCCCAAAACAGTGATGGTCATAGTTCACTTAAATAAGGAATGTATGGGGCCCCACTTTAATTAATATGTTGCTTGTGAAAGAAAGAGTCTAATAGACTTACCATTGTGTGGATCGGCTGCTTGGGAGCCCAGTATTGTGACGTCTTCTGAAAATACTGCATCCACCAATATCCGTTTCTTTGCCGGGTTTCCAGTCTGGTCAATGGACAGAGATGTCACTTCCACAACTATTCCTCTAGTCCACAGCGGACATCTCCATCTATCAATCAGATCAAAAACCTGGTAAAGAACATGACGTTGGCAGTAGAAGGATTTTCAGAAGGGAAGCTTCACCTGACCAGGTTCCCAAGCAGCTGGTCCACAGAAATGTGAGACGTAAGTTTCTTAGAATATTTATTACACAGGCAAGTAACTAAAGTGGGTTTGAAAGGCATCCTCCTGAGTCCCAGAAAGCTTCTTTAATTGTCAGAAAATAATCTATTTATTACATTTTGTTATTTTTTTTTGTTTTACCTTTTTAACTGGAGGTAAACAATATGCAATAAGGCCACTTAGAGCTTCTTCTCAGATGCCTCCTATAGAAAATATCCCTGGAACTTCGGTTCACAGCTCAGAGCAGGATAGCTGCCTCCATAATAAAAGTAAAAAATACACAATCAGAAAATAAAAACAGATATGTAAGAATTCAGTATGTCTGTAGAATGTAACTAATGTTAAAGACCCATAATACATTCCCTTTACGTGCAGTCACATAAAGGGTTTTTCCCTGCAAGTTAGGTTCCCAGCCACCAGCTGACCGCTAGAGCAAGACCAGTTGCTGTTTCCTGATGCCAATTTCTACAAACTAATTATGACACCAGCAGAACTGTGAATGCAGCTCTGAAGTATAATACAGGATGTAACTCAGGATCAGTACAGAATAAGTAATGTAATGTATATACAGTGACTCAACCAGCAGAATAGTGATTACAGCTCTGGAGTATAATACAGCATGTAACTCAGGATCAGTACAGGATAAGTAATGCATGTACACAGTGACTCCACCAGCAGAATAGTGAGTGCAGCTCTGGAGTATAATACAGGATGTAACTCAGGAGCAGTACCGGATAAGTAATGTAATGTATGTACACAGTGTCTCTCCACCAGCAGAATAGTGAGTGCAGTTCTGGAGTATAATACAGGATGCAACTCAGGATCAGTGCAGAATAAGTAATGTAATATATGTACACAGTGACTCCACCAGCAGAATAGTGAGTGCAGCTCTGGAGTACAATACAGAATATAACTCAGGATCAGTACAGGATAAGTAATATAATGTATGTACTCAGTAACTCCAGCAGCAGAATACTGAGTGCAGCTTCGGAGTATAATACAGCATGCAACTCAGGATCAGTACAGGATAAGTAATGTAATGTATGTACACAGTGACTGCACCAGCAGAATAGTAAGTGCAGTTTTGGAGTATAATACAGGATGTAACTAAGGATCAATATGAGATAAATAACCAACATTTTTTAGAGTCAAGTTTACATTTTGATGTATATATATATATATATAAAACAAATTGATGTTCAGGCATTACACTACAGTTTTTACTATACATCTCGGCTTCTGCAGCATCTCTTTTTGAAGGATTGAGGGGAATTATGTCTCCTATTAATTGACAACTATGAAGAACTTCCCTCAAGAATTGCTAGGATACAAAAAGACCCACCTATTATATAGTAAGGATTGTATTAGTATAACTTCCAAAAAATTTTGCCAATCCTCATGTAAACCCTTACCACTGAATTATCCGAGCATAAAAATAACACCACCTCATGTGTTCCACCAAAGCAGTAAAAAAAAATCTACGAAAATTTGCATAAATCCATGTTACTAAAGAACAGTCCACATATAGTCTGCACACAGAATGGTATGGAGCAGGAAATGCTGTCTGGATTGATATATCGTTTTATAGGAGAAAATATAATTACATTTTTATTCCTATGCCTTCTGGGATTAGGAGTCCAGTGAGCGGTCCGATCAGTGATTGACAGCATTTCGTTTAGAAATGTGCATAGAAAGATAGTCATCAGTCATAATGCAGGCCCACCAACTGGACTCCTAGGGCCAAAATGTTCAGAAATTAAAATAAATTAATGATAAAGAATGATAAAGGATATGATGGCAATGTAGCACAGACATACTGGGATAATGTAGCCCTAAAACTCCCGAGACCCACTATCCCTGCCTACTTGCATGATCACCCTATGCGGTGACCTTACAACTGGTCGACGGTCCCTACACTATGTATGTGAGGAAGGAACATGCAAACAGGGAATAAACAGACACAATAAGTGTAGTCGTACAGTACAAGGGTCAAAAGCCATTCAGTCAAGGAAGTGCCAATAACGCCAGAAGCAAACCAGAGAGCCAGACACGCCAGAAGTCAAAAACCAGGAGAGCAATACAAGACCAAATGCCCAGAAGCCAGAAAACATAGTCACAATACCAGATACAGAAGTCACAGCCAGAGTAAACACAATACCACTAAGGAACAGCAGGGGGAGACAGAGGAACATAAATTCACCGGCACCTGCACCCACAGGAGCCAGACTTATATAGAGAGCTGAGAATAATTTCCAGTTTGCTTCCCTACACGTCGGGCGGAGCTGTGAGTTGAACAAGCTGACGCCCTAATGCTCTGACATGCTCTTTCATTGGCCACAGGCTGAGAGGGCTGCATCACATTGTAATTTCCCCTGACAGCCGGACGCCAATGCCACATCGAGGCAGCACTGAGCAGAGGAACCGTGACATGACCTTCCTCAGGACCATAATCTTCACTTCAGCTCTTACTCAATAGAACTCTTTTCCTAAGCATCCAGTGAGACTTGGCATAGTGCGTCTACATTCCCAACTACGTAAAAAATATTTAATTTTTACCCACCCCCAATTCCATATACTTTGAAAATGGCTGTCGGAGAGGAAATTGATTAACCACTTCAGCCCCCCTAGCTTAAACACCCTTAATGACCAGGCCACTTTTTACAATTCCGCACTACACTACTTTCACCGTTCATTGCTCCGTCATGCAACTTACCACCCAAATGAATTTTACCTCCTTTTCTTCTCACTAATAGAGCTTTCATTTGGTGGTATTTCATTGCTGCTGACATTTTTACTTTTTTTGCTATTAATCAAAAATGACCGAAATTTTTACAAAAAAATGACATTTTTCACTTTCTGTTGTAAAATTTTTCAAAAAACTACATTTCTATATAAATTTTCTCTAAATTTATTGTTCTACATGTCTTTGATAAAAAAAGTCCAATAAGTGTATATTTATTGGTTTGGGTAAAAGTTATAGCGTTTACAAACTATGGTGCAAAAAGTGAATTTCGGCATTTTGAAGCAGCTCTGACTTTCTGAGCACCTGTCATGTTTCTTCAGGTGCTAGAATGTCAGGAAAGTATAAATACCCCCAAATCACACCATTTTAGAAAGAAGACACCCCAAAGTATTCGCGGAGGGGCATGGTGAGTTCATGTATCATTTCATTTTTTTTCACAAGTTAGCGGAAAATGACACTTTGTGAGAAAAAAAAAAAAAAAAGTTTCAATTTCTGCTAACTTCTGGCAAAAAAAAAAGAAATCTCAGACGGACTCACTATGCCCCTCAGTGAATACCTCGGGGTGTCTACTTTCCGAAAAGGGGTCATTTGTGGGGTGTGTTTACTGTTCTGGCATTTTGGGCGGGGCTAAATTGTGAGCCTCCATGTAAAACCTAAAGGTACTCGTTGGAATTTGGGCCTCTTTGCACACCAGGCTGCAAAAAGTGTCACTTATGTGGTATCGCCGTACTCAGGAGAAGTAGGGAAATGTGTTTAGGGTGTATTTTTACATATACCCATGTTGGGTGAGAGAAATATCTCTGTAAACTGACAACTTTGTATAAAAATTTTTAAAAGTTGTCGTTTACAGAGATATTTTCACACACAGTATAGGTATATATAAAAATACACCTCAAAACACATTGCCCTACTTCTCCTGAGTACGGCGATACCACATGTGTGACACTTTTTGCAGCCTGGATGCTAAAGGGGCCCTAAAACCAATGAGTACCTTTAGGATTTCACAGGGCATTTTTACGCATTTGGATTCCAGACTTCTTCTCACGCTTTAGGGGCCCCTAAAATGCCAGGACAGTATAAATACCCCACATGTGACCCCATTTTGGAAAGAAGACACCCCAAGGTATTCTGTGAGGGGCATGGCGAGTTCATAGAAGATTTTTTTGGCACAAGTTAGCGGAAATTGATTTTTATTGTTTTTCTCATAAAGTCTACCTTTCTGCTAACTTTTGACAAAAAGTTAAATTTTCATGGACTCACTATGCCCCTCAGCGAATACCTTGGGGTGTTTTCTTTCCAAAATGGGGTCATTTGTGGGGTGTTTGTACTGTTCTGGCATTTTGGGTGGGGCTAAATTGTGAGCAGCCATATAAAACCTAAAGGTACTCGTTGGAATTTGGGCCCCTTTGCGCATCTTGGCTGCAAAAAAGTGTCACTCATGTGGTATCACCGTACTCAGGAGAAGTAGGGCAATGTGCTTTGGGGTGTATTTTTACATATACCCATACTTTGTGTGAGAAATATCTCTGTAAATTGACAACTTTGAATAAAAAAATTTATGGGTATATGTAAAAATACACCCCAAAACACATTGCCCTACTTCTCCTGAGTTCGGCGAAACCACATGAGTGACCCTTTTTTGCAGCCAAGATGCGCAAAGGGGCCCTAAAACCAATGAGTACCTTTAGGATTTCACAGGGCATTTTTACGCATTTGGATTCTCACACTTTAGGACCCCTAAAATGCCAGGGCAGTATAAATACCCCACAAGTGACCCCATTGTGGAAAGAAGACACCCCAAGGTAATCCGTGAGGGGTATGGCGAGTTCACAGAAAAAAAAAAATTTGGCACAAGTTAGCGGAAATTGATTTTTTTTTTTTATTTTTTTTTACAGTCTCATATTCCACTAACTTGTGACAAAAATAATATTTTACATGAACTCACCATACCCTCACGGAATACCTTGGGGTGTCTTCTTTCTAAAATGGGGTCACATGTGAGGTTTTTGTACTGCCCTGGCATTTGAGGGTCTCCGCAATCATTACACGTATGGCCAGCATTAGGAGTTTCTGCGATTCTCCTTATATTGAGCATACGGGTAATGAGATTTTTTTCCGTTCAGTCTCTGGGCTGAAAAGAAAAAATGAACGGCACAGATTTTTTCATTCGCATCGATCAATGTGGATGAAAAATCTCTGCCCAAAAATGTGCAAAAACAAAACGGCACAGATTTCCTCATTCGCATCGATCAATGTGGATGAATAAATCTCTGCCAAAAATGTGCAAAAAAGTAGTAAGGCCCCATTCACACGTCCGTAAGAATGTCCGCATCTATTCCGCAATTCTGCGGAATAGATGCGACCCATTCAGTGTGAATGGGGCTGGCGGTGATGCGGAGAGCACACTATGCGCCGCCGCACTAGCATTTGCGGAGCTGCGGCCGCAAACTTCCGGGTTTCGGCCCCAAACATCCGGCCGCAGCTCCGCAAAAGATAGAGCATGTCCTATTCTTGTCTGCAATTGCGGACAAGAAAAGGCATTTTCTATATAGTTCTGGCAATGTGCGGATCCGCAAAATGCGGAAAGCACATTGCTGGTGTCCGTGTTTTGCGGATCCGTGGATCCATGGATCCGCAAAACACATACGGACGTCTGAATGAGCCTTACAGGGGGGTAATTAGTGTCAGGGGAGTGACAGGGGGGTGACATGGGGTGATCGGGGGTTAATCAGGGGTTAATCAGGGGTTAATCAGTGACGGGGGTGGGGGGGGGGGTCTGTGTGGTGATTTGGTGCACTTATAAAAGTTTCTTTGGTGGTCCCAAGAAAAAGTGCCCACCAAAGGAACGATCAGCAAGCATAACAAAACAGCGTCTGATATGCCATTTTTTTAACTTCTACAGCCTGCCAGCGCACGATCAGCGCTGGCAGGCTGTAGTTTACCTTGTCCCCGACGTGATCCTGTGAACGCGCGCACGCGCGCGTTCACAGGAAATCTCGCCTCTCGCGAGATGACGCGCGGGCGCGTCAAGGAGGAACAGACCGACCGCCCGCAGGACGCAATCCTGCGTGAGGTGGTCGGCAAGAAGTTAAAAAGGAACCTTAAGTGACCCAAGCATGGGATCCATCCAACAGTATCTGTGTGAAGTATCATCCCATCTATAGAAGTTTCAAGTGTTAGAACCATGGCTGTCAGAAATAGGGTCTATAAGGGTCTATATAGCTAAAATCTGTTTTTTCTTTCTTTGTTTTTTCAATCTGTCACGTTCTGTCGACAGCTACTCAGCAGGCAGCACAGTCTACATTCAGTTGTCAAGACAACGAGGCTGAACTTCCTGGTTCAGGAAGCGCCAGCAGGGGTGCACCACCAATGAGGCCAGGTGAGGGAATCGCCTTAGGCAGCACCAGGTAGGGGCAAGAGGCTGGCAGCAGAAGGGCCATGGGCAATGAGCACTTTTGTTGTGGCAAAGGGGTTAGGTTAAGAAATTGGCATGGGGGGGGGGGCGTTTCAGTTTTCACCTCAGGCAGCAGAAAGGCTAGGTGCACCCCTGAGCGCCAGCCAATCAGAGGTGCACTCATGTCATCCGTCAAGCTGGATAGGTAACATGACCAGGAAGTGTTGCTTGCTGGCCATAGGTTGCCTGTGATTGGTTTCAACTTTTGGATTGCCACACTAGCGTTTTGTTGCTGTGAAGTTGCTATTGGATTCCTGACCCTGGCTTGTACCCTGACTCGTGTTTGACCTCTTGGATTTGATGTGATCTCCTGGTTTTGACCTTTGGCTATCTCTGGTTCATGTTACTAATTCCAATTTTGATTTGGTTTGAACTGTCCTGGTATTGACCTTGGCTTGGTATGTTTTCGGATTCTGTTTTTGTCCGCTGTACCATTCTGTCACTAGTCAACTGTTATCTTGTTTCCCTACCTGATTTGGGCCCAGCACATACATTGGAAGGGGTTGCCGTCCAGTTGCGGGCCGCTGGTTAGGGCGGATTGTGCAAGTGGGTAAGAACAGTGCTAAACAGGAGTACAGGCCTCACTGTTCCCTGCCGTGACAAAATCAAAGTCAGAAGTGGATTCAGAAGGAAATCTAATGAAAGGACTTTTTCCTTCCAGCTGGATCCACTTCTGGGTGTGGATCAAAAAAACTGTTTACAGCCTTAAAGGGAACCTGTCGTCAACTTCATTCTGACCATACTAGCAACAGAATAAAGTAGAGACAGAAGAGTTGATTTCAGCGGTCTGATTTTTAAAAGTTAAAAGTAAATGGTTGCCGAAAACCAACATCAAAATTTTTGCAGACTGGGCCCAGAAAAGAATCACGACCACCTGAGAAGAGTCCTGGTCATTCATAGATTCCTGCTCTCCTGCTGATGACTGACAGTCTTCTACCTAGTTTTCTCCCTTTCTCTCTAGGAGAGAACTGCCAATCATTAGCAGATGGGGGAGAGTGCAGGAGATCAGGAATAACCAGGACTCCTCTCAGTTAGATTTGACTCTTTTCTAGGCCTGGGCTGTAAAGATTATGATGCTAATTCTCGGCAACCACTTACTTTTAGCTCATAAGTGACACACCGCTGAAATCAGCATTTCTGTCACTAATTTATGATGCTCTCAGTCAGGTCAGCATAAAGTTGATGACAGGTTCCCTTTAAAGGGGTTATCCAGGAAATTATAATGATGACCTATCCTCAGCGTACAACCTCTTCTAACAGCTGATCCGCAGGGGTCCTGGGAGTAAGACTCCCTTCAGGATAACCCATTTAAAGTGACCTATCCCACTCTAAAATATATGTTGACCCACCTGGTGCCCTACATGGAATAACGGGATTTCTCCTGCCAAATTCTGGTAATTCAACTACTTCTTCTCAAAATGGCAAACAGATTTGCTAATGGAACTGCTCTCTGCATTACCCTGAGAAGAACCCGTGACGATGACGGTGGCACTGTGTCCATCCCATATGTGTATGCCCCTGCAGGCATTAGCACTCATTGATACCAGGGTATTAAAGGGAGTAAAGCCAGTGGGGACAGTAGAACTCAATGGAGGTCCATCATTCCAGCGGAGGACGCCAGGTATGTTGAAAAAATATTTGTAATGTATAGTAAAATTTTAGTTTTGAACTGGAGGGTCAATTTACAGTGTTTGACTGATGAAGCCTGGAGTTCGAAAATGAGGAAATAAAAGAGTCAGCCCATAATTGATCAATCCTTATGATTGTTCATCCCCAGTCTGTCCATGACAATGGCACTGTATCCATCTCATCTGTGTCTGCCCTTGCAGGCATCAGGGCTGGTTCATCTCTGAGCAGTAGAGGGGGAAAGTGTGCCTTAGACTTGCTGAGAGCAAGTCCATTGGCAAGTCTAAGAATTAGTCAGTCTCTGAAGAAGTAAACCAAATTGAGGAACCATCATTCCAGTGGAGAACACCAGGTACTACAAAGTGAACAAAACATTTCCTTTGTATAGTCAAATTTTCGTTTGGGACTGGAGGGTCGATTGGCTGGTGAGGTCTGGACTCTGGAGTTGAAAAATACCTGTTCGACTTCCAAAGAAATGGAGAAGTAGGACCATGATTGTTCAATCCCGGTAATTGTCCATCCTCAGTCTGTCCATGACGTTGGCACTGTATCCATCCCATCTGTGTCTGTCCTTGCAGGCATCAGCGCTTTAGATGGGAAAGTGTATTAGACTTGCTAAGAGCAACTCCATTGGCAAGTCTAATACTCAACCAGTTTCTGAAGAAAGAGCCGCAAGACCAGATCTTAATGGAGGAGCCATATTTCAGTGGTATGTTGATGCAACATTTTCAGTGTATTGACAATTTCAAGTGATTAGTGACTAGTGAGGTCTGGAATTGGAAAATGCCCTATTCGACTTACGAGGTAATAGAAGAGTCGACCTATGATTGTCCATTCCCCGTCTGTATTAACCACTACGGCTATATTATAAAAATAATAAATATTATTATTATTATTATCTAAAACAAATTTTAAAATATATTTTTTAAACGTATTCCTGTTGCATATATAGTCTCTGCTCTCATTCTGATCTTTCATAAGGTTTAACCCACACAAATTCTTTTAGACCTAATAAGAACAGCTCAATCAGTTAATAAAAATGGGACACATTGATAGCAAGTAAAAAAAAACTAATTATACAATTAAATTAACAAAAGAAGTAATGTATTCTGCGCAGAGTAATTTCTGACCAGCAACACCCTGCAAAAACCCCTTGAGGCTAAAGCTATTCCAGATGCTGGTGTGTGGGATTCAGCTTTATGTATCCAATGAGGCATATACAGCCGAGATATGTTTAGCCGAAATGCAAGACGTGATCTAGTTTGCAAAGTACAAACAGTAAAAGAAATTAGCTGGAGATGAAGCAACACAAATCTCGTTCAAAATATAAAAAAAAAAATATGAATAAAATATAAAAAATAAATGAACGTTATATTATTTATGTCATATTTGTAGGGGGTGTTGTAATGATTTACACCCTTGAACCAGAAGTAGTGTACATGAACAGCACCAAAAGACATGGAATTACAACTTTAAGCAGCTCGCCTTAACACCCCAGACTTCACGTGCACCCAATATTTCAGTACCAAGACCCCAGACTTTACCAGCACCTCAAATTTTATTACTAGAGATGAGTGAAGTTTTCACAAATTTGATTCACCAAAGTTATCCAAGAATTTTGATTTGTTAAGAATTATTTAATCATGAATCGCTATAAATCAGGTATACCCAGGCCACTGTGCTTTAGGGTACGACCACAGGGAGCGGCCATGCTGCGGGCAGGTTGTGGCCATGCTGTTGTGAAGAACTGCAACTGCCTTTAATTTAATAATGAAGACCGCATTGTATAGTCCTTCTTCGTTGTTAATGGCACCATTAAAGGGCTGGTGCTTGTATGGGGTTTGGTTGGTTAGGTGGGGGCACAATATGCATATTATTGCTGTTCTTGGCTGCAAACTCTTCCTTAAATATAAATCACCTTTAGCATACCAACTTCTCTACCCCCAACGCTCTCCTGCTCTACAGGTGGGATTCCTTCTTTTCCCATCTGCTTTTCCTCCTTTTCCACATTATCTAATATTGATGAGAATATGTCATCAGGAACATCCATCTCCTCCTCTCTTTGAGACTTTGAAGAATGATTTGGAAGAAGTAAAGCCAGCAAAAGATGAGGATGGTCATCATTAAGACCTGGCCCCCTAAGTGGTGCAGACTGGATGGTACTGGTTGGCACGCTGGCACTGGAATAATAAAGGCTTCCATTTTATTGGTATTGAATTACATTTACGGCCGATGTAGGAATAAGTAAATGAAAGAATAAATAAAACTGATGCAGCATAAGTCTTCCTGCACTCTTCCTGCAATATTCTTCTAAACACGAATACGTTGGGAAAAAAAGGATACAAAAGCTTCGCACACCATGCTTTTGTATCCTGCAAAATCCAGTAACAAAAAGTATACATTAACGTATACTTTCTTTTACAATGGAGCTCTATGGTGAATGGATGTCATTGTATGGCATCAGTGTAAGGCATCTGTTAACGTGTACATTTTTGTATACGTTAAACAGATGGCAAAAACGTGATGGGAACTCACCCTAAGGCCCCATGCACACGACCGTTGTTTGTTTCCGCGTCCGTTCCGTTTTTTTTCATGGATAGGATGCTTCCCCATTCATTTCAATGGGTCCGTCAAAAAATGCGGATGGTCAACCGTTTTTGTTCCGCATCCGTGATCCGTGTTTTCATTCCGTCAAAAAAATAGTGCATGTCCTATTTTTTTCACGTTTACGGACAAGGATAGGCATTTTTACAATGGATCTGCCTTAAAAATCGTATCCGTCAAAAAAAACGGTCCGTCATCCGTTTTTTTTGACGGATGCAAAATTTCCAGGAGTAGCGGACGCGGAGGCAGGCAACGGTCGTGTGCATGTAGCCTAAATGACATAAGCACTAAACAACAAACGATTTTCAAGTACCCTGAACTCTGGGGTACTGCACCTACTTTCATGGAATGTTGGGGAGACTCCTGAACAGTGGGTAGACCTGCTTGACTTCCTGAAGAATATAGTGGAACTCTATGGTAAACAGATGCCACAGTACGGCATCAGTCTGAGACATATGTTAATGTATTAATTTTTTGTATATGTTAAACGGATGGAAAAACATGATGTGAACCCTCCCTTAATGCCATGTATACCCAGTATGGTTCTTGTATGGAAGTGACAGAGTAAATTAACTCTGACACAGCCCCTTCAGGATGCTAGGTGTGGATCCTGGATTCACCCCTAGCTCAGTCTAGTTACTTGAGATTTAGAGGAAAGTAGAGCTGTGTCTCATGCTTCCTCCTCATAGGACTAAAGTTGCAGAGAACAACCTTGTCTGAAGATTATCTACTGGGAGAAAGATCTCACCAGTTCTACAGTACACCAGAAATAGAGAGGGAGAGAGAGAGAGAGAGAGAGAGAGAGGAAGTTCCAAAATCTGCATGGCCAAGCATTGGAGTCAGCCAGTAAGGTTTTCTGCTGATCAAAGCTAACAGACTTTACTGCAGTGAAGGACTTTGCTAAGACATCTTTCACACTTTGACACAACCAGGCTAGTCGTGTCAACAAACCTATATGGCTTAGTTGCAGATTACAGACATCCCTAAAAGCATTACTGCCAGCCTCATATTTTGCAGAGAAACAGGGTATGTGTACACTGAACCTAAACCTGGCCTATGCCCATACAAAACCATCTAGGGATATTTGCACTGTATATTCCTGGAATTGTGTTCTGAGATTATTGGAAGTACTACAACCCTCATTCTGAAATTTAGTAAGGAGATATGTTTATTCTCCTACCTCTGGCCTGATTACTGACTCCAGCACCATACATTATCCATTGCACCCTACACCTCCTGCCTGGCACCTGCAACAAACCTACAACATCAAGGTCAACCAATCTACAGTATATTCAGGCAGAAGTTCCCATATCAGGGTGGGGTCTTCTTTCACTGCCATGGCCCCAGGGGGCAACGGTGTGAAGAAAGCCACTATGATAGACTTAGACTTTTTTAGCCAGTGCCACTACCACTTCATCCTCTGTTCCAGCTCCTCAGGGGCTTGGAGCATAGACAACAGTGTACTGGACTAATATCATCCTATACTAGATACAAAGATTGATATAATGGTTATAGATATCTGCATGGGCACCCAGGAGTAGAATAATGACCTATTCCTATACCAGATCCCTCCACATTTATTTTTTAACTGGTACAAAACATCCTAAAAAAAAAGGCCTAGTCCTGCCACTGTTTATTATACAAGCATCTCTAAGAACATCTCCAACTCTCCAACAATTTCTTTGATTTATGTTCAAAAACACACAGGGCATGAAATGATTTCTGCAATCTTACATTTCCCTCAAGAACAGTGCGGCCAGCAGATATATTCGAAGACATCATGTTGGATCCCTTGTTCTGTCTCCTTTTTAAAATAAATTTATGATAATCAATTATATCTGCTTCAAAGGAACTGCCATTGGATTCCCCTATCAGAAAATCTGTTTGAAAAAAAAAAAAAACACTGCTTTTCTTCCCCTACATTTAAGGTACCACAGGGGATAGTGCCCACGCTGACATACAAATTGAAAGAAAATGTGCCAAATTCTGCAAAAAATGACATCCATCAAAAGCTGCTTGTGTCATAGGTGTTCTGTGAAGGAGTAACATTCCCTTCCTTCATATGCAGAAGATGCGGACTCTACGAGATAAAGAACTCATTAAGGTTTCACAAGGAATCATGTTACCTGTAGTTAACTGGCAGCTGCTTTACTGTTTCACCATGTTCCCTATGTTCAAGCAGTTTATACTCTGTGCCTATTGACCATGTTCTCAGGAAAGAATTTGCCTTGCCTCTGGGAAATATAGAATTCTAATATTGCGCTAGTGACAGACAAGTCCTGCATTTTTAACGGAAAAAAATTAGCGGAGACGTTTTCTCCATATAGTAACCCTCCTGTTCCACATTTGTCTGTATAGTGTTACTTTATTACTTTTTGTATAACTGTACCCACTTATAATGACAATTTGTAAAGCAACAGGACACCTGACGACCAGTTATTTAAACTTAATGGGAGTCAGAGGAGCATTACATTCCATAGTCTTCAAATGTAGTCATCCTCCTGTAAATAATGCCGATAAACATTGTGTTCCTATTTCTGTCACTTTACATGTGTTGACTGACCAGGCAATTATTGTGAAGGGATCATTCCTTCCCGATAACTGCCTGCTCGTCAGTGGAGGAAAGAGCTACAATTACATGCAGAGATCACCACTACTATGTGGGAATGAGCAATGGCTACGACCATCACTCGTCCTCAGACAGATTCATTGCTTTTGGGCAATAGTGTAAATAATTGCCTAGTGCCGGTGTGGTTGACATCTGATCCACTGGGGTCAGAAACACCAGTGTGAGGCACAGAGAGATCATGCAAAACTCATGGGCATTAACGGGCATGCAGCTCAGGGTCAGTATGGTGATCAGGCATAGGTCAGGTCATACAGCAGAGTCAGAATCCAGTAATCAGGCAGAAGTTAGTACATGTGCAGTCAAGCAGATTATAGCACTTTCGCTGGGTCTACCAGGCTAGTGGACTTCTTAATTGGGCAGTGAGTGAGAAAAACAACACAGCACTCCTATATAGCAGAGCTGATTAACGCATTAGTAGCAGCTACACACAGGAGTGAGGGAGGGTTAACCCTTGCAATACTGAAGAATGAGGTGAGGTTCAATGAAGAATATCTCTAATAGGCACACAGGATACAGGCACCCAGAACCATAGCTAAAGCACTAAAACTGCGACAGACACACGGTGAGTGAAACAGCACCTGTGCCCACCACAATCCCGGGATGTAACAGTAGTATTCACTAAAGTCCACCCTTGGTGCACTTAAGACCTAATTTGTATATTTTAGACAACATTTATTTCTCCTAAATGTAGCAATGGATTGGAGAATAGAGATATCGGCAGCCCTACCAGGCATTATGGCTGTTAAACAGGGTTGATCCTTGTTGATAGATGCCTTTTAAATAGCTCATACAGAATAAAAAAAAATATCGCTTCTTTCTAAGAGAAACAGTGCCACACTTGCCCATGGGTTGTGTGTGGTATTACAGTTCAACTCCATTAAAGTGGGACTAAATTACCATAACATTCCCAACCTGTGTACACGTGCTAGACAATCCCTTTGGATCAAACTTCCAGTTGTATAAACTAATTCACATTAACTGGGCAACGAACAGAACACCTACCTGGTGCTCCCCTTTTTATCTTTTTAGCTGCAGATCCATCAATTCTTGGTCTCCTCTTCTGCCATTCACACCAGACCGGGCCTGATGCATACTCTTTATTTGGTAATCTATGACACTTTTTTTTGCCCTTGGATTGGGCAGCAATGTTCTCATTAACACTGCTGGCCAATCCAAGAGAGGGGTTGGAAAACAGAACGTTTCTTTGTCTACCAAATGCAGTCTGCATCACGTAGTCTGAAAAACAGTGTGCCCGTCTTGGATGGCAGAAGAGGAGTCCAAGAATTGGTGGATCTGAAACTAAATAGATGAAGAGGAGGTCAACATGCAAGTGGGTCTGTTTGTTCCCCAGTTAAATGGGATTTCTCATCTAAACATATGTGGCATATTACTAGGATATGCCACAAATGTCTGATAGGTGTCTGTCCCACCTCTCTCTCAAGGTTGGGGCCACTGTGTGGCCACCCTCCCTTCACCACTATGGGAGTTACGAAAATAGTCAAGCTCTGGTTCCCTATTTTTAGACATCTCATAGCATGGCATGCTTTCCTTCACTTTGCAGGCCCTGTTTTCGAGATAGAAGTGGGTCTCAGAGGCGAGACCAACACCTCTCTGATATAAATGGCATATGCTGGCCTTTAGGGCTCATGCACATGAACGCATGTTTGGTCCGCATCCGATTCACATTTTTTAAATCAATTTCAATGGGGCCACAAAAGATGCAGACAGCAGACCGTGTGCTGTCCGCAAAAAAAGAAAAGAAAAAAATGCCCCCTTTGTGTCCATTTTGTGGACAAGGATGGACATTTCTATTGACGGAAACAGAACATGGCAGCATGCACACGGCCGGGATCCATGTTTTGGGGATCCGTAATTTACGCACTGCAAAACACATACGGCTGTGTGCATGAGTCCTTTATGTGATTTTTTTTCCCCTTTTACCAGATGGTTGCTTTAATAATACTCCCTTTGCTCAAATATCTGCAAAAATAAAAATGTACCAGCTGGGTATATTTTACACCAATAACACTACTAACTAAAATGTCAATATCAGCATAACATATTCCCGTTCCAAAAGATGTAACAAAAAAAAAATTTCACCGGCTTCACAGCGCTTTGCAAAACCCTCTCGTGTACGTCGATGGCAGCCTGCAAAATTCATTCACGAGGTTAACTGCAACAAAAAAATTGTTTCTTCCCTGTAAAAGGAGGCCCTATTAGATTATAAAGAATGTAAGAGCGAGCATAAAATCCTAATATTATGAACCCTTAAAATCATTATTTTCAGAAATGGCTTAAAGGATCTCCGTTCACTGGGAAATCTTTGGCTATTTCTCCTACTTAGAAGAAGCTCAATCAAAAGATTCGCCAAGTGCCCCCTCGAGAAAACAGCAGATCTACATTTAAATGGAGATATATTTTCAAATGCACACTACCTGGAAGGCAGAGGCTATCAAAGATTCTTACCCAGTTAATATAAAATACTTCCAGATATTTTTCACTGACGTCTCCAACCTCCCTTTCGAGGCCTCTGAAATATGCATTTTCCTATTTACTTGCTTGCCTAGTTTTGATTTTTCTGTCTTGTAAATTAATATTAATGGCTTAACCAATGACATGTTTTATTGTGCTAACAAATCTCTATTATGCATTTATTGTGCTCATTTCGCCAGAGTACGCGATAGGCATCTTATGTTTGCTGGTCAGAGGCACTAAATAATTAAGCAATCTACTGTCATCAGGGCTGGTTTTTTGTAAGGAAGCCAGTTAGAAGGGTATGAGCGTATCTCATGCCTGCATGTGACGGCCTACCAAGGTGATTAAAAAGTATCTACATTTTCTGGATATAAATATGTAATGGTTTATTTATTACTGCAAATTAGTTAAGTAGCTGTTTTTGTTCAAAATGAGTTATGGTCACCATAATTAAAGCTCCCGTCTAGACAAGGGAAAAGACGTGGAGTTACAATGGCTGCTACAAAAAAAGTCCTTGCAAAAAACACCCTAAAGGGTAACTTCACCAACAACCCTTTATTCAAACATGCCTTCATGTATGCTTCCCAGATTTTCTTCAAAAAAGTTGTCAAAGCGAAACTTGACTTGAATTTTTGCAGGTGTGGCATCCAGCCCAGTTCAGCAGCAGCAAACCTATTGAGATGGTGAACCAACAGAAAGACAAGAATAAAAGGATAAAAAAACTTGAAACATCTAGATTTGAAAGGCAGAAAGAGGAGCTTGAAAATGTTTAGAAAAACCAATTGCCCTGGTCATGGGACTAAGGCCTGTATTACACCAACAGAATATCTGACCAATTTTTGGTGTGTATAACAAAAGATCTGTGTGTGCAAATGGCCTTCTGACCAATGATTGGTCAGACAAACTGTCAGATAATCTGTTGGTGTAATGCAGCCATAAGACAGGACCAACTCACAACCATGAATCAGACACCATCCATGACTCAGACCATACCATTGATGATGGTGATTTAGTAGTGGCAGGAGGAGCACCCATCACCAGATCCGTTTTTAAAATGAGCTCAAACCATAAATTCTCTAGCTCGTGAGCTACCTGAATTGCCAAATGACATAAAGCATATAGACCATAGGGTTTAAACCCTAGAAA
Source organism: Bufotes viridis (assembly GCA_033119425.1). Taxonomy (NCBI): domain Eukaryota; kingdom Metazoa; phylum Chordata; class Amphibia; order Anura; family Bufonidae; genus Bufotes; species Bufotes viridis. The sequence continues at coordinate 424,542,750 of CM065592.1, forward strand.
CCATACAAGAGGCTTCCTTAACCATCTGCACAACAGGGAGATAGAATTTTTCCCTTCACCAACAGATTTAAAAAATAATAATAATTTGTGCAAGGAATGTTGGATTGAGGTTTTTAGGCTAACAGAACGTGGTGACACCTACTTTTACTTGTGTTATAATTTTTGTAGGTTTCATTGCACATAATAGATATATCGTTAATGAGATGTAATAGGTTATTTTGGCACCAACCCACATGGAAAAAACCTAATAATTGACTCCAAAGTCACCCCAAATGGGTTGGTATTCTGCAGGAACTTAGGGATCCAAGAAAACATCCTTTGGTGCTCTAGTAGGCCTGCGAGTAAGGTCGGAGATGCCTGAGAAGCAATCAAAGGAAATATACTTCCACCACTAGCTTTGACTATTCTGGATCTTCATATAGTTTTAGAGACCTATTTCATATAGCTCTAGGCGGTGATCTGGATCTTCAAGTTGTTATGGACAGCAGTGTACTCATCTACTGTATATCTAGATTTGAAAGTGAGTATTGAAGAGCGTGCTCCGGTTTCTGAGCCCCTTCATTTTGAAGATTATGATTGCAGTGCAACTTTTTTTAAATGTATCTTATGAAAGAGAGCAGAGGTGATACTAGCAAGAACAATAATATCTCTGAACCAGATATTGTGTTTATTTCCTGGGTTCTACTGTGTCTGAGTTTGGGTCAATACCTACAGTATAGTGGGTTCTCAGTTACAACAAGCGATGTCCAAAGGTTTTAGCATTGTTACCTGCATTTTTCTGAATAAATGCTTATCAGAATTTAAGAAAGATGGCTCACTGAGACTGTAAGGCTCACAAGTGGCAGAAACTGTGTGTCACGGATGGGGTAGGGAAGCGTCCCCCCCTGACTGCCATTCACGCCTCTGCCCCTACCTACTTGCGCGATCCGTCCTAGGTAACGGGGCGCTTCTGGACGGCAGTCCCTAACTTAAGTGCAGGGGAACAAAAGACAGGACAAACAGAACACAAACCAAGTCAAACTAGCTGAAGTCAATACCAGGAAGTCAACTTAGAACCAGGGAGCAAACAAGAGCTAGTCAAAACACAAGCCGGAAGCAAGTACCAGGAGATCACGACAAGCAACGGCGATGAGCGGGAGCGAGGTCAAACGAGCAGAGCCTAGGTCAGGATAAAGGAAAACAATCCGAGGAATACAAGAGCGTATAAAGACCTTAATCACAGGCAACCTGTGGCCAGCAGGCTGCCTGTTTAAATAGGCCTGGCTGGTGAGTCACATGACATGGCCAGCGTCACATGACTCACAGCAGCCAAACTCAGCCGAGCACCGATCATCATTATCGGCACCCGGCTCCCCTGCTGCTCGCCTGCTGCCATGGAGACGAGGACACAGGCTATGTCCTTGCACCTCTCCTTGCACAGGGTGCCAGCGGTGCTGCGAAGGAAGCACACGTCATCGGCCCCTCATTACAGTACCCCCCCCTTCTACGAGAGGCCACCGGACCCAAAGTCATAGGATTGGGTTTTTTCCGGATGAGCCAGATGGAACCTCTCTATCAGTCTGGCGGCATGTAACTTACTCATCGGCACCCAAGACCTCTCTTCTGGCCCAAAACCTTTCCAATGCACCAGATATTGGAAAGAATTCCAGACCTTTCTAGCATCAATAATCCTTAAGACCTCGAATTTAATTTGTCAGGCAACCTCCACAGGATGCGTAGGTTCCTCTGAAGGAACGACAGGTGACACATACTTCTTTGGTAAAGATTTGTGAAACACATTGTGGATACGAAAGGAATCAGGTCGTTTTAGTTTAAATGATACAGGGTTAAAATCCTTAATAATGTCGTAAGGACCATTTAATCGTGGAGCAAACTTATTAGATGGTACTGTAAGAGACAGATTTTTGGTAGATAGCCATACCTTCTCACCCACCCCATGAGAGTGTCTTTTATCAGCCTTGATTTTCTGAACCTCCTGGGCTTTCCTCAGGTTCGACTGAACCTGGGCCCAGACTGTGCACAGTTCTCTAACCAATTTATCTGCTTCCGGAACTTGTGAAGAAGACGGCGAATATGAATTAAATTGTGGATGGAACCCAAGATCACAGAAAAATGGCGACAATCCCGTAGATGAGTTCACCCGGTTATGATAGCAAACTCAGCCAAGGGTAGATGTCGCACCCACAACAGTTGATTATCAGAAACATAACATCTCAAGAACTGTTCCAACGACTGGTTCAACCGTTCAGTTTGACCATTAGTTTCAGGGTGAAAGGCGGAAGAAAAGGACAAAGAAATATCACATTTATGACAGAAGATTCTCCAGAACCTAGAAACAAATTGATCGCCTCTATCAGAGACAACATTCTCTGGAATTCCGTGAAGGCGTACCACATGATCCACAAACCGAGAAGCCAAAGTTTTAGCATTAGGGAGCTTTGACAGTGGAACAAAATGCACCATTTTACTAAATCTATCGACCACTACCCATACCACCGACTTACCCTCGGAGACTGGCAAGTCGGTGATAAAATCCATGGAAATATGTGACCACGGTCTGCTAGGAATGGGCAGTGGTTGTAACTCACCAGCCGGACGAGTTCTGTGAGTTTTGGATCTGGCGCATACCTCACATGAAGACACATACAAGTTCACATCTCTAGATAACGTAGGCCACCAGTATGACCTGGAGATGAGTTCCTTGGTGGCATAAACACCAGGGTGTCCACACAACACTGAATTATGGCACTCACCCAAAATCCGGAGACGTAAGTGAATGGGAACAAACAATTTATCATGGGAAGACTGTACCAGAGCTAGATGTTGTGCAGCCTCAATTTCGGTGGTAAGATCGGAGGACATTGAGGCCACAATGATACCAGCTGGCAAAATAGGTTCAGGAGGAGTGTGTCACGACTGTGACTGATCCAGATAGGTCTGGGAAGAGAAGGTCGCAGCGACTTGCTACTCGCGATAGCTTGTGAGTTTGCTCCGTGGTTCAGGGTATGTCATCCGGGTTTTGCCTTGTGAACCTTTTTGTCCTGACTGGGAGTTTGTAGGCATTCTTCTCAGGTGAGTGCTGTCTGCCACTCCCAGCTACTATATTAGTTTCAGTTTCACTTGCAGTCATTGCCAGATATAGTCCTTACTTCCAGTGCTATTCTGACCTTTGAAGGAGATCGTTTGACGGTATTGCTGTGGAGCTCTTGTCTGGCGTGGACTGTCGTTATTGGGATCATCTTCTCTGCTTGTGACTGGATAAGTCTATCTCTGCTGGAGATTGTTTGTTTGTTGCTGTCTTCCCCTGTTGTTCTCCTAGACATGAGTGATGGTGACTAGTGCTCCCATTTGCCTTTCCCCAGTCTAGTCTTCTGAGGGTGACTCAGGGTTTAGGCATCCTGCTCGCCGCACGGGTACACACCCCGTCTAGGGTATCAGGGCAGATAGGTGCCAGCTTAGGGTTTGTCAGGGGTGGCCGTTCTATTTCCCATCCGTAGATAAGGGTCCCCCTTCCCCTCCGTCTGGTGCGACACGACTGCTGCTGGTATAGCGGTCGTGACAGAGTGTCTGGCAGTTGAAAGGCATGAAAACTTCGGGACAAGGCATCGGTTTCTACATTTTTACTTCCTGGCCTGAAAGTAATAGAAAAGTTAAAACGCGTAAAGAATAACGCCCACCTTGCTTGTCTAGGATAAAAAACATTTTGCGGATTCCAGAAACAATAGATTTTTATAATCCGTAAGAACAGTGATGCAATGCAGAGCCCCCTTCAAAAATGTCGCAGTTCCTCAAAATCCCATTTAATAGGGAGCAGTTCTCCGTTCCCAATGTCGTGATTTCTCTCGGTAGGGAAGAACTTCTGGGAGAAAAACGCACATGGCCTTAAATTAGTAAGATTAGATGATCGCTGAGAGAGAACTACTCCTACTCCGTCCTCAGATGCATCGACCTCGACAATAAACGGCTTTTCTTGATCTGGCTGAATCAGGACCAGGGCGTTACCGAAACACCTCTTGAGGGTTTTAAAGGCTTCTATGGCCTCAGATGACCAATTAACAAGATCCTCCCCCTTCCTGGTTAGGTCAGTCAAAGGTTTAGTGATTACCGAAAAGTTTTTAATACATTTTCGATAATGATTAGCAAACCCCAGAAAGCATTGCAATGCCTTAAGGGAAAAAGGTCTCATCCACTCTTGAATGGGTTGTACTTTCCCCAGATCCATCTTAAAAGATTGAGGGGTAAGTATATAACCTAAAAATAAAATCTCTTGTACCCCAAAAATACACATTTTTTTCTCGGCAAATACTTGATTTTCCCTAAGAACTCACAGCGCTTGCCTGGTATGGGTGACATGGGATTCCCATCTAGGTGAAAATATCAGGCTGTCATCCAAGTAAAAGCAATAGTTCAAATGGCTGCAGCTCTCACCTGTACCTTTAATCCAAGAAGCATGGAAAAGAGACCAGAACTGGGCCTTATAAAATATCCAATGGAAAATGGAATCCAGCTTCTTATGGAATAAAAAAGGTTCTTTATTGGCTCATCATATAAAATCCATCAAAGTCACAGAAAATGACATCAAAGTGACGCGTTTCAGGCTACAGAATGCAGCCCTTCATCAAGACATAACAAAATGTATTAAAACCATTCCTTTTATACAGCACAGGGTCCAACCCCTTCTAATTAGCAAGTTATCCGGCACCTAGAACCTAGAATGTGAGCCATTCAGTGATCCAGGGGAGGAGATCCAGCATCACAGGTGGTGCATACATATACATAATGAGAACATCTTAGTTGTATTGCAGAGTAAGATCATGTTTTCTATTTAGCCCTTTTGGTATACAGGTGTCAAGCAAAAACATCCAGAAGGTTTCCCTACTGAGAAGTTTTTGTCTACGATCCCCTCCACTCATAGGCAATGTCACCACATCGATCCCCTGTGCACAAAACGCAGAAGCGTTATACAAGTAAACTATCATAAATTTGCCAATAAAGTTCCTGAAAATGTCATTAACGAAGTTTTGAAATACTGCTGGCGCATTACAGAGACCGAACGGCATTACCAAATATTTGAAGTGACCCTCAGGAGTGTTAAAAGCGGTCTTCCACTCGTCCCCCTCCCTAATACGAATCAAATTGTAGGCTTCTTTTAATTCAAGCTTAGAAAACCAACAGGCCCCAAGCACCTGATTGAACAGGTCTGGAATCAATGGTAGGGAATACTGATTTTTAATAGTGATTTTGTTTAATTTTCTATAATCGATACAGGGTCTCAAACCTCCATCCTTTTTCTCCACAATAAAGAACCCTGCCCCCATAGGTGAAACAGAGGGTCTGATATGACCTTTTATAAAATCTCTTTGAGATACTCCTTCATAGACTCCTTCAGGACCGGATAAATTATAGATACGGCCCTTTGGAAACTTAGATCCAGCAACGGGATTATTCGCACAATCATATGGTCTGTGGGGTTGCAGAAGTAACTAATGTATGGAGGGAGGTTTTTAGATTCAATCGCGATTCCAGCCTGGACAACCGGTAAACAATAGGAAAAACATTTAGGACCCCACTTCTCAACTTCGCCAGTCGCCCAATTAATGACAGGGTTATGAAGTTGAAGCCATGGCATGCCCAAAACCACTTCTACAGGTAAGTTCTCTAATACAAAAAAAGAACAAATTTCGGTGTGACAAGCCCCCACAATCAAAGTAACCTCAGGAGTACAAAATGTGGCTCTCCCACCCACCAAAGGAGTAGAGTCAATGGCAATTATGTGGATGAGGTTAAGAAGAGCCAACACGGGTATTCCCATAGAGAGAATAAATTTATGATCAACAAAACTAGAAGTGGAACCAGAGTCAATAAAGGCCTCCCCAGTACCCTTACTGGAACCAAAATAATCACTGGTACTAATAGTTTTTTCTTTACCACCTCTGGAACTACCTTATCCTTGGAAACATCCTGTTTGGGTGACCATCCAGAAGGAGGGACTTGGGGCAATGTCGTACCCAATTGTCGGAGTCGCCACAATAGAAACATGTACCGCGCTGGCGACGTTGGTCTCTCCTCGTCATGCCAAGTTGCATGGGCTCATCCCAAATAATTTCCGCTTTGACCCCCACAGTAAAGGAGTCAGGTTTGGTGGTAGCCTTTGGAAAGAACAGATGCTTCCGCTGACATTCCCTAATGGGTCTGTCCAGTCTCACAGCAAGAGGCATAGTTTGTTCTAAAGTGTCAGGACAGGGAGAGCTAACTAGCATGTCTAAGACTTTCGGAGAATCCTGACCAGAACTGACATTTTAGAGCGCGCTCATTCCAGCAACACACCACTACCAAAATTGAGTGCAATATTCCTCTACTGGTCGGTTTCCCTGGGTGAGGGATTTCAACTGGGACTCAGCCATGGTCGCCCTATCTGGTTCGTCATAGAGAATACCAGGAGCCTGAAAAAATGCTTCAACAAACATAAGACACAGGGAGTCAGTGGGCAGGGAGAATGCCCATTCCAGTGGGTCATATTGTAACAGAGAGATAACAATCCCCACTTTTTGCTGTTCGGATCCAGAAGAATAGGGGAGTAAACGGAAGTACAACTTACAGCTCTCCATAAATGCAAGGAAACATCTGCGTTCACCCGAAAACCGATCTGGCAACTTAACGTGGGGTTCAATGTGCTGTACGGAGGGACCCGGTACAGGTAGGGTTTGAGCAGATTCCTGTTGCTGTAATCTTTCCCTAACTCCTGTACAATTTGCGCAAGGTTATGGACCTGATCAGTGAGCACTCGCATCGGGTCCATAATGTAGGTAGGCTTGTAATTCTGTCTATCTACTTCTACAATCCATCCTAGGTAACAAGGTGCAACTGGACGGAAGTCCCTAACTTAAAGAGGACCTTTCACTAAGATTTAGGTAGTGAAATACTTACACCTGGGCGGCCCCCAATGACGGCCAGGCAACATTTTTTTTTCAAAATAACCCCCCGTTCGTGCGCTCCGGTCCCCGTTAGTTTTCACCTGCAGGGACTCTTTGTACTAGGCGGGGACTTGTCTTTTGCCTGGGGAGTGGTTTTACTCTCCTTGACTGCGAGCACAGCCAATCATAGCGCTCGGCTTGCAGCCAGGAAGAGGAAAACCACTACCCAGGCAAAAGACAAGTACCCGCCTCATACAAGAAATCGCCGCATGTGAAAACCAACGGGGACCGGAGCGCACGAACGGGGGGTTATTTTGAAAAAAATAAAGTTGCCTGGACGTCAGCGGGGCCAGGAAGGTAGTGTAAGTATTTCACTACCTAAATCTTAGTGAAAGGTCCTCTTTAAGTAAGTGCAGGAGAACAAAATACAGGACAAAGAGAACACAAAGCAAGTCAGACTAGCCCGAAGTCAATACCAGGAAGTCAAGTCAGAACCAGGGAGCAAAAAGAGTGAGTCAAAACAGAAGCCGGAAGCCAGTACCAGGAGATCCCGACAAGCAACAGGGGATGAGCAGGAGCGAGGTTAAACAAGCAGAGCCGAGGTCAGGATACAGGAAAACAATGCCAGGAATACAGGAGCGTATAAAGACCTTAATCACAGGCAACCTGTGGCCACTGGCCAGCAGGCTGCCTGTTTAAATAGTCACGTGACTCACAGCAGCCAAACTCAGCCGAGCACTGATCATCATTATCGGTGCTCGGCCCCCCTGCTGCTCGCCTGCTGTCATGGAGACGAGGACGCTGGCTACGTACTTGACCCTCTCCTTGCACAGGGTGCCGGCGGTGCTGCGAAGGATGCACGCGTCGCCGGCCCCTCGTTACAAGAAACTTCTGTGACAAAAAATATACGTTCTACTTATCAGGATTGGGCTTTGAACATTGAGTTCTGCAAGACCTATTCAGATGAATGGGACAAGGGTAGACATTTCTGCAACAAATCGTCAAGCTTATAAATAGTGTCTAAGGCTAGCCATACACATTAGATAACTGAAGATTTGGTTGACAGATATTCCTCCCGACATGCATGCCCGGAAAGTTTGCTATTGTTTAGAGATGTGGAGAGAGGAGTAACAAGGTGTCAGACCCCCATGGTAGTGGCTTATTTCCCCTTAGAACAAAAGGAACAAGCATGTTCTGGTCCTTCTTTCCTTAAAAATTTACTGTTGGGGGAAAGTTGGGACACCACCCCATACATATTAGACATGAAATCGGTGGGTCTGGTCAACATTTTTACTCCTATAGATTTTTCCGTATAATCTTTTCTTCATCACGAAAGAAAATGAGTGTCTCATGACCACAAGCCAAAAACGATCTGTACTTTCATTACACCGAGATATCGCATTCCTTCTCCCGGACCAGCTCAAACTGATAGAATTAGTTCATTTTATTTTCATTATATTGGCACATAAAACGTACATTAAGAAAGTGGGGATGCCAGAATTATAAAATAACACAGTTCATCTCCAAATCTGTAGAAAATGGGATAAATTACTCTCCATTATTTCTCTTATCTCCCTGTGGTTAACACAGGACATATCAGACATGGCGAGATTATGGAACTAATAACACAAAAGATCACAATGTATTTACCCTTATGACAAGTGGAAATGAAAAGCGCACTGGCAAAATTAAAATAGAAAATGGTAAAAATAGAAAAACTGAGTGGAGGCATCATAAATATTTATGAAATAAAAAATATAGAAAAGAACGTGATTCCTCATTGTTGCTATTTCCAGTTGCAATAATTATTCAGATGCCTACTGTCTTGCTAGACATTTGCCCTTTTGTACCCATATCTGGTACTTTGTTATTTTGTTCCATGTTATTGACCTTGGCTCTGTTTTTCTGCCCAATTGGGACAGTTGTCTTGATATTGATCATTGGCTATCATATACTGTATCCAGTATCCACAGACACCACGCCACAACAATGCACCTACCACCAAAGGAGGATCCAAATGAAAAGACCAAATCACCAAATAGATTTATCACCTGTCCACAAGATCTCCTTTACATTATTTCATGTCATGCATACTACTTTGCCATCAGCAGAGGAGGCTGGTTGTACTATACAGATGGGCTCCTGCTACAACAGTCTAGATTGATGTTGGCACCTCTTAGATGCAACAGTCAATAGTGACAGTGGCATCTAAGTGATTAGACAAAATGAGGTGGCCTCCCTTGTCACTTCATCTTCCTCTCCATCACAGGGTGCCAGTGGTTGCTATGGTAGCTGGACGCCTAACTATGGCCTACGGGTCCGTCATGTATGGACGCCAATTAGGTACTTGGTACATTTGGTATCATCGCATCCGTAACGACCCATTCTAAAAAAAATATCATGTCATTTAAACAGCATTGTGTGCACTGTAAAAAGATGTTTACAAAAACAATGTCAAAATGCTTGTCCATTCCACCTCGGAAAAAAATGGAATAAAAAGCAATCACAATATTGTATGTCCCCCCAAAATGCTACCATTAAAAGCTGCAGGTCGTTCCACAAACAACAAGCCGTCACACAGCACCATTGGTTGAAAAAGAAGTTATTGCTTTTATGAAATGCTTTTTTTGTACAAAACTAATATACCATAAAAAACTACATAGGTTGTATAATCATATTGACTTATGGAATAAACAGCAGTGTACAGAGTAAAAAAAAAAGAGTAAACATCAAAAGTGATCAAAAAGTCATACTGTATATAGAGATTAGCAAACTGATTTTATAGAATGAAAATTCGACCCTAATTTTTCCAGAAATTCCTGCAACAAACCAGCCCTCCTACAGCTACAGTCATGGGAAAATAAAAGTGATTAAAAATTCTTCGCTCTGAAGACCCAAAACAGGTTGGTCCTGCAAGGGTTGAATGTGCATCCTTGTGCATTTTTACTTCATATGTCAGGTTTTGTGTAAAGAGTTGACAATCCTCTGAAGGTATGCCCCATAATAAGGAACACTCACCTGCCTGCAGTCCCTCTATTTGAGCACTACTGACCCATTTCCGGCTACTTTTGGTCCAGAAGTGGCTTGATCTGGTGACCATTGGGCCAGTAACTAACCACAGTGGTCACATGTGCTTAAGGCAGCTCTGTCACCAGGAAAAACCCTATTAAACTAGACATACTGGCTTATGGCTCATGATGCTGATTAAAACAATACCTTTCTTTTGTCTGTATGCTAAACAGCTGCAGAGAAATCTGTGTTTTATTCCTATGCAAATAAGCAGTTCGAGCACCAGGGGGTGGGGCTGAATTCTTTGAGCACTGCTCTGTAACAGCCCCCATTCTCTGCACACTCCCCCTCCACTTGATTGACAGGACTAGACATACTGACTAGGCATCTACATATCATATATCATATACTCTATGTACTATAGCTGCACCATGCTGAGATTTGCTCAGAAAGCTAATATATATAGTATTGCTTTATTCACAAGCACAATATATGAATATAAAGACACCAGTAATATGTGTTAATTTATATGCATAGAAAAAAACTTGCATCTGTATGTGGTAATGCTATAGCTTGGTGGTAAATCCTTGGTTTTGCATGTAGAGATCCCAGGTTTGAATGCTGGGAGAGACTAAGGCTTTCTTCACATCACCGTTTCCCCTTTCCGTTCTCCGGCTCCGTTAAGGATCAGGAGAACGGATTCTGTAGATAATTGAGACCTAACTGAGAGTAATGGAGCCTAAAGACCCCATAGACTATAATGGGGTCAGTTCGGTGTCCGCTCAGAACATGATTTTTGAGTGGAGATGAAAGTCCTCCCATTTAACCTATAATAAAAGGCAACACTATAAAAAATAACAGTAAGATGTCTTACTATATTGAGAATAGTGGTTTTTTTTGGGGCTTAGGAACCTGAAATCTATTATTGGTTCATTCACAGGCACAATATATGATTAGAAAGAAACCAGCTTTTTAAGCCTAAAAACATTATTCTCAATATGGTAAGGACAGTGGTGTACTGCCAATATAGGCAGACTACGTCATTGCTATGGGGCCCGCGGCACAGGGTGGCCTGGAGCGCATGGAAGGCCCAGCCCCCACCAACTACTTTGCACAGACAGGTATTAGTTACTATGTGGCAGCGGCACTTGTGTTCTCCCTCGGGCCCCTCCGCTCCCTGTCTGACCTGATGATCCGGGCTGCGGGTGTCTGCAGCATTTCACACTGGCCAATCAGCTTTTTGCAGCGCAAAGATCCTGCTGCTGATTGGCCAGTGTGTAGCTTGCAGGCAGCAGGAACAGGCGCCGCGCAAGCTCACACACACTCCTTAGCGTACTAGCATCCTCTCGGCCCCTGGGCTCACGTCTGCCGCCCTAAAGTCACCAGCCCTCCGAACCCCCAACCCCCCCCCCCCCCCCACACACACACACACAGCCCAGACTGAAGGACTGCTCTGGGCCGGTCTAAAGCACTTTTTTTTGTTTTGTTTTTTTGGGGGGGGTTGGGGATCAGAGAGGACTCGGGGAAGGGGGGGGGGCTCATAGAGGCCTCAGGGGGATAGTGTGCTTTCCTCCTACATCCCCCCCCCCCGGGCATTAGAGGTTGGATAATCCCTTTAACTCCTTGCTGCTGATGCTGAGTGTGCACATAGCCACCAATCGTATCACCCCCGACACACTAAACATCAGCAGCAAGGAGTTAACCCTTAATGCCCCCCAAAATGCCCAGGGGATTATGACACAGGCACGAGGTGCGATGTGTATGCAGGCTCTGGCCCTGCACTCGTTCAGCTGTGTTCGGATACATATCGTGTCCTGTGTCCACTGTCCTATGCTCACTCTGCTAAAGCCTGACATAGCCCATCTATGCCCGGCTTTACCAATGCAGACAGGCAGGAGCAGTGATGTGTGATGTGATCATATTTATTGTATGTATGTGTGTGTGTCTGTCCCCGTGTGTGTGTCCCTGTGTGTGTCAGTCCCAATGTGTGTGTCTCTCCCTATGTGTGTGTCCCTGTGTGTGTGTTACCATTACCATGCCCACAGTGTTCCTATGTCTTGACGCAGCTGCATCAGGACGTTCTGTGCAGGGCAAGAAGAAGATGGAAAAGAATTCAGTGCCCCCAGCATGGAGTCCGTGGGAGACACCACAGGGAGGCACACTAAGGACGTAGGTAACACTACCACATGATCTACACTAGTGTTATCTGTGGTTTTACATAGGACTGCAGGTAACACTACCACATTATCAGCACTAGTGTTATCAGTGGTTTTACATAGGACTGCAGGTAACACTACCACATTATCAGCACTATTGTTATGTGTTGTTTTACACAGGACTGCATGTTACACTACCACATTATCAGCACTAGTGTTACCTGTGTTTTTACATAGGACTGCAGGTAACACTACTACATTTTCGGTAATCAGAGAGCTATCAGTGTGTTATTTGTGGTGTTACATAGGACTACAGGTGACATCTACTAGTGAGCGGGGAAGCAGCGCTGGAACATCAGAACTGTAGAAAGAGTGTGAGAGACACCTTCTGACCACTGGAGAAGGATATCCAAATAAATTTTTTTATTTTTTTTTAAAACAAGGTATACTGACTCCTGCTTTGGGCTGCTCAGTCTGTAAAATGGGCTGCAGCATTAGCGCTAAGGTGTACCCATCATGTCCAATGCATAACGCTTTGAACCTACAGAGAAATCCTCATGAACACGAAAAACAGTATCCTCGAAAAATGTTTGGTTCAGGCTGCAAAATGGCTGCATCTATAAAGCAGAACAATGCGTACCCTCTAACAATATCTGCATTTCGGTTAATTGTTGCTCTCCTGCAACAATTCCACAAAGTGCATAACCATATGTTCAATCCTGGGTGCTACAGAAAGAGAAAAAAACAAATTACCATGGAGAGAAGAGGCGCACAGGGCGCTCCAGGCACTCTCGCTAATTCATTCGCATGTCAATACAATCTCTATGTATTTAATTTTGATTTACTCAAGGTACTGCAGGCTGGAGTTAGAAGGACCCACGTACCGGAATAGATTGTACTCAAGCCTGTGTCTGTTCCCGGAGACCTCCCGCCATATCTTCTCTATGGTGGTGTACCGACTTCATCCCATGCAGACCTCACTGTGAGCGAGACTGATAGAACCAGGCAGAAGACATTGGTTTTACTTTAAACTGTATTAAATGCAGCCTATATTTCTATGAGTTTCTCACCCAGAGCTGGCGGCTCGCTTTCATTATTCCGTTTGGGGGAAAAAAAGCTTTTGTTAATTTGATTCAAAGTCAATGATGTCCTAAACCTTTTCATATCACCTGCCCACCATTGGAAGCCTTAGGGCCCATGGACACGACCATATGTATTTTGCTGAATGATGTCCGTGTGCATTCCGCATTTTACAAATGGAACAGCTTGGCCATAATAGAACAGTCCTATCCTTGTCCGTTATGCGGACAATAATAGGACATGCTCTATTTTTTGGCTGAACGGACATGCGGACATACGTAAACGGAATGCACGCAGTCATTTCCGTAACAGACACGGACCGCGCAACATCTGAAGTGATAGCTGCGATAGCCTATCCGCAAGCAAATGGATGAGGATAAAGAAAAATAGATTTGCTATCTTGAAGCGTAAAGAAAATCGATTTCATGGCGAATCAAATTTTGTCCTAAAATTCGGATTGAAGTCAATTTGTTTGACTTGTATTTGCTTAACACTAGCCCATTCCTTCCCTATGGGACCGCCAGAAATAGCGGAAAGCTGTCCTTTGATGTACATATATCCAGCAGTCCAATAGAGAATGATCAGAAATGCATGGATAGGGGTTCACTTGAAAACTTGGCACGACCCCTTTATCTTTTATTATTTTTGCCATGGCATTCTAGCTGCCCCCTGCCATCATGTTTGTGGGCCGCCAAAGTGCGTCCGCTGTCTACGAACTTAGATGCTGTGGTTACTCTTGATGAAGATGGCACTGAAGAACCACAGGTAGGAGACAACATGGATGAATGTGTATACAGCACCTGCTGTACCAGAACAGCAGACCAGAATCAAGAGATAAGAGACACGCACAGGCCTTCACGTGACAAAGCACAAAACAGAATTTGATTAATTCATTTTAATTATCTGATAATTCAGAACTAAACTATACATACTTAAAATCAGCAGGGGGTGTGTTAATCATTGCAGACACATTTTGTATGTGCATTGTATAATCAGACAAGAGCGTTATTCAAATTAGAAGAAGGAAACTCAACTCTGCTACATATGTCACATGTCAGTCCATCCATCAATCCTTCCGTCTGTCTATCTATCTAGTACTACAGTCCATATGGTAACACTACAGTCTACTATAATAACTCTATAGTCTAGTTAAACACTGCAGTCCGTATGATAAAACTACAATCTGATATGATAACACTACAGTCCCTTATAAAACCAGTACAGCCCAGTAGGGTAAACCATTCCAGTTAACACTACAGTCCACCATCATAACTCTACAGTCCAATATAACACTGTGGTCCATATGATAACATTACAGTCCTGTATGACAACACTACAGTCCAGTATCATAACTCTACCGTCTATATAACATTACAGTCCCTGTATGCGAACACAACAGTGTAATTAGTAACAATACAGTCCAGTATGATAACACTACTGTACAGTATGATAAAACTACAGTCCAGTATAATGTTACAGTCCTATATGAGAACACACTATAGTCCCATATGAGAACACTACAGTCCCATATGATAACACGACAGTACAGTCTGATAACACTTCTGTCTATATGATAACACTACGGTCCTCTGTGATAACACTACAGTCCCTTATGAAATCAGCAAGTCCTGTAGGATAATAATACAGTCTGGCATGATAACACTATAGTGCCTTTAAATAACAGTACAAATCAGTATGATAACATTACAGTCCAGAAGGATAGCACTGCAGTCCAATATTATAACACTACCGTCCAGTATGATAATGCCACAGTCCTGTATGAGAACACTGCAGTCCTATATGATAACACTATAATCCCATATGCAAACGCTACAGTTCAGTATGATAACCCTACAGTCACATATGATAAGACTACAGTTCAGTGTGAAAACACTGCAGTCCCATATGATACCACTACAGTTTGGTAAGATGATAATACTGTCCAGTATGATACCAATACAGTCCAGTATAAAAAGTCTACAGTCCTCTATGCGAACACTACAGTCCTATGTGATATGGTTCCTTATGAAATCAGTCCAGTCCAGTAGGATAATAGTACAGTCCGGTATAATAACACTACAGTCCCTTATAACGGTACAAATCAGTATTATAACATTACAGTCGATATGAAAACACTACAGTCCGTATGATACTGTAATACTGCCTCCAGCATGATAGGACTACATTCTGTATGATAATACTACAGTTTATATGATAACACTACAGTCCAGTAAGATAACACTACAGTCCAGTATGATAACATTACAGTCCAGTATGATAATACTACAGTCCATTATGATACAACTACAGTCCTGTATGATAACATTACAGTCCTGTATGATAAATTACAGTCCTGTAAGATAATACTACAGACCTGTATGATAAAACTACAGTCCAGTCAGGGGCGTAGCTAATAATGACTGGGACCCATAGCAAAAAAATGTATGCCCCCCCCCCTTCCCGGTCTCCCACCCCCCACATACCTATCAGACCTCCCACTCCTTTCAGATCTCCCACGCAAACACCCCTCCAGGACCTCCCACCCCAACATCCCCACACCCCTCCCTAGATCCCCCCTAAGTTTCATCCACAGATCCCCCCTTAAGTGTCATCCACAGATCCCCCCTTAAGTGTCATCCACAGATCCCCCCTTAAGTGTCATCCACAGATCCCCCCTTAAGTGTCATCCACAGATCCCCCCTTAAGTGTCATCCACAGATCCCCCCTTAAGTGTTATCCACAGATCCCCCTTAGGTGTATTCCACAGATCCCCCTTCAGTGTCATCCACAGATCCCTCCTAAGTGTCATCCACAGATCCCCCTTAAGTGTAATCCACAGATCCCCCTTAAGTGTCATCCACAGATCCCCCTTAAGTGTCATCCACAGATCCTGTCATCCATCTATTAGTGTCATCCACAGATCCCCCCTTAAGTGTCATCCACAGATCCCCCCTTAAGTGTTATCCACAGATCCCCCCTTAAGTGTTATCCACAGATCCCACCTTAAGTGTCATCCACAGATCCCACCTTAAGTGTCATCCACAGATCCCCTTAAGTGTCATCCACAGATCCCCTTAAGTGTCATCCACAGATCCCCCTAAGTGTCATCCATAGATCCCCCTTAAGTGTTATCCACAGATCCCCCTTAAGTATTATCCACAGATCCCCTTAGGTGTATTCACAGATCCCCTTAGGTGTCATTCCACAGATCCCCCTTCAGTGTCATCCACAGATCCCCCTTAAGTGTCATCCACAGATCCCCCTTAAGTGTCATCCACAGATCCCCTTAAGTGTCATCCACAGATCCCCCTTAAGTGTCATCCACAGATCCCCTTAGTGTATTCACAGATCCCCTTAGTGTCATCCACAGATCCCCCTTAAGTGTCATCCACAGATCCCCTTAGGTGTCATCCACAGATCCCCTTAAGTGTTATCCACAGATCCCCCCTTAAGTGTCATCCACAGATCCCACCTTAAGTGTCATCCACAGATCCCACCTTAAGTGTCATCCACAGATCCCCCTTAAGTGTCATCCACAGATCCCCCTTAAGTGTCATCCACAGATCCCCCCCTAAGTGTCATCCATAGATCCCCCCCTTAAGTGTTATCCACAGATCCCCCTTAAGTATTATCCACAGATCCCCCTTAGGTGTATTCCACAGATCCCCCTTAGGTGTATTCCACAGATCCCCCCTTCAGTGTCATCCACAGATCCCCCCTTAAGTGTCATCCACAGATCCCCCCTTAAGTGTCATCCACAGATCCCCCCTTAAGTGTCATCCACAGATCCCCCCTTAAGTGTCATCCACAGATCCCCCTTAAGTGTCATCCACAGATCCCCCTTAAGTGTCATCCACAGATCCCCCCTTAAGTGTCATCCACAGATCCCCCCTTAAGTGTCATCCGCAGATCCCCCTTAGGTGTATTTCACAGATCCCCCCTTAAGTGTCATCCACAGATCCCCCTTAGGTGTATTTCACAGATCCCCCCTTAAGTGTTATCCACAGATCCCCCCCTATGTGTCATCCACAGATCCCCCCTTCAGTGTCATCCACAGATCCCCCCTAAGTGTCATCCACAGATCCCCCCTCAGTGTCATCCACAGATCCCCCCTTAAGTGTCATCCACAGATCCCCCCTTAAGTGTCATCCACAGATCCCCCTTAAGTGTCATCCACAGATCCCCCTTAGGTGTATTCCACAGATCCCCCCTTAAGTGTCATCCACAGATCCCCCTTAAGTGTCATCCACAGATCCCTCCTTAAGTGTCATCGACAGATCCCCCTTAAGTGTCATCCACAGATCCACCCTTAAGTGTCATCCACAGATCCCTCCTTAAGTGTCATCCACAGATCCCCCTTAAGTGCCATCCACAGATCCCCCCTTAAGTGCCATCCACAGATACACCCCTTAAGTGCCTTCCACAGATACCCCCTTAAGTATGCCCCCCCTCCCGGATCTCCCACCCCCACATACCTATCAGACCTCCCACCTCTTCCAGAGCTCCCACCCAAACACCCCTCCAGGACCCTTCCACCCCAACATCCCCACACTCCACAGATCCTCCCTTAAGTGTCATCCACAGATCCCCCTTAAGTGCCATCCACAGATCCCCCCCTTAAGTACCATCCACAGATCCCCCATAAGTGTCATCCACAGATCCCCCCTTAAGTGTCATCCACAGATCCCCCCACAGTGTCATCCACAGATCTCCCCTTCAGTGTCATCCACAGATCCCCCCTATGTGTCATCCACAGATCCCCCCTATGTGTCATCCACAGATCCCCCCCTATGTGTCATCCACAGATCCCCCCTATGTGTCATCCACAGATCCCCCCTTAAGTGTCATCCACAGATCCCCCCTTAAGTGTCATCCACAGATCCCCCTTAAGTGTCATCCACAGATCCCCCTTAAGTGTCATCCACAGATCCCCCTTAAGTGTCATCCACAGATCCCCCTTAGGTGTTATCCACAGATCCCCCATCAGTGTCATCCACAGATCCCCCCATCAGTGTCATCCACAGATCCCACATTAAGTGTCATCCACAGATCCCCCCTTAAGTGTCATCCACAGATCCCCTTAAGTGTCATCCACAGATCCCCTTAAGTGTCATCCATAGATCCCCCTTAAGTGTCATCCACAGATCCCCCTTAAGTGTCATCCACAGATCCCCCTTAGGTGTATTCCACAGATCCCCCTTAGGTGTATTCCACAGATCCCCCTTAGGTGTATTCCACAGATCCCCCCTTCAGTGTCATCCACAGATCCCCCCTTAAGTGTCATCCACAGATCCCCCTTCAGTGTCATCCACAGATCCCCCTTAAGTGTCATCTACAGATCCCCCTTAAGTGTCATCCACAGATCCCCCTTCAGTGTCATCCACAGATCCCCCTTAAGTGTCATCCACAGATCCCCTTAAGTGTCATCCACAGATCCCCCTTAAGTGTCATCCACAGATCCCCCCTTAAGTGTCATCCACAGATCCCCCCTTAAGTGTCATCCACAGATCCCCCCTTAAGTGTCATCCACAGATCCCTCCTTAAGTGTCATCCACAGATCCCCCTTAAGTGCCATCCACAGATCCCCCCTTAAGTGCCATCCACAAATACCCCCTCAAGTATGCCCCCCCTCCCGGATCTCCCACCCCCACATACCTATCAGACCTCCCACCCCTTCCAGAGCTCCCACCCAAACATTCCTCCAGGACCTCCCACCCCAACATCCCCACACTCCACAGATCCTCCATTAAGTGTCATCCACAGATCCCCCTTAAGTGCCATCCACAGATCCCCCCCTTAAGTACCATCCACAGATCCCCCATAAGTGTCATCCACAGATCTCCCCTTCAGTGTCATCCACAGATCCCCCCTATGTGTCATCCACAGATCCCCCCCTATGTGTCATCCACAGATCCCCCCCTATGTGTCATCCACAGATCCCCCCTATGTGTCATCCACAGATCCTCCCCTATGTGTCATCCACAGACACCCCCTTACGTGTCATCCACAGATCCCCCTTTCAGTATCACCCACATACCCCCTCAGAGTCATCCACAGATTCCCCTTTCAGTATCATCCACAGATCCCCCACTCAGTGTCATACACAGATCCCCCCCAGAGTCATCCACAGATCCCCCCTATGTGTCATCCATTACATTACAGTCCAGTATGATAACACTACAGTCCTGTATGATACCATTACAGTCCTGTATGATACCACTACAGTCCAGTATGATAACATTACAGTCCAGTATGATAACATTACAGTCCAGTATGATAACACTACAGTCCTGTATGATACCACTACAGTCCTGTATGATACCACTACAGTCCAGTATGATACCACTACAGTCCAGTATGATACCACTTCAGTCCTGTATGATAACACTACAGTCCAGTATGATACCACTACAGTCCAGTATGATACCACTACAGTCCAGTATGATAACACTACAGTCCTGTATGATACCACAAAAGTCCTGTATGATACCACAAAAGTCCTGTATGATACCACTACAGTCCAGTATGATACCACTACAGTCCAGTATGATAACACTACAGTCCAATATGATAACACTACGGTCCTGTATGATAACTTTACAATCCTGTATGATAACACTACAGTCCTGTAAGATAATACTACAGGCCTGTATGATAACACTACAGACCCGTATGATATAACTAGAGCCCTGTATGATAAAACTACAATGCTGTATAATAACATTACAGTCTAGTATGATAAAACTGCAGTCCTGTATGATAACTTTACAGTCCAGCATGATACCACTACAGTCCAGTATGATACCACTACAGTCCAGTATGATAACACTATGGTCCTGTATGATAACTTTACAGTCCAGTATGATAACACTACGGTCCTGTATGATATAACTACAGACCTGTATGATAACACTACAGACCCGTATGATATAACTAGAGCCCTGTATGATAAAACTGCAGTCCTGTATGATAACATTACAGTCCAGTATGACAACATTACATTGCAGCATAATACCACTACATTTCCATGTACAACATACATTTCCTAAATAAACGTGAGCAGCAATGAAGCTAAATGAACACAAGTCTGGCTCCCCGTAGACCTGCTCACTGCAATCTTATTTGAATTCAGGTTATAGCAGAATTAATTTGCTAAGGAAGAAATCACTTCAGTCGCAGACAAAAGATGAGGGGCCTTGGTTACATCAGAAACCTCACCTACTTATTAATACGAGGGCAATCAAGGCGAGGGCTCTGAACTTGTGAACTCATGTATATCTGTAGGTACATACTCATGATATTCACAACTGATTAACACAAAACCACATTTAAAGTTTGGGTCATTTTCCAATAATCGTATATAAAAGTTTCTGTGCATTGTTATCTTAAATTATTTGTAACCAGCATCCAAATGGTTAAAATAGTAAATAGAAATCCCTTACAGTACATTTCCATCCTAGAATACCATTTTAAAAAATCTACTGTAAGTCTGACCAAAATGTGTGCTAATGTACATGCCTATAGGGATCAGAGGCCTTTTTTTCCTAATACAGAGCTCAAAATCCCTCACATATTCATCAAATCTTGGCTGTCTGCAGTCACCACTAGGGGGAGCTAAGTAGCTTACTGCAGACAGTCTAAACATTAACCTCAATAGTAAAACAGTATGCAGTCAGTTCCTAAGTTGCCCCCAGTGTTGGTTACAGACAGCTAAAGTTTTGCCATTTTCATGCAAAGAATTTGGAATTTTGTATATATAAAATGGAGCTCTAAACCCCTCAAGATTTACAGAACGTCCAACCTGAAAATGATATGATGTTCAAAGTTGACCAAATGGAAACAGCAATGATTTCTGACGCTCAGAGCATGGGTTATATTACTGTACTGAAGACACACAATGAGAAAACGAATAATAAATGTAAGCCGACACCATGCTCAACAACATCTTAATGGACAGTCTTGGGGCAGTTTGTAGAAAATTTAGACCAATTTGTATTAAAATGAATCATTTATAAATCAATTCTACTATCAATTATTGTATTATTCTTCTCGATCATTTGGCCACCGGGTGGCACTGTTCTCTTGCTTCTTCCTTCTTAAGTATGACAATATAAGATAACCAACTTTTACTCAAATCCATAAAACAGTACAAAAAAAAGCAGCTTTCTTGTATAGAATAGTTCACGGCCATATGGAGCCAACACTGTGCATCTCAAATATCTTAATAAACATATTTGGGGGAGGTTATAGGAATTCTGTACTCGTTTGTTTGAAAATCAGTTACTTTGTCACTTTTTCCAGATCCTTTGGCCACCAGGTGGCGTTGTTTTCTTGCTTCTTCCTCTTTAAATAGAGCAGGGATGATCAACCTGTTGCAAAACTAGAATTCCCAGAATACCTGCACAGCCTACAGCTATTAGGGCATGCTGGGAGTTGTAGTTGTGCAACCACTGGAGGGCCACAGGTTGAGCATCCCTCAACTACACTAATGTAAGCAATTTTTACTCACAGCGGTAAAAAACAAAAACACAGAATAACTTTGACCATTTACAACCAATATCTTAAAGGTTTAAGGTAGGTCATAGGAATTTTTAACTAATTTCTTTCAAAATCCATTTCAAAATTTGTTTCCAAATTTATTTCAAAATTCAAAACTTTCAAATTGCTTTTTTTGTATCATTTTTCCTGATAGTCTGGCCACTAGGTGGTGCTGTTCTCTTGCTTCTCACTTGTCAGCTATGACAATATAAGCAATACTTTTATTCCAACCCAGCAGTCAAAATATCAACTTCCCTTGACAAATTAACTACCGACCCTATGTTTTATTGGACCATAAAATGTAAAGAGAAAGTATCACTGCATCTCCGGACCATAGTTTCTCTTTAAGGGCGGCCAGCTTATGTCATTGCACGCTCCTCTACGGTGCAGCAAGTGTGAGAGACCTGGCTGCTGTGCAACTTCATGCCCGGCTCCCCAAGGTTACACACTAGTACGCACACTGTCTCTAGACATGCACAAGTCCCACAGTACGGAGATGGCAGGAGAAGGTCACGGGAACCCTCTTCTTCTCCACTGTCCTGAACTCTGCTGCTGAACTTCACTGCCCTCAATGAGACAGACCTGGGCATGGCTGGGGTTAGGTCATTCTTTTCTAGAGCAGAACGGACAAGGAAGAGGAGATAAAAAAAGGGGGGGGGACTTAATAAGATGAGGATGCTGCCCCCCACCACCAACCCCTGTGTCCTACGCCAGTGTGGAGAGGAGATGGAAGGAGACAGTACCTGGTGGTAAGCAGTCAGGTAGCCGGTTGGGTGATATTGATAGTAAACCATGCAGGAGCACTGAGCACACACACACACGCCTCCTCTCACCGGCTCCCACGACCTCGACTTGGGAGGGGTGTTGGGTCCTCCTCCTCTGACGGGGGCGCCGGGCTGTCCACAGGGCCGGCTCTTCCATTAGGCAAAATTAGGCATTGCCTAGGACGGTCTAAAAAAAGGGGGGGGGGGGATGGAGGGGTGGCGCCAGATCAGGAGAGATCACTGAGCAGAGATGCGGGCAGTTCAAACAGCTGTGCGGTGATAAGCTCTTTCAATTGCGGAGTCTCTCTTTCAGCAGCAGCAACAGCAGCAGGCGGGTGGGGGGGTTGTGTGCGGTGGGAGATTCATCACCTCCGAGTCTATGCGGAAGGAGAA
This sequence comes from Bufotes viridis, assembly GCA_033119425.1. Lineage (NCBI taxonomy): Eukaryota > Metazoa > Chordata > Amphibia > Anura > Bufonidae > Bufotes > Bufotes viridis. Next base: position 424,565,604 of record CM065592.1, read on the forward strand.
AGGCTACAGTTTCACGTCGTGCATAAGTTCATTTTGCACAGAGACCCCCCTTTCTTCCCCCTTGATCACGCATGGATTATTAGGATTATGATTGTGTCTGGGTCGGCTGCCAAACACAGGAAGTCTAGTTTTTTTGTTGCACGCTTCCTTGTCCTGTGTATGGACGAGAAGGGAACACGCGTGGCAGCTGACCGAGGCTCAACGCGCTGACCCGGCTGCAAGGCAGAAAAAAAAAAAAAAAGAGATGAATTCAGCCGGTCACAATAGAATAGTATTCCTCCACCGTGCACCAGCGCTTTCATAATTGCATCTTAATTAGGTTCTGACAGTGGGCTAGCACTTCACCGGCTGGAGACGAGTCGGCTTAACCATTTCAGGACCTGCAGGTTCACCGTCACTGATCTCCCAGCTGCTGCATGTGAATTAGAGGACGTTGACTTCATAGGCTGCATTGTCCCTGGTGAAAAGTAAACTTTTTTCATTTCAAAGGGATATTTCCTTCTATCAAAGAAGGTATAAAAAAGCCTAAAATAGTAAAGTAGGAAACCGACCCTGTGCATTCTCCACCGGCATCAGGCTCCTGAGTCCTCCTCTGAGATGTACAAAGATCATCATCACTCATATCTGCTGCTGCCCCAATCTAAATACCAAATTTAGTATATATATATTCTTTTTTTTTAAGAGCGGGAAGAAATCTGTGCAAACTCCATGCAGATGTTGCCCTTTGAACCTAGAACCCCAGCGATTGCGAGGCAACAGTGATAACGAGAGATGAGTGAATATTTTGAAACTTGTTTCGGGTTTAGTTCTAACAAATCAATTGGTACGAATAAATTAGACCTGAATTGAAAGTGCTCGGATTGTCCTGAAAAGTCATGCATGACACTCTGAGGTCTCCTAGGACCCTTTCTAGCTCATTAAAGGGGTTCTCTAGGAATAATGGTTTTTAAGCAAGTGCCCACACCCTGCCTGTCTAAACAGAAGAACTATACTAACCTGTTCCATGCTTCGGTCCGTCACGTTGCCTCCAGTGAGTCCATGTTCTGCTCCCCATGCTGCTTACATGCTCTGCTGCAACCAATGGCTGGCTTCAGTGGTGATATGCTGGTTGCGGACACATCACCACCAAAGCCAGTGATTGGCTGCTGCAAAGCATGTGACCATGCCCATGCAATACCGGATGTGAACAGGGGGGCTGGAAGATGGAAAAAGTGCAGCGGCGTGGAGCAGTAAAGTATGAATCATCTGTTTAGACAAATCATTATCGGAGAACCACTTTAAAGAGCTTGAAAGGTGTTGGATACAGTCCTTGGAGACCTCATAGTGTCATACATGGCTTTTCTGGGCAATCCAAGCATTTTCGATTCGGGTGTAATTTATTCGTACCTGGATAGAATCTGCCGACTTATCTGGCTGAGGCTGAACGGATGGTGGCTGGGGGTAACAAACAGCAAACATGGTCCAAAATCTTCCCTTGTTGGTGGCAGATGCCTTCTTCTATGTCTTCTGACCTGTTAAATGGTGGCTGCCGTTTTGAGAAATTTGTCTGAATCAAATCGCAAAAGATTCAGATTTGGCTGGAATCTGAATTTTTTAAATATTCGAGGTGAATTTGACACGTCTAGAATTGATTCGCTCATCTCTAGTACTAACTACTAAGCTGGCCACCATGGCGTGCCATGCATAGTAATCAGGGGCATAGCTAAAGGCTCATGGGCCCTGGTGCAAGAGTTCAGCTTGGGCCCCCCTTCCCTCAGCGCTTTGTGGCCAGGGGCAGGGAAGCATATAGCCTCTCATGCTACCAAGTGGTGTATCTTGGTTTTGTGCTGCCCTAGGCGTAACTAAACTCGGGCAACCCCCCCCCCCCCCTCCATGCTTTTGCTCTACTACACACACTCCTCCCCCTGCTCTCCCATGCTTTATACTGCAGCTATATTTGGTAAGATCTTCTGGTGAGTACAAGCCCATGCTAACTTCTATTACAGAATGACTAGAAACCAAGAAAATTATCAAGTAACTGCCGCATACAGGGCAGGAAAATAAGCAATACTTAAGTACCCCTTTGGCAAATTAGATCATTTTAGGCCCAGACTCATGAGAACTTGTGCTGTCCTATAGGCATGAGCCAGTGATTTCAATGATTTCCATTTTACAAGCCAAGGACAGAAAGACCTGGGTTTTGATAGTGACGGCCCTCTCAGTGCTCATGTGAATGGAATGTGTAATCACTTGCTGGAAAACCATTACTTACTGGAGAGACAGCGGCAGCCCGGGATCAGTGCATTGGTGGTGGCCGGGGCCTGGCCTCAGTGTTCACGGTGACCGGTCCGTGTGCAGGCATCAGATCCGTTCAGCACTTAGAGGTATCTGGGCAATGCTCACCCTAGCGTTGCCGGCCCGTGACTCCACCTCCGTGTGACATCACGACGGCAACGCGCGAACGCAGGGGAGGTTGGGAGGAAGTCAGGAAGAGGAGGAAGTAAGTCATCAACTCCTTCACTATGCGGCACTGGCGATGCAGCTCGCATAGTGAAGGATCGGATCGGACAAGGGGCAGAAAAAATATAACTATTTCTAATGCAAACAAGGCATTTTGCCGCCCCATTGGCAAGTGCCGCCCTAGGTAAATGCCTTGTTTGCCTCGTAATAGATACGCCACTGATGCTACCTGAGGCAAAAATTGAAACGGCACCCCCCATGCCAAATTCTTGACCTGACCCCTTCCCTCCAGCCAGAAACTTGACCAGTATGCATTTGCTATAATACCGGTGCCTTCTTATGTGGCACAAGGGTCTTTGGGCCCCTCAGGCTCCTGGACCAGGTAGCAACTGCTACCTCTGCACCCCCTATAGCTACGCTCCTGTAATAGCACATCATGCAATTTTTCAACAAAAAATGTAAAAAATGTAAACACAGATACCATGGTCCCAAAATATGTCCAACCATGTTTCCACCTTTGATTTTTGGGATTTGAATTTCTGGCGTTCACCATGTGATATCCACTTTTTTAAAAAGATACTGGAGGACGACTATCAACCCTGTTTAAGCCAGAAAATTGGCATTAAAAAGTCACAAAGTTTGGCACACACCCCACTTGACACTTTTTGAGGGTGCTTGCCCCTGTTCCAAAACGTGGCCAGCACAGAACGGGAAGAGGGCGGTGGCACATTCATTATAATCTTCTCCAGGAAATTGGTGTATTATACACCTGAAACCTAAACCGGCTCCCTGAGGTGAATATTTCAGGTCTAACGCATGGACCTGCACAGAGGCGCCAAAATGATTAAAAGACGAGCGCCCCAAAATAATTGTGGTGCATCTGATGCCAGGGGGAAGTAGATTCAAGCGGTAATCTATGAACTACACTGTGCCACAAAAGTGGAGTAGTTCTGACTGTCTTGTCCGTGGAGTAGGCACTGGCGCCAAAAGTATGACACATTTTTACAGTGGTTTCCATCAGGTCAGGAGCTTTATATCTACTTAGAGGCATTGAGTTGGACTATGGGCGGACCTACCTTTTTAGCAGTATTTATTATTGCGACTTACATCAGTTTTCCAATTGTGTTTTTATGTTGTTACTTTCCGAAATATATGTTCTTACAATTTTTTATTTTTTATTATTGTTACCATTTTGGGGTAGATTTTAGATAAATTTTTATTTCTGCTTCTGTTTGTTTTTTATTAAAGGCATTTACTATGTAGGATGAATAATGTTAAGTTTTTTTGTTAGATTTTAGTCTTTACAATAAAACCTTCTGAGGTCTTTTTTTATCATCAGGAATTTTTTAAAATAAACTTGCAATGAATTACACCTGTCACCCCTCCTGTTACTAGCAGGCCCTGTACATGACAGGTCGAGGAGCCTCGCTACCTTCCAGTACAGCACTGCATGTTCTGTACTGCTCTTCACCGGTGCCAGGATGAGATGTGACTTTTCTACTTGCTTTATCTGTGTTAATGCACTGCCCATTTTTCTTTAATGTACATTTTTGTTTTTCACCTTCAGAGCAATTACGAGTTGTTTACATAGCTAGGGTACAACTGCACGGTCAGGTTTTTGCAAGTAATATCTGTCCTGTACAGTATACCTTCTCACCTTTTATGATCCACTCTGGGTTTTAGTGACAGTGTGGCCATACTATTAAAGAAGAACTCTCACAAAAATCTTTAGTCTCTGACCTGTTAGAAAGGTACATGATATAAACTGTAGTAAAGGAAATTTTCTTACCAGAGTCTGTATTTGTGAGTTATAACCTCCCATCTGATCCTCATCTGTGTCATGTGACAATCACTCTGACCTTCCAAATAACACAGCATCTGTGTGGACAGGAAGCCAGTTTCTCTATGCATTCCTATAAGAAGCCTCAATGTCAGTCCCATAGGAATGAAAAGAAAAGTGACTTCTTGTCCCGTATCAGCTGGAGATCAGAGTGCTGGAGTGGTCACACGACACAGCTAAGGATCGGGGGTTATAACTCACAAATACAGTCACTGATAAGAAGATTAGCTTCACTGCAGTTTACATCATGCACCTTTTTAACAGGTCAGACTGCAGAGTATAAAAAAATTGTGGGAGTGCTTCTTTAAGGCCTGAAAACACAATGTGATCAAAGAAAAAAATTGTAACTTGTGGGACCTTTGTACTTATACTGAACCTGAGTTATAACCTGTGTTATACTTCAGAGCTGCATTCACAGGATAAGTACTGCAATGTGTGTACACAGTGACTCCACCAGCTCTGCAGTATAATACAGCATGAAACTCAGGATCAGTACAGGATAAGTAATGTAATGCATGTACATAGTGACTCCCAGGGCCGTTTCTACAGGTGGGCAAGGGGTGCGACCGCACGGGGCGTATCACTAAGGACAGAAGAGGGGGGGGGGGGGCCGTCAGAAGGGCCCAGCGCCGGAGGGGGCCCTTTCTGTCCGGAGGCAGCAGGAGTGGAGATGAGCGCTTCCACTGTGGAAGTGTTTATCTCCATATTAATCTGTATCGCCGTCCTCAGGAGACGTCACTGGATGGAAGAGGTATGTGGGGCTGTATTAGGCGACTTTTACAACAACGTTAGTGATTCTGGCAGGCTGTTCCAGCAGAGAACAGCCTGCCGGAATTCACTGGATCCAATACTGCTGGATGCAGACTGAATGCCCGCCGCCCCAATCAACTACAATGGGGTACGGCAGAGATCCGGCCACAATCTTGATGGGGGGGGGGCGCATTTTGATGTTCGCCTTGTTGGTAAATTTCCCTAGAAACTGCCCTGGTGACTCCTCTAGCAAAATAGTGAGTGCAGCTCTGGAGTATAATACAGGATGTAACTCAGGATCATTACAGGATAGGTAATGTAATGTATGCACATAGTGACTCCTCTAGCAGAATAAGTGCAGCTCTGGAGTATGATACAGGATGTAACTCAGAATCAGTACAGGATAAGTAATGTAATGTATGTACACAGTGACTCCACCAGCCGAGTAGTGAGTGCAGCTCTGGAGTATGTTACAGGATGTAACTCAGGATCAGTACAGGATAAGTAATGTAATGTATGTACACAGTGACTCCACCAGCCGAGTAGTGAGTGCAGCTCTGGAGTATGATACAGGATGTAACTCAGGATCAGTACAGGATAAGTAATGTAATGTATGTACACAGTGACTCCACCAGCCGAGTAGTGAGTGCAGCTCTGGAGTATGATACAGGATGTAACTCAGGATCAGTGCAGGATAAGTAATGTAATGTATGTACACAGTGACTCCACCAGCAGAATAGTGAGTGCAGCTCTGGAGTATAATACAGGATGTAACTGATGATTTTCCTAGTCCATGACGTAAAGTCATAGTTTTATTAAAGACACGGAGGCGAGTATTGATATCTCCTTCTTTACTGTCCACCAATAGCAGCAAAGGAAAAATTTACATAACAGAAAGTAACCATAGTAACCAATAAACCCACCCCTCACAGTCCTTATATATAGCAGCTCCACATATGGATCCTCCTCTTTCTTTGCGATCCAAACACCGCTGCCAAAACCACTGAACCGAGACTGCAATCTGGAACCGGGAGGGAAACACCGATGCACACAAACTTTCCAACCGGAGCCAACATGACTACAACGAGACCAATGCAAGAGAACGTAGAGGTTCCACGTCAACCCCAGCACCAAGGCGCAAACGAACTCCTGGAACAGGACCACGGCAGACGTAGATACGTAGCTCCACAAGACCTTCAACCTGAAAGAAAAAAGGGAGACCATACGGCCAGGTGAAACAATGATGGCAAGTCCAACAGCGTCAGAAAACGCAATACCTGAGCAGAGAATAGTGCATAAAATAAACCAAATAACATCCAAATCAGAAAACCAATACCTGACATAAAAGGCAGAAATAATACAAGGTTAGCAAGATATACCGGCAATAAAGAACAATGTGCATGTGGCAAGCGACTAGCAAGCCAGACGAGATCCGACGACACAGCGCCTCTGAAATGCCCAAGGGTGGGAAAACAGGGCGGGCAATACTCGCCTCCGTGTCTTTAATAAAACTATGACTTTACGTCATGGACTAGGAAAATCATCAGTTTTACAGCAAGACACGGAGGCTCCTATTGCAAGTTCAAAGCTGATACACAATAGAAGAGAACAAGTGCGGAGGAGGGCGAAAATAGAACTCCCTAAAAGTGGTGGTCCTGGACCAACCGGCCAAACGCAAGATGTCCTCCAAACGGGCACCCGCCACCGCCAAGGCAGTGGCCGAAGCACTACGAGTGGAGAGAGCTGTGAAGATAGAGGGATCAATCCCTGCCAGGGACAACCGAGATTTAAGCCAGCGTGCCAACGTAGGACTGTAGACAGGGCCAAAAGGATGGCGGATCGAGAGAAATAGCTGCGGAACAGCACGCGACCGATGGGACCTGGTCCAAAACTCGTATTCCCTAAGGCAAGCCACTGGGCACAAAGCCGGCACCAAAGGAAAGCTGGGGTAGGATACCGACCTGATTTTGGTCTTAGTACGCCGCGGGATGTTAACGGTAACACCCTCGGGCGTGAAACACCGAGCATCGTGATCCAGAGCTCGAACATCAGAAACCCTAGTGCACGAGATGAGGCAAAAGAGGGCCAAAAGTTAAGCCGACAGCTGTCTCAAGGAAGTTGAGCATTATCCGGCCAATCGGAGATGAAGGACAGAACCAACGAGACATCCCAGGTGGTAGAAAACGCGATCTATGCGGGCGAGCCAACCGAGAACCGCGCAACAAGCGAGGGACAGAAGGGTGTTGTCCCGCGGGGACGCTATCATACCCCAGATGGGTGGAAGAGATGGCCGATCTAAAGAGATTCAAGGTCCTATAGGCCTTCCTAGCCTTGAACAGAGAAGTGAGGAACTGCAGGAGGAGTCACCGGTGCCGAGACGGGATCCAAGTCCCATTCCACGCACCAGCCAGCCCACGTTCTCCAGGCTGCCTTGCAAGATTTTCGGGTGCCGGGAGCCCACGCGTTGTCCAACAATCGCCGAGTTGCCTCCGAACTGCCATTGATAGCTCCGGGCGTCCTGAGATCCGGCAAGTCAACTGGGATCCCCAAAATGGCGCCACCAGCACCATGTCCGCTCGGAAGCAGAGCCTGCGGAATCATCGCGAACGGGGAAAAAGCGTACAAGCGGTCAACCGACCGATCCTGAAGGAAAGCGTCCACCGCCGCCTCCTCCGGGTCCGGACACCAGCTAAAGTTGAGAGTTGAGCCGTGAGGCGAACAGGTCGACATCCAGGGGGACCCCATACGTCCGATAAAGCCGAGAACCCCACCGGATCCAACTGCCAGTCGCTGCCGTCCGCCAGGTGGCGAAAGTGCCAATCCGCTCGAACATTGCTCGGGTTAGGAAGGTACACCGCTTGCACCACGATGTCCCCGGAATGGCAATATGACCAAACATCCTTCGCCAGGCGTGCCAAGGTCGCCGACTGCTACCGTCCAATCGGTTGATCTAGCGGGCTGCCGAGACGTTGTCCATTCACAGCCGGATGCAGGCATTGGCTATCCCATTGGTAAAGCTCTTGATGGCGAACGAACCGGCCAGGAGTTCCAGGGCGTTGAAGTGCAGGCGAAGTCTCGTCCGCCGACCAGCGGCCCCCCGTGGAGACTCCATTGCAATGTGCCCCCCAACCCTGGAGGCTCGCATCCGATTCCATGGTGAACTCAGGTTGAAATCCGAGAATAGCTCTGCCATTCCACACTTCCAGATTGGCGAGCCACCAACGCAGCTCCCCTCGGGCCTCCGAGTCCAGGGTCACCGCGTCCGCAAAGGAGGCATCGGTAGTGAAAAAGCTGGAGGGCCCGGTAGTGTAAGGGAGCCGGAAAAATGGCCTAGATGGAGGAAGCCAGGAATCCGATGATGCGGGCTAGGTGGCGAAGCGACAGGTGAGGAGCGGACAGAGCATGCCTCAATTCCCTGCGGATCAACCGCAATTTCATCATCGGAAGACTGAGGGCTTCCCTGATGGAATCCACCATGAAACCCAGGAATTCCATCCGTTGAGATGGAATCAGGCACAATTTCTCCACGTTGAGGAGGAAAACCGAGATCCACCATCAAGTCCGATGTCCATCGAAGGTGGTCTAGGAGAACCGTCCCGGACTGGTGCATCAGGAAGATGTCGTCCAGGTACACGATGAGGCGAACACCCCGACTCCTTCGCCAGGACATGACCGGGTGCCGCAGCTTGGTGAAACACCAAGGGGTCGATGACAATCAGAACGGAAGGCATGTGGACCGCCATATCTCCCCTCGCCACTGGAAACTGGGAAGATCTCTTGAAGACTCGGACACGGGAACCATCAGATAAGCGTCCATTTAGGTCTAGTTTGACCATCCAGTCCCCAGGATTCAAAGGTCGTGAAGGAGGTGGATCCCTTCCATTTTGAAGTGGCGGTAACGTACCAACACATTGAGGGCGCGAAGGTTTATAACCGGACGCATATGGCCACCCTTCTTCGAACAGGGAAGATATAGCTGAGAGGGGCTCTCTCTATTGCTCATTTGTGGGAGAGGGACAGAAGTTCCTCGTCCACCAGTGCGAGATCCCGGTGTGGTAACGGGAGAGGTGGCGGAGAGGGTACCAGACCCGGAGGTCCCGTTATCGTGGTCAGAACCTGCCCCCTACACGAGGAATCGAAGAATCCCCGTCCGGGGTCTGACTTACTGAAGGATTTCGAGAGTTGGGGTCTCCTCTGACGGAACGAAAGCGCCACTGACCACCTCTGGCCGGGAAGAAGGGCGAAGTATTTCTTTGGTCCTGGAAGGATTGCCTCTGCTGGAAGGGGCCTCTGCCCGCACCACGGGCCTGGACGCTGGCTCTGCCGGACAGGCGGTCCGGGCCCCTACTACTGCTGGCCCTAGAAGAAAACCGACTCTGGAAGACCTTTCTCATGGAGGATTGGGCCTTGTCCGGCGCGGTGAACGCTCCTGCAAAGCGGTTGAGATCCTAAATAAAGGAGTCGCCGAACAGGAGACCCTGGGCGTCTTCGCCCGCCTCAGTAAGCGCCAGGTTGGCGAGTTTGGGATCTATTTTGAACAGAATGGATTTACACCGTTCAATAGCCAAAGCTGAGTTGGCGTTCCTGGCGATACAAATCGCCCTCTGGGTCCACCCACGAAGCTCCTCCGGGTCTGCTGGAGAGCCGGTGGCCCTGGCAGAATCTGCCAATTGCAAATTCTTGGCTAATGGCCCAAATATGTCCAAGAGCTTATCTTGGCAGCTGCGCAAGGCTGAGTCCAAACCCTTACGTGGGTTCCAGCCAGTCCTAGTTAAAAACTGGGTCATTTTAGGGTCCACTAGAGGGGTCTCACACAATGGCCTGGGGCATTCCGCTCTAAGTATGCTCCGCGCCTCCTTGCTCAAGGGATGGTGCACCCAATGCTCTAAATATTTTCCCACGTGGTCAGTGGGTAACCATTCGGCCGATCGGGGATGGTGAAGGGCGTCCGGGTCGAACATAGGTTCGCCCGAGGGGTCCAATAGTAAGGTAGATGAAGTGGAAGTTGAAGGAGGAGGTTCCTAGGTCCCAGAAATTGAGGGGGCGGGACCGGGTGTAGGACTAGGGGAATCCTCCTCAGAATGTAGGTCAGCCTCCGCAAAAAGCCCCATCATCTGACACATGGTCAGAGACTGAATCAAGAGATTGCGCTCTAGCGCATTTCCACGTACGCGTCCATTCTGCCTGACGCGGCAAGGCCCTTTTACGTGATCGAGGCACGTGTTCTGGGGTGGCATGGAGCGCACCAGTCAAAGTCTCCTCTGAGGTAGGAGGGTCAAGGGTAGCGGGCTGCGGATTAGGCATGGGGTCCAAATTAAGGGGTACCCTTGAAGGGTGGGCTGAAAGGGCCTGTGATATGGTCTGGGATAACATAAGGGCATGGACCCCATTGCTGTCATGAAGGCTGAAAAAACAGCGTTGTAGTGCCATCGTCTGGGGGTCCTCCCCCGCCGCCCCGGAGTCCTCAGGAGAGGAGGGGGGGCTTGTAGACATGGCGGGTGGCACAGGGTGAGACATGGTGGTCTGTAAATGCTGTGCAGTAATGCAGGCAAGTATGCCAATCCAAATTGCCAGACAGAGCAGTACAGGGTGTGGAGAAGGTCCCCAAGGCACACAGTACAATAGCCATTATAAAATATATATATCTGAGCCAGTAAGACCAGTCCTGACTCTAGGGAGCGCAGAGGGGAAGCAAGCTGCAATCCTACCTGCCTAACCAAGGGTTATTTACCCAGAAACTATCGCAGGAGCAGCAGAGAGGAAGCGGCAGTAGCACAAGGTGGCCTGCCGGGACGAGGATATCGCGGGAACGCGATCTAGGCGAAAACCAAGATGGCTGCCGAGATCTCGCGAGATCTCGCGGCCGGCGATGGCACGAACGGGCTCGAGCCCGGCGCTGAGAAAGTGGCTGGGAGAGCAGGGAGGCGTAGCCCAGGTAAGAGGACCCCAGGGACAGAGAGGAAAGGGGGAGAGGTGCCACAGGGAAGCGCCGAGGACCGGAACCCGAAAGGGGGCGGAGCGGCAGAGAGAGAGAAGAGGTCCCCAATGGCCCCAGGGCAGAAGGGCCAGAAATACAATGCCACAGAGGTGGCCAGGACAGGGGCGCGCAGAAGCAGCGCAGGGGAGCAAAAGGGGGCAAAATACAACCAAGGCAATATAATAACAATACCAATAATAATACCAAGTGCAGAGACGCAAAGAGAAGTACTTAACTGGTGGATGAAGCAGCAAAGAAAGAGGAGGATCCATATGTGGAGCTGCTATATATAAGGACTTTGAGGGGAGGGTTTATTGGTTACTATGGTTACTTTCTGTTATGTACATTTTTCCTTTGCTGCTATTGGTGGACAGTAAAGAAGGAGATAGCAATAGGAGCCTCCGTGTCTTGCTGTAAAACTCAGGATCAGTGCAGGATAAGTAATGTATGTACACAGTGACTATACCAGCAGAATAATGAGTGCAGCTCTGAAGCACTCTACAGGATGCAACTGAGGATTAGTGGAAGACATGTAATGTATTTACTCCACTTTTAATCCATATGTAAACTAAAATATAAAAATATATCAAAAAGATATTAACATTATTTATATATTTATATATAAATATATATAAAATTGTGTTTAAAAATAGATATACTATTACATATGTTTGGTGAAGGTCTGACCTTCAAGTCCCAAAAATGACCATTCTCATTAATTTACTTACAAACATCTGTTGCCTTATATTTTTAGACAAAGTGAATCAAAATGAGCAGTAAGAACCTCAGACGTCCTCACATGTCATATTTGTCAGGACTTGGTCAGATGGCTTACGTTAGAAGCAATAATTCTCGGTCACACTTTGTGAAATATGTTGCAGCGTCAACAGTGCCGCGTTCGGTTCATCCGTACGAGAACATCCCGTTCCTCATCTGCACACTTTACATATATATATTTGGAACGCCACACCATGCTTTCCTTTTTTAAGTTTAATTAGGAGAAGGCTCCACAACACCATACTAGGTCTGAAAGAAGCAACCTACCTCCATTATTAGACCTACCTCCATTATTAGACTCTGTACACAATTTCAAATGTACGATAACTGCAGAATCAGTCATCAGGTCACACAGGACACATGCCACCTAGAGAGCACCGCACATCTTACTATTACTTGTATTATATAATTAGACTCACTTTTTGTGGAGATTTTAATATCAAGAGTTGTGTGAATATGAAGTTTTTTTCTGCTGGATTCTGCAAACAGATGATCAGTGTTGTCAGGTCTCAAGTGCAGGACCTCCACAGATATGATATTGATGACCCATCCTGAGTATAGGTCTTCAATATCTGAAAGGTGAAAAATTCCTGTAAGGAGCAGAATCAGACAGAATAAAACTTCATATTTACACTACTCATAACTATAGTCCACAAAAGGTATGCTTGTCCTGCTCTCCCCAGACCCTGACTAGTGCGGCTGCAATTTAGCATAGTCAGAACTGCTGACAGACTCCCTTTAAAGTGATACTTGTCCAACGTCTGGTTGTGTTATCTGGATACCATACTGTTCAGCCCTTCTGCTTAGACACTGTATGGTAAATGTATTTGTACACCATCATTGTTGCCGTCCATGTGCTGCTATTGAGAAACTTTTTTAGACCTGGCGTCAGTGGGGAAAAGTCGCAGATTGCAGCATAAATAAGGGTACTTTCACACTAGTGTTAAACGTTTCTGGCATTGAGTTCCGTCCTCGGGGTCAATACCGGAAAAAAACGCTTCAGTTATATTCTAATGCATTCTGAAGGGAGAGAGATCCGTTCAGGATGCATCAGGATGTCTTCGGTTCAGTCACTGAGCGGCGTTTTGGCGGAGATAATAGCGCAGAATGTTGTAGTATTAACTCCGTCCAAAATTCTGAAACACATGCCAGATCTGGCATTAATTTCCATTGCAATGCATTAGTGCTGGAACCGGCATTAAAAATACCACTATGACGGATCCGGCATTCTGGTCTGCGGATGCGCAGACCTTTAAAAATGTGAAAAAAATAAATACTGGATCCGTTTTGCCGGATGACACCGGAAAAACGGATCCGGTATTGCAATGAATTTTTCCGACTGATCAGGCATTTTTCAGACCTTATCAGTCTGAAAAATGCCTGATCAGTCAGAAAAAAATACATGCGTTTGCATACAGTTTGCCTGATCAGGCAGGCAGTTCAGGCAACGGAACTGCCTGCCGGAATCAAACAACGCAAGTGTGAAAGTACCCTAGCCTTTGCGGTGCAAACTGCACCAGAAATACGCCAAAAATAATTTATGGTAGTAAATGACCCCCAATATCTCTTTCCCAGACCCTCCCTACACAGGGCTCAGTCCTGCTAAAGCTTTTATCCAATCATATTTGGCAGTTCTATACTTTTTCCTGCTCGAAGGCAGCCTTGTCTTGATGCTCTATACAGTATACTATGTGCTTTATGTTAATTCTCAAGGTCAAATTTTCAGACAAACTCCTTTTGTAAAAATTGGTACTGCAGTATACAAGCCATTTCATTTACATTTGCACATCTGTCTCTAAAGCAAGATTTCTATTAACCCTAGATTCTTTAAGACTTCAATCCAATAATAAAGAATAAGAATTGCAAGAATTGTTCTTGTCATTACTATTTTAATCATTTCTATAGTTATATATAAACTCTGGGGGATAATATACACTTATGAGGCTGAAGCTTCTGGACCCTAATGCAAAATCTATAACCCCACCTACGATGTTTCATTTATAATACTGGTATCTTCTCATTTGGCAGAGGGGCCTTTGAGTCATCTCATAGACCAGGGTCTTGGTATGACTGCTAACTTTGCTCAACCTACAGCTACATCACTGAAAACATCACACAGTAAACTTACCACATAGGCCTCCACAGCCAATAGCCCTGTCCTTCTATGACACAGCAGGTGTGGAACCACCGAGCCTACAGAATGGATTTGATTTGGGCTACTTCTGGGGGCATTGTCAATACAGGCTCCCGGTATTCACCCTTTCATACAATATGGCAATCTGGACTACACTGCAGAGGCCACCAGGCTGCTACCTCTAGGACTTGTCTCTATTCAGACTCTGCTGACCAGTAGTCCAGCAATAGATCAGGATAGAACACAAAGGGTCAATATGGTGAACAGGCAGGGGTCAGGGCAAGCAGCACAAGGTCAATCCAGTAAACAGGCAAGGGTCGGGCATCGGAGGTCAGAATAATACAATAGCTCACTTATGCAGGACTACACAAGCTAGGAACCTACAGCTCATTTACGTTACTAAAGGTGAAGGCTACTTATATACCACAGGGAAATCTGCCTTTGGATGTTGACAGATTAGCCCGTGTGAGCATGCTGTACTTTTAAAAGCCGGGGGGAGCACCCTAAGTGAGCAAGCAGCAGCAAGCAGGTGGGGACTGAGGGTGAGTATTCTTCCGGCTATGCCCACTGTGAGAGGAGAGATGCTGGTGCCCATGGACTGCTGATATCACATCATAAGAGCTTACAATCCACTATACAAGGAACAGTGGAAGGGAAAAAAGAGTTGGAGGTAGTACAATACTAATGAATGGTTCACCCTCTGAAGGAAGGAGGGTTAAGGTAGGATGCAATCTTGTCTGATATCTCAAATTCTTGAATTCCAAAGAAGGGGAGATACATGGAGAAAGACCTAGAGATGAGAATGTGAGGTGTGGAAAAACTTTAAGGAGAGGATATAGTCTTATGAAGAAGGTAGATCTTTTGTCTAATTCTTGGAGTGGAGCCATCCATATTCCAGATGTATGGTTAGGAAAGTATAATTTTGAACAATATTTGCCGGGTGATGGGTAAAGCTGCCCATACATATTAGGCTGGGTTCACATCATGTTTTTCCCATCCATTTAATGTATACAAAAAACGTTCCATTGTAAAAAAAATAAAAAAAATAAAATCATATACTTTCTTTTTACCGGACTGTGTAGGATAGAGATGAGGGAATTTTTCCAAAATTCGATTCGGCCGGTTTGCCTAATTTTCCGGAAGAATTTGCTTCAATCCGAATCTATTTGCGGCAAATCACGTTAAAAAAACAGCTATTTCCGGGCTGCAGACAGCCTTTATAGGGGTGTAGAACACAGTACCTTGCAGTAACATGCATATGGAGTCTGCTGTGATAGTGAAACAATACTGTGAGTGAGATGACAGGCGTCACTCTTAGAATCACTGCACACTTCACTTATTTTGGCAGTCACCGCACCAGAACTGACCAAATAACTCAAGTATTAACTCAGCCTTACAGGTAGATGTTAGCGTCAAGAAGAAGAGCACTCCTTTTACACCCTCGTCAGCTGATTCCACATAGATGTCTACAGAACCAGTTCTATTAAACGCTTATACAAGTAGAGCCACCCTGACAGAGTGGAGAGGGTGTCAGCAGTAAGTTTGTGCTGACGTCACTGAATATTTTGCCCTTCCTCTGATCCATCAGAACAATAACCCACAAAAAACGGATCCTCTCTGGGGAGCATACCCCTTCACTCGGTCAGCATTTGCTCAATAATCCATCAGTATTGCTAATGCTAAAAAAAAACAGTAGTGGATCGAAAACAGAGATGACACATGTATGGAATATTTGCATGTCTTCTGTGTTTTGTACCCACTCCTGCTTTTGGCTACCAAATCATAAGCCAATTCTGATAGGACCATACAGGCCCTAGCAGCATGAGGAGACCACAGAGTGGCCAAATGACATGGTCTGGAGGTGGAAGCAGTATGAGGAGACCATAGAGCGGCACAATGACAGAGACTGGAGGTGGTGGCAGCAGCAGCATCAGGAGGGGGCCACAGAGTGGAGTAGCACAATGACCGAGTGTGGAGGTGGCAACAGCATGAGAAGACCACAGAACAGCATAATGACAGAGTGTGGAGGTGGCAGCAGTATGAGGAAGCCACAAAATAGCACAATGACAGAGTCTGGAGGTGGCAGCAGAATCAGGAGGCCACAGAGCGGCACAATGACAGAGCGTAGAGGTGGCAGCAGCATGAGTAGGCCACATAGTGGCACAATGAACAAGTCTGGAGGTGGCAGCAGCATGATTAGGCTACAGAGTGGCACAATGACATAGTTTTGAGGTGGCAGCAGAATAAGGAGGCCCCAGAGTGGAACAATGACTGAGTCTGGAGGAGGCAGCAGAATCAGGAGGCTACAGAATGGCACAATGACATAGTTTTGAGGTGGCAGCAGCATGAGTAGGCCACAGAGTGGCACAATGCCAGAGTGTAGAGGTGGCAGCAGCATGAGTAGGCCACAGAGTGGCACAATGAACAAGTCTGGAGGTGACAGCAGCACGAGGAAGCTACAGAATGGCACAATGACATAGTTTGAGGTGGCAGCAGAATAAGGAGGCAACAGAGTGGAACAATGACTGAGTCTGGAGGAGGCAGCAGCATCAGGATACCACAAAATGGCAAGGTGACATAGTGTGGAGATGGAAGCAGCAGCAGCCGGAAACCACAAAATAGAAAGGTGACATAGTGTGGAAATGGCAGCAGCATCAGGATGCCACAGAGTGGCAAGGGGACATAGTGTGGAGATGGCAGCAGCAGCATCAGGTTACCACAGAGAGTCAAGGTGACGTAGTGTGGAAATGGCAGCAGCAGCATCAGGATACCACAGAGATGCAATATGACATAGTGTGGAGATGGCAGTAGCATCAGGAGACCACAAAATGGCAAGGTGACATAGTGTGGAGATTGCAGCAGCATCAGGATACTACAGAGTGGCAAGGTGACATAGTGTGGAGATAACAGCAGCAGGATACCACAAAGTGACCCAGTGAAAGAGTGGGACGGTGGGTGGCAATACCAGTACCCGCTGACTAAG
Source organism: Bufotes viridis (assembly GCA_033119425.1). NCBI lineage: Eukaryota > Metazoa > Chordata > Amphibia > Anura > Bufonidae > Bufotes > Bufotes viridis. The sequence continues at coordinate 424,582,504 of CM065592.1, forward strand.
GTGGGTGAAAGAAGGAGCACTTGGCATTAGAGATGTCGCGAACATAAAATTTCCGCAAGTGTTCGCGAACCGGGCGAACTGCCATAGACTTCAACAGCCAGGCGAATTTTAAAATCCAGAGGGACTCTTTCTGACCACAGTAGTGATGTAAAAGTTGTTTCAAGGGGACTAACACCTGGACTGTGGCATGCCGGAGGGGGATCCATAGCAAAACTCCCATGGAAAATTATGTAGTTGACGCAGAGTCGGGTTTTAATCCATAAAGGGCATAAATCACCTAACATTCCTAAATTGTTTGGAATAACGTGCTTTAAAACATCCAGTGTGTGTATACGATCAGGTATGATGTTGTATCGATCAGGTAGTGTAAGGGTTACGCCCGCTTCACAGTGACAGACCAAACTCTGACAGACCAAACTTCCTGTTTAATGCACCACAAACAACCGCAAACAGTTCATTTGCACAACCGCAAACTCCCTATTTGCACAAGGTTGGATACCAAGCTAGACATGGCCCGATCCTTGTCCTCACTGACGTCATTGAAGGTCTCTTCCTCCACCCAGCCATGTACAACACCAAGGGTGCCTGAAATGCGACAACAAGCCCCCTGGGAAGCCTGCTGTGGTTGGTCTTCCCCCTCCTCAAAGCCACCTTCCTCCTCTGACTCTTCTACTTCAGACTCCTCTCTCTGCGTTGCCGCAGGTCCAGCAATCGACGACGACAAGGCTGCTTCTGGTGGTGATGGTGACCACAACTCTTCCTTTTCATGCTCATCTATGGCCTGATCCAGCACTCTACGCAGGGCATGCTCCAGAAAAAACGCATATGGGATGAGGTCAATGATGTTGCCTTGGGTTTGACTGACCAGGTTTGTCACCTCTGCAAAAGGACGCATGAGCCTACAGCCATTGTGCATGAGCGTGTAGTAACACGGGCAAAAAATACGCAGCTCCGCAGAGGCTGTCCTATTTTTTTTTTTTATTTAAAAAAATCTGTTGTTACCAGTTTAATCTCTGTTTTGTCCCCTATCAGGGGCCTGTGTATGGAATAGATTTTAGGAACCGGGAGATGGAAAAAGATGGTTGGTCGGTCCTCTTCCTTCCAATTTAGGGCACTGCCCGTGCGCCGTGCAATGTACTGTGCCACCTTATATGAGTGGTGTGTTAAGTAGTACTATTCCTATCAGATTAATCTCTGTTTTGTCCCCTATCAGGGGACGTGTATCGAATAGATTTTAGGAACTGGGAGATGGAAAAAGATGATTGGTCGGTCCTCTTACTTCCAATTTGGGGCACCGCGCGTGTGCCGCGCAATGTACTGTGCCACCAATACAAATAGTGTGAACTACTATTCTTACCATTTTAATCTTTATTAAGTCCCCTATCAGGTGACGTGTATTGAATTGAATCCTTGCATGGGGAGATAGAGAAAAAAGCTTGCTCTGTCCGCTTCCTTCTAATTTTGGGCACTTGCAATGGAATTTGCCACCAATGCAACTAGTGGTAACAAATTACTATTCCTATCAGTTTAATCTCTGTTTTGTCCCTTATCAGGGCCAGGGCCGGTGTAGTGAATAGATTTTTGGAACCGGGAGATGGAAAAAGACCCATGCTCGGTCCGCTTTGTTTGAATTTTAGGTCACTGCGCGTGCACTGTGCAATGTACTGTGACACCCTATATGAGTGGTGGGCAGTGGGCACAGTAAACATCCGGCTCTGAAAAAGATAGAGCATGTCGTATTCTTGTCCGCAGCCTACGGACAAGAATAGGCATCTCTATGGGGAGTGTCGGCATGGTGTGTTGCGGATCCGCAACACACTACGGACGTGTGAATGGGGCCTAATCCAGACACGCTCGTGTGAAAGAGGCCGATGAGTCTTTGAGGACTGGAGTGGACACAGAACACTGGCCTAGCTAACGCTTTCCCTATTAATTCAGCAGCAGCATCACTCTCCCTGCTCTAACTAACACTGCAGCTTCAAAATGAATCAAAGATGGATGCTGTCCTTGCTTTTTGATAGGAGGTGGGAGGGTCTGGGAGGGAGGGTATGCTGATTGGCTGGCATGTGTCTGCTGACTGTGAGGTACAGGGTCAAAGTTTGCTCAATGATGACTTATAGGGGGGACCGAACATCACATATGTTCGCCCGCCGCGGCGAACGCGAACATGCGATCTTCACCGGGAACTGTTCGCCGGCGAATAGTTCGGGACATCTCTACTTGGCATTAGATGTGTGGCATCAGGAGGGTGGCAGCATCAGAGTAGTAGCTGAGGCAGGTATCCAGAAGACATCGGTCTCTTTTTTCAAGGATTGGGTGAGGTGGAAATCCTGTATGATCCACGTCTGATTCACGTCTGATTCATCTTGACAAAGGTCAATCTCTCCACATTTTGGGTGGACAGGAGAGTTCTTCTTGCGGTCACTATGGACCCTGCCGCACTAAACACCTGCTCTGATGGTACTCCACCCCCCACGGTCAGACCTGCGGGAGGATGGACGATGGCACAGATAGGCAGTGGCCAACTGTCTACATAGGATGTCTCTGTAGTAGTTCAGTTTGTCCTCCCTCTCAGTGGGTGTAAAAAAGACCCCCATTCTGGACCGGTAGCAAGGGTCCAACAAGGTGGAAAGCTATAAGTCATCCCTCTGCCAAATAGTGATAATTCAGCTGTCACTATGCAAGCAAGTGGGCATGCGGTGGGTCATTTTTGCAAGTGACTTGGAGGGACTCCTTGCCTCCATCTCCACTGCATACTGCCACGGTGTGTCTGGATCCTCTGTCTCGTCTTCCTCATCGCCCTGTAGCTCCTCTGGCTGCTCCTGCTCCTCCTCTCCGTTCAGCTGAATAGAAAAACCACCCATTTCGTTACATTGCCTGTGCTCCAATGTCCTCCTCCCCCTCCTCCTCCGCTATCAGTTTAGCCCCCACAGGGCTAATGTGGCTGTGAGATCTAGGCGCAACGTCTCCAGTCCCCTGACCAGCCATTGTTACCACCATCTGTTCCAGGACATGAAGCAGTGGAATGACATAATTTATACCGTAGTCCTGGCGACTGACAAATAACGTGGCATCCTCAAAGGGCCTGAGCAAACTGCAGGTGTCACGCATGAACTGCCACTAGCTGACATTGAAGTTAGACAGGGTAGTTCTCCTATCCGCTTGCATCATCAAGAAATCGTTGAGGGCCTTTCTCTGTTCGTATAGTCGATCCAACATATGGAGGGTGGAATTCCAATGGGTGGAAACATCGCATATCAGCCTATGTTGGGGGATGCCGTTCTGCCGCTGCAACTCAAGGAGGGTGTGCTTTGTGGTGTACGAGTGGCTGAAGTGCATGAAAAGTTTCCTGGCCATTTTTAGGATGTCTTGCAGATGGGTGGAAGACTTCAGGAAACCTTGGCAACCAGATTGAACACGTGTGTCATGAAGGACGCATGGCTCAGCCTTCCTTGACACAGTGCCAATGTTCTTCCCGTTGTCAGTGACCAATGTTTCAATTTTCAGTTTTCACAGAGAAAACCAGGATTCGATTTCTTAATGAATCCCATGGAGCAGTTCCTCCCCTGTGTGACTCTGTTCGCCCAGGGAAACGAGGTGCAGAACAGTGGGACACTATTGTTCCCTGCACATGTGGTACGCTGGAGGGGCACTGTGACTTGTCCACTTGCAGTGGAGGCTGGGGACATGGTGGAGGATGAGGAGGCAGAGGCAGACATTGTCGATGGGCCAACGGAGTGAGAACGTGGGGCGGAAGCGGCGTGGCCAAGTTGCTGGTGTGGCTCTGCAGCAACCACATTAACCCAGTGGGCCGTAAAGGACATGTACTGTCCCTGACCGTAGTTACAGCTCCACACATCGGTGTTGCGTGCACTTTGGCAGACACTGACAGGCTCAAGGACTGGCCCACCTTCTGTTCTACATATTTGTGCAGGGCTGGTACTGCCTTTTTCACAAAGAAATGACGGCTTGGGAGTAGGAGGAGGAGGAGCAGGAGCATCTGGACCAGCAGAAGATGGGAATGACTGACAGCTTCCTTTCGGCTCAGGTGGTAGAGACTTGACTGCTTGAAACCCGGTGCATGCCACTGGGTGATGCAGCGGTTGCTACGGCAGGCTGGACCACCACACCGGAGCCACGGTTTTCCCAGGCCACTGTATGGCGATGCTGGATATGTTGACACAGGGCCATAGTGGCCACGTTTCACCTTCTGCCCACAGATTTGACATATGGCCATATTCATGACCAAGTTCACCAATCAAGAACCGCTGAGTTGCTGGTCAAGACACAACCTCTAAATGACACCGGGAGCTCAGGCCTCTCGCTTCGACTCCTGCTGCCATACCCCCCTACTCTGCTGCGACCTCTGCCTGCGCCAGAAACATTTAGGCCTCTGCCACTCCTCTGTGCATGGCCTGGCCATACTTTTAGCTGAACAAAATAAATTAAAAGCAAATTAAAACACCCCTAAAAGCAACAAACATATTTTTCTTTTTGTACTGAAATAGGCCACTAAACGCTTTCACCACAAATAATGGCAACAGTAAACTGCGTATATATTTTTATTGTAGTACAGAAATACATCAGTAAACACTTTTAACCCCAAAACACTGCAGAAGGGAACTGCGTATATATTTTAATTTTTGTAATGAAATAGGCCACTAAACGCTTTTACCGCAAATAATGGCAACAGTGAACTGCGTATACATTTTTCTTGTAGTACAGAAATACCTCACTAAACGCTTTTAACCCCAAATAACTGCAGAAGTAAACTGCGTATATATTTTTCTTTTTGTAATGAACTAAGCCACTAAACGCTTTTACCGCAAATAACGGCAACAGTGAACTGCATATATATTTTTCTTGTATTACAGAAATACCTCACTAAATGCTTTTGACCCCAAATAACTGCAGAAGTGAACTGAGTATATATTTTTCTTTTTCCACAGATATAGCCACTAAAGGCTTTTCAACATAGCACTTGCACCCCAAGAACAAATTGCTGGAATGACAGAGCTGTATAATGGCTATTCGAACTGCGTATATATTTTTCTTTTTGTAATGAAGTAGGCCACTAAACGCTTTTACCGCAAATAACAGCAGCAGTGAACTGCCTATATATTTTTCTTGTAGTACAGAAACACCTCACTAAACGTTTTTAACCTGAAAAAAACTGCAGAGATTAACTGCGTATATATTTTTATTGTAGTACAGAAATACGTCACTAAACGCTCTCAGCACATATACAGTAGCTGCAGAAGTGAACTGCGTATATATTTTTCTTTTTGTAATGAAGTAGACCACTAAACGCTTTTACCCAAATAATGGCAACAGTGAACTGCGTATATATTTTTCTTGTAGTACAGAAATACCTCACTAAACGCTTTTAACCCCAAATAACTGCAGAAGGGAACTGCGTATATATTTTTCTTGTAGTACAAAAAAACCTCACATAACTCTTTTAACCCCAAATAACTGAAAAAGTGAACTCCGTATATATTTTTCTTGTAGTACAGAAATACGTCACTAAACGCTCTCAGCACATATAACTGCAGAAATGAACTGCATATATATTTTCTTTTTCCACAGATATAAGCCACTAAAGGCTTTTTAACATAGCACTTGTACCCCAAGAACAAATTGCTAGAATGACAGAGCTGTATAATGGCTATTTGGATCCCCAAATTATCTTTCCCTGCACTTGTAAATCGCTTTTCTAGCACTGTCCATAGCACCTTCTGATGTCTTTCCCTGCACTAAGATGCTAAGATGCTGTGTGAAAAGATTCTTCCCTATTCTTTCCCTGCACTTATTCTTTCAGTTTTTTTTTTCAATATTAGCTTTTGTCCAATTGCTGTCCCTAGCGCTTTCTCAAAATGCTGGAAAATGGTAGAATCTAAAATCGCCGCCGTATTTATAGGGCTGTGACATCACAGGGCTGGCTGCTGATGATTGGCTGCATGCATGCATGTCAATCTTGGTGATCCCGCCTTCCCAGAGTTCCTTGCCCCATGTCCTTAGTCCTCACACGTGTGGCCGCCATTTTAGGAAAAAATTTGATTCGCTACCAAGAAGCGTGAGGAAATTCACATTCATTTCCTGAAATTCGGGTTGAATTCCACTTCGTCTGATACAATTTGCTCATCTCTAGTGCAGGATACAAGAATGTGGTGGGCTGTGTTTTTGTATTTGTTTTTTCTAATGTACACGTCAAACAGAGGCATAAAACGTGATGTGAAGCCACCCCTAGATGACAGTCATCTAGACTCACTGTCTAACGTGTGTGTGAGTCTCAACTTTCCCTCAATAGCAAAGGAAATAAGAATCAGGTTTGTTGGATCTCAAGAAGTCCTATTCTTTGCTCATAGAGGAGACATTCATTCCCCTCTGCATGTTGAAATCAACATGCATTCTTATCCAAGCCTAAATGGCATGTTAATGTGCGGTAGAGTAGCTGTCAGCTATCTAAGGTTTATGTGACCAGTGAAGAAAGTGGCAGAAGGTAGAGGCAGCAGAGTAGTGTGGTGGAATTAAATTCAGGAAATATTTTTATTAATTAGAGGCATCAGAAGGTTTTAAAAACACATACATGTGTAATGTGTAGTCTAGATGTCCATGTAACTCACCTTTCCTGGATCCAGCATCACATCCAGGAGAGCAACCATGGTCCCTGTCGAAAATCATGTCCAGGTGCCAGGAAACTAGAGTCTTCTTATTCTGTTCCAACTCAGTTTCTCTTCATACCATGGCTCTCCTGTTCAGACTGCATAGCAGTGTCAGATTGCTAAGACAACCTGAAGTCGATAAAGAGGTCAGGCCTGATGGACTATTTATTGGAGAATTGTCCTGACATGCAATGTCTATTATTTATACCCATTCCTGTTTCCTCTTCCAATGCTATTTAATATTGACTCTTGACTGACTCTGGTCTATACCTAGGCTTTGCTCCTGGATATTGCCCCTTTCTCATACTTCAGACTTCAAGTTGTTTGTGTGGTGCCTGTTGTCCTTCTCCTGGCGCTGACCCTTGCCTACGTTCCTGACTACACTCTCATCTTGTCATCTTTCCTGTTGCATCCTGACTGCACTCCTGGTGACAAGCCTTTGCATTGTTCCAGAGTATGCATCATTGTTCCAGACATGCATCGGTACCGCCAATCTGTGCCTCAGCACCTCAGTATAGCCAGCACCGAATGTATTGTGGGTTAGATAATTCACAGCCACGGAATGTGATTATGACAGACTAATCAGTTATTTCTCAATATTCTGTTAACGGCCAAATCCCTTTCCCTGATCCAGAGATTCAACAGAGTCTGATTCAACAGAGTCTAAAAACAAATTATTGTCTGGGCTGTAGACTCTAGAGCAGGGAAGGGCAAACTTGGCCCTCCGGCTGTTGTAAAACTTCAATTCCCACCATGCCCTGCTGTAGGCTGATAGCTGTAAGCAGTCTTTGCATGTTAGGAGTTGTAGTTTTGCAACAGCTGGAGGGCCAGGTTTGCCCATCCCTGCTCTAGACCATCATAAACCAGAATATGAGCTGTAGGTGGGCCTCACTGGTGCTTCAGAAAATTAAAATTCCAATACTTTACAATGTATTTGGTTCCAGCTCTCCACTGCTCTTCACTTCCTGGTTCCAGCTCAATGGACTAGAAATTCCATGAAAGGCCCATTCACCCAGTCACTGGAAATAGCAGTGAGCCGCCTCCGATTGGTTAAGTGGACCTTTCCTGGCATCTCTGGTTTGTCCTTACAGGATCAGGAACTGAAGAGCAGTGTGGACAAGAAGACCAGTGTACTGTAGGAACGACATTATCAGGGGGATCGGTAAAGGTAAGTATGGCTCAGTTTTTATTTTTAATCTTTTGTGCCCTTTTTCTTAAGTGTTTCCCCAGAAAAGACCTTCAATTGTATTGCTGCTACCCTGCTCTGTAAACTGCACCAACTTGTAAATTGAAAGCTATGGCTAATAGAATATATATTAGGGAATAACTGATGATACAGTTCTCTACCAAAAGCTAAAGTTATTCCAGTTTCCAAAGCATCTGCTTGCCTCCTTAGTGGGTAACAACCAGGAAGACAAGCAATTTTCAAATTACAGGCTCCTCTTCTGTAATCCAAGATGGCCACACCGCTTCTCAGACTGCCTGATACATACTGTTCGTTTGGTAGCCCAAGACACTTCCTGCTGCCCTGGGGTTGGCCAGAACAGTGCTCATATGAACAGTGCTAGTCAATTCAAGTGCAGGAATGCACAAGTAGGAAGAGTCTTGGGCTACAATGGGCAACCAACTAGTTGAGCAGGTAAAGAACAGTGTTATATTTTTGATTTCTACACAGTTGCAAGATTAAAAAGCCATAAAGCCAAACGTCTGTTATCATCCCTACGTAAGAGCATATTCACATGTGACAGATTCATTGCAGAAATTCGCATTCTCCATTCCATATACTGGATCTGAATCTGAAAGTGCATAGATCTCTGCAAGACTCAGTCAAATGTATGGGACAGCGACTGAAATTTCTGCAATATCTGCCACTACATTGTGAAGAAGCAACATCTAATGAGTTCTGAACTGTTTTTTTAGCAGGGCTGATCAGTGATGGTAGCTTTCTGAATGGTGTGGTGCCATATTGTCTGGGTTTTAAGCACCATGCAGCTTCTATTAGCTAATGTGTCTGGCGCACAGGCAAGAACAAGTGGGAATACTTTTTTAGAACTGAATGGCTCCCTGGTAATCACTTATCATTAACTAGGCTCATCACCAGAAGCTTTATGTTAACTTAGGGGTAAACAAACAAGGCAAATTAAAATGAAGAGTTTTAGGCGTTTTCCATCTTCAGATGTCTTAAAGGGTTTATCCCACGAAGCATATTCCTGTGTAATGAATACAGCATTATTATTATTGCAATATAATATCACGGTCTCCAACTGTGGGGCTCTATTTCACCAATGAGATGAACTCAACCCACAAAACGTTCCTGGATTTGTCCATCCTGAAGGGGAATGATGGCAAAATCCATACACGCTTTTCCGGAAAGAGACAGTGACCAATAGTCTCATACACTGGGACATCTGTCATCCTTACCCCCCTTAAGAAGGGCATTCCCAAAGGACAGTATCTCCAGGTACGTCACAATTGCTCAACACTGACCGACTTCCAAAAACAGCTGGTGATTTATGATTCAAGTGACGTGGTTACTCAACACACCCTGGGCTGCCATCTTGAATCACTACTTAACCCTAGGATTAGGACTGATACAAATGACCAGTTTCGAATGATAGCCACATGTGATGCAAGCCCACAGGGAAGAGATAGAGAAACTGTCCTGGCTTATTCTTCCAATGGAACCAGATGTTGGTCAGATGGTGGGTGATGGTCCTGCCCATACCTACAGCCGGGGCCGCAATTTCAAGCATAGGCTAGTACATAGCTTTTTCCACAACCCAGCTGTCCCCTTGGCTACGTGGGCCCCTGAAGGGCACGTTTCCATGCGGCAATTGGACTTCATGCGATTCAATAAAAATGGGCAGGACCTTTACGAGTATGGTGACACTGAAGTCATTCTTTATTAGAACCTTCATTAATTGCAAAACATCTGGGCTGGTGTACTTGGGCACTTGCACATGTGGCCTACAGTATGTGGCTAAAACTGTCCAAGAATTCCGACGTCGGATAGGCGAACACCTTAACGACATTCAAGAGAATTCAGACATCCCTATTGCACGCCACATTGCACTGAACCATTCCAGGAAACCCAACGTTTGAAGCTGTTATCAAATCAAGATAAAAACTACTCAGGTACTTGGCTGCGTTTTCGCGCTGCAGGTCTTTACTGTGATGTGGGGAAAAAATCACAAATAAAACCAAAGAACTTATCGAAGGACCGCGCTGCTGTTCACTAGTAACCGTGCCTCCTTAGTTCCAGCACAGAACCATTCCTCCCTCCAGACATGGAAAAAGGACCATCAAGCTACACGAGTTGGTGTCTCTCCTCCACAGTAGTTTACTGTAGGATATCGAGTGATCTCAACCATAGTGAAGCTCCGACTTCCTCTGTATATTAAAATAATTTATTGTACTTACAGGCAAACACTCAAAGCATATAAAATCAAAAACTGCATGTACAGTACTGCCCGACGCAGGTTTCTCTTACGCACTTCGAGCACCAGCTCCCTACTCCACACACTTACGGGGTTGATGTTGCTGACCTGCTCCCTCTATCTATGCACTAGTCTATAGTGCCTGTCATATAGGACAGTAGGTACCCACATCCATAATATAGGTTGGCCAACAATATGTATAACATCTGCATTAGAGATGAGCAAATCGAAGCTGATGAAGTGGAATTCGATTCGAATTTTAGGAAAAATTTGATTTACAATGAATGCGAATTTACTTTCGCTTCGTGGTAACGGATCACATTTTTCCTAAAATGGCTGCTGTATGTGTGAGAACATGGAGAAAGGAAGTAGAGGAAGGCGGGATCACCCAGACTGACATGGATGATGCAGCCAATCAGCAGCAAGCCAGCCCTGTGATTTCACAGCCCTATAAATACGGCGGCCATCTTACATTCAGACATTTTCCAGCGTTCTGAGTGCAGGGACAGACGTGAGAAGACGCTAGGGACAGCAATTGGAAAAACCTCATTGTGAAAAAAAAACTGAAAAACCTATTTATAAGTGCAGGGAAAGGATATTGAGGAATCATTTCACAGCATCTTAGTGCAGGCAGAAACATCAGAAGGTGCTAGGATTAGTGTTAGAAAAGTAATTTACAAGTGCAGGGAAAGATAATTTGGGGATCCAAATAGCCATTATATAGCTCTGTCATTCCAGCAATTGGTTCTTGGGGTGCAAGTGCCATGTTTGGAAAAAGAAAAATTTATAAGCAGTTCACTTCTGCAGCTATATGTGGTAAAAGCGTTTAGTGTCGTATTTCAGTAGAAAAAGAAAAATATATACGCAGTTCACTTCTGCAGTTATATGTGGTAAAAGAGTTTAGTGACGTATTTCAGTACAAAAAGAAAAATATATACGTAGTTCACTGTTGCAATTATTTGCGGTAAAAGTGTTTAGTGGCCTAGTTCAGTACAAAAATATATATATATACGCAGTTCACTTCTGAAATTATATGTGGTGAAAGCGTTTAGTGGCGTATTTCATTACAAAAAGAAAAATATATACACAGTTCACTTCTGCAGTTATATGTGGTGAAAGCGTTTAGTGACGTATTTCAGTACAAAAAGAAAAATATATACTCAATTCACTGTTGCAGTTATTTGCGGTAAAAGCGTTTAGGACGTATTTCAGTACTAAGAGAAAAATATATGCAGTTCGCTATTGCAATTATTTGTGGTAAAAGCATTTAGTGGCCTATTTCATTACAAAAAGAAAAATATATTCTCACTTCACTTCTGCAGCTATATGTGGTAAAAGCATTTAGTGGCGTATTTCAGTAGAAAAAGAAAAATATATACGCAGTTCACTTCAGCAGCTATATGTGGTGAAAGCATTTAGTGACATATTTCAATACAAAAAGAAAAATATATACGCATTTCACTGTTGTAGTTATTTGTAGTGAAAGAGTTTAGTGGCCTATTTCATTGAAAAGCCTGTTGTGTAACAACAAGTAAGTAGAACAACATTTGGGCCTAATTGCCGTTCTGCAGTGCAGTGATATATTCTGAAGACCTGTTTTCAGTGTATTACTGCGAAATAAAAATATATTCACCATCCAAGTTGTACTTCTCCGTTGAAAAGCCTGTTGTGTAAAAGTAGAGCAAAATTTGGGCCTAATTGACGTTCTGCTGTGCTGTGATATATTGTGAAGCCCTGGTTTCACTGCATTACTGGCGAAATAAAAATATATTAGCAGTCCAGCGTTGCATATATCTGTTGAAAAGCCTTTTGTGTAAAAGTGGGAAAAAATTAAGGCCCAATTGCCTCTCAGCAGTGCAGTGATATATTCGGAAGCCCAGTTTGCCGTGTATTAGTGGAAGAAAAAAAATGATATTCGCCGTTCATTGTTGCATTTATCTGTTGATAAGCCTTGAGTAGTGTAAAAGTTGAAAAAATAGGCGTGCGCAGCCTATTGCATTAGGGTGTGCACCCTAAAGCACAAACACACGCCACACGCGTGCCTGCATGTATGTATATATATATATATATATATATTATACACATACACACATATATATACACAAATACACTCTGCATGCATACAGACCCGCACTCATATAATTATCAATATAAACAAAAAAAAGTTAAATAACCCCTGTATAGTAATGTACCCTGATACCCCTAGTTATATTACTCCCTGCATTGTACCCCTTCCTCCCCCTTTTCTAACCACCCAACACCCTTACTCACTAGTGTTGAGCGAACAGTTCGAGCATCGTTCGGGTTCGTACCGAATTTTGGGGTGTGCGGGACACGGATCCGAACCCGAACATTTTCAAAAAAGTTCGGGTTCGGGTTCGGTGTTCGTCGATTACTTCCCGCTTTCTGAAGGACTGCACAGCAGCCAATCAGCTAGCCTATTACTTCTTCCCTAAGAGCCCATCACAGCCATGCCTACTAATGGCATGGCTGTGATTGGCCAAGTGCAGCATGTGACCCAGCCTCTATTTAAGCTGGAGTCACGTAGCGCCGCACGTCACACTGCTCTGATTAGTGTAGGGAGAGGACTCAGCTTCTGTCAGGGCGAGATTAGGCAGGTTAAAGTCAGCAACAGCACCTAATGAACGGATCGATTTACAGCTGAGAATCATTGAACTTCTGCTAGTTACTTGCTCGCTGGTTTTTAGACTGCACAGAGCGTTTTTCTGTCACTTATTTTCTGGGTTTATCGGCGGCCATTTTGTGACTTGTGGTGCGCCAGAAGAAGCTGCCACCAAGTCCATCAATCCATCAATACTAGTTTTTTTTTTTTGTTATATCCTACATCAGGGGCTTGGCTGTGCTAATTGTCACCCCTAGAAACTCAGGAAAGAAATTTCTATATTTTATTAAGGGGTTAAATACAATTGCCCAAATACCAATCCCCTAAATCTGGTGTTCCAGCTTTGGCTAGACAAGTATAATACTGTCTGCTGTCTGGCAAAGGATAGATTATTTTCTGGGGTTAAATTCAATTGCCAAAATAGCAATACCATAAATCAGTGGTTTCAGCTGTGGCTGGCAAAATAGAATAGTGTCCGAGGTAACGCACACACGTACAGACGCACGTACTACGATTCTTGAATAGTTGTATTATCGCGATAATAAAACTAACAGTGTAAAGTTGACTGTATTGCTCTAAGTTATATTCGCATGCGAATGTAACTTCTATTACAGCACACCAATACTAAAACTGACTAAGAGACAGCTTTAAGTTCTATTCGAACGCGATTGCAACTTTGGAACTTAAAGTGGTGTACGATTTTAAAAGTTGAGTACTAAAAGTTGGAATCGCAATGTGATTCTTATGCATTTGCTTAATCGCATTGCGATTACAACTTTGAGCTACCGATCACCATGGGAACGCCTCCTCCAGTAGAATGTACTGTCGGATGTGAGAATTAAGTTGAAATCGCAATGCGATTATTATATATCTGCTTAATCGCATTGCCGTTTCAACTTAGCATTGCTAAATAATTCCATCCATATTCGTTAACTTACTGACTCAGTAAGTTAACGATATGGATGGAATTATTTAGCAATGCTAAGTTGAAATCGCAATGCGATTAAGCAAATATATAAGAATCGCATTGCGATTTCAACTTAATTCTCAGATCCGACAGTACATTCTACTGGAGGAGGCGTTCCCATGGTGATCGTTAGCTCAAAGTTGTAATCGCAATGCGTTTATTACGGTATATTATCCCTCTGGGTGTCTTTTACAGCCTTTTTAGTGCCCAAAAGTTCGGGTCCCCATTGACTTCTATGGGGTTCGGGTTCGGGATGAAGTTCGGGTTGAGTTCGGATCACGAACCCGGACATTTTCCGGAAGTTCGGCCGAACCTCTCGAACCCGAACATCCAGGTGTTCGCTCATCTCTATTACTCACATAAAACAAGTAATATATATAATATAGCTTACAGTGAATGACTGTAAATACTTACAGTTATGAAGACTCCAGCAGGCTCAGAATCAGTGCTCTGGGCAGCTGGGCTCAGGGATGGAAGTGGGCAACGCTCTGCAGTTCAGGAATGAAACATTTAAGACGCACCGGCCCATAAGACGCACCTAGGTTTTAGAGGTGGACAATAAGAAAAAAAATATTTTCAATTACACCTCAGGTCAGACCACCAATCAGACCCCCAATCAGCCCTCAGCTCAGACCCCAATGTAAATGACCCCCAATCAGACCTCAGAAAAGAGCCCCATGCCTCTCATCACCCCCATATCAGCCCCCATGCCTCTCATTAGCCCCCATTATGCCTCTCATCACCCCCATATCAGCCCCCATGCCTCTCATTAGCCCCCATATCAGCCTTTATGCCATTAGCCCCCATTATGCCTCTCATCAGCCCTTATGCCTCACTAACCCCCATCATCAGCCCTTATGCCTCACTAGCCCCATCATCAGCCCTTGTGCCTCATTAGCCCCCATCATCAGCCCTTATACCTCATTAGCCCCCATTATGCCTCATTAGCCCCATTGTGCCTCATTAGCCCCCATTATGCCTCATTAGCCCCCATTATGCCTCATTAGCCCCCATTTTGCCTAATTTTCCCCTATTATGCCTCATTAGCCCCCCATTATGCCTCATTAGCCCCCCATTATGCCTCAGTAGCCCCATTTGCCTCATTAGCCCCCATTTTGCCTCATTAGCCTCCATTATGCCTCATTAACCCCCATTATGCCTCATTAGCCCCCCATATGCCTCATTAGCCCCATATGCCTCATTAGCCATCAATATGCCCCCATGTGCCTCATTAATCCCCCATGTGCCTCATTAAGCCCCCATGTTCCTCATTATGCCCCCATGTGCCTCCCATTAGCCCCCTATTGTGCCTCATTATGCCCCCATGTGCCTCATTATGCCCCCATTATGCCTCTCATTAGCCCTCCATTATGCCTCTCATTAGCCCCCCATTATGCCTTTCATTAGCCCCACATTATGCCTCTCATTAGCCCCCATGTTCCTCATTATGCCCCCATGTGCCTCATTATGCCCCCATGTGCCTGCCATTAGCCCCCCATTGTGCCTTATTAACCCCCCATTGTGCCTCATTATGCCCCCCATTGTGCCTCATTATGCCCCCAGCAGCCTCATTTTTTATAAAATAAAAAAACACTTACCTCTCCTGCTCCTGGACGCCGCCGATCCTCGCAGCCCCTTCTTCCTCCTGATGTCGGCTCTCAGCCCTGCACAGCCGACAGCAGAGGACCAGGAAGTGGTAAGTTCACCGCTTCCTGGTCCTCCGGTACTAATGAGCGCTTCCAAAATGGAGGCGCTTCATTAGTATTCGCCGGCCAGCACGCTGATTAGGGTGTGCCCAGGCACACCCCGTGCTCACGCCTATGGGCCTATTTGTCGTTCAGCAGTGCAGTTATATGGGGTAAAAGCCTTTTTGCCGTTAAATATTTTCAGTGACGCATGCTTTTTTGGTTGAAATTTCATGGGTGCTTGTACACCTGCTTTTGCTGTATGGACTGAATTACGTAGTGGTAAAATTTGTTATATGAAACAGGTTTTTTTTTGTCACATTTATGAGTGATTGTACACCTCCTTTTGCAGTATGGACCAAATTACTTAGTGGAGAAATTCTTAATGTGACACAGTTTTTTTTTCCGAAAAATGTATGGGTGATTGTACACCTCCTTTTGCGGTATGGGCCAAATTACATAGTTGTGAAATTTGTCATATGAAACTGGCTTTTTTTCGTCAAATTTATGGGTGATTGTATGGCCTACTTTTGCAGTATGGGCCGAATTATATAGTGGTGAAAGTTGTTATATAAAACGGGCTATTTTTCATCACATTTATGGGTGAATGTACACCTCCTTTTATGGTATGGACCAAATTACTTAGTGGTGAAATTCTTTATGTGACACAGACTTGATGAACTTCGCGACTCTACTGGGCTCCAAGCAATCTTGAAGCTTTGTCTTCTCATTGTCTGTAGCTACATTGTCTGAGGCCTGTTCATAGCAGGCAGGTTCCCACAGAAGTATCTGGCTCAATGAGTAGCCGATACCGCAGTTGCATCAATCTTGATAGGATTTGTCTCCAGGTGGAGAGAAATAGTTTTTTGGAATACTTTCTCCATCGCAACCACGTCGTCGAATAAACAGAAAACTGGGCAATTCTGTCCTGTCTTAGGCAACACTTTATCGAGTATTGTGGAAAGTCATAAAACAGTTGTCCACTAACCCCATAAAGGCCTTTCCGTTGCGGGTTAACCACAGATAAGTAATTACAAGGACTGACGCCAATTATCGGATTGAATTGTCCCCATTCTTCAACCTGTTTCCTGGTTATATTCTGTATGTCGCCCACATGTACAATCTCCCCTGGATGGCGTAACCGTCCTATCGTGATGGCATCCTCACACACCTCTAATGCCATATAATTTTCAATGTTGATTGTAAGCTTTTTCCATAATGACTGGGAACTTGTGATGTTTTCCTTGATGAAGAGACCAGGGGCTGGCAGGGTTTGAATCTTGATGAACTTCACAACTCTTCTGGGCTCCAAGAAACCCCTTCCATACTCTGTCATTTTGCCACTCGGTGGCCTCCTCATACTGCTGCCTCATCTAGACTCTTTCATTGTGCCACTCGGTGTCCTTCTCTTGATGCTGCTAACTCTAGACTCTGTCATTATGCCACTCGGTGGCCTCATTGTACTGCTGCCACCTCCAGACTCTGTCATTATGCCACTCGGTGGCCTTCTTCTGATGCTGCTGCCGCCACCTCCTGGCTGTCATTGTTCCACTCGGTGTCCTTCTTCTGATGCTGCTGCCACTACCTCGAGACTCTGTCATTGTGCCACTTGATGGCCTCCTCATACTGCTGCCACCTCCACACTCTGTCATTGTGCCACTTGATGGCCTCCTCATACTGCTGCCACCTCCACACTCTGTCATTGTGCCACTCGGTGGCCTCCTCATACTGCTGCAACTGAAGACTCTGTCATTGTGCAACTCGGTGGCCTTCTCCTGATGCTGCCACCTCCAAACTCTGTCATTGTGCTACTCGGTGGCCTCCTTATGCTGCTGCCAACTCCAGACTCTGTCATTGAGCAACTTGGTGCCTCCTCATACTGCTGCCACCTCCACACTCTGTCATTGTGCCACTCGGTGGCCTCCTCATACTGCTGCAACTGAAGACTCTGTCATTGTGCAACTCGGTGGCCTTCTCCTGATGCTGCCACCTCCAAACTCTGTCATTGTGCTACTCGGTGGCCTCCTTATACTGCTGCCAACTCCAGACTCTGTCATTGAGCAACTTGGTGGCTCCTAATACTGCTGCCACCTCCACACTCTGTTATTGTGCCACTCGGTGGCCTCCTCATACTGCTTCCACCTCCAGAACCTTTCATTGGGCAACTCTGTGGTCTCCTCACGCTGCTTCCACCTCACCACTATGTCATAGGTCCACTCTGTGGACTTCTCATGCTGTTCCCACCCTCCCCACTTCATGTCTGGTCCACAATTTTGACTTTAGGCCTGGCTGACATCATCATTTATTTGACCTTTCTTGTGATCTGTCAGAAGCAAGAAAGAATGAGCCGCACAATGGATCCTGTCTGTGTAGCAGCTGTAAGACCTGTATGGTTCCATCAGAATTGGCTTATGATTTGGCAGCCAATAGACGGAATGGGTACAAAACACAGAAGACATGCAAATATTCCATTCACGTGTCAGCTCTGTTTTAGATCCACTCCTGTTTTTTTGGCATTAGCAATACTGATCGATTATTTAGCAAATGCTGACCGAGTGAAGGCAGATGCTCCACAGACAGGATCCGTTTTTTTGTGGGTTATTGTTCTGACGGATCAGAGGAAGGGCAAAATAATCAGTGACCTCAACACAAACTTACTGCTGACACCCTATCCACTCTGTCGGGGGGCTCTACTTGTATAAGCGTTTAATAGAACAGGTTCTGTAGACATCTATGTGGAATCAGCTGACGAGGGTGTAAAAGGAGTGCGCTTCTTCTTGACGCTAACATTGACCTGTAAGGCTGAGTTGATACTTCAGTTATTTGGTCAGCTTTGGCCCCGTGACCGCCAATATAAGTGAAGTGTGCAGTGATTCTAAGAGCCACGCCTGTCATCTGCATGTCATACTGACTCACAGTATTATTTCACTACCACAGCAGACTCCCTATGTGTGTTACTGCAAGGCACAGTGTTCTACACCCATCTAAAGGCTCTCTGCAGCCCAGAAATAGTATTTTTTTATGTAATTCGCCGCAAATCTTTCTGTAAAATTTAGCAAACTGGCAGAATCGAATTTTTGAGAAATGTACCGAACATGGCCAATAACTTCTCTTATGCACTCATATGGACACTTAACAATCAATGCCTTAGGCTTCTTGCACAGAACCGTGTGCTGGCCGGGCCCATGCTGTGGACCGTAAATTGCGGTCCGCAATGCACAGGCACTGACCATGGGGTCACTTGAATTGGGTCCTCGATCTGTCCGTTCGGCAAAAAGATAGAACAAGTTCTATTTTTTTGTGGAACAGAAGCACGGAACGGAAACCCATGGAAGCACTCTGTTCCATGCTTCAGTTCCGTTCCGCACCGCATCTCCGGATTTGCGGACCCATTTAAGGGATGTATGTAATCTAGCTAGCTGAGCAAACAATTGTCAGGATAGTAATACCGGATTTATCACACTAGCACTCAAAAACAGTGGGGGTGGCTAGTGTGCTGGTGAACAAATTGGCTGGCTGCTAGGTCTATTGTGACCATCCAGCTACAGATATTGTGGGGTACAGACTATTTATGTCCCAACAGTGGACATACAGTTGCAAGAAAAAGTATGTGAACCCTTTGGAATGATATGGATTTCTGCACAAATTGGTCATACAATGTAAACTGATCTTTATCTAAGTCACAACAATAGACAATCACAGTCTGCTTAAACTAATAACTCACAAAGAATTAAATGTTACCATGTTTTTATTGAACACTCCATGTAAACATTCACAATGCAGGTGGAAAAAGTATGTGAACCCCTAGACAGATGACATCTCCAAGAGCTAATTGGAGTGAGGTGTCAGCCAACTGGAGTCAAATCAATGAGATGAGATTGGAGGTGTTGGTTACAGCTGCCCTATAAATAACATACACCAGTTCTGGGTTTGCTTTTCCCAGGAACCATTGCCTGATGTGAATGATGCCTTGCACAAAAGAGCTCTCAGAAGACCTACGATTAAGAATTGTTGACTTGCAAAAAGCTGGAAAAGGTTATAAAAGTATCTCCAAAAGCCTTGCTGTTCATCAGTCCACGGTAAGACAAATTGTCTATAAATGGAGAAAGTTCAGCACTGCTGCTACTCTTCCTAGGAGTGGCCGTCCTGTAAAGATGACTGCAAGAGCACAGCACAGACTGCTCAATGAATGGGAAGAAGATCTAGAGTGTCAGCTAAAGACTTACAAAAGTCTCTGGCATATGCTAACATCCCTGTTAGCGAATCTACGATACGTAAAACACTAAACAAGAATGGATTTCATGGGAGGATACCACCTAGGAAGCCACTGCTGTCCAAAAAAACATTGCTGCACGTTTACAGTTTGCACAAGAGCACCTAGATGTTCCACAGCAGTACTTGCAAAATATTCACATATAGCACGTAAGGGAATTGACATTTTTAATCAATTCTGCTCCTGCTATTACATATAAGGACACCATTAGAAAGCTAAACAAAGTAACAAGTAGTGGTGGCAGTTCAGTGACGTAAAACCAGGTGACAGTTTTCCATTAATTCCTGAAAACAGATATGGGCTTTCTAGGTTGGGTTCTGGTTGTAGTTCCAAAAGGTATTGAGCTTTTCAGGTTAAATTCTGGTTGTAGGCGTCAAACTAGTCACAGATTCGTAGTGGGTGTACTGAAGGAAAAGCGACATAATATAAAGTGGTACCAAGACTAGAATTGATAGAATTTTTTAAAAGAATTGATTAGAGTCCCAATCGGCTGATCTAATGGGGATGCCGGCTTTCAGCTGGACAAAAATCGCTGTACACATTGGTTTCTGTCCAGCCGAAAATTGCCACTTATGCGGCATGGTGGCCGGATCCTCGCCAAGTCCCATTGTAGTCAATGGGGTCTGGCTGTGAACAGCAATATCTAGCTAGGTCGGATCCGGTGAACTCTGCTGGAACAGCCTGCCGGATCCCATAAACAGAGGTGTCAACCTACTCTCAATCATCTGATTTGATTTGGGAACATGTCCAGATTGCCTGAAAACATCTCTCTTTTCTCTGCAAACAAATTACAGAAACTTTTTTGAAAATTTGGGTAAATTTTAGGATCAATTTGCTTATTTCTAACCAAGACTTATCACAGGAGAGAATTCAGGATGCGACAAGTAGGAAGATGAGATGGAGAGGTAGTCGGAGGAGCTAACAGGTGCTATTTGAATAAAATGGTAGATTTTTGATCAACATTTGCAGTGCTGCATCATATTTGCTTACCTCTGATTACTGACTAATCTGGAAGTAAAAAAAATAAAAAATATTCCAAGGGGTAACATTTAGAGATGAACGAATTTCTTAAAAGTTTGATTCGGCTGATTCGACGAATTTCACAATTTTTTTTTTGTAAGTAGCGGATGCAATGAAGGGGAGCTGCTATAGCGCCGACCCCGTCATTGTACCCCTCGGAGGCCACGCTTTTTTCATGATCCTGGCATCTGAGTGTAAAATTAACAATACATTTTTTTTTCAATCCAACTTACCGTCTCCATTTGCTCGTGACAGGCCGGCCGCCACCATCTTGCTTGAAGATCTCGGGTGAAATCCTGTGCGGCGCGAGATTACGTCATCACGCCGGCTGGTGTGATTATGTAATCTCGCGCCGCACAGCATTTCAGCTGAGATCTTCAAGCAAGATGGAGGCTGGCCGCCTGTCACGAGCAAATGGAGGAGGTAAGTTTGAATTTTTTAGTTTTTTATACTATTTCAGGTTAAATCGATTCTCTGAAGCACGAGGAAATTAGGCTTCTAGGCGAACCGAATTTATCCTGAAATTCGGATCGAATTCCACTTCGTAAGATTCAATTCACTCATCTCTAGTAACATTATATCGCGGAAAATTTGTTTATTACATTTTTATGTAAATTAAAATCTTATTGATTCACACGATATCACAATTTGGTCATCATGGTTCATGCCAGCTATTGTGTTTTTTTTGTGTGTGCAGGACCAGATTTTACACTTTTATCACTCGTTTTTACAGATAAAGGTTGCAAAGAATAATGAAGTGTTCTAGTGACAAGTTACAGATTTATGACTATCAATACGTCGTATATTATTCAGCTTCGCACAACAGGCTTTAATGGATTGGAGTTTAAAGTCAAGATTATTACACAAGAAAATTACATAAAGGCAAAATATTCCATATATTGACACTTAAATATTCCTAGGCATTGATAGATGAGATGAGGCGATGTGCGTTTAAAGAAATCAATCGTTGCATTCATGGAATGAAAAAAACATAATTTAACTTAATTAAAGACCTTAGTCCGTGTCTCGTATAGATGTAGGCTCTATGTAACACAACTGACTCTGCAGTTATGCCTTAATTACATGACATCACATAGATAATCGCCCGTATACTGGGCAGCAAGCTTGAAGGGGTCCTCTCACTTCAGCAAATAGCATTTATGTAGAGGAAGTTAATACAAGCCACTTAACTAATGTATTGTGATTGGGCAACCGACCGGCTCCAGGGTCTGATCTTTTCCCTTATAGATCCGAAATTTGTGTGTTTTGCCTGTGGCCCTTTCACAGAGCTTATACAATTTGACCCCATACCAGGCGCGCTAGCTTGGGATGTACTGTTTGAAGCCAAGGCGCCCGGAAAAATGTATCAGGGACTCGTCTACGCAGATGTTTTGTGCGGGGGTATACAAATCTGCAAATTTCAGGTTGAAGTGGTCTATGAGGGGGCGAATTTTGTGTAGCCGGGGTGGCCTCTGGGACGGGAGGTGGTGTTGTCGCTAAAGTGCAGGAAACGCAGGATGGTCTCAAATCGTGTCCTGGACATGGCAGCAGAGAACATGGGCATGTGATGAATTGGGTTCGTGGACCAATATGACCGCAATTCATGTTTTTTTGTCAGGCCCATGTTGAGGAGAAGGCCCAGAAAAGTTTTACATTCGGAAACTTGGACTGGTTTCCACCGGAAAGGCGGGGCATAGAAGCTTTCCGGGTTGGCGTTTATAAATTGAGTGGCATACCGATTTGTTTCTGCCACGACTAGGTCAAAGAGCTCCGCAGTGAAGAACAGCTCAAAAAACCCCAGTGCCGATCCGATCTGAGCTGTCTCCACCCGAACTCCTGACTGGGCGGTGAAAGGGGGAACTAATGGTGCGGCTGAAGATGGGGGCTGCCAATCAGGATTTGCCAGCACCTCAGGGATTCTAGGGGCTCTACGGGCCTGTCTGCGCAGTGGCTGCGATGGGGGAGTTAGTGCACGTGCCACCGTACCAGCTTCAACTGCCCTTCTGGTGCTCGCCACTTCACCAAGTTGTACGGCAGTTATGGTAGAGTAGTAGGTCCAGGATGGGCTGCGCTGCTGGTGTATGCCTCACCACGTAATCCGGCAGCGCCAGCCTCACTCTGCTGCCCTTGAAATGGATCCTGCGCTATCTGTGGTCTAGCGACACGGGTCCGGGTACGCCTGGTGGTATCAGGGACTTCAACCTCCTCGTCCGAACTTTGGGTCAGACTGCCACTGCTTTCTACAGGTATTCTGACCTGCTAGATTCGTCAGATGAGGGTTCCCATTCCTCATCCGACTGGGTCAGAATCCTGTAGGCCTCTTCAGGAGAATACCCCTTATTTGACATTTGGGCGACTAAATTTAGGGGGTATTCCCTGAGACTACCCAAGAAAAAGAGCAAGCCTGTCTTACAAATGGGAGGCTAGCGAAGTACAGGAAGCCGCTGCGATTGATAAAAAAGATCAAACCTGATTTTTTTTATCGCCGCAGTGCTTGTGAAGTGATTGTGCAGTGATTACAAAAAAAATTTGCCAATAAATTCGCGAATTCGCAATTATTTTCTTGTAATAATGTAATATGCGCAATACAGGCGTGGCCAAGTTTTGCTACATTTTTCAAACTGCGCGAAGATTCCCAAGAGTAGAAACAATGGTTGGCAGCAACTTTTGCGAATGTGAGGAAGAACTCCTGATCACAGTAAGTCATTTTACATTACAGCACTGTTTGATTACATTTCTCATGCACGGCAGAACAATAGTTTTATGTGCAGATAGAGTGCTCCAATATATTTGCGATTGCCAATAATGCGCATATTTTTGCGCAATACATACACCTTCACATTTTATCAGGTCTGAGTAGTTATTACTGATTGGTGCACTAAGTGTTGTTGTGACTTTACACCACTATGTCTGTAGCATGTATGTATGGGCAGCAGAGAAATATCTCTCACATGCACACTGCACATCTTCCTGCCACACACTGTATACCACACACACACACAGTCTGTAGATCAGAGTTTGTGTCCTGTTGGTCAGGAGAAGGGTGCACCACGGGGAGGTGAACCAGCCTTACACCCCATACCTTACCGTCACTTCACTAGAAAGATACATCTCTGCTCAGCTGGCCAATATCCGATTGCTCAGATCCCAGACTCATACAATCGCAATACAATCCGGTCATATAATAATGGTAACATTAAATCTAATATTTCCCCTTCAAAGACAAATACTTTTAGCTGTGTAAATTTGGGATTATATGCTTGCATCTTTATCCTGCAGCGCATGTTAAAGCGGGGCTATGACAGGACGCGGGTCCAAGAGGAAAAACAGAATATCTTGAGGGGGATACGGAAGAAGCTACGGAGGGAGCTTAAGGGGAAACATACATCGATGGCAATCATCAAGCATTGGTCGTATTTCAAGAGGAGGCATAGTGGGTGGATCACTCAGATCCGTGACAGGAAATGCCCAGGTACAAGGCTTACATTACTTTTGTATCTCTCGCCTACACTCTGTAATGTATATATACAGTTATGCAAATAAGTATTTCATCCCTTTACAAATGATTAGTGATGAGCGGAAGGGGCAATATTTGAATTCGCGATATTTCGCGAATATTTGGGCGAATATTCGCCATATATTCGAAAATTCGCAAATGCGTAATCTCCAGTCATTATTTTCTTGATTGCGAAAATTTGCGTAAAAATTTGCATAAAATTTGCATAAAAATTCGCATAAACTGGTATTTAAAAGGTATCTTTTAAATGCCAGTGTATGTGAATTTTTATGCAAATTTTTATGCAAACGTCTGCGCAATTTTTTATGCGAATTTTCGCAATCAGAAAATAATGACATTATTTTCTTGCTTGCGAAAATTAGCATATACAAAATTCGCATAAAAACGAATATTCGCAATTGCGAATATATTTTGCGATATTCTAAATATTCGTGAATTCTCGAAGTGCCGATATTCACGATTAAAATTCGCAATTCGAAAATATGTGATCAACACTACAAATGATTACTTAGTACCTGGTGTGACACGTAACAAATCAGCCGGTTACATCATACATCTCGACCTCGATGTGAGTGTATGTATATATTAATAAACACAGCGAGGTACAGATATATGATGGAACCGGCTGATTACGTGCGTTTCACACACACATAAATATATATATATGTGTATGTGTATATACATATTCCAGTAAAAGGCCCTGTCCATCATTACATTAGATACATTCCCCACTTTTTTTCTTTTTTTTTAAATAAATTTTAAATTTTTCAAATTGCAAATTACAAACTATTAAAAATGCATAAACATTACTAAGGTTCCCCCTCCCTCCATTCCCCCCTCCCATCGCACCAAGAAAAGAAAAAAAAAAAAGAAAAAAGATAATAGAGAAAAACAAACTGATCATTCATTCCAACCTTGCCAAATCCTATCCTATTTTCCATGAGCTTGTCTTTCCCTATACAGAATCTCCTCATACTTTTTAATTTTATTTAACAGGTTAAGCCAGTTTTTATAAGCGGGGGGGAGGGGGGGGGATCTAGAGAACCACATCCTAGCAATAATGAGCCTTGCCAAAAACATCGCTTTAATCAAAAGGCGAAGTTTTGGAGTTTGACAGCCTAAAATCTATACTCCTGGCAGGAAGGGAATTTGAACCTGCAATTTCTGTGTCAAAGTTTCCTGGACCAGCCGCCAGTATCCACTCACCCGAGGGCAGTCCCAAAAGATGTGAAGATGGTCTGCACTGGGACATCCACAATGCGGACAATTTGAGGAAGCCCTAAATCCTCTCTTCTGGAGCCACAAAGGTGTTACATATATCTTATGAATACAATTAAACTGTACAACCATATGATTGAAATTGTGGGATACAAAACTTGCATTTTTCAAGACATTGTCCCAAACCAAGGGGCCAAAGTCTTTAAGTGTACTACTCCAGGACTTCTGACCTGGAGAATAACAATCAAGAAAAAGTGCTCTAATCAAATATTTATAGCAATGTGATATTCTAACTCTCCTTTGGCCCTTCTCTTGAATCAAATTATGTAGAAATTCTGGTGTTTCTATATTAAAAGAAAATTTGTCTAGAATAGAAAAAAGTGCGGAACGTAACTAAAAATATGTGTACCAACGTACCTCACCCAGATTTTCATTTTGTGCAAACTCCAGAAGAGAAAGAATTTGTCCATTTTTTATAACTTGACTCAAGTACCGAATATTTTTTTCCCTCCAATACTGGCAGCAGTCCAGGTCATCAAGAATCGCCAACCTCTGATTATACCATAGTGGGGTACAAACCAGAGATGCCGAAACTTTAAACCAGATTCTTATTGTCTTCCAAGCCTTTAAGGCCATCTTACAAAAAATGTTATAATCCTGCAATCTCCTAGATAACCAACTTGACTCTAACACGGTAAAAAAAAATCAGGAAAACCCGATTCCCTTAACAATTTTCTACTTAAAGAACTACTTTCCCAGTCATTGAAGAAACAAAGTTGTGAGGCAATAAAATATCCATTAAAATTAGGGAGGTTTAAGCCTCCCTGCTCATATGGCATGGAAAAGTAGTCCATCTTTAGTTTTACTCGCTTCCTCCCCCATAGCAAATCATTGATCATCCTTTCTTTTGTTTTAAAAAATGTATCCTCTATCCAGGTAGGAGAGTTTCGGAGAAAATAAAGCAGTTGGGGAAGCACGACCATTTTAATCAAGGAAATTCTATCCGCTCTTGTGAGCGAAAGTTTCTGCCATTTTCTAATTTTGGCTCTCATTCTGCTCAAAATCGGAAGCAGGTTCAGTTGTAAATAATCTTGAATATTGTCTGTTACCATAATCCCCAAATATTTAATTGAATCCGAAACAGTCAAGCCATGGACCAAGGTGATGACTCCAATGGTAATAAACTGGTCTTGGCCCAGTTGACTTCTAGACCAGAAGCCATACAATAAAGGTTAACACATTCCACTACCCGGGATAGAGTACTCTCCGTTTACTGTACAAAAAATAAAATATCATCAGCATACAAAGATATTCGATCCTCCTCCCCCAGGACCCCAAATCCAGTTATTCCCGGGTCCTGTCTGATCTTGGCCGCAAGTGGTTCAATATAGATATTGCACAGGAGTGGGGAGAGAGGCCAACCCTGGTGGGTGCCCCTCCCCAATGAAAAACACCCAGTCAACATCTCATTGATCCTTAACCTAGCAACAGGAGATTTATATAACAGCTGAGTCATAGCCATAAACCTAGGCCCAAACCCCATTTTTTCCATAACTCTCCAAAGAAATGCCCACCCCACCCTATCAAAAGCCTTAGTGGCATCTAAGGACAGGATGGAGCAGGCACCATTTCCTGGAAACTGAATATTTACAAAAATTCGATGTAAATTAAAGTGGGTACCCTTCCCTGGCATAAATCCGTTTTGATTGGGATGGATGAGCGAGGAAATGACTCTGGCAAGTCTATTAGCCAGGACCTTGGAGAAAAGTTTAACATCCGTGTTTAGTAAAGAGATTGGCCTGTAAGAGTCCAATTCCACTAAGTTTTTATCTTTTTTTGGTATTAAGACAATTAATGCTTCCATCATTGACTTAGGTAAAGTACCTCCCTGCAATGCTTGACTAAACACCTCTAGCAAATACGGAAGAATAATATCTCCATACTTACGGTAGAACTCGTATCGAAGACCGTCTAGGCCTGGTGATGAATTCCCTGTTGTCATTTTTAAAGCCTCCTGTAGCTCCTGTAGGGACACCTCCCTGTCTAAGGAGATTTTTTGAGAATCTGTTAATACTGGTAAAGAGACATTATCTAAATATGAGTCTATAACATTGATTGATGTGCTTGTGGACGCCTTATACACCTGAGTAAAGTAGTCCAAAAAAGTCTCTTTAATTGCTTTCTAATCCTCTATGATCTCTCTATCCCTTTTCTGGATTGAAGTAATAACCATTTTCCTATTCTCCTGTTGTGCAATTATTTTAGCAAGAAGCCTACCCGGACGTCCTGACTCTGAGAAATATTTTTGCCCCTTACAAAATAATCTATGATTGGCCTTTTCCAACAAATAGTCCCCAAGGGCAGTTAGCTTTCTGCATCTCCACTCGAGTCTGTTCCGAGGGCTGCAAAGTAAATCGTTCCGTTAAGAAGGCCACCTCACTAATCAAGCTCTCCTCTTTTTTCCTAAAGCTTTTCCTCTTTGCTGTAATATCACTGATCAGGACCCCCCTCAAGTAAGCCTTCAGGGCATCCCAAACTGAGTTAATGTTAGCAGAGGGGGAGTTGATCTCCCAAAAGGAAGTAATAAGTGATTTAATAAACTGGTGATTCTCAATAAGAGTAAGCCAATATGGATTCAGCCTAAAGAAGAATCCTGAACTGGCTTTATCCTCCCTGATCAGAATTTCTATTGATAAAGGGGAATAGTCAGAAACTGTTCTTACACCATAGTGTATCTTTTTAATGTTCTTTAAATTACTTTTATTGGTTAAGGCCAAATCGATTCTGGACATTGCTCTCCCTCCTCTGCTAACACAGGAGAAAACCTTTTTTCCTTTGCCAAGATACTCCCAAACATCTACCAGACCGGTTTCTTGGCAAAACCGGGCTAGGTGAGACACAGTCATATACTTTCCCAAGTCCACATCCACAGCCAATCTGTCCCTTCTGGGCTCCATAACAGCATTAATGTCTCTAATAAGAAGAACTTGACATTCTGGCCTTTGCTCTATAAACAGCAAAAGTCAATTAAGTGGCTGAGTAGAGAACGGGGGAGGTATATAAAAATATTTGTTCCGGTTTTGGGGTGAAACCTTGTGGCTTGCGCACCTCCTTCTGTTCCCTGTATTGGGTGTAGCCATTAACAACCACTGAGGCAATAAAATATCCCTTAAAATTAGGGAGGTTTAAGCCTCCCTGCTCATATGGCATGGAAAAGTAGTCCATCTTTAGTTTTACTCGCTTCCTCCCTCATAGCAAATCATTGATCATCCTTTCTATTGTTTTAATAAGTGATTTAATAGACTGGTGATTCTCAATAAGAGTAAGCCAATATGGATTCAGCTTAAAGAAGAATCCTGAACTGGCTTTATCCTCCCCGACCAGAATTTTTATTGATAAAGGGGAATGGTCAGAAACTGTTCTTACACCATAGCGTATCTTTTTAATGTTCTTTAAATTACTTTTATTGGTTAAGGCCAAATCGATTCTGGACATCGCTCTCCCTCCTCTGCTAACACAGGAGAAAACCTTTTTTCCTTTGCCAAGATACTCCCAAACATCTACCAGACCGGTTTCTTGGCAAAACCGGGCTAGCGGAGACACAGTCATATACTTCTCCAAGTCCACATCCACAGCCAATCTGTCCCTTCTGGGCTCCATAACAGCATTAAAGTCTCTAATAAGAAGAACTTGACATTCTGGCCTTTGCTCTATAAACAGCAAAAGTCAACTAAGTGGCTGAGTAGAGAACGGGGGAGGTATATAAAAAAAAAGCAAGAATATACGGCTGTCCACAAAGTTTACCATAAATGAAGACAAATCTTCCCTGATCATCAATACTTGATTCAGCTACAGTAAAATCCACAGAGCGGTGGATCAGAACCGAAACTCCCCTTGAGGAGCTATTGAGAATAGAATGGTACGTCTGTACGGACCATCCCATCCCCAAACAGGGGATTGTCTTCTCTGAGAGGTCTCAACTATA
Organism: Bufotes viridis; assembly: GCA_033119425.1. Lineage (NCBI taxonomy): Eukaryota > Metazoa > Chordata > Amphibia > Anura > Bufonidae > Bufotes > Bufotes viridis. The sequence continues at coordinate 424,611,894 of CM065592.1, forward strand.
CAGATGATTGCAGGGAGGTACCTTCTTGCATCTAAAACTGCCTGCCTCTTTACCCTTTCTCCAAGGCCCCTGACGTTCCAAGAAACAATTCTAACTGACATCAGTCAAAAAACAAACAAACCCATAGGTGCGATAGGATCCCTCCCATACCCCCCTTCTAGTGGTTCATACGGAACTTCCAACAAACCTCTTAACTATAGCCACCTCTACTCACCCCACCCCCATCCCCCTCCCCCGCCTCCCGCAATAACCAATCTAGAAAATTTATAGACCAGCCTGGTCCATCCATTCCGCAACTTGCTCCGCCCAATCAAAAAATTGTGAGGTCCCATTAAAGATCATTCTCAGTTTTGCAGGATAGAGAAGGGCGTATTTAATGTCCTTGGAAGCAGTCTTTTTTTAATTTGAAAAAAACCTCTTCTCTTATCTTGAGTTTCACATGCGAAATCTGGATAGAAAGAAAGCCTGTTGCCCTGAAATAGAATTGGCGGGCATTCTCTCGCTCTTCTAAGAATAATATCTCGATCTATCGATGAAAGTAGTTTAATCAGTATCGGTCTCCCAGGAACTGCCCTACCCCCTGGGACTCGATGGGCCCTCTCCATCTGGAACATTGGTGAGAAATACTCTTCACCCAAGTTGTCAAAAATCAGCAATTTTAGCTGGTCCAGCAGCTGCTGACCCTCAATGCCTTCTGGAAAGCCAATAATTCTAACATTGGAGCACCTCGATCTGTTTTCTATATCCACCAGTTTAGCTTGAAGGGAGTCATTATGTGTGGAAAGAGTAGAAGTGTTCGCTTGTAGCTGCTTAATTTCATTCTGAAGGGTAATAATATATCAGTCTGTACTGTACCCAGCTGTAAAGACATATTTTGCATTAGACTACCATTATTCTTCACAGCCTTCAGGATTTCTTCCATAGGTGCAGAGTCTGCATTTAGCTGTACAGAGGGCTCATCTTCACCTCCCTCCACACCTGTATTTGAAACCGTATCCATACGATCCCCTTCGCCTGGAGATGTGTTAACATTTTTCTTATTGTTAGTATTTAATCTCCCCCTCTGGCTCCCTTTTTCCTGAATGGCAGGTGATTTAAGAAATTGACCCATTCACCCCGCCTCTATTAGTTTGGGCCCGGCCTTCACCACTGAGGTATCAATTGATCGTCGTTTTGGGACCTTTTTTTTTTTTTTTCCTTTTTTTTCTTCTTTCCCCTCTTCTCCCTTCCTCCTCTTTCCGTTTTCCTTTTTTTTTCCTCTTCTCTTTCCGCTTTTCTTTCCTTTTTCCTCCTTTAAATTTTCTTTTTCTTAAGTATTTTAACCTCGTATTAAAACATTTTTTTCTCCCCTTCCCTTCCCCCCTTTTCCTTTTTTTCTTCTTTCCCCCTTTTTTTTTTTTTTCCTTCCTTCTCTCTCTCTTTCCTTTTTTTTTCTTTTCTACCCTTTTTCTTTTCCTTCTTATTTAATCTTTATTGATATTGATTGTAACAGTTTTAATGGCCCCTTCCTTTCCTTGTGGTATTATATATATAAATATTATAGTAACAAGGTCCACACAAAGTCCATGCAAAGCCCGTGCAAGCACTACAGGTGGAGAGGGCATCCAACTTGGAGAATCCAGAAAGCAACCCCAGGGGATTGAAAGAGGAAAAGAGGGGGGGAAGCCCAGCTTTTCAATGCCTTATCAATTAGTTTGTATTTTGTCAAGCAGTTATTTTGTCAAGCAGTTATGGTCAAATCGATCACCAAACACCGATAGCGGCACAAATTATGGGTACTCACCAGCCCCTCACTCCAAGAGGGGTCGGCGTGTCCAGCAGAAGTAGAGCTCTGGAGTGGAGTGGAACGAAGTACCGTGCAGGGCCGTTGGTGAGGTGAGGAGAAGACAGAAGTATGCGGCAGGAGTATACGGAGGAAGGCAGAGGGAGGCTCAAAGCATTGTGTGGCATTGTGTGGCATTGTGTGGCTTCTATACACTTTTAAAATAATCCTTCAGCAGGCGAATAGATGCCTGATGACGGGGACTCTCCATGACCCCTTTTTTCTTTCAAACTACCCCTGTCCTGCATACCTGGGAAATATATGCTATAAATTAGGTGGCGTTCAGATTGTTGGCTGATCTGTACCCCTTCTTTCTTTCAAAGTACCCCTGCACTGCATAACAGACATTACAATTGGCGGTTACATTGTTGCCTGACATAAAGCCTTTTTTGGCTGCGGAGCCAAAGGTAGTCGCCAACAACAATGTGTTTCGTTTTCTTTTTTATAAATTGGGGTAGACCCCAAAACATTGGGAAACATAAAAAAACAAACAAAGAGTAAGTGCGCTGTAGTATAGCAATGGTTGGGTGAGGCCGGTATACATGTCTATTCTGCATAAGGTACGAAAAAGTCCTGTGGGATCCATGCCTGGTTCTAATGAACGGGAGATTGTCCACATTGGCTGCGGACAGGCAGCTGCGCTTGTCTGTGATAACGCCCCCTGCTGTGCTAAATACATGTTCAGACAATACACTGGCTGCAGGGTGGGCCAGCACCCCCAAGGCGTAAAGGTGAAGCTGAGGCCAGTTCCCCAATTTGGAGACCCTGAAGTTGAATGCGGCAGACCCAGTGGCATAGCTAGAAATGACTGGGCCCAACAGCAAATTTTTGAATGGGGCCCCCCTCCTTCAGTAATTTTTTTGCTACCCCTTCCTTTCATGCTGCCCCCATTCCTGTGGCTACTAAAGATCGCTCTCTCAGACCAGGCCCGGCAGCTGTTCCATCCGTTTTCAACTGTCTATACTGCCACTATATATAATTTCATTGCATAATACTGTTAAGGGGGCCCTGACAAAGTCTTTTAGTCCTCCTTCTTCTGGATGGGCCCCTTCTTGGTCAGGGCCCCAAAGCAGCTGCTTTCCCTGCTTCCCCTGTAGCTACGACCTGGGCAGGCCCATCAGTAAGTACGTGTAGGCGTGTGCACAGATACTATCCCACCATTTTGCGGAAATGCTGCCTCCTGCTAACACATTCCCTATCAGCTGGTGGTGCAGTTTGCTGTGGCGTGAGGACAAAGCTTTTCCACATTTCGCCCTTGCTAACTCTGCCTACTGAGGTGCGGGCGGTGACCCAGCTGCTTTTGGCGACTTCTTCCTCCTCCTCTGCTTTAGCCCTGTGCTTCAACTGAGCCCCCGCTGTGAGGTGTGAATGCCATCAGCAGCGCGTCTACCAGCGTTGGCTTCTTACGATCACGCTTCAGTGACGGACTTAAGGACGGCACATTGTCCTTGTAACGGGGATCCAGCAAGGTGGCCACCCAGTAATCTGCACAAGTTAGAATGTGGGTAACTCAGCAGTCGTTGCGCAGCCACTGCAGCATGTAGTCGCTCATGTTTGCCAGGCTGCCCAGATGCAACGACAAGCTGTCCTCTGTGGGAGGTGTATCATCTGTGTCTTCCGTATCCCCCCAGCCACACTCAAGTGATGGCCGTGAGCTGCTTTGTGTGCCACCCTACTGTGAACACGGTTTCTTCTCCTCCTCCTCCAGAACTATGCCCTGGCTGGACAATTGTGTACCTGGCCTATGTTGGTGCAGGAACCCACGCTCCGAGCCACTTGTATATGACTGGCCTAATAAGTTAAGGGTAAGGCATGTATAAAGTTTTGTTTGTTTATTTAGTTTATCTGACTTATAGTTATTTAAATATGTTTATAAGTGAATTTGTAAATAGTTTGTGAATGGGCATTAATAAGTGGTTTAAGTGAAGGGGGTAGGGTGGGAGTCTGGTCGGGTTAATTTTCTCTTTTTAAAATGTTCCTTCTATAGTTTTTGTGACGATTTATAATAAAAAGTCCTGATAACTGTGGAAATGTTACCCAACAATGTAGCCGACAAATTTAATGAAATTATTTGCCTGTCACATCTGCGGCTCAAGGCACTCTCCCTAGCAGTGAGCAGGCGTTCTAGTGTCCTGTCCAGCAGGAACACTATGGGGTGCATGTCATTGAGGCCGACATGCTCCCCGCTCCCCGCTAACCAAAAATTCCTCCCTAGCACACAAAACCCTAAGGCCCCTTTCACACGGGCGAGTTTTCCGCGTGGGTGCAATGCGTGACGTGCACCCGCACTGAATCCGGACCTATTTATTTCTATGGGGCTATGCACATGAGCGATCAATTCTGCGTTGCGTGAAAATCTCAACAAGCTCTATATTGTGCGTTTTTCACGCAACGCAGGCCCCGTAGAAGTGAATGAGGCTGCGTGAAAATCGCAAGCATCCACAATCAAGTGCTGATGCAGTGCGATTTTCCCGCAAGGTTGCTAAGAGACGATCGGGGTGGGGACCCGATCTTTATTATTTTCCCTTATAACCATGTTATAAGGGAAAATAATAAAATCTACAGAATACTCAACCCAAACCCGAACTTCAGTGAAGAAGTCCGAGTTCGGGTCTGGGTACCAAACATACCGATTTTTCCCATGTGCGTGCAAAACGCATTAAAACAACTTGCACTCGCACAGAAAAATTGTGCATTTTCCCGCAACACACCTGCATATTATTCGTGACGCCCGTGTAAAAGAGGCCTAAGACAATAACACTAAAACAGCAAGCAAAATACTTTTTTTTGTTTTTCTCACAGACGAAGGACAATGACAATAATCCCTCCTTAGCACACGAAACCCTAAGACAATGACACTAAAACAGCAAGCAAAAGACTTTTTATCAGCTACACTATTCACTAACTAAGCTACACTGAGTATCTCCCCCAAACTAACTATCTGTATTATATAATATATATGAGCAATCTAATGTAATGAGTCTGACACAGCACAGCAATGACACTGCCGTCTCTCTTTCAGAACTGCAAAAAACAGCAGGAAATGGCTGCTGGGGAGGTTCTTATATAGTGAAGGGGTCGGCAACTTTCCTATTGGTTGCTAGGGATGTAGCTAAGCTCAGACAAAGATATTGCAGCCTTCTCATTGGCCCACAAGCTAGAAGCAGAGAGGAATCATGTGTGCTGGTGAAAAAAAAAATCTCGAATATTCGCGACTACGAATATATAGCACTATTTTCTAAATATTCGTGAATTCTCGAAGTGCCGATATTCACGATAAAAATTTGTAATGCGAATATTCACACTCTACACTAAACAGGATACAGAGACTGGCAAGTGGCAAGGATCTTGAAATCTTGAAATTGGCATTCTCTTGGCACAACACCCACGTGGAGGTACAACAACCCAATCTCATCTGCCAAAAGATCTGCCTATCTTCTACAACAATTTCCAAGATTAAAGAGGCTCTCCAGACCAAAAGCTCGAAGGGTCTGAAATAACAAACTAATAGGAGTACTTACCTTCGTACTCCCCTGTTGTTAGCCTGTTGCCAACCTCTTCAATGGTCTCTACATTTGGGCTTCCAGAGAGGACATTTCACCATGAACAAGTGACCACTGCAGCCCGTCACTTACTACAATGGACATATCCATGTTGAAACATCATAGTAGGATACAGGGACTGGCAAGGATCTTGGAATTGGCTGGAGGCTCAGGAGCAGGAGGAGATGAATAAGGTGAGTATTAGTGCATTCACACAAACGTGTGACAACTTTGACCGTTTCCCAGACTACAAACTGCATATCCACAAAACACGGGCGCTGGCCATGTGCTTTCCGCATCGCGGTGCCGACCTTTTGACTTCAGTCGGTCCACGATCTGCAAGATGCAGTGAAAGATAGGACTCATCCTATCTTTTGCGGCATGGAGGCACGGAAGCCCTTCTGTGTGCTTTCCAGGTCCGTCTTCCTATCTTCTGAAACATCTTGGGGATTGCAGACCCAATCCAGTCAATGGGTCCGTACCGCGATGAGGGGTGCACACGGCCAGTGCCCATGCTTTGCAGATCTGCATTTTTTGGTCTGCAAAATAGGCACGGACGTCACACGTTCATGTGAATGCATTCTTAGTTTGCTATTCTCAAGTTTTAGTCAAAAAGCCTTGGAAAACCTTTTCAATGCTGCAAAGGGTCTGCATTTCCTCAAGAGCCATTTGAATATACAGTGTATTGTATGCGTCCAGTGTGTATGTGTCTAGTTGTGTGTGGTCTACGTAGGTGTAGTGTTCTATGTCGTCGTGCTTTTTAGTACTTATGCAGATTTTTTTTATTACTGGGGATATTAATCATCTATTTTAATTGAGCTATATAGCATCTTCTAAATGAGAATAAGTCATTATTATACCAGTACTTTTCTCAGTATGTTAATTGATTTTTCCTGCATGGTGCACACAGGTAAGTGAAATATGCATCCATTTAAAGGCGAAAAAGAGAACATAAATGCCCTGGCAGATAATTAGAAAACGACAGCGTTTTGCTTTCCATTCCGTGATATCCGTCTTGCAATAAAATGCACTTTCCCTGTCTCTACCGGTAGCTCGTAATCTGTATTAAGTCTGGAAATATATTTAGATGTCTTTAACACAGATATTAATATAGGAAAGCAATGGAATTGTACATTTATAAAAATAAAATCAGCTAAAGTTAATAGGGCTAATAGCTTTGCACCATTTTGCAGGATCTCATCCATCAGAGAGGTTCAGGGATTAATGAACACTATGGCAAGTGGACACATATGTACCGTGACCTTGTCTTGTGCTGTGCTGTCTCCAAGCGCACTTAGAGAAAGATCTGAAAAGTTCTCAGCACTGGTTTTTGAAGCTCTTTTCTTGCCATTTACTAGCTTAGACTTTCTGCTGAAAATTTGTGTGTACTTTTGAAAATATACCGGTTTTAGAGATGAGCGATTCAATTTTACACAAATCAAATTGTTACAAATTTCCCCAATTTTTTTTTATTTCGGCGGACCCAAAACATTTGTTATTCGCCCTGCACAGGTCAGAAGATGGGATTTGACAGCAAAAAGGAATCATTTCTGGATCTTTTTAACCCTTTCCCGACCGCCCAACATACATTTACATTGGCGGCGGGGCATTAAAAAATGGTGCTCACTGGGACATGCAGCAGGCGCCATAGCTGCCGGGAGTCTGCTGTTTTAAAAAGCAGACACCCGGCACTAATGTCCGCTACCTGTGGTAATGTTGATCACTGACTTTTAACCCTTCAGATGACGTAAAACCCAGATCCAAAGTGCGCAGGTGCGGGACAAGTGTGGAGCGGCACAGGCGCGAGATCTGGGAGGGAGAGTAGGAGGTAATAATAGGAAAGAACGGCGGGCCAGAGGGGTGAAAGAAGTGTGATTTTCTGGGCATATTGTTGAAGGGGCCTGGGCACTTGCTGCAATAATGCCGCCCCTGGGCACTTCCCGAAGCACATTAGAATAAGTTTAAACAGTCAAAAAGTCATTTTTTGAAGATCTCAGCGAGGGACAGAACAAATAAAGGTACCATTGTAAAGCGGGCAAGGGAGTCTATAACCTGATCTGAGCGGTCTAAAAGGCTCAGATTAGGGGACAGACTCCCTTTAATGTCAGATGCTGTGATCAGCGATGAACGCAGCATCTGAGGGGTACAATAATGGGGGGCGTACAATCATTGCATGCACTAGTTACAAAGAAATGCTCAATTTTTTTTTTTAATTCGAAGAAGCAGCCGAATCGAATTTTCAAGAACTTTGCTCATCTCTAATAGTAATAGTAGTAGTAATAAATATATAAAGTCACACACATTAAAGTCAATAGATATGTGGAGACAGTGGACAACGCACGTCAATGATTTACTGACCTGCTCTGTCCATATTTGCACCATTATTGACTGGTCCTATGGATCATTTGTTAAGGAATATATTTATATAACATGAAAGATTGTGTATTACGTCTTAATACTCCTTAAGGCTTTTGCAAAGCTCCTTAACAATGTGTCATTGGTTCCATGTCTGGCAACAGACAAAAAAAAATATGTTTGTGCACATGAGAAATGAGACCTGGTATCCTAAAAGCAGATTGATATACATTAAGAGTCCGTCTATACGGTACAGTGCTTTTACTTAAATTATATCCGCTGCCTGCACTGCATCTTCAGAGCATTAAACGCATTGGAAATGCTTTGTCCTATTTCCGTAATCCAAAATCTAATAAATAAAACACAGCAACAAAGCTTCAATGAGTAAAAAAAAAGCCTTTTCGATAGTGGTGCATTCCTTGTGCACTGCAGGTTCAAAGATCGCTAGGACTAATGTACATGCCAAGATACGGCAGATACATATGACCATTGCAGTTAATCAGGGTCCAGATTTACTTCTGTACTGGAAAAATAAAACATGGCTGCCCTGCGAAATACAAGGAAACTTTTAATGATCTGGTGTTAGAGGTCCATAAATACACGAGTGAAAGTTTAGGTCCTATCCCCAATGAGAGTGCCCCAAATGTAATACTTTTTATAAAAGTTCATACCCACCATCATGTACTGTATCTTAGTAGGGCAAAATGCCTCTTTCTCCACTTAACATAGTAACATAGTACATAAGGCCGAAAAAAGACATCCAGTTCGGCCTGTCATCCTGCTAGTTGATCCAGAGGAAGGCAAAAAAAAAAAAAAAACCCTGTGAGGCAGAAGCCAATTTTCCCCACTCCAATCAGGCAATCAGAATAACTCCCTGGATCAACGACCCCTCTCTAGTAGCTATAACCTGTAATATTATTACACTCCAGAAATACATCCAGGCCCCTCTTGAATTCCTTTATTGTACTCACCATCACCACCTCCTCAGGCAGAGAGTTCCATAGTCTCACTGCTCTTACCGTGAAGAATTCTCTTCTATGTTTGTGTACAAACCTTCTTTCCTCCAGACGCAGAGGATGTCCCCTCGTCACAGTCACAGTCCTGGGGATAAATAGATGATGGGACAGATCTCTGTACTGACCCCTGATATATGTATACATAGTTATTAGATCTCCCCTCAGTCGTCTTTTTTCTAAAGTGAATAACCCTAATTTTGATAACCTTTCAGGGTACTGTAGATCCCTCATCTATTATTATACTTTATTATACTTTAGTTGCCCTCCTCTGAACCCTCTCCAGCTCTGCTATGTCTGTCTTGTTCACAGGAGCCCAGAACTGTACACAGTACTCCATGTGTGGTCTGACTAGTGATTTGTAAAGAGGTAGGACTATGTCCTCATCACGGGCGTCTATGCCCCTTTTGATGCAACCCAATATCTTATTGGCTTTGGCAGTAGCTGCCTGACACTGGTTTTTTCAGCTTAATTTGCTGTTTATTGATATGTCTAGATCCTTTTCCATGTCAGTGTTACCAAGTGTTTTACCATTTAATATGTACGGGTGACTTGCATTATTCCTTCCCATGTGCATAACTTTACATTTGTCAGTGTTAAACCTTATCTGCCACTTCTCTGCCCAAGCCTCCAATCTATCCAGAATTCCAGATCCCTCTGTAGCAGAAAACTGTCCTCTTCAGTGTTAATTACTTTACACAGTTTAGTGTCACCTGCAAAAATGTATATTTTACTATGCACTTAGCAGACTTCTGCCCTATAGCAGGCTGTTGCATTGTCTCTGCGATTTCAGAAACCCTGCACTCACTGAAAAACATAACTATTTAGATTCGGGGGCACTGATTCTCATGAAAGAGAAAAGAGTATTTAAATTTGATCTCCTTCTGAAAGACAGAAGCTGTCTCTATAATGCCACCTATAAGTACATACCCCGAGCCCTGAAACATGACTAGGGATATTAGGTTTGGTCTTAGGGGTGTACTACCTGCGGAAGGAGGCATCATACATATTCTGGTACCCATGACCACCACCAATCTTAATCTTAATATATAGCAGTATTATTTAGACATTGTGTACCACTATGATTGGATTACTTTATTTATGGAGCTATTCTCTAAGCACTGTATGTTGATATTATGTAAGTACTGTATGGTGGTATTTACCTGGGTACCATACTTGTTTATCAATGTTAATGAGGCCCTGTATGTTATGGTTATTGGTACACGATATGACAGTATTCCAGTATTAGGGGTATCAACAGTTGGCAACACGCAGGACATCATCCAATGTAAGGCCCGTAGGACCATTTTGAACAATCATGCTACCACTACATCAGTAGGAGACCTTCCTCCATGTTTTCCATCAATTGGAAACCAGCGAATCAAGTCGCATTATATCATAGGGTGCTGGCACCAGAATAGGTAAGTTCTTCGGTAAAGGCTGAGCTTATATTGCCTCCAAGCAAAGTAGATAAGATGTCTGCAACAACACAGAAGAGTGGTGCAGTACCCTAGAATAGGGTATTTGCTAACTGTTCTTGTTATGTAATGTTATTTAATATGTTAATGCCTCATTATTTACCAGCATATCTCTGTATGGATCAGTCAGGGTTAACAATCCTGAGTCTGACCTTTAGGAAGTTAGGTGTTGGACTTAGGTCTGCCCATAACTCAGTCAGTTGTATACTAGTGGAAGAAGTGAGAGAAGCTTCAAAGCTCACATTTCTAAGAACAAGACCTTCATTCTAGAGAATCACTGTCTCTACTTCACAGTACTCTAGGAAAAGAGAAAAGAAAGAACTAGAAGGTCCAGAATCTGCATGGCCGAGCACTGGAGTCAGTCAGTAAGGTATTAGTTGTTTAAGGCTAATAGTCTTTACTGTAGTGAGAGGGACGTCTGGCCAGTCACATCTCAAACCTGTACCCCTCAGCCACCATTGCAAGAATAATATTACCAGCCTTAGATTCTGCAGAGAGAGAGACTTGGGAGACCTAGATGGAAGAGGTACTACAATCTCCATGCTTGCTAATATCCATAAATTGCATTGACAATTGTTTGGAACTGTGTCTTGATATCATTGGATGTACCACAGGTTCCATCCTGCTCTTTAGTAAAGAGAAATGTTTATCTTTTACAACTGGACTGGTTACTGACTCCAGTACCTTTCGCCAGCCACAGCACCTATATCTCCTGCCTTGCACCCGCACCAAACTCACAACACTGAGGCCACCCCAACTACCATCAGACAGGAGGCCCAACATCAGGGTGTGCCCCGAGAGAACAAAGGGCACACCCTGCATTTACTTCTTTGGCCCTAGGGAGCATCAGTGCAAGGATTGCTACTGTGAATAACTGATGCAGCCAGAGCCACTACCACTCCCATCCTCCATTCTGCTCCTCTGATTCCTGCGGCAGTGGCACAATCAAGAGGATAATATACTGTGGCTATGACCAGAAGTGTTAAGGAGTCAGTGTTTAATGGCATTCTAGGGCCTGCATCCAGGCTAGTGCACCAAAATGACTAGCGCACCTAGGCAATTACTAATGTCCCCAAGGCCCTGGGCAATGAGCCAGGCTCTTTGACACTGCCATGATATCTAGAGAGGAGGACAAGGCATAGGACGAATATTAAGTCAGCAACGTGCACTGACTGCAATGTAATCTCGAGTTATTATAAAGTAGAAACAATGCAAGTGCCAAGGATGAAATTACAAGTTCAGCTCTGCTGCATCTTTCCAGTGCTGCACTATACAGCAGAGCTATAGAAAGAACTGATAACCAATGACCAGAGTAGAAGCATGAAGTCAGCATCAAAGAGTCTCCAGCGCTGGAATACACAGCCAGCGTCCCTTACACATCACATTACGCTCTGCCTGCGCTTCTTAAAGGAAGCTTTACTGCCACCTAGAAACACCAGTGAGTTTTGTTTCGGGCTGCAAATCTGTCATTTTCTGTTAAGTAAAGGGATGTGTCAGAGGCCGGCTATACCGTCTCATGCACCACACTCGTCCAGTGATACCAAACCCGGGGTATTCTGTAGTAATCGAATAGAATCTGCAGAAATTATATAAAGGAAATAGTAAAAGCAGAAACGTAGAGAAACAGTAACTGAACAAGAGAGGATACGCTGGAATTTCTGCAGCATGCAAAGGGTTAAAACAGATTTATTCAATAATATACACATAATATCGAGATTTCAAACCGGCATCAGGAATTCTGAAGAGCCAATGGCAACACTGTGTACCTTATGTGTTTATATACAGCATGTGTGTGCGTGTGATGTGTATGTATGTGTGTAATGTGTATGTATGTGTGTAATGTGTATGTATGTATGTAATGTGTATGTATGTGTGTGATGTGTATGTATGTATGTAATGTGTATGTATGTCTGTGGTGTGTATGTATGTGTGTGATGTGTATGTATATGTGCCATGTGTATGTATGTGTGTGATGTGTATGTATATATGTAATGTGTATGTGTGTGTGTGTGATGTGTATGTATGTGTGTGATGTACATGTATGTCTGTGGTGTGTATGTATGTGTGTGATGTGTATGTATATGTGTCATGTCTATTTATGTGTGTGATGTGTGTGTGTGTGTATGTATGTATGTAATGTGTATGTATGTCTGTGATGTGTATGTATGTGTGTGATGTATATGTATGTGTGTGATGTGTATGTATATGTGTCATGTGTATGTATTTGTGCCATGTGTATGATTGTGTGTGATGTGTATCATGTTTATGTATGTGTGTGATGTGTGCGTATATTCATCATGTGTTTGTATGTTTATCATGTGCATGTATGTGTATGTGCTATGTGTGTGATGTGTATGTATGTGTTATGTGTTATGTATATGTATGTGTGTGATGTGTGTCTATGTCTGCGTGTGATGTGTATGCATGTGTGTGTGATGTGTATGTATGTGTCATGTGTATGTATGTGTGTGATGTGTATGCATGTATGTACTGTGTGTGATGTGTATGTATGCATGTAATGTGTATGCATGTGTGTGATGTGTATGTACTTTGTGTGATGTGTATGTATGCGTGTAATATGTATGTATGTGTGTGATGTGTATGTATGTGATGTATATGTATGTGTGTGATGTGTATGTATGAGTGTGATGTGTATGTATGTATGTAATGTGTATGTGCTAGGTATGTAATGTGTATGTATGTGTGTAATGTGTATGTATGTGTATGTGCTATGTGTGTAATGTTTGTGTGTATATATATATATATATATGTGTGTGTCATGTGTATGTATGTGTGTAATGTGTATGTATGTGTGATGTGTATGTATGTGTGTCATGTTTATGTATGTGTGTAATGTGTATGTATGTATGTAATGTGTAAGCATAAGTGCCATTATAGTGGATTCGTCTGAAATGAACCCAGAAAAATAGCAAAGTTCAGACCAAACTCGGTTGAGTCTGAACTGGTTTGCTAATCCTTAAGCGGTACCATATTAGGTTGTGGTATTTTGGTAAAATATTTGTGTATGGTATACTAGTACTATGTATATGTGTGGAACAGAGTATGTATGTTACATTAAATTTGGGGGCAGGGCAAAATTAGTAAAGTTGTAGGTGTGTGTATGTGAGGGGGGCGGGGGGTTGGGGCAACAACACACAATATTTGCCCGGGTAAAGAAATTGTTAGCTACAACTCTGCACCATACCAGACCCCCTAAAATGAATACAGCAACCCCTACCCCTGACCAGACCCCTTAAGTAATATGGAACCAAGTCCAGACCCATAAAGTAATACACAATCCAGACTATGCCTCTCTGAAATAAATACAGAACCAAGACCAGACCTTCAAAATTAATACAGATCCCAGGCCAGAAAAAATCCTCTAAATAGATAAAAAACCCTGAACAGACCCCTAAACAAATACGGAACCCAGACCAGACCCCCAAAATAAATAAAGAACCCAGATCAGACCCTCTAAATAGATAAAGCCAATCGGCCAGAACCATAAAGTACTACAGAACCCAGACCAGACCTCGGAAATAAATATAGAACCCCTGACCAGACCCCCGAAATATATACAGAACCCAGACCAGACCCTCTAAAAAATAACCAACCATTTAACAGACCCTCTAAATACTGTACAGACACCTGATCCCAAAAGAATAATAAGATCCCACCTTTCATTTCCCAAAGGAGCTCTAAAAATGTGGAATCTGACTGGGTGCTATGGGCAACTAAGCCGGTTTTCATTTACACCAGTTTTGATAACTCTCCCCCTATGTGTTCTAGAGCAGAATGAGATTTGCGCCTACTCTTCTTGAAGTCCAGGAGGTGTCTCCCCCACTCCCCCACTGCCATTTATCTATGAATCTCTGAAATTAGAGAGCTCTGCATGTAGTGAAAGGGCTGGTGGTCCAAAGTCTATGGCTCAGTCGTCCAGCTGGCTCTCTGATCAAAGGGCTGGTGACCCAGGGACTGTGGCAGAGAATTCCCATCTCAGTGTCTTTTTTTTGTCACCTATAAAGTCTAGCAGAGTCTTTTCTACTAAAGACTGGTCCCTATCTACAGACAATTAGGGGCTTTGTTGCCTTTATATACAGTTTCTAACAGAACTAGAACCTTCTAGCGGAAGGCTGAAGTGAAGAAGCACAGCCTTAACAGAAACACTGTTGAAATTTCAGTCTGTCATAGGCTTGAATAGAGTTTCAATACAAGTCTATGGGAATGACTAAGCAGTTTCACCAGTCATAAACAAGTCTTCAGACATAAACAGCAGAGCTAAACCAGACAGTGTGTTTGTTTGTTTGTTTGTTTGTTGTTTCCCTACAAAACTCTGCATAGTCCCTTACAGTAATTGTGGAAGATTTCTAACTTCTCAGTGCATAGTCTATGCATTAACCCTTTCCACAGTGCAGTGCAGCTATGGTGCAATAGCAGTGCAAATGAACAGAATATATTACAATAAACATATAAAATGCTATATGAAACAGTACAGGTGTAAACAACAGCATAAATTAACACTTCCAAGTGCAATAAGGTAGTGATGGCTTTGTGTAGTAGTAATAGGGTCAAAAGTCCACAAATGTCCATAGTCCAATGTACTCATGCTCCAGGCCACTACATCAGAAGATACCGTATATGTCAGAGAAAAGTGGGCTGTATTTCAATCTGATGTTACCAGGTTTAGTGGTCTGTGTGTTTTACGGCAAGTATCAGACACCACATCTCCTATAATACATGCAGACATCATTGAAAATGGTCATATGCTAGTAGATCGGGTCTTAGAGCAGAAGACAAAGTTTGGTAATTATATTTCATTTACTTACAGAGATATTGCCATTTTTTCCAATCAGTCACGGCGGCCATTTTCTCAAAAGTGGCAACAGGAAGTGAAGCGATATTGGTTGTTATCCTTTTAATTTGATTCTCAGGAGCTGATGTTACGGTTATTGATCAAAAATATTGACAATCTGACTGTTGTGACACTTTATATCGCTGCACTTCCTGTTAGCTCTCTGACAAAATGGCCGACCACAGTCGAACAGAAAAATGTCAATATCTCTGTGACTAATTTGACCAAAATTATTTTTTGAATTTCCAAAGGAAATATGCTTTACTTCTTTCCCTTAGTTTGATATTTTTAGATCGAAAAATTCCTGAAGACCAAAATACCAGTTTCAGAGTAGTTTTCATGCAAAAATATCTACAGGATGGCGGCACTGGTTCTGATAGATTCCACTTATAGTACCTGGCTGATCTTTATTTTGGGAACCTCGGGCAGCGGAGAGAGTAGCGGGTGTTAATGACGCCGGTGATTGATTCCCCTGAGCGGAAAACGCTTGCTTTTAGCAGGAGAAATTATTAGTGAGATACATGGAAAGCTTCATCTGATATATCCTGAGCCCTCACATGGTGACAAATGATAACGCCGAGGAGATTAAATGATTCACTAATAACGGGCAGTTTGCAAAACCTTGGGGAAAAAAAACCTCTTTATTATTTTCAAATTAACCCTTATCAGGAATCTATGTACAAACAGGTAAAAAAAAAACTAAAAAATCAGATGAACAATAATAGAAGGTGCACTGTCCAGAACTAAGTATGAGATAATCATATAGTACATGGTATGTGAGGATGGGGGGGATATACGGTAATTCAGAAAGGACAAAGTAAACATGTATGATTTATATAATCTATCTCTCTATGATTTATTTATATATATCTGTCAATGTATCTATCTATATATTTATCTTCTGTCTATGTCTGTGTTTTTTTCTTTATATGTCGATTTATCTTTGTCTATCAGTATCTATCTCTTTATCTATCAATATATCTCTGTCTGTTTTAACTATCTATCTCCTATCTATCTATTCTTGTATATCTCTCATCTATTAATTTATCTATCGGTCTATTTATCTAGCTATCTCTATCATCTATCTCTATCTATCTATCTCTATCTATGTTTGTCTTTTCTTTATATCTATCTAATATCTATTTATCGAAGAAACCACAGAGAAGCAGCAGCACAGTTGAAGGTGTGAACAGGGTGCAAAATCCTCTTGGGAACAAGGCAAATATTCCAGGTATATATAGTCCAGCCTGGGGAATAAAGAGGGCCACTTATTTTTCACATGCTGGAGTGCTGCCTCGTCTTTGGACTATACTATCTATCTATCTATCTATCTATCTATCTATCTATAGATCTATCTATCTATCTATCCATCTATCTACCTATCTATCTATAGATCTATCTAATATATATATATAGTATCTTCTATCTATCTAGCTATCTATCTACTTATCTCTATCTATGTTTGTCTTATCTATCTATCTATCTATCTATCGATCCTATCTATCTATCGATCTATCTATCTCTATTATCTATCTATCTATCTATCTATCTATCTATCTATCTATCTACTTATCTCTATCTATGTTTGTCTTCATCTATCTATCTATCTATCTATCTAATAATATCCCAGATCTTTCTGTTTCAGATTTATCTATCTATCTCCCAGATCTTTCTATTTCAGATTTATCTATCTAGATTTCCAATGTTTGATCCTACATAAGGTAGCTGTACACAGTATGATGGGTGACAGCAGCAGGTTTACCTCGTCTGCCTGCCTTCTCCATACAAGTAGGTAAC
This sequence comes from Bufotes viridis, assembly GCA_033119425.1. Lineage (NCBI taxonomy): Eukaryota > Metazoa > Chordata > Amphibia > Anura > Bufonidae > Bufotes > Bufotes viridis. The sequence continues at coordinate 424,628,753 of CM065592.1, forward strand.
CTCTTTAATCTAGATCTGGACCTGATAAGAAGCTTAGCCGCAGCGCAGGACACGAGCCCCATCTGTAGTTCTATACAGACACAAAGATGTTAATATCACCTCCAGCCGGACACGTGACCTGGGGGAATCATGTGAATACATACATGTATCTCGTCATATGTGCTGCCGACAATAATGTGACCACTGAGGTTTATACAATGTAACAATCTCACTTCTCTGTATCCGCAGTCTCAGGCTTTCTCTGGCCACTTTGTTGTGTGTTGTAATGCATTGCTGCCCCCTATGGCAAGAAGAGGGTTAACCAGTTAATGTCCTGAGAAGAGGCATTCATATAACCGAACTACAAGCAGGATACAGCCAGTCATATGTTCATAAGGTAGATTGGACATAGAAATTTCTACAAATGACAATCAGTTCCATACATCTGAATGGGGTTGTGTCATCTAGGGCAGGGGCAGAGTGCAAGCCCCGCACAGTTGTAGAGATTTCTGCAAAAAAAAAATCCGCTTTTGAATGCAGCTTAATAATGTTACTAGATGCTGTGTACGTGAGGCATGAGGCGCGAATCAGTAATCAGATAATCAGCAGGATGGATGGACGCTTCTATGATTGATTCAAGGCATAATTATTTCACCAAAGTCTGCTGCTAGAATAAAGTTAGAATGTAAGAAACAGCACAATGTGTGTGTGATCAGAATAGGAAAGTTTCATACCCATTGACAGCAAGCAGAGATCTTGACATGTTGTAAAGGATTGAAAGTATATTTTAAAATTGTGTATATTTTTTAATGATTAATACTTTAATTCGGCTGCTTCACCGACGTGAATGGCGCTGAACTCGATACCAAGCACAACCGCTATACAATGTATGGCGCTGAGAGAAGGCCGTGGCACTTATAGGTGCCTTCTCAAACCACTGATCAGCGGGGTCCTGGGTGTCGGACCCCCCACCGTTCAGATACTGATGACTAGTGATAAGCGAATTCATTCATCACGAATCGCTATAAATAAGGTATACCAGTACGTCATTGTATGGAGCAGACTGCTGCATTGAGCCGGCTCCATACACGACAGGTGCCAGCTGTATCATACAGCAGACATAAGGTTGCAATCATTTTAAAAGTTGTCACTGTAAAAGTAAAAAAATAAATAAGGAATAATAAAATGTTAAGTTTAAATCACCCCCCTTTTCCAATTCTATTTATAAAAATATATAAACAAAAAAAAAACATATTAGGTATCGCCTCGCTCAAAAATGTCGTAACTACTATTAATATCTTAAAATAAAAATTCTATGCGCGCTGTTCACTGTAGTGGAAATAAAATCATGCAATTCACCATTTTTTTTTTTCAAAGTTTAATGGCAGTGATCAAAAAGTCGTACATACCACAATAATTTGAATTTCGATCCTGCAAAAAACGAGTCCTTATACAGCTCTGTAGACCAAAATATAAAAAAAAGTTGTGGCTGTCAGAAAATGGTGATGCAAAGAAACTTTTGATTTTCTTTGAAGTTTGGTATCATCGTATTCGTATTGAGCTGTAGAATAAGGACTTTATGACATTTTTAGCGCACAGTTTTTTTTTATTTCCATTGAATCCCACAAAGATTTGTTTTCCATATTCCAATAACAGTCATGGTAAATTGAATGGCGCTCTTAAATAGTACAATTTATCCTTCCAAAAATAAGCCCTCATACAGGGGGAAAATTAAAAAAGGTATGGCTATTGGAACATTGGAAAGAAAAAACTAAAATGCAAAAACAAAACTGGGCCCCGTACTATATGCTCTAAAAACAATATAAACAATCAAAAACTTTCAAAAATGGACTGAGAATAAATATAAAAATGTACACATTAAAATTGTAAATGGCCCTGTTCTGTGAAATGGAAAACTACTGAAAGAACAGAAACAGTTTTTTAGCACTGCAGATATGAATCGCTTTAAAAAAAAAAAAAGAATGATTTCATATTTCAAGTGTAAAATCGAAAACTATACAAATCTATACTATAAACCGGATGGTATTTTGTTTTAAACATGAATTACAGTTAATACCAGATGGGCCAAACATAGTGGAGGGATCAAACATGACCGCAGAATTATTGCCATAAGTGACAGGAGCCTGAAAACTAGTGGCTGACATATAAAATGTCAGCCAATCAAGGGCTGTTGCTGGTATGTGGTTTGGCTGGTTAGGTGCGAGGCACAATATGCAAATATGAACTGGTAAAAGAGGAGAGAAAAACGGTCATGGAGCTTTCCTGGAGTGATACAAGAAGAAAGCTCCCCACCCCCTAGTTACAAACTCACTTCTCCAACCCCAATCGTTCTCCCAGAAGAACCCTTCTTCTATCAACTTCTTTTCCTCCTTTTCCACATCATCTAATACCAATGATGTCATCAGGAACATCCAGCTCCTCTTCTCTCTGCATTTTGCTGACTTTTCTAGGACATAGAGACTTTGAAGGATTAGGCCTTTTTCACACTTGCGTTGTCCGGATCCGTCGTGTACTCCATTTGCCAGAAGTGCCCGCCGGATCCGTAACAACGCAAGTGACCTGAAAGCATTTGAAGACGGATCAGTCTTCAGTATGCTTTCAGCGTTACTATAGCAGCCAGGACGCTATTAAAGTCCTGGTTGCCATAGTAGTAGTGGGGAGCGGGGGAGCGGTATACTTACAGTCCGTGCGGCTCCCGGGGCGCTCCAGAATGACGTCAGAGCGCCCCATGCCCATGGTTCATGTGATCCATGCGATCACGTGATCCATGCGCATGGGGTGCCCTGACGTCACTCTGGAGTGTCCCGGGAGCCGCAGGGACAGAAAGTATGCTTCTCCCCCGCTCCCCACTACACTTTACCATGGCAGTCGGGACTTTAGCGCCCTGGCTGCCATGGTAACCATTGAGAAAAAGCTAACGTAGGATCCGGCGATGCGCCGAAACGATGTTTGGCTTAAGGCCGGATCCGGATTAATGCCTTTCAATGGGCATTAATTCCGGATCCGACCTTGCGGCAAGTGTTCAGGATTTTTGGCCGGAGCAAAAAGCGCAGCATGCTGCATGCTGTATTTTCTCCGACCAAAAAACGTTCCGGCCCTGAACTGAAGACATCCTGATGCATCCTGAACGGATTTCTCTCCATTCAGAATGCATGGGGATGATCCTGATCAGGATTTTTCCGGCATAGAGCCCCGACGACGGAACTCTATGCCGGAAAACAAAAACGCCAGTGTGAAAGAGCCCTTATTTGGAAGACATGAAGCCAGCAAAAGATGAGGATTGTAATCTTTAAAACCTGGCCCCCCTAAGGTGTGCATAAAACAAAAATGATTTCCTACTACATACCTATTTCATAGTCAACTACACGGAAAGAAAGGGACTGTAGTACTGGCAACTTGGGCAGGAGCACTTTCAGCTTCTGCGCCGTTGGATGAGTGCATGTATACTGTTGCCTTTTTCCAATCACCTTGGCGATCGATTGCTGTCGAAACAAGTAACGAGTAGCAGGAGGAGCATCATGAGCAATAGACGACATTAAAGTAGATGGGAAGTAATGACAGCTTCCTCCTGCTGACGCTGACGGGCCCTGCCTGCTGGAGATGGGGTGTGGGCCGGTGGGAGATGCAGTGGTTCCTTTGGAGGGCCCAGGAAATTATCTGTTGGCCATAGTGTACAGTAACTGTATCAGTAATGTAACAGATTAACTATGATTGTCGCAGCAGTTGAACAAGATACACGTGGCGATATATTAGACAGCGCTTTAGTCCTGGGGCACAGTCATTTTATGCATAAACTAAGAAATTAACTGCAAATGTGCCAGCAGTTCAACAAGATGCACACAGTGATATATTAGACCACCCTTTAATACTGAGGCACAGTAATTCTATAGGCTTACCAGTCTCCTTTCATTCAGGGCACTGCAGGAACCAGCTAAATTGCTTTTGTGCTGAGAAGTCCCAGGTACTTGGGCGTTGCTCAGTCCAAAAAAGGCGCCACCCTCAATATATACTACAATTCTATATACAGGGTGGCCCATGAAAAAGTAGCCCTGCCGCCAATATCTCCAAATCAAACTGCCTAATAGTAAATATATCTTAGATGCCCATAGCAACCAATCAGAGCTCAGCTTTCAGTTCCTACAGGGCTCTAAAAAAATGAACTCTGAGCTCTGATTGGTTGCTATGGACAACTAAGACAGATTTACTATTAGGCAGTTGATTTGGAGATATTGGGGGCAGGGCTACTTTTTCGTGGGCCATCCTGAATAAACTAACAGATTAACTGGGATTGTGGCAGCAGTTTAACAAAATGCAGATGGCCATTACACTCAACCAGCGCTTTCCCTGCAGTCTCCCTATGCTCTCTGTATGCTCTCCCTACAGTGTCTAAAAATTCTCCCTTCAATCTTCCTACAATGTTACTGCACTGTCCCTGCATTCTCCCTATCTAATATTCCACAGTTAATAGCTTTCTGCAACACTGTCCCTGTTGAAATGGTGGAGACTGTGCAGGACGAGGCTGTGACTTTGTACTTTGTAACACATGCCGCAGTCATTTTAGAATAAATCCGATTCATTAACACAGAGCTCATGGAAATTCAGCTTCGTGGTGAATCTAACTTTTCCTGAACTTTGGCTCGAATTACATTTCGGATCATTCGATTCACTAACACTATTCAAATCTTGGAAAACCCCTTTGATTAATATGAAAACACAGTGTTCAAATAATATCAACATACAGTGCTCATATAATACCAACTTATTGCATAGTGTTCAAGTAATATTAATGTACAGTGCTCAAGTAATACCAACATACAGTGCTCATATAATACCAACTTATTGCATAGTGTTCAAGTAATATTAATGTACAGTGCTCAAGTAATACCAACATACAGTGCTCATATAATACCAACTTATTGCATAGTGTTCAAGTAATATTAATGTACAGTGCTGAAGTAATACCAACATACAGTGCTCAAATTATATAAACATACAGTGATCAAAAATATGACCATAGAGTGCTCAAATAATACCAACAGATAGTATAGTGCTCAAGTAATGCCAATGTACAGTGCTGAAATAATACCAAAATACAGTGCTCGATCAACCAACTTACAGTGCTTACATAGTACTAAATACAGTGCTAAACCAATACTAGTAATAACTATAGGGGGAAATTTATTAAGAATGGCGTCTTAATAAGGACCTGTGCTGGCGGTGGATCCGCCGAAGTTATAAAGAGGCGCAGGCCTCTACATAACTTTAGCGTATCCACCGCCGCTACTAAATTTAAGACAGCTTCCGAGCTGTCTTACATTTAGACCATTTTCTATGGCAAAACCAGTTGTAGAAAATGGTAAGTGAGATGGGTCGGCTGGCCTGCCCCTTCCCCGCCCACAACATGACTACTTTTTTAGACCTGGCATGAGCAGGGAGAAGTCTCAGATTACGGCTCAAAGGGTCTTTGTGCCGCAATCTGTGCCAGAAATACGGCTAACTTAGGTGTATTTCTGTTTTTTAAATGACCCCCATAATGACCAAATAATAATAACATCTAAATAAACTTGGTATACAGCAGATTTGTAGTGGTCACGTGCTCGAGATGTCAGGCTTTCCGTGGAGCCACCTTCGGTAGGAGCAGCTGATGTCTACACCACAACGACCGACCCTGTGCTCAGTAGACATTGATGGTCACCGGTGCCGGCATTCATTCATTCATAATGCATCGTCCTAACTGATATGTGTATAGCAGTACCTTATACAGAAGGTAAGTCTTTCCCAGAAGGGTAAGAACGCCAAGAGTTAATTCTTTTTCCACCTCAACCTGTCTGGTTTGAAAACAAGTCCATCTCCGTCATGTCAAGAAGCTCAGTGAAAAGCCTTCACGCCAATGTTTGCTCCTGGGTTTATAAGTATTGGCAGTTTGGGTATGTCCTCGCAATGACAGTTCCCTGTCTCCTAGATGCATTGATTTTTTTGGATGTTCCAGGATGGAGCCTTGTCAGCTGATAAGCATCCTGTGTGTCTCTAACCCTGCAGTCTGAAGAGTTTTTCCTCATCGGATCACACAACCTGTCCACAGAAGAATTGTCTACCTGTCTATCGGAATAGAAAGTTTGCTGGATTTAATAAGAGCTGTGAGCCAAAAGTGACAAGGAAGCTTCGGGGACATGCTGCTTAAAGGGGATGCACAGGAGGATCAGTCATGCCAGGTCATACCAGGGTGCATCCCATCCACCTCTCCGGTGTGTCCTGGTGACCACGTGCAAAGTCATCACTGTGGATGAGCAACAGGGGAGAGCAAATTCTTATTAGGGGGTATTTCTAAAGGTTTCCAAAAAATATATTCAGAGTTTGTGCCTCGTGGTGTGCAATAAAACTGCTACCGGTGCTAATAAATCACCCTGCGTCCCATGGTCTTTTTGATATAGTCATGGCCCAGGCTGCCGTCTACATTGACATTGCCCGCAACACTAAATTTGGACTGAGCTTTAATATTTCATTTCCAGAGGTACTGTGTCCAGAAGGAAAAGTGGATCAAACATTCGGCGCTGCTTTATATTACATAAAGATTTTAATGCACAAGTAGAAAAGACAAGGCTTTTCATGTGTGGACAGCGCACTTTATCAGGTTCAGTACATATGCAATGATAGGGAAAATGAAAACACCCGCCAAGTAGTTACCATACCAGACTGGCAAAACTGCAGTTCCTTTATAGGGAATCTGTCACCCTGATTTTGGACTATTATCTACAGTAATAGGCCCCATTCACACGTCCGCAAATGGGTCCGCATCCGTTCTGCAATTCTGCGGACCCATTCTTTCTTAATGGGGCCGGACATGAAGCGGAGAGCACACTATGTGCTCTACGCTTCCGCATTTGCGTAGCGCTGCCCCGAACTTCCGGTCCGCGGCTCCGCAAAAGATAGAACATGTCCTATTCTTGTCCGCAGCTTGCGGACAAGAATAGGCATTTCTATGGGGGGTGCCGGCCGGGTGTGTTTTGCGGATGCGCAATTTGCGGATCCGCAACACACCACGGACGTGTGAATGTAGCCATACATGAATAGTACTGCGGATATGGAGTCCAGATCACTGACAGCAGAGGGACAGGGGACAGTAGGAAACAAAAAAATAGTGATCTGGACTTATCGGCAGGACTTCTCATGCATTACTAGAGATAATGGTCCAAAATCGGAGGGACAGATTCCCTTTAAGCAGCCCTTCAGTTAGCAATAAAAATGGAAAGGAAAGGAAAGGAGGACGTCAAAGGAAATGACCAAAGGGAAAGGAGAAAGTTGAAGGAAATGAAAAAAGGAAGGACGAGAAAGGAAAGGAGGAAGTCGAAGGTAATGGAAAAAAGGAAGTAAGGGAAAGGAAAGGAAAGAAGAAGGGAACAATAATGAGGAAGGAAAAAAAGAAAGGAAAGAAGGAAGGGAGGAAAGAAGGAACAAATGAAATGGGGGGGAGGAAATGTAGGAAGGAAGGAAGGAACATATAAAATGGAGAAAGAAAGGAAGGAAGAAACAAATGAAATTGGGGGGGGGGGATGAAGGAAGGAACAAATAAAATGGAGAAAGAAAGGAAGGAAAGAAGGAAGGAAGGAAGGAAGGAAGAAATGGAATGGGGTAAGGAGGGAAAGGACAGTAAAAGGAAAGTAAGGGCTTTGATCAGAGTACTTCCAAACTCAGCTTATGGATTTCAGTCACAACCAGGTCCCATTGATAATGGCTTCCCCACAATGTCCTCATCACCATGATGTAATTAAATGGAGGTTTGCAGGAATTAACCACTTACTATTACAGTATTCTGCAGGCCCAGAACATGTGCAACTTTTATTACCCTTCATGCACCGTTTTGATAAATGTATGTCATTTTACCATAACATTTATCAGAATGGTACAGCATTAATAAATGTGCCCTAGTAATAACTTCTCTTCCTGCACCAGCTGATGGCTGGCAGACATTACATTGATGTGATGGTGCACCAAAATAAATGTAATTGGCATTGTGAAATTTGGCATTTTACATTTTACTCCTCATTTCTGGAGACATTTCAAAGACAGCTAAAAACGTAAAAAGCCCTTAAATGCAATCAGTTTGGTGTATGCCACTTACCCTGCTTTGCTCGTTATCCTGGAGTATTTTATAACGTACAGACCCTGCATTTTGGTTATAAAGAAAATAAAACATAAAGCTGAACATAAAATTGACATGAAAAGTTAAAACACATAAAAAGTTAAAATATAAAATAAGATATAAAGAAAATGATCACATGAAAGCATCATATAGCTGTATTTGCATTTATGTAAAAGCAGGACATCTATTCAGATTACCCTATCAGTATAAAATAAGCTTGTAGCTATTATCCATACTGAAACAATGCCCCTAGTGGTCAAATTATAATCAAAAATATATAGAGCCCTTGTTAATAATTACTATATAATAATCATCCTGCAAAAGCTTCTCTGAGCCTCGTTTCATCCATGGAAAGCAGGTGCACAATTTAATTCTGCGAATAAATAACTTGTCGTTACGCTGTCCCTTTAAATGATGTTTTAGAATAAGACGCTGACCGCAGTTCATTTATCATCATACTTAAGATAATGAGCAGGATTCTTCCCAGACACATTTACTTCTTCTCGTTAAAACATAAAGCAATTTTATCCAGCCCCGAGGTAGGCCGGCTCTGCCGATGTGGATGGATGAAAATACGAGGAACCCTTTTACCCTACACTGTTGAATCCCTGGTTCTATAGACATTTCTAATCTCATGGATCATAAACTATTAGCAAAAAGGACCCATTATTCACTTTGTGCATCATGGAGGTTAAAAAAAAAAATACAATCGGTGATATGGAATCCGCAGAATTTAATCAGGAGTCTTTGTGTCGTGTAAATCTGGGGTAATGCATGTCAATTTGTTATAGGACATCTGTGTCTGTGGGGATGCATCATTACTTACAGACCTGATCCAGGGCAGGAGTGGTTTATCTTCTACCTTCATTCACCCAGGAAAGGTAATGACAATGCATATGTTTACAAATACAAGGCTAAAAAGACTAGATATATACTGTATATATAACTAAAGATGGATAGATAGGAGACGGATAGATAGATAGATAGATAGATAGCTAGATAGATACAGAGATACATGGATTCAAAAACACATGCACATGAAAGGAAGAGACTTGAGGTGCAAGCCCCAGGATACTTGACACCAGAATTTGAAAATACTTACAGAAATGGAAAAATGGGCAGCACTCTCCAAAATACAAAGAAAGTTCTTTTATTCACCCAAACTATTAGTATTTTGGGTGAATAAAATAACTTTTTTTTGTATTTTGTAAAGTGCTGCCCATTTTTCCTTTTTTGTAGATGATAGATAGATAGATAGATAGATAGATAGATAGATAGATAGACAGACACAGTTTAAAAATACATTTCCATATCTTCCATATGTCTTTGTGTTATATTAATCACTTAATGGCAAAAATTAAGAATAAAATGTGTGAATATACTGCTATACAGTGATAAAATACATGATAGATAGATAGATAGATAGATAGATAGATAGATAGATAGATAAATAGATATGTGTTTGCGACTTTTTAACTGCAACATTTAAAACAATTGTCACAGATTTTACCGGATAATGCGCCTAATTTATGATGAGACGCACACCTCGTCATAAATTAGGTGCATTCTCCTGCTGCAGTCCATGCGCCTATCAAGACCAGCACAGAAAGTGTGACTGACTGATGTGTGTAACAAAAAGCTCCAGTTTTGTCTCATCTGTCTAAAGGACATTCTCCCAGAAGCTTTGTGGCTTGTCAATATATATTTTGGAAAATTCCAGTCTCGCTTTTTTATGATTTGCTTTAAACAGGGGTTCTCTTCTTGTCATCTTCCATTCACCTCTTATCTATTTGGAAATTGTCCTGGGCTCTTTGGTTACCATCCGTATTATCTGTCTCTTCAATTTGTCATCCATTTTCCTCTTGCGGCCACATCCAGGGAGGTTGGCTACAGTCCAGTAGACCTTAAACTTCTGAATAATATGTGCAACTGTAGTGACGGAAACATTAAGCTGTTTGAAGATGGTCTTATATCCATTACCTTTAACATGCCACTCCTTAAATTACCATGTCTCTATATCCAAATTATTTTAAATCTTTTTTCAGGGTACCATTATTTTTGCCCTGGCCAGTTTCAATAGTTTTTCTTTGTTTGTTTTTTAAAGTATTTTGTCAAACCTCAATTCCAAAGCAATGTCTGATTTACAGTACATTTTTATGTATTATTACTTGTGTCAGTTTCAAGTTATTTCAGTGCCCGATGGGTTTTTCTTTCTTTAAGGGAAGGGTGCCAACAATTTTGTCCATGTGTGCACATGTGCTCACTCCTTGGAGCTTTGCATTAAGAAAGCCATTCCTTCTTTACAGTACTCCAGAAAGAGAGAGGAAAAGATTGTTTAAGGCTGATGGATTATACTGCAGTGAGAGGAACATTGCTAATACAATCTTCCACACTTGAACACAGTCCTGACCAGCTGTATCTTAATCCTGTAGCCCTTAGCCTGGGAACTACAGACAAGTTTGCAAGAATTGTATTGCCTTAGATTCTACAGAGAGAGAGGCATTGGTGAGATAGAAAGTACTACACCCCCATCATTGCTTACATTCATTGCTTCTCTGGGGCTTGTGGCATAATATGCTGTCCTGACATAGGAGAGTGTATTAAACTAAGAGATCTTCTTTAAATCCAATGGTTCACTGTAGACATTAGTTTTATCCTCATTTGGCCCTGTCCAACATGATGGCTTCCTCTGGCTTAGACTCACTTCTGCAGATTTCATAGAGTGGACAGCCATGACTCCTCACGTTTGCAGTACATCACCATCCTTCTAAACAGGGGTGATGCCAGGGTTGGCATTTGGTGTCTAAAAATCTGTTAACTTGCCCTTGTTAAGATCTTAGTGTCATTATGACAAGACTTATCTTGTGCTCCACCAAAACTTCAAAATGTGCTCTTCGATCATTTCAGAAACGCTCGTAATCCTTTTATTTGAGGAAACCAATGAGATCTCATACATTTCAGTCACAGTAAATCTTAGTTTAAAAGATTACCTAATCCTGATCCTTACATTAAGTTAATTGTGTAGAGCAGATGCATAAGTAGATGAACAAAGGTAGGAGACGTGTAGGAGAAGAAGACCTCCAAAAAGACAACCCTTACTGCTAACAAAAAAATAACCTTGGTGATAGAGGAGGCTCAAATGCTGAAATGTCACATGAGAAGACGTTAGTACTGTGGCAACTGGCGATTAGGAGCCCTGTTACGGATTTTGCATTGGGGCATAGCAACTTCAACATTACCTTTTGCTTTATTATTATTATTATTATTATTACTTTAGTTTTGATTCGAGACGAGCAAGTTAAATCTAAACAAATCGAAATTCATCCAAATGGCGAATTCACTTTGGATGAATAGCACAAAGATGCACCAGTCATTTAACATTTAAAATACTCTTACACTAATGATGGCAAAAAAGGCAGGGAAGATGTCAGAGGTTGACCCCAGACTCTTGAGCTTTCCCAATGTGCTTTGCAGTCAGCCTGACAGCCAATCAGGAAGAAGGATATTGGCTGGTCTACCTGGCTCTGAAGCACGAACACCATTGTGAGCTCAGCCAGTAATGTGACAAGACATGTGTAACGCCCCTGAGTGGCATTACCACTCCTGCACCCTGCTTCTGTCTGTATATGCAATAATAATGTCATGTTATATCTTTTGTTCCCAATCCTCCACCTATTGTACATTTCCTCTTATGAATTTGTGTTTGTTCATGTAATAATCTGGTTTACCAGTGGGTGGCAGCATACCTGGCAGTGCTACTTTACAGAGGGTGGAACCTGGCCTCCAGCTGTCTTAGACTCTCCTCCAAGGAGAGAGTACGATCTAGTTAGAACCAATTAGTTCTAGCACTCCATGCTGTAGGGAGAACAGCATACGCTCGTCCCGGTGGGTCTGAACTCTCCCTCAAAGTCAGCCAGGACAAGAAGTCCCTAGGATCACAGTGAGAGACAGACTCAGAACAACAGCATTAAGCAGAAAGGAAAGCATTCCTATTTATTTGCCTGCCACTTCATGCCTAAACCTACTTGTAACCAAGATAACATTTGGAAACTGTATGGATTACCATTCATGCCAAGTAAAAGCAACTGTTCAATGTTCTACCAAGTCTGGACTCAACTTTGTTCTACATCATCCAAGTTATCAACCCCTTTGCACTGCTTTGGACCACACCACATCTGGTATCCAACCGTATCCAGGTAGGAACACGGTGACACATGTATATAACATCTACAGAGACTGTAGGCCACTCTACACCACTCTGGCAATCCTACCCTAAATACCAACACTACCTTCTACAAAGGGGACTCCATGTTCTGGCTGCTTTACGGCAGCTGGCGTTATGATTACTTGCTCTATAAGGGACATACTTCGTACAAACCTCCTAAGGGGCAAGGGATACCCCAGGCATGGCCAGTGGGCCCGTTGCACATGTCTGACATGTCTCTAACAGACTCTGATTAGGCACACAAGCCATCCATTTTAGGGTCTTGCAGGAACAGTTTAGTGATTGTGAAGAAGATACATTTATATAGATAGAATTACTAGGTAGAAAGCCAGTTTTTATCATTAGTGACACCATAGGGGCAGTTAGTGTACTGTGCGTCTGTAGCCATGGTTGGGACTGCTGCATTAGACAAAGAGACAGAGACAGTACTCTTTTTTATGTGTAAAAACCTGTTACAAAGCTTCTGCAGTTCTGAAGTGTGAAATAGCCATATTTCCCAGCATGACCAGCAGCATAAATTTTACTGCATATGCGGCAAAATTGTGCCTTTTTCTTTCCAAAAACCTGTTGCAAAACTTCTACAGTTTATAGGTGTGCAATAAGCGTATTTTAGTGTGTCATCAGCAGCGCAATAACGTATATTTTTGTTGCATCCATTGAAGGCCTGTTTTAGTGTTTTACTGTTTCCCAAAAATCCATAGCAGTTTTTCGACCGTTTATAACTGCGCAAAGAAAAGTTTAGTGCATCAATAGCAGTGTATATTGTGGTTGCATCCAGGGAATGTCTGATTGTGCCTTTCTTCTGTTTCTCAAAGACCTGTTGCAATTTCTATACTGTTTATAAGTGCCCTAATAAGTGTGCAGTATTTTAGTGCATCAAGAGCAGTTTATAGTTTAGTCGCAGTCAGGGAACATCCAATTGGGCCTACCATGTGTGTGTGTGCATAAACACAGGCAGGCAACTGCCCTGTTAAGGCATCATTTTTAGACTGCTTGTACAGAACAAGCCACAGTTTTTTTTATATTACCGTATGTATTTAAACACTAGCAGGTATCTACCCCAAATAAACGACAACTTTTGGAACATTTTTTAAATTTTAAAAAGCATAAAAAAGGCAACGTCACAGAGTGTTTTTGAAGAGGCTGTTGTTAACACTGTCAACCATGCATTTACTCATAGCTTTATATGTCAGTGTCACATGGACATGATTTGCTATTTGCTGTTGCAATAAAATCTTGAAAGGGAAGAGACAAAAAAGAGAAAAAAATGTTAAAAAATATCTATCTATCGATCTAGTCCTAGGAGACCAATTGGGAACCTATTCATTAGAATCTCACTCAAAACAAATTTTAACATATTTGATCATCTCTAGCCATGATACATTCTACTTCTGTTCTGAATATTCAGAAATATCAGAAGCTGCATTAAAAGAAAGGTAATTATCAACTTCTTCACAAGTTATATTTTTTGGTTAGAGGATGCTATAACTTACATAATATTTTTGTTTTTTATTTACCTTACTCTAAGATTTCTTTTTTATAAATACTGATCATTTTCCCAAAATGTATTTGCCGTAATTCCTTTTTTTATTTCCACCATTTTTTTAAATCCAGAAGTGAACTTGTTAACAGCTGTACACAGAAAGAAAAAAAAACTCAAAAAATAAAAAAATAAAAATAAAATTGGCTCATATGTTAATTGCATTGGGGACTTTATGGTAACTAAGCAACTTTTGCAAACTTTTAATTAACATTTTGACCCAGAAAAGATTGCAATCCTGTAAATAAAATAGGTGCAGGGCCACAAGTTTGTTTTAATCTGATCCGGGAGGCTAATTGCAAAAACTCTTTCTCTTTTTAGATCTTGGGTGTTTTCGATTGACCAAGAAAATGTATAAAAGCATTCTGCTAGGGGAAATGACATCATGCAATGACATTTTAGTTTAATATACAAATTATGAGGGCATGAGAGGAATAATATCTTAATTGGAAATACAATGAAATGCCAGACAAAAGGAGCTTATCTGTAATATTCCCTTTCATCAGCAGAGGGGGCTGCAGCATATTGGGGCAAATGTACAGTAGTAAGTACAAAGGAAGAAGTACTGTTGAGATGGATAGAAGGATATTGGTCGCGTACAAATTAAATAGGACGGAAAGCCTGTCTAGAGAAATGTGGTAAACTGGAGTATTAAGGGCTGAAAGGACCTGGGCTGTTCCTCAAGCTTGGGCCCCACGAGTAAAAAACACAAGTAAAAAAAAAATGCACAATATAACCCTTCCTCCCCAGCCCTTGTACTAAACAGTTATTTAGATGGACATTACATACAGCGCTATCACACATATAGGATAATACAGCACCACATACCTCTTAAATTCAGTGATGTCTCCTCTGATGTACATGTTCTCTTTCCTCATCCTCTGCATTGGGAGAAGACCACCATGATGATATCTTTCTGCCTCGACTAGTCTGCAGTGTTTGCCACACAGACATCTTAGGTTCCTCACGTTTCCATTATCCTCCCCCTCCAGGTGCCCTAACCTTATTATTCATGCTGCTATCCCCAATATTGTGCCCACTGTGCCCCCCACTGATCCCAAATACTATTCTACAAAAATTATACTTCCATGCATACAGATAGTACCCCATGGTAATAGTGCTCCCCAAAGTCCTACCAGTCCTAATAATTCTCTTCCAGCATACCACAGTAGTAATATTGCACGCATAGTACCCCCAGTAGTTCTTATTGTCCCAGTATGCCCCCGGTATTTCTTATTGCCCCAGTGTACCCAGTAATTATTATTGCCCAAGTAGTGCCCCTAATAATTTGTATTGCCCCAGTGGTGCCCCTAATAATTCTTATTGCTCCAGTATGCACAATCTTGCTGACCTAGTATTCCCCAGTCGTAGTGACAAATCAAAAAATCTGAATACTCACCTCACTTCCTCTGTCTGCGATGCAGCCAACAAGCCTCTTGGCTGCAGCCTGATCCCAGCACAGGTGGTTGTGATGACATCATCATGCTGCCCAAAAAGCAGGTAGTTACAATGATGTCATCACACCGTAACTGTCTGAGTCACTCTACGGCCTCATAGGCTTCAGGCATGAAGATCAAACAGCAGGGATGGGAGCCATGGGTTTTTGTACCTCGCCACCCCGGATGTTTGATCAGTTATAATCATGGCAGTTTTGGGAGGCCATGAGCCCCCTAGCAGCTTCAGTCCCCGGATGGCCATCCAAAAAGCCCCTATTATAATCCTCTTTCAAATGCAAATCTGGAGCTACAAATACCATTCTAACTTATTTAAACTGGTAAAGTATGGTGATTAGTAGACTTTATTTTAAAACTCTCCTATTATTTTTTGCATATAGCCTATATATATATATGTATTGTGGGGAGTCTCTCTGGTAGACAGCGGTGCGGGTGCAGTATAGAGGCACAAGGGAGTCCAGAATGTGCGGAAAACAGTGTTTTATTCACACTTGCATCAAAATAACAGCAGACAGTCACTTGGTGTTAAATCACACACACATCAGAAAACGAGTGGAAAACAAAAAGTCCAAACACAGGTTCCAATCAACTGGGAGGTTTGAGGTGCGGGGTCGCACCTGGCTGTCAGCCCAGCCGCAGGACAATCCACCGTCAGGCCTCCAGGAATAACCCCACTTGGCTGAGCTCCTTCCTCCAGGTCAGAGAGCTCCACAGCACTGTGATCAGCTCCAGGACAAACACTCCCACAGCTGCTGGTGCTGGCTGAGTTTTTAAACCCAGCCCAAAACCAGGACTGGGTCGTGGGGAGCAGCCACCCACCCTACACTTTAGCTGCTCCCGGTAAGAGCCGGCCCGGATCGGCTTTGCAGCCATGCTATTTAGCAAATGTGTCAGTAGCACTACCTGCTACTGACATCAACAAACGGCTCTTACCTCACCGAGGCTATGAACCTCGGTGACACGTACCTGCCATCTAGGACGGCACCCTGCACCTTACCACATACCCCCCCCCCATTTGTTCAACCCTGAGGGGGTGGACACACGACAAACAGCGTACCCGGGAGAGTGCGTCTGCATTTTTAACAACCGGCCTGCTCTGTGCTCCACCGTGAATTTAAAATTCTGTAGGGACAGAAACCACCTGGTGACCCGGGCATTCCTCTCTTTGGCTTGGCACATCCACTTGAGTGGGGAGTGGTCGGTCACCAGGCGGAAGCTTCTGCCCAACAGGTAATAACGGAGGGCCTCGAGTGCCCACTTGATGGCCAGGCACTCTCTCTCGACTATGCTGTACCTGGTCTCGGCTGGGGTGAGCTTGCGGCTGAGGAAGACAACGGGATGCTCCTCCCGTTGACTTCCTGCGATAGTACCGCACCAAGGCCAACCTCAGAGGCGTCGGTCTGGACAACAAACTCTTTCCTGAAATCGGGTGTCACCAAAACCGGGGACCCACACAGGGCCGATTTCAGGGCGGAGAAACCCTTTTCCGCCTGCTCATTCCAGCGGACCATCCCTGTCTTACGCCCCTTTAATAACTCTGTCAATGGCGAAGCGATAGTGGCAAAGTGGGGCACAAACCTCATGTAATACCCCACAATCCCCAGGAACGACTTTATCTGCCTGGTGGTGACCGGTCGGGGCCAACTCCGTGTTGCCTCTACCTTATTTACCTGAGGCTTGATGACTCCCCGCCCAATGACATACCCCAGGTATTTGGTCTCTTCCAACCCAATCGCACACTTCTTTGGATTGGCGGTTAGACCAGCTTTCCTCAGGGCATCCACTACCGCCTGCACTTTGGGCAAATGGCTTTCCCAGTCGGTGCTGTGGATGATTACATCATCTAAGTAGGCCGAGGCGTACCGACGATGTGGTCGCAGCACTATGTCCATTAACCTTTGGAAGGTGGCGGGGCGCCATGCAGGCCAAAGGGTAACACCTTGTAGTGATACAGGCCCTGCGGGTAACAAAAGCAGTTTTTCCTTGGCCGACTCCGTTAAGGGTACCTGCCAGTACCCTTTAGTGAGGTCCAGCACAGAAAAATAACGGGCTTGTCCTAAATTCTCAACAAGCTCGTCTACCCGGGGCATGGGATACGCGTCAAACTTGGACACTTCATTTAACTTGCGAAAGTCGTTGCAGAACCGCAACGTCCCATCCGGCTTGGGTATTAGGACTATGGGACTGGCCCACTCACTTTTTGACTCCTCAATGACATCGAGCTTCAACATTAATTGCACTTCCTCCGCGATGGCCCGTCGCCGAGCCTCGGGGACCCGGTATGGTTTTAACCGGATCTTGGCCTGAGGCTCAGTGACGATGTCATGTCGGATGAGAGACGTGCGGCCAGGGAGGTCCGAGAACACATCCGTGTTCCGACTGATGAACTCCCTGACTTCCTGAACTTGTTTGGAAGACAGGCTGTCTGCAATTTTACCGTGGTTACGGCTTCACAGGCCTCGAACTGTGGGGCTGGACCCTTTTCACCTAGAAGCCCTGGCCGGGGCTGTGGTCGTCGGCCGTGTCCCTATCTTTCCACGGCTTTAGTAAATTCACGTGGTACACCTGCTCCGGCTTGCGCCGCCTGGCTGGTGTACCTTGTAATTACTTCCCCTACCTTCTCGATCACCTCATAGGGGCCCTGCCACCTAGCTAAGAATTTGCTGTCAAGGGTGGGTACCAGAACCAAAACCCGATCTCCCGGATTGAAGCCCGTACCCGAGCCTGACGATTGTACACCCTACTCTGGGCTTGTTGCGCTGCCTCCATATGCTCCCGGACCAGCGGCAACACCCTTTCCATCCGGTTCTGCATCTGGGTGACATACTCAATGACACTTTTGTGGGGGACAGGCTGTTGTTCCCATGCTTCCTTGGCGATATCCAACAGGCCCCGAGGGTGTCTGCCATAAAGCAGTTCGAAGGGCGAGAACCCAGTAGAGGCCTGGGGTACCTCTCGCACTGCGAACATGAGATAGGGCAGAAGCAGGTCCCAGTCCTTCCCATCTCTAGACACCACCCTTTTTAACATATTTTTTAAAGTTTGGTTAAACCTCTCGACAAGACCGTCCGTTTGCGGATGGTAAGCGGACGTCCATAATTGCTTTATACGCAATAATTTACACAGTTCCCTCATAACTTTGGACATAAAGGGGTCCCTTGGTCTGTCAGAACCTCTTTTGGCAGGCCCACACGGGAAAACATTTCCATTAACTCTTTGGCAATGAGCTTAGCTGAGGTATGTCGCAGAGGCACCGCCTCCGGATACCGAGTGGCATAGTCGAGAACTACCAAAATGTGTTGGTGGCCCCGGGCAGACTTTGGTACAGGCCCAATTAGATCCATAGCGATTCGCTCAAACGGGACCTCAATAATTGGAAGAGGTACCAGAGGACTACGGAAATGTGGCTGGGGGCTATTTATCTGACAGGTGGGACAGGACTTACAATAATTCTCTACCTCCTTGAACACACTGGGCCAATAAAACCGCTGCAGTATGCGGTCCTGGGTTTTCTGCCACCCCAAGTGTCCCCCAAGAACATGTTGGTGGGCAAGCTCCATGACAAGCTTGCGGTACGCTGTGGGCACCACCAACTGTTCAACAGGTTCACCCGGATTTGGTTCACCCGATATAACATTTCTTGGTGAACAACAAAGCGGGAAATATTACCTCAGCCCCTGGTCTCTGGGGTTTACCATCAATTTCAGCACATTCTCCCAGGCCCTGGTTAGGGTTTGGTCCCGGTGTTGGGCAGTCCCAAAATTATCACCGGAGACGTGGAGGTCTGCCAACTCAGGTCCTGGTGGCAAGTCCTCCATGTCTCCCACCATTACACTCAGTGGGGGTGCCTCCCCTCTATCACAGAAGTGGTGGTCACCCCTACCGCAGGCCCTCGACTCGGGCTCCCAGGGCTCTGGCCTCCCACTGGAACCAGGCCACTCAGCTAGGGTTACCCCTGTCTCAGGGCTATTAGTCACTTTCACCTCAGGCCATAGTGACGGAAAACCAGGAAGTCTCTCCCAATTATTAGTTCATAGGGTAGCTTTGAGGAGATCGCCACTTCACAAGTCCATGTGCCGGCCGCCGTGGACAGAGACATTACAGCAGTGGGATAGTCCTTTAAGTCTCCGTGTATGCACACCACTCCAACTTTCCGGCCCGTATACTGGGTGGGCTGTACCAGGGCAGCACTTACCAGGGTTACTAGGCTCCCTGAGTCCAACAGCGCCACTGCCAGGTTATCCCCGACTTGCACCTGGCACAGATGACGATTGTCTATTGTCTCGGGGTGCCGGTCGCACACAGTCTCCGGGCATACATGGAAGCCCGGTACCCATAATTAACCTCCATGGGTTCTCCCCACTGTGGACAGTCGGCCCTTACGTGGCCAGGCTCGTGACACCGCCAGCAGACTATCTGGGCCGGGTCTACAGGGGGTACACGCCGAGCCGGTTTCTCGGGTACCAGTCGCGGGACTGGATGGGAGTCCTCCGGGGTTTGACCGGCCCCCTCCCAATAACACCCCTTTCAAGTTTTGGGTGGCCTCATAGCGCTCCACCAGGTCGACCATTTCTAGGGCATTGGTGGGTGATACCTGGCCGATCCAGTGCTGAAGGGGGTAAGGCAAGGCCCTCCAGAACATGTCAGCCAGCAGACGGTCCAGCATAGCAGTCGGACTTAGAATGTCAGGTTGCAGCCATTTTTGCAACCTGTGCAGCAATTCATAGTACTGCGGCCTGGCGGGTTCAGCCGCTTTAAAGTCCCACTGGTGGACCCGCTGAGCCCGGACCAACACATTTACCCCCAGTCTGGCCAGGATCTCCCCCTTCACCGTGGGATAATCAGCAGCCTGGTCATCTGCTAAATCAAAAAAACTTGCTGGGGTCCGGATGCCAGGAACGGAGCAACCACCTCGGCCCACTGGTCACGGGGTAACTTTTCCCTCACGGCGACCTTCTCAAAGACCGCCAGGTATGTCTCAACGTCGTCTGAGGGGTCATTTTTGGGACCGCCGCACGGACCGCTTTCCGGGCATCATGGACATGGTGGGACGCTCCTGCGGCTTGTAACGCCATCACATGCTGTAGCAGTAGCTGGTTGGTCTCCCGCTGCTGCACGTTAGCCTCTATGAGAGCTTTCACCGCCGCCTCCATTTTGTCAGGGAACACAGGCTGCAACTTTGCCGGTCGAATATAGGACATCCAGTCGTTCCCAGAAAAAACAAACTTCGGCGTTCACGCCAGCCTCACTGCGCATGCCCGCATCCGACACCAAATGTGGGGAGTCGCTCTGGTAGACAGCGGTGCGGGTGCAGTATAGAGGCACAAGGGAGTCCAGAATGTGCGGAAAACAGTGTTTTATTCACACTTGCATCAAATTAACAGCAGACAGTCACTTGGTGTTAAATCACACACACATCAGAAAACGAGTGGAAAACAAAAAGTCCAAACACAGGTTCCAATCACCTGGGAGGTTTGAGGTGCGGGGTCGCACCTGGCTGTCAGCCCAGCCGCAGGACAATCCACCATCAGGCCTCCAGGAATAACCCCACTTGGCTGAGCTCCTTCCTCCAGGTCAGAGAGCTCCACAGCACTTTGATCAGCTCCAGGACAAACACTCCCACAGCTGCTGGTGCTGGCTGAGTTTTTAAACCCAGCCCAAAACCAGGACTTGGTCGTGGGGAGCAGCCACCCACCCTACACTTTAGCTGCTCCCGGTAAGAGCCGGCCCGGATCGGCTTTGCAGCCATGCTATTTAGCAAATGTGTCAGTAGCACTACCTGCTACTGACATCAACAAACGGCTCTTACCTCACCGAGGCTATGAACCTCGGTGACACGTACCTGCCATCTAGGACGGCACCCTGCACCTTACCACAATATATATTATATATATATATATATAGAAAAAAGAAAGTAAGAAGCATATATATACAGTTGAAACCAGAAGTTTACATAAACTATATAAAAAGACACATATGAATGTTTTTCTCAATATTTTACATGAAATCAGAATAAACCTTTCCTGTTTTTGGTCAATTAGGATTACCATAATTATTATTATTTGCCGAATGCCAGAATAATGAGAGAGAGAGAATGTTTTAAGGCATTTGTATTACTTTCTGCAAAGTCAAAAGTTTACATACATTTCATTCATATTTGTTACCATTGCCCTTAAACTGTATAACTTGGGTCAAACGTTTTGGATATCCTTCCACGAGCTTCTCATAGTTGGTCAGAATTTGGGCCCATTCCAAAACTGATGAAACTGAGCCATGTTGGTCGCCTTGCTTGCACCTGCCTTTTCAGCTTTGCCCATACATTTTCAATAGGATTGAGATCGGGGCTTTGTGATAGCCGCTCCAAAACATTGACTTTGTTATCGTTAAGCCACTTTGTACCCAGTTTGGCGGTATGCTTTAGGTTATTGTCCATTTGGAAGACCCATTTCCGCCCAAGCTTTTATTCTGATTTCATGTCAGATAGAGAAAAACATGCATATGTGTATTTTTATATAGTGTATGTAAACTTCTGGTTTTAACTGTATATATATATATATATATATATTATTTATTAATTTTTTCGTGATGTGTATGGGAAAGTAGTGGAGGGAGTGTATATCTCACCCAGGTTCCTCAGCTGGATGAGATAGCGGAAATCCACAAAGATGCACTTGCTTCAGAAGAGCATAGTCTGCTAGAGCTCTTTCTTTAATTTTAGATAGGCTGGTTTCCTTTGGACTAGGAGATAGGTTTATAGTGCGATTTCCAAGTCCATACCCTCCACTACAGGTTTTTCCCCTAGCCCGAGGTGATCCCACGTGAGGCCTGTAGGGATCATCACTGGGGAAATAAAGCAGAACTCAGAATGTCAGTCTGGGGGAATGAAGCCTGGAGAGTTGACCTGTGTGGTTAGAGATTGGGGACTGGCTGACCGTGAGGCTGAATGAAGACTGATCTTCCCGATGTGAACAGGACTCTATAGGTGAGACAGCAACCGCCTGTGTATTAGGTAGAGCCCAGACAAACAGATGTTTATTTTGTTTTATGTTATGTTGTGCTGGTGCTATAATGTCACCGCTGCGAGTGATGCTCTAACTTGGATGCTACTCTGTTATGCCAAAGTGACCAAATAAAGCACTATTTGGACTTTGAAACTGCTGTCTCCGTAAAAATCTGTCTAGTCGGATCTGGCAGTTATGTGTCTGCTACTCTGCTCCATTTGACCTGTGCTTCTTGCTAACCAACATATATTAATTTCTGGGTCAGAGCAGCAGACATTTATGGAGCAAATTTGACTTGAAACATATTGGATGATGTGAAATCTACTTTTCAAGCATAAAATAATGTTGGTAATCTTGCTTGGATAACTAGTCATCTTATATAGAGGCATTATTTCTTAAAGAAAACCCTTCTCTAAAGATAGTTGCCCCGAGGATCAGCTGATCATTCCAGCTCTTGCTCCTGGAAGCTTTAGTGGCATCACATTAGTCTTAATACTGTATGTAGTGTTATATGCCAGCCATTTAAATACACCTACCTGCCATGTAATAAATAGATGGGCGCTTACTCATGGGTCATAGGGATCCAAGCAGAAGCCATCTCTGTGAAGTCCGTGAGTCATAAAAGGACAGATGAATATACTGCAGGTTGGCCATTATGAGACAACCACTTCTGGTCTGGCTCACCTGTGATCTGTCTCTGTGGCCGGGTCCAATGGCCCATTTATTTGGGAAATGTAGAACATATGGCACGTAGAAAATCCTTGTTCAGTGACTCTATGTTAGGAGTTTGCCCAGCCAACAATCTGTGAATGCCTGTGCTGGGAGGGTTCCTATACCAACCAGTCAATCCCTGGCTTGTCAACCTATCAGTGAGGCTGAAAGCCAAGACAATCTCATTCTTGGTTCAGTGTTCAATGCCAGAGCCAGGCAGGGTATTTAAAGGGAAAGTGTCAGTTAAAAACAACCCCCAAACTAGAGAAAGTTGTGTATAGTGTAAGTGATGCTGATTGTAATCTGATTATATAAAATTTTCATCTTCATACTCACTTGCATTCCAACTCTGTGCTCCCACAAACCAGCAGTAAAATGCATTTAGAGGACTTTTTCTTCAGTCCTCTCTATTATGTCCATTAGCTTGGGAGTCCTCACAATGTATTTTACTGCCGGTTAGTGGGTACAAGCGTTGGAATGCTATTGACTATAAAGATAAAAATGACATATTTGGACTCAATGTCACACTATACAGTACACCGCTTACTCTAGTTTGTAGGCTGTTTTGGAGATGACAGATTCCCTTTAATTATGCTACTCATTTAGGGGAGCTGCTGGTGATTGCATACATGTCCTGGCTAAGTTTGCACCTTTATACTTTGTATCTGAACGCTGGATCTGCTCATTTCCCTCTGTGTACTGACTGTGGCTAGTTTCTGGATTAACCCTGCTTCTGCTGTTTGGTCTGTATGTGTCTCTCCTGCTTCTGACTCTGCTTGTCCATTACTCTTTTAACGCTGATCATTCTGGTAGGTCTGCTTCTAGTGAGCTTGCCTCAGTTTTCTGCTACCTTATGTGGTAGACGTAACCTGGGTCCCTAGGGGCCAAGTCTATCCAAACTTGGGACAGGCTTTGGAGAAGAACCTAGGGATAGCCTTACCTTTCTACCACCTGGAGTGGTTAAGGAACATTGGTAACAGTTTATAAGTTTTCTGGCTATGGTTCCAGACATTGACCATAGTATTTTCTTATACTTTTTCTGGTAGTACAAAGAAAGTTAAATGAAGGTTGAAGTGAGTGGTTGTTGATGATAAGACTTCTGGATATTTACGTCCACTATTATTCTTATTCTTAAAGGGCCAAAATGGTGTAAAATAGTAAAATAAATCATACACAAGTTATTCATCCACCACCGTGCCTGCTACAATATTGCCTGTTCCCTGGCAGTCCATCCTTCCAGGTACCTCTCAACACACAAGAAATGATCACTCAGTAATTCACTGGCCACAGTGGGGACCCAACTCAGCCAGTGATTGACTGAGTGGTTATTTCTTGTGAGTCAAGAGGGTCCAGGAAGCGGAGAATGACAGAGATGGGGCAGCAAGGGTGCTGAAGCGGTAGGAGTATGACTTATTTTTTTATGAAATTTGGGATTTTTTAAACAATTTTAATTCACCAGACAACCCCTTTAAATTTGTCTTACAGTCAAAAATCAACTTTCCAAATCAAAAATTTTCCTTTTTTCAAATACTTCACCTCCTGAGTGACAAAAAGTAATGTCCCAAACCTAGTTATTCTGAGATCATCTTTCTCTATTGCGACCCCCCAACCTGACTTTGTATAATAGCTTCTTGCCATCCACAGCAATTTATACAATAATTAAAAAAAATTAAAATTCAAGATGAAAAAATAACAATAGAAAAATTTCTCAGATGGTCAAAATTTCTAAATCTCTTGTTGTTTATTTAGCGGAACATCTATCTATCCACCGTCCACTCGCTCTTGCTTTTTGCCTGTCTGAGAATTGGAATAATCTTGCAGGGCGAGATGCCAGACGCATGCACAATAAGCGTGGCTTTTAGACTTTAATATGTAAGCTTTCATTGGGAAATTCACTTTGACATTGCCACTGCAACAGTCCTGGTTTAGGTTTTTTTTCTGGGAACAAAATGGCAGGATCATAAATTAATCTGACATGGAATTGCAGCACACCTGATATCAGGAGAGAGACAGGGTTTGGCTGGATTTAGCTGCTCTTGCATTTGATTAGCTGTTTCTTAAGATGCACACCTCAGTCTTTCTGCTTGGAGGGACTCAGCACTTTGTACTTCTATTTTTCCTGCTGCTAAAAATTAAACTGGCAAACAAGTTATTTTGCCCTTCTATTGTAAATGTAACTATTATTATTACATTATCCTGCTCGTTTGATTCTAATTGCCAGTAAATTTATTGTCTGGGGAAGCAGAAAAGAGGTCAGTAAGGGGTCCCTTTGTCTAGAAGATTATTATACAGTAGTAGTAGCCATTATTTTTATCATGCACATACTATAGAGCAGGGATGCCCAACCTGCAGCCGTCCAGATGTTGCAAAACTACAACTCCCATCATGCCTGGACAGCCTACAGCTATCAGGGTATGTTGGGAGATGTAGTTTTGCACCAGCTGGAGGACCACAGGTTGGGTATCCCTGCTATAAAGGATATATTATATCTAGTTTCCCTGCCTAATTTGCCTGTCTATGTTTTTCTAATTTCTAATTTCTTCTGTTTCCGTAGTTTTATCCTGCTGTGCACTGACTTCCTAATGAGCTTGTGCTAATACACAGGAGCCAACCGGAACAAGAAGATCTGCAATGTAAATATTGAAAAAGTATTTTACCTAAGAGCACCACCTCAAGAGTCTTTGGGGGTCCAACTGCTGGAAACCCCATTAGTTACTGTCACGAGTTGGAGGTCCCGCGAAAGACCTCCGCGTCGTATCACAATAAACATGGAACAAGGATACGGACAAAACGGAGTTTATTGTACAAACACAAGCAAAGGCAGAAGCACAGGGAAAACATAACCTCTATGTACTGTCCGCACAGTGGGAGAAACCCCTACTGCGCCACTGTCTAGTAATACTCCAGAGGGACGTGTCTAAGCAAACCCAGGTGTTCACTAGAGCCCCTGATGGTGGGGATAGACTTTGCTGCAGGGGGTTGCCAGGGTCCACTCTGGAGCGTGAACTAGACAGTGACAACAGGAGCGAACGGACACAGGTACCGGAGGTACCGACGGTGCATAGTAATAAGACATAAAAGCAAACATAGGCAAATACATACTAGCAGGAGTTCCAGCAAGAACACAGGAGTGGCAAGGGCAGAGAAGATCTTGCTCCACCAGTGACATACTGCGTGGCCTTGCCATTGCACTCTGCAGCACAAGCTAGCGAACATGGAGCAAACACACAAACGAGGCTATGGTCACCAGCACCATGAGAGATGCTGCACGGGCAAAGCCCGCTGCACCAGCAGCAGGGAGGCTGCTCAGAGGGCATGACCCAGGACACGTACAAGACATAGCACATAGCTTAACAGGCAAACTAATAACAGAGACACAGGAGTACGAACCACATCAAGCAATGAACGACAGGCAGTGCAACAACAAGCAGAGGACAACAACAATGAACAAGTAGGGGAACCTACAGAGAACAGACGGACACGGATCCCATGGGTCAGAAGCATGGGAGACAGTACACACCAGGAGCAGGACAGGACAAACACACACCAGGAGAGCTGACCCAGAACTGAGGCAAAGTCAGCCTTATATACAGGTTCCATGGGTGCAACTGAGAGGCCACACCCAAGGAGCTGCCAGACACACATGGGAGTTAACCCATACAAGACCACATACAAACACACTGAAACGAAGCTGCAGCGAGGAACTGCAGCACACGAATGGACGGAAGGTCACGGCTGGAAACAACGGCCGTGACAGTTACATTTACTTTAACACTATACTACCGCATACTCAACCTGCTGTTTCTATTGATCAGCCTGTGTCCACCAAGGTTTCCAGGTGGACACACATGCTCAGTCTTGCCCCTCTCTCTGCTGTGTATGTAGCAGTAATATGGCCACTTGGCTCTGAATACTTTGCAGCTGTATGTAATTAAAAAATTAGTATAGCCACTGAGTTATTAAAAATATATATATCTAGCGCCACCTTCTGTTTGTTTCTTTTCTTATTTCTTTGTCCGACTCACTGAGATGACCACATGTGCTCAGGTTACTCCTACTAGGGTGTGATAGAGAGACAGCTGCGGCAGGAGCTACAGCAGGAAGGACACTCCCTTTGAGTTGCCAACTTGATATAAATCTAGCAGAGCAATGAATGGGGAGATCTCTGGATCCATGTGAGATACAGGGCTGGTTTTAGCTTTTTTAGAAAGTGCTTGCCATGTACTATATGATGTCTCATTTTTAATGTTTACACTCATAATGGGATAACCCCTTTAAGTAAGTTATACTCGTCCGTATTTCTATCCGCAGTATATTACTAGTGGCTACCATTACTTCCCCTGTTACAATATTGAAAAAGTTCTCTAGGGACAAATTCTATTGGGTGAACGAAGCTTTAGAAACATGTTCCCCATTTACATAACCTGTGACTTTGTTAAGAACCTAACTCGGCCTTAAAAGACAAACAAAATTTGAATACTTTTTAATATCAAATCTGGGTGACAAATAGACTATTGACATGGACGGCTGTAAACGGCTTATGTAGTGATTAGACTTTGAAGCTGTAATTGCTCTTGTTGCACAATTCGGGCGCAGTCAATATCTTTTCATCATATACATTTTTAATCACATATTAATAAAGAAGAAAATGTGTAATATTGATGGGTGGATTAGGTTATTGACTGGCTTGACAGTTACATGTATGGTTTTACATAAGTATTATCAAGGTCACATCTTGTAAGTACAATAAGCCACCTCTAAGCTCCGTCCCTAAATTGGAGCTGGTACAGTCATTGACAAGAGACTAATATACAACACTACCAGAAGATCAAAGCAATGCGGAGACAAAGTGACTGAATTCTGAGCAGAGGCGGGGGCTGAAATAATGTTAGAAGGCATCTAATCACCATTTTTTTAAACTTTTCAGAACTGCAGTTCTATGGTAGGTGTACCTAATATTAACCCCCCTTTCCCCTTAGGCAGCTATGGTTGTGTATTAAAAGTAGAGCCTTATTATTTTGCGATGTTTCCTATCTTCCCTATTGTTTCTCTAAATATCAATGATCTCTCTATAACTTTGCAGAGTGAGCAGTGTGTCTTCCACTGTCACTCGCCTCTCTCAGCATTCAATCTCACACACACTGAAGGAGAAATGCTGCAGCCGCATCTCCCTCCTCTCCCTTCCCTCCCCTCTCCTCCCCAACTTTAGTTACTCCACTTTAGTTACTCCAGGTACTCAGGTGGCTGAGAAGCCTGCAAACAGCAGACTGCTGAAAGACAATAGGGTTGTATATAATGGATTACTTTAAGGAAATAACAAGTTATAAAAGGTACAAAGGGGCATTTTTTTATTATTGCACTTTGGGCTCAAAATCAATTGTTCAATTGATCTTTATTAAAAACATTCAGCCATTTTTGAGAAACAAGAGTTAAAAATCAGTCTGTTTGCAAGCTGTCAGTCTGTTTTCTTTTAATCCTGTCAGCCGACGGCTCATGTGTAGGTCTTATCTCTGATCTTCTGACCTCATAAACACTTATTTAAGCCAAATACTGAGCCGTCAGCTGATAAGATTCAAGTATGTATCTTGTATCTCAAAAACGGCTAAGCAACTGACAAAATGATTTTTAGCCAAAATCAGTTAAATGCAATCATAAAAAATTGCCCCAAAGGAGTCCATAACTTTAAAGTAGTTGTCTCACTTCAGCAAATGGCATTTATCATATAGAGAAAGTTAATACAAGGCACTTACTAATGTATTGTTATTGTCCATATTGCTTGCTTTGCTGGCTGGATTCATTTTTCCATCACATTATACGTCTCATGTCCATGGTAACGACCACCCTTCAATCCAGGATTGGTGGCCATGCTTGCACACTATAGGAAAAAGAGCCGGCCTATGTGCAAGCACAGTCATCAGTGCTGGATTGTAGGGTGGTCGTATCCATTGAGACAAGCAGTGTATAATGTGATGGAAAAATTAATCCAGCCACTAAAGGAAGCAATATGGACAATCACAATACATTAGAAAATGGCTTGTATTAACTTTCTCTACCTAATAAATGCCATTTGCTGAAGAAAGACAAACTATTTAAAGCTACTCAGAAAATTGTGTAAATTGATTACATAAATTAGTTCACACAGGTCATTTGTTACCTTTCCCTCGGCTCGAGATATCATGACATGGGTGGTACAAGATGAGCAGCTTTAAGGGGAAAAAAAACGTTTGCTTGATTCAGTCTGGCATTGAAGGCAACTGAAAGTTTTTTTCTGTTGTTTTCTTTCAAACTTGGTTATCCCATGTCGCTTATCTCTGGAAATCTCAGGCCAATAGGAAAGACTTATCAGTATTTAGTACATTAAGTAAAACATCATGTAATCCGAACCTTTAAGTCTATCACCTAACATTATATATCTATCCCGTTTTGCTGATTTTAATTGACTTAAAAATGTCACAATCATTCTTTTTATACATTTTCACGTTCTTTCTTTTAATAAAGTGATTTGCAAAATTTTATTGCGCTTGAAATTCGATGTAATAATAATAATAATATAATAATAATAATAGAAATTGTACTTGAGAAAACGATAAAAGCAGATTGGAAAAGATTGAAAACAATAGAGATGTCTTAAAGTATTTATAAGCCATGAAAATCAGACATCATATATTCCATGAGAATTTAATTCTAACAAACCTAGAACCAGCCCTGTACCTCACATGGATGCAGAGATCTCCACATTCATTGCTCCAATTGCTCTGCTAGTTTCTTCAAGCCATCAGCTCAGCAGCTGTGTCCTTTCTGCTGCAGCTCTCTCCCTACCACAGCTCAGGGGGTTGTTCCTTTTTGCTGCAGCTCTTTCCCTATCACAGCTCAGATCCATGTGTGACTACCTCTCTACCACAGCTCAGTAGCTGTTTTCTTTCTGCTGCAGCTCTTTCCCTATCACAGCTCAGGTGGTTGTTCCTTTTTGCCGCAGCTCTTTCCCTATCACAACACAGACCCATGTTTGACTACCTCTCTAATACAGCTCAGGAGCTGTATTCTTTCTTCTGCAGCTCTCTCACTATCACAGCCCAGGCGGCTTGTCCTTTCGGCTGCAGCTCTAACTCTGTCACGGCTCAGGGTGCATTTCCTTTATGCTGACGCTCTCTCCATATCACAGCTCAGGTACATGACTACCTCAGTAGGTGGACGTGCATAATAATAAACAGATTAATCACCAGGGGGCACCATTATGCCTGGTTTAACGTCTTCAGGACCCTGCCATTTTTCACCTTAAGGACCAGGCCATTTTTTGCAAATCGGACATGTGTCACTTTATGTGGTCATAATTTTAAAACGCTTTAAGTTATCCAAGTCAATGCCGAGATTGTTTTCTCGTCACATTCTAATACTACTTCATGACAGTGGTAAATTTGAGTCAAAATATTTCATGTTTATTTATAAAAAAATACCAAATTTACCAAAAATTTTGAAAAATTAGCAATTTTCAAAATTTCTATTTCTCTGCTTTTAAAACTCCTAAATTAGTTATAACTTTACATTTCACATATGTCTACTTCATGTTTCGATCATTTTGTAAATTACATTTTCTTTTTTTGGGGGACATTAGAAGGCTTAGAAGTTTAGAAGCAAATCTTAAAATTTTTAAGAAAATTTCCAAAACCCAATTTTTAAGGACCAGTTCAGGTCTAAAGTCACTTTGTGTGGCTTCCATAATAGAAACCACCCATAAATAGTCCTATTTTAGAAACTACGCCCCTCAAGGTATTCAAAACTGATTTTACAAACTTTGGTAACCCTTTATGTGCTCCACAAGAATTAAATGAAAATGTAGATAACATTTCAGAATTTCACTTTTTTGGCAGATTTACCATTTTAATCTGCTGTAAGGGCACACAGCAGGGCGCAGAAGGAAAGGAACACCATATGGTTTTTGGAAGGCAAATTTCACTGGGATAATTTTAAGTTGCCATGTCACATTTGAAGACCCCATGCATCAGTGCCGCTGCCGCACCGCACTAGTATAGTGTACCGCCCCACAACCCATGAGCCGTTCGTTTTTATGAAGATTACAATAAAGGACTGTTTTTACGTACTTGGTGAGTGCCGCCGTTCTATTCTACCTCAACTATACATTGGCTTTCTACTCATCAGGCTGAGCACCACCTGCTATACGTCTTTATCACTGCTGTAAGGATTTTGGTCCGTTACAATTGCATCAGTGCAGCTCCTATCCAGTTTCACGTAGTGCCACTCAATTACTTTCTGTCTCTCACCTGATTCATTCACGGATGTGACAATACCAAATATGACTACTTTTTTGGGTTGTTTGTTTTAGTTTTAACATTCTGTTGCACCTGGGAGCCTGTGTCACATGGTCTGTTGTAGGTGCGGCCTGCGGCCTCAATTTTCTCCCATTGCATTGTTGGTCCTGCAGTGCAGGTGAGTGGGATTGGGGCTGTGAGCTGGATATCTGCACCTTTCAGACCCTGTTCACACACCATAGTAGTAGTCTAGTGGTAGTCTAGAAGTAGGACCCCATGCCATGCTGAGAAACCTTGACGTGGTGCATGAGGGGCTCCGATATGTTCCTGACTGGGAGATATTGGCGAATGGCTCAGCTTTTAATATCAGCTTGAGGGATTAGCCAGTGTTGTCAGGTGCTTATCCTTGTGGTGCACTTTTTTCAGTGATTTATGTGTTTTATATATTTTCATCTGCACATTTTTTCATTTTGTGTAGGATGTTTGTGTGGTGCATGTGGTTCGCGCCGGCATCCTCCATTGTATGCAATTTTTGCTGGGGATGACCGTTCGCTGCGAACCACATGCGGAGGAGCTGCTCTGCCAGTTAGAAACACGCAACAGTGTTTGGGGTTTGAGCAGTTCCACCCATTTAGGCCACGTTTATTTCTGTGATTTTTACATAATAAAGCATTTTTGAAAAAAAATCATGTTTTTAGTGTCTCCATATTCTGAAAGCCATAGTTTTTTTTTTTTGGGCGACTGTCTTATGTAGGGGCCCTTTTTTTTCGGTATGAGATGACAGTTTGATTGGTACTATTTTAGGGTGCATATGACTTTTTGATCGCTTGGTATTACACTTTTTGTGATATAAGGTGACATAAAAATGCTTTTTTGACACAATGATATTTTTATACAGCAGCTTGTTACAGATGTGGCTATACCTAATATGTATAAGTTTTTAAATTTAAGTTTTACACAATAAAAGCATTTTTGAAACAAAAAGAAAATCATGTTTTAGTGTCTTTATATTCTGAGAGCCATAATTTTTGTATTTTTGGACGATTGTCTTAGGTAGGGTCTCATTTTTTGTGAGATGACCTTTTGGGGTGTGTATGACCTTTTGATCGCTTGGTATTGTACTTTTTGTGATGTAAGATGACAAAAAATTGCTTTTTCTACACCATTTTTTATTTTTTTTATGGTGTTTACCTGAGGGGTTAGGTCATGTAATATTTTATTAGACCTGGTTGTTTCGAACACAGCGATACCAAATATGTCTACTTTTTTTTTTCACTTTTAACACAATAAAATAATTTTTGAAACAAAAAAATCATGTTTTAGTGTATCCATATCCTGAGAGCCATAGTTTTTTTAGTTTTTGCCCGATTATTTGATGTTGGGGCTCATTTTTTGCAGGATTAGATGACGGCTTTATTGCTAAAATTTTGGGGGCATTACACTGTTTTTTATACGGCGTTTAGGTGAGGGGGTGGTCATGTGATATTTTTGTAGAGCCAGTCTGGTTTTCTTTCTTTATTTTTTTACAATTCTATTTGTATTTGTTGAGAGTGAATATTCGAATAGCAAATTTTTTTAGCGAATATCGGCACTTCGCAAATTTGCGAATATTGCGAATATTGCGAATATAGCGCTATATATTCGCTATTTCGAATATTGTTTTTTGTTTTTTTTTAAGTTGTTAATCTTTGTTGCTCTCTGGTTGTCTTCCCACTTCCCAAAAGCTGTTCTTACCTGGCTCCCTGCCCGCTCCAGTCAATGCCCGTTGCCGCTTCTGCCGACTTCCCGTGTGCATGGGAACGCCTTCATGCTAAAATGTACTGTTGGATGTGAGAATCACGATCTCACAAATTTGACTAAGTTGTAATCGCAATGCGATTAATATAACCTGAATTACTCGCATTGTGAATTCAACTTGGAGCTGGGTTCCTAATAGTTGTATTGCTAGAATATAACGAATATCACGAATTCACGAATATAGCGCTATATTCTCAATCTTTGTTATATTCTAGCAAGCCAACCATTAGGAACCCAGCTCTAAGTTGAATTCGCAATGCGAGTATATGTTCGCATTGCGAATTCAACTTAGAGCTGGGTTCCTAATGGTTGTTGCTAGAATATAACGAAGATTGATAATATAGTGCTATATTCGTGAATTCGTGATATTCGTCATTTTCGTTATATTCTAGCAATACAACCATTAGGAACCCAGCTCTAACATCAATTCGCAATGCGATTATATGTTCGCTTCGCGAATAAAACAGAGCTGAGTTACTAATGGTTGTTGCTAGAATATAACAAAGATTGAGAATATAGTGCTATAATCGTGATATTCGTTATCTTCGTCAATTCTAGCAATACAAGTTACAACCATTAGGAACTCAGCTCTAAGTTTAATTCGCAATGCGAATATAAATTCGCGTAACATTCGCAATATATAGAATAATGACAATTTCAACGAATATATGACGAATGTTTAATCGAATATTCACGAAATATCGCGAAATCGAATATGGCAAATCCCGCTCATCACTAAATTGTATGTGTTTTATTTTGGGAAATAAGAAAATTATGAAAAACACATTTTTTTACTTTTTATTTTTGTCCCACTCTGGGACTTCAACTTCTGAGGGCTGATCCCCTCTGCAATGCATTACAATACATCCTGTATTCTAATCCATTGACTGCCAGCTTTTATGCTGACAGCCTGCCTAGGGGCTGGATCTCACAGGCTTCCGTAGAAAGCATGCCCCAATGCCTATGTAAGGTATCAGGCTCCCTTCTCTGCCATCGGGTCCCTGTCACAGCAGCGCGGGGAGCCGATGGGGAAGAAGAGGGCACCCATACCCTCCGCGAACCCTCTGCATGCCACGGTCAAGTTTGACTGCGGCATACAAGGGGTTAACATGCCGGCATCTGTGTTTTCACCGATTTCGGTGTATACAGCAGGGGCCTGGTTGTTAGTGGCTGCCGGGTCCGTGACGCTGATCGGGCGGGCGCAGCTCCTGCTGTTCATGTACGGCGCTGGTCCTTAACTCACGTCCACCAGCGACGTACATGTACGGCCTGGGTCCTCTACTGGTTAAGATTAAGAGCGATTTTCCTGATGGGAAACTCTCTTTAAGAATTACTCTGGGCCAGGGATGGGCAAACTGTGGCTCTCCAGCTGTTGCAAAATTACAACTCCTAGCATCCCCAGTCTGGCTACAGCTATCAGCCTACAGCAGGGCATGGTGGGAGTTGTAGTTTTACAACAGCTGAAGAGCCGCAGTTTGCCCATCAATGCTCTGGGCAAAACTAAGAGTAAATGTGTTCTAGCTGCCATTGGTTTTGTTTGACGTAGGTTAAAGGGAACCTGTCAGCAAAAAATAGCATAGTAAGCTGTTAACAGTACCTCCTAGTGCCAGATAACAGTGTCCCAATGCACTTTTTCTTCTTTTTGCAGCACTTGGCCTCACAGAGAAATCGAAGTTTTATTCAGCTGCCGCCCCGTGCTTCAAGTCAGGCTTGAAGTCATGGGGGCAGCGGCCTAGGCGTATCTCCCCGCCTCCTGCCTCCTTGATTGACATCCCGAATCGCAGTGCCGGGACCGCGCTCTAAGCCCGCATGCGCAGTAAAGGGCGGCTGGAGCGCGGTCCCGGCTCTGGCGCGTACATTGAGCAGGCTTCATTTTTTGGTTACAGCGCATGCGTCCAACACCCTGTTCCAATCGCACCCGCGACCGGCATCTATGCGTATCGAGCGCGATTGGAACAGGGTGTCGGGCGCATGCGCTGTAGCCAAAAATGGCGCCGGAGCCAGGACCGCGCTCCAGCCGCCCTTTACTGCGCATGCGGGCTTAGAGCGCGGTCCCGGCACTGCGATTCGGGATGTCAATCAAGGAGGCAGGAGGCGGGGAGAGCACTATTGGAGACGCCTAGGCCGCTGCCCCCATGGCTTCAAGCCTGACTTGAAGCACGGGGCGGCAGCTGAATAAAACTTCGATTTCTCTGTCAGGCCAAGTGCTGCAAAAAGAAGAAAAGTGCATTGGGACACTGTTATCTGGCACTAGGAGGTACTGTTAACAGCTTACTATGCTATTTTTTGCTGACAGGTTCCCTTTAAAAAAAAAATGCCACTTTATCTGATATTAGTGATGTAAACCCCCCACCCAGGATTGGAAAATAGGTTCAGGCTAATTTCTATATAAGTATTCTATAGTGTTTGCAGTGCAGTGTGGGAGACTAGGCTTCTGTTTTTAGCACAGGTTGGGAATGCTTTAGATATTCAACAATGTGCAAGTCAAAATACCAAACTCAAAGAAAACATGAACATGGTACATATGAATAATAACAGAAAGTGCCTGTTTTGTATTCTGTTAGAGGTAAACTCTAGTGATGTTCATCACAATAGCTATTTTCTTCCTCGAGGTGCACCTCAGGCAAAATTACGCTGCTAAAGCGCAAAACAAAACAAAACAAAAAAACACAAACCAAACTTACGTAAATCTAAGAATAAACATAATTTGTCAACTTGGGAATGTGTGTAAATATTCATAAGAAAGTTGATTGCTTAAGAAAGTCCATTAAAGTATTTCTGAACGCCCTCAATGTAACTTATGGAGGAAGGGAGTAAAACTTGTGGATTTTTCTGCGCTGAATTATTTCACTTTTTGTTTATTTTTGCCTACTTTGCTTGATGTGTTCCTGGAGAACTTTTTTGACGTAAATTTGTGGTCTGTAAAACAAACGTTATGCTCATCAAGATCTCATATGTGTCACAAGTAAAATTATCTGTCTTTCATTGTCCAAGTCTTTCATACTGATGACCTATCCTCAGAATAGGACATCAATATCTGATCGGTGGAGGTCTGACTCCCAAAACCCCGCCGATCAGCTGATTGAGGAGACGTAGCCTCTTCCACATCACGCTCATTGGTCATGTCAGCTGAGATGGGCTGAGCTGCGATTTTAAGCACTTTCATTATCCAATGGATGTCACTGTGCTTGGAAAGTTGTGAGGAGGCCATGCCACAGCCTCTTGAAACAGCTGATTGGTGCGGTGCAGAAGTCCCCCCACAATCACATACTGATGACCTCTACTGAGGATAGGTCATCAGTATTAAAAATTTGGACAAACCCTTTATACTAAAGCATTTGCTAAGACATTACAAAAGCTACTTGCATGGTAACAGTTCTTGTGTAGAAACACACTGACCATAAGGCCACTAGGGCACTGACCAAGGAACCATGGCTGCTGGAGGCCACAGCAACTTAAGCACAGCACTCAAGGACTCATTACAGGAACGTTTCAATAATAGACAAATATGGTACATCATAGGATATGACCAAATTGTTTGATAGCTAAGGGTCCCAGCAGTAGAACTACCACCTATCAGAGTCGCCTAATCCTAAATGTGACCATTTTATCATCAATGAATGGCCTACCTATTATATATATATATATATATATATATATATATATATATAACATATTTTCAATAACAGGTACAGAAATTGGTCGACATGACCTTTCAAAGGCTTATCAATCACATCAGGAGGGGTAGGACCTCTCCAGTTATGTACAATTAGGATTTGAATCACAAAACCAGAATGAGAAACCAAGTAAAGTAGGGAAATAGAGGTTGGGGGGAATAGAAAAGGAAAGGGGGTAATGGAGAGGAAAGAATGGTGGGGGGGGGGGGGGGGTGAGAGGAAGAGAAGTGGGGTCCTGTCATGGTTGTCACATATAAGAACCGATGAAAGTAGGGTATTCCATAATGGAAGGTGATTATTCCTATGAAGAGTGGGAGGCAGCTATTCCTAGGCTTCTATATGTCTTCTACGGGTCCCATGAGGTAGCAAATTTATTCAGTGTGTAGAGTTCCCAATGGGCCAATTGCTCAAAACAGTATAACTGGTGTAACGGTATCCACAGTTGGCGATGTCCTTCTCCCGTAGTCAGAGTGGCTCTATAGAGTTGCTCCAGAGACTTTCAAGCTGAGATGCGATTTCCAGTAGCTGTGCAGCTCTTATAAGAGCTAGTAGTGATATAACGGTTCCCTACAACACGAGGCGAGGCTGGGAGTTGAGGGTAAGAAGAATAGTGATGAGCGGCAGGGGCAATATTCGAATTTGTGATATTTAGCGAATATTTGGGTGAATATTCGCTATATATTCGCAAATTCGAAAATTCGTTAGCTCCAGTCATTATTTTCTTGGTTGCAGAAATCGGCAATTTAAAAATTTGCATTATGAAAATTCACATTCAACACTACTTCTAAAATCAAAGATATTGCAGCCTTCTCATTGGCCCACAAGCTAGAAGCAGGGAGGGATCATGTGTACTGTTTAAAAAAAATCTCGAATATTCGAAATTACGAATATATATCACTATATTCTAAATATTCGTGAATTCTGAAAGTGCCAATATTCGCGATTAAAATTCGCAATTCGAATATTCGTGATCAACACTAAAGAAGAACAACATTTATTGGTGCCACACTTGGCCTCATATACAAGTCCCCATGCAAGGGGACCTCCCCTGTGGACCTGATGGAGAAATGCATGACAAACACACAGACCACTGGAAATAATCACACCATCCGGGACATTCCCACACACCAGCCGGTGTGAACCCAGGAATTTTATAGAGTGGGATATCCACAGAAAGGGATTGAATGTTAGAGCACAAGGGCCGTTGGGTTGGGCAAGGAGACTTTCAAGACCTGGGACTTACTGAAGTTTATTTTGAAATTGGACAGAAAGCCGAAATAGTCTAGTATGGATATTACTGCAGGTAACGCCTATGATGGGTTTGTGAGAAATAAGAGAACATCACCCGCTATTGCAGCGAATTGGTGGCGGGTATTTCCCAAGGTGAGCCCCTTTATCCTCTCACCCTGTAAGATAGCTGTTTCCAATGTTAAAACAAACAGTAGAGGGAATAACAGACATCCCTGCCTGATCCTATTACTAATGCTAAAGGGTGGGGAAAGCATACCATTAACCCAGACCTGAGCCGTGGGGGAATCATACATGGACATAACTGCTGTGATAAAGCGTAATGGAATCCCAAAGTGGAGGAGGGCCCTAGTCATAAAAAGCCAGTCCACCTGGTCAAACGCCTTCATCTGTACTGAGTAGAACCGGGGGCATAGATTATTTTTTCGCATATGGAAGTAAATGAACGAGGCGGGATGTATTCATCTTACCTTCCCTTCTCAGGATAAGCCCTACCTGTTTGGGGGATATTTGGGATGGGAGAAATGGTTTCAGTCTATTCGCAAGGAGTTTAGCAAATAGTTTTAAATCATTATTCAATAAGGAAATAGGCCTATAACTCGCAAATTGGGTGTTCTTTTAGTATTATGGTTATATGTGCTGATAGCATCTGCATTGGGAGAGGTCAGACGCCACTTTTACAGACTGACAAAAATACGCCTAAAACCCCCTTAAAAAAATAAATTTTACAGGAAAAATTGTAAGGAAACATTCTTTCCTGTATATTCAATTGTATATAAAGTGCAAGTGCTGCCAAAAATTGAGTTTTTTTTCAGAACTAAGGCCATGAATAAGATGGACGGCTGGAGGTATCCGTATTGCGCTGCTATAGGTGAAATTCTCTGACTGGCGCCAGAAGAACCACACTCAAAGCATTTTCCAAAAATGTTTTCATTAATCTAGGATGAAATTTGTACCCTGGTTTGCCCGTCAAGCATTTTTCTGGAAACCAAAGTCTTTGGGTTCCTAGGGGAGTATGGTTGCAAAGCTGAAACTTAAACTAATTGACGGAAGGGTACCACCAGGAGTGGAGCCTGTGGCTTCATTTGATTCCACATGGGGAACCTCACCCGGCCCAGACACTGAAAGGATTGACAGATTGATACCTCTTTCTTAATTCTGAGGGTGGTGGTGCATGGCCGTTGTGAGTGGGTGGAGCAGTTTGTCTGGTTCATTCCAATAACCAACGAGATTCCTCAGTTTTTAAAGAGTTACGTCACCCCCGGCTGCCAGAGCAAGCACATTGCTGAGATATTATCAAAAACACTGGCCACGATAACATTTTATTGAATTTTATTAGGTGGGCCGAACCCCTGGGTCCACAATCAGTGTCTGTGAGTAACACCACTGCCTCCTCTTCCACCCTGTGTTACATGCTGGCCAATCCTCTGTCCTAGACGCAGGCCTGGATGACTCCCACCCTGCAGCTGGGCCTTCGCAAACACCATCAGCTACCACACCCACTTCTGTGTCCAAGCACAGCGTACAGATATCCTTACCCCAGGTCTTTGAACTCAAGCGCAACAAACATCCCAAACTTATACACTAGAGTGGAGGTAAACTAATGGCATGGCCTGTTTAGGAACTCATAAATAACCAAATAACCATAACATATTTTACAGTGTAGTCATAAACTCAAACTCAAACCATAACAATAAAAACTCAAACAATGGAACATAACAGGCCCAGTCCTCAGCCAATCACAGCCCTTACCGGGCAGAATGACAACTCTACCCAATTAACACAGCAAAACGTCGGAAAATTGTCCCTCAAAAACCTGTCCTAATAATAGAATCTTAAATTCTATTCTTGGAATTCCACATTACACGTGTTGGCTTTGTGAGCAGCAGAAGGCAGTAGTGGAATACCAGCTGCAACATGGTCTTGTATCTCTGACCTCTGTGAGGTTTTACGCAACTTTGAGGGATAAACACAAATGTTAAGTGGCGATTCCACTTTTATCAGTCTAACCATCCCACTTGTGTGTCTACTGAAACTCTGGCTGCTAACAATAAAGGCAGACACTTTACATGTGGAAGAGGTGGAACGAGGGGGAAGACATTACACAGGGTGATAGCCAGACCACCCTCAGTTCGTCTTCTCAGTGTGAATTGAATGATGAGAAGGAGGAGGAGCAAGAGACGGTTGCCTTCGCTACAGAGGATAGTAACCATAGCAGGTTTATTACTAGTGTTGAGTGTGAATATTCGAATAGCGAATTTTTTTAGCCAATATTGGCACTTCGTAAATTCGCAAATATTGCGACTATAGCGCTATATATTCGCTATTTCGAATATTCGTGTTTTTTTTTCAAAGTTGTTGACCCTTGTTGCTCTCTGGTTGTCTTCCCACTTCCCAAAAGCTGTTCTTACCTGTCCGGCGGATTTTTGGCTCCCTGCCGGCTCCAGTCAATGCCCGTTGCCGCGTCTGCCAATTTCCCGTGTGCATGGGAACGCCTCCAAGCTAAAATGTACTGTTGGATGTGAGAATCACAATCTCACAAATTTAACTAAGTTGTAATCGCAATGCGATTAATATAACCTGAATTTCTCGCATTGCGAATTCAACTTAGAGTTCCTAATGGTTGTTGCTAGAATATAACGAAGATTGAGAATATAGTGCTATATTTATGATATTCGTTATATTCTAGCGATACAAGTTGTACAACCATTAGGAACCCAGCTCTAAGTTTAATTCGCAATGCGAGTCTATGTTCGCATTGCGAATTTATATTAGAGCTGAGTTCCTAATGGTTGTTGCTAGAATATAACGAAGATTGAGAATATAGTGCTATATTCGTTATCTTCGTCAATTCGAGCAATACAACCATTAGGAACTCAGCTCTAAGTTTAATTCGCAATGTGAATATAAATTTGCGTAACATTCGCAATATATAGAATAATGACGAATATTCGATTTTGAGGAATATATGACGAATATTCAATCGAATATTCGCAAAATATCGCGAAATCGAATATGGCACCTCCCGCTCATAACTATTTATTACATCTGTTCAGCATAGATTGAGGAGATTGAGAGTCATCCTCCTGATGAGGACAGCAAAGTCTATTCTGTTGGGACTCCGACACACATGGCTGACTTTATGTTATGCTGCCTTTCCTGTGACCCTCGCATGCTATGCATTTTGCACAACAGTGATTACTGGTTGTTCAGTTCACCCTTCTCGACCCCCGCGACAAAGAGAACTTCTCATCTCTCATTCCTGTGGTGCAAAGGAAGAGCAAAATGGTGCAAAACCAGAAGGTCCTTGTGGAAAAATTGCTCCATAAATTTCCATCTGACAATGCTGGCGGCAGAGTACGTAGTTCCTTGGGCAACCCAGGAGGGGAGATGAGGGAGAACACAGCAGTTCCAACAGAGGCAGGGCAACACTCTCCAAGGCCTGGGACAGTTTCATGACACCCCACCAGCACCCTCACCTTGATGCGTGGCCTAGTGTCACAAGGATGGGAAAAAATTGGAAGATGGTGATGGAGTATATAGCAGACAGTGTCAGTGTCCTCAGTGATCCCTCTGTGCCTTACAACTACTGAGTGTCCAAGCTGAACACGTGGCACAAACTGGCACTCTACAGCTATAGATAAATGATAAAGAACATGGAAGATATACTATATTGGACTGTAGTATTCAGGGTAAATGATCGTGTGGGCACTTTGCAATAAATAAGTGGGTTTTGGGTTGCAGTTTCGGCACTCAGTCTTTAAAAGGCTCGTCATCACTATCACTGTTTTAGAGGGTTAGCGCACCTGGAGGCCCCCAGCTACATTCTTTTACTCAGTTTCATTGCGCCCAGGGCCACAGCCTCTGCGTGCACCATCAGTATCATGCGGCACGTCCCCGTTCCTTAGTGCTCGCCTTCTTCATATTAATGGTTTTGTCTCTAGATGTGGCGCAGATTGTTTTACTGTCCGCTAAAGACACAGTTTTCGAATGCAGGACTGTATATGTCACAGAAACCCACAGAATATGGACAGTATATTTGGCCCAGATTAATAGAATTTGTAATACAGACAATGTTTGCAGATGTTCTACAATATTGGTTACAGAACACCACAGATTATGGACACTAGATGTGGGCCAGATTATTGGAATTTGTAATACAGACACTGTGTGCAGATGTTCTACAGTATTGGTTACAGAACACCACAGACTATGGATACTAGATGTGACCCAGATTACTAAAGACACAGTCTGTGGATGATGTACAGTATATGTCACTAATAGGTATAAAATAAAAAATATATTGCTGCTGTCAAACACATACAGTAGTCCTTAAAAGGACTTTGGGATCTTTGAGAAGCTTTTGGTAGTAAAAACAGCAAATGTCTCTCCCTGCACTATTTGTCCCTTCCAAAGCACTATCCCTGAGACTGCAGGAGGTAAATAGATTGCTGCTCTAAGGGTCCTTTCACACTGGCGTTTTTGTTTTCCGGCATAGAGTTCCATCCTCGGCGCTCTATGCCGGAAAAATCCTGATCAGGATCATCCCCATGCATTCTGAATGGAAAGAAATCCGTTCAGGATGCATCAGGATGTCTTCATTTCAGGACCGGAACGTTTTTTGGACGCAGCAAATACCGCAGCATGAAAGGCATTAATCCGGATCCGGCCTTAAGCTAAACGTCGTTTTGGCGCATTGCTGGACCCGACGTTTAGCTTTTTCTCAATGGTTACCATGGCAGACAGGACGCTAAAGTCCTGGTTGCCATGGTAAAATGTAGTGGGGATCGGGGGAGCAGTATACTTACCATCCGTGCGGCTCCCGGGGCGCTCCAGAGTGACGTCAGGGCGCCCTACATGCATGGATCACGTGATCGCATGGATCACGTGATCCATGCGCATGGGGCATTCTGATGTCATTCTGGAGTGCCCTGGGAGCCGCACGGACTGTAAGTATACCGCTCCCCCGCTCCCCACTACTACTATGGCAACCAGGACTTTAATAGCGTCCTGGCTGCCATAGTAACCTGAAAGCATTTCGAAGACTGATCAGGATCCTGATCAGTCTTCTAATGCTTCAGACGACTTGCGTTCTGACGGATCCGGCAGGACGGAAGTGCCTGCCGGATCCTCAGAACGCAAGTGTGAAAGGACCCTAAAACACACACACACAGTAGTCCTTAAAAGGACTTTTGGGACTTGGAAAAGCTTTCTCTGAATAAAAACTGTGAAAATTGCTGCCTACACTGTCTTTCCCTTTCTAAGCTCTGCTCTCTCTTTCTACGTCTGAGCCGAACATGCGTCATCGGTTGCTATATATCACCCGATGACGTGTTCCGGCCAGC
Organism: Bufotes viridis; assembly: GCA_033119425.1. Classification (NCBI taxonomy): domain Eukaryota; kingdom Metazoa; phylum Chordata; class Amphibia; order Anura; family Bufonidae; genus Bufotes; species Bufotes viridis. The sequence continues at coordinate 424,672,158 of CM065592.1, forward strand.
CACTCACTGTAATGCCAGCAGTCAACATGGCTACTGGCATTACATTGAAGGCAGTACTTACCTGCACCTTTATTTGGTGCTTAAAACCCGCGAAACGTGCGGGGCGGAGACTCAAGCATTGCGCTCAAGCACATGCGATATTCGGTCGAGTACCACCATGTGCCGAGCAAAGCGATGCTCGAGCCGAACAGATATTCGGACGAGCATGATCGCTCATCATTACATGCCATGTATGTGTGATTAGATGCTTCTCCTCGTCTTTATCCTTTTTTAGGCCAGTTTCACATGGTTGCAACAAGGTGTCTATCACAACCACAAAACCTGGTGGGTGTTGAAGTCATACTTTGGATGCTAAAATTTAATAGAGAAGAAACTCTGCAATTAGTCTTAGTTATAAATATTCTGCCATCTTGTATACACAGCTCCTATGCAGAACTATGTGCCTCCATGAAGTACAAACAAACCCAACAGATTACCCAGGGATATCTTTGTATGTCTCTGGACTCAATAATGAGCCTCAAAGTTAGAGCAGAAGATATTCAAAGTTGTACTTGAAGTCAATCTCTTGCTTGCAGGGTCCATTTCGTATGGATGAAGGGTAGTGTCTCAGAATCATCTCCACTAGTGGGCCCAAAAAGCCCCTGTCCAATACCGCCTGCCATCACCTGTGACTGACATAATCTACGGCAGCACAGGTTTTTTTGTACTCTGTAAGTCTGGAGATACATAGGTCAGCATAGGAGCTGGAAACACAAAACATCAGATTTCTAAAAAAAAATACTGGCCAAAAAGTTGCTTTGTTTTTGTTTTACATTTTAAGCATTTTTATTTTATTTATTTTTTAGCAATAAATAAAAATAGTGGTACCATGCCCAACTTTCCAGTCATATTAACCAAGAAATAAAAAATAACAGTCTGGAGAAGGTGAAACCAGTCGCATTTACTGCATGTGTTAAACCAAAAATACTACATTAATAATAACGCTTCCCCATGTAGCCCGCAGCCATGACGTTTGATTACATAGTTTAACAGCATTTTTATTTGTTCCAATCTCCAGTCAGGAGAAGCAGAACATTTACCATAAATTAAGAGATAAAACATAACTATGACATAAATATCTTTAGTGGCCAATGTTGACCTCTCATATGTGATAAGTTCAGGCGCAATATTCTGCTTTCTTACTTTACTGGTTGTCTCTTATCCTCTCTCTAATCTCCTACTCTCATGCAATCCCGTTAAATAGACTCTGGGAACTGATTTTTTTTTTATTATTTACACTGGAAATGTTCTACTTTTATGTGGGGAATGCAATAAAAAATGAGGAACACACAATGAAAAAATAAATCATTGAGATATTGGCATCATGGCTTCAGTTTCTACAGCATCAGTGATGGAATGGGTTCTTCAGCAATATTAACCTGCAGGCTTTCCTTTGCACCGTCTTCAAGGCCATGAACAAGGTCCAGGACACACGTTGATAAATATTTTAACAATTCAAAAATTTAGAGTGCTGTGGTTTTCCTTTTGATGAATGAGTGCAAACCTAGTCTACAGGGTTTATTACATGGGCAGATTTTCTGCCTGATGATCGCTAACGAGCATTCGTATGAACGCTTGTTTATTGGGCAATCCAGATCTTTCAGCATGCTGAAAGAGCAGGATTTGCCAGTCGCAGGTCGTGCTGTCTAATTACGATCTGGCGGCGGCAAACCACTGTACAGCATGTGAACAAGCAATGGCATATAGATCAGTCCTCCCCATATCGGTGCATGTAATAGCAGTGGTCTCCTCCGCTAGCGAGCAGGCGATTGCTGGGAAGGAAAGCTTCCCTCCCGACAATCGTCTGCCTGATCGGGGTGTCTAATACACCCTTAAGTTCCAGCATCTTTGATGTTGACCCACAACCCTTCTTTACCAACTGTTATCTTTTAGTTATAAGAAGTCCATCATCCCCTCAACATGTATAGTTTTCAGAGCAGGGCAAGCTGACTACTCTTTCATTGGTGTGTAAAAGAGTCCACTGGCCTATCTATATTAGAGTATATTTTTACTCAAAAATTCTCCACTTCTTCATCACTAGACTTAGGCAACTGCCAGCTCTGCCTACTTTCTGTCCCAATATTAGCACCATTCACTGTTCTATTGAGGAGTCATTGATTTTTAACAGCAAGAATTGTGTAGTACAAAGCTTTATTTTCTTTAGAAAATTTTTAGACACAAAAATATGGATGACAATAACATTTACAAGGACAGGTGCACTCTGCGGTCTAACTAAACCCTCATACTGGTGTTAAAATTGAGAGTTAAGCCGACTTATCCTACTGTAGAGGACATATCTGAGCCAGAGCACCGCGCCAAGGTATCTCAAGTAGCTTGGGACCTAACGCTAACCTACCTGTGCTGTATGGCCAATACTAGGAGCCAGTGGGGGAATTACAGAAGCGTAGGGTCCGACTCATAGCAAACTCCCAGTTACCTCCAGGATGCAACCATGCTTTCAATGGAAGGAGGGAGAGAGCTCTGAGCCTCACCCAAGACTGACTGATATAGCCCAGGCCTCACAGGTGCACCAGAATGTTGCCTGTGGATAGAAATAAAGGCACATTTAGACTAGGAGTTTTTACACCTCCAAGCAATTCTATATACAAACTATAAAATGGCGTGGTATTAGAAGCAGGATGTGGTCCAACCCATATACAGTGGTCTTCCGGCCTGTGTCCCGCTCTGTACAGCTCACAAGCGGCGCGATGACGTCATCGCGCTGCCTGCACGAACATCTGATAGGCTGCCGGCCAAGTGCTGGCAGCCTATCAGAGCAGCAGGGAAGGGAGACACCTCTCCCTCCCTGCCCAACAGCACAGCCATCTGTATCGCTGTCCTGAGGACGGCGATACAGATGACTATGGAGATGAACGCTTCACAATGGAAGCGTTCATCTCCCTGTGCCCCGCCACCGCCTCACACATTCTCTGGGGTTGGGGGGGGGGCTGCAATTGCCCCATTGCCCCCCTCCCCGGATCCGCCAATGCCTCCTCTATTCCAGACTACTCCAGTAGCTACAGCTTGATGATTCCTTGCAGAGAAGACCAGATCCTTGTATGGGGTTAAAGGGTAAAAGCCATGGAATCCTAGTCCCGATCCTAGTTTATCCAGTAGAGATCCTAGTTTATCCAGTAGAATCAAAGATTGTAGTTTAGAGGGCCCACCACACCAATTGACAAACAGAAGAACTGTTACTGTGGAAGCTTCTAGGAGTACCACACTCTCAGTAGACTACAGAGGCTGACTGAACAGAACTACTAAGGGTACAATTTGTCTGATGTCAGTTGCAACACTCATTATCAAGTCCTAAACTGTCTGTGGAAGCTCCATGAACTGTTCTTCATGAACTTTTTGAACTTGTTTCAATGGTTGGGAGGAGCACAGTCCTAAGATGACCATGCTCAATGCTAGGACTCAGCTTTATTGGTGTAAAGCCCAGTAGAGTGTATGTTACTGGGTTCATGACTTTCTTATATGTCTTTACATTGTTCTTATGGTAGGAGATGGTTTTACATTTTGTTGTAGAATTTATCTTTGTGTGAAGAACTATTGTACCTTTAAATTACCCGATAATCTATATACAGTGTCTACTTTTCAGGGTTGTAGCTAGAGATGAGCGAAGTTATAAAAAATTAGATTCGGCTGCTTTGATTGATTTGTGATGAATTACTTTGTCATGAAGCGCATTTCATTGAATGCAGCGGATGAATGACGCGGAACGGTGATCGCATCCCCCCCTTCCCCCATCATTGAAACACTTAGATGACGCTTTCATCGCTGATCGCGGCCTCTGAGGCTACAGTTTGAGCCTTTCGGGGGTTAATCAGGGTAGAAAACAAACTAATTAAATACTCCCTTTATCCATTTGCTTGCAAAAAGGCTGTCACCTCCATCTTGATTGAAGACACCATGTGAATTTCACGTGATGACTTCATCACGCTGGCCGGGCATGGTGACATCAAAACATTGCTGCTCTCTTCTAGAAACAACGCTATACATGTCCACGAGTTGCATCTAGTACAGATCAACTCCATTGTAGAAGATGAAGTTGAGTTGCAATATCACACACAACCTGTAGACAGGTCTAGTGCTATTTTTTGGAAGAAATCAGCCTTTTTTTTTTATAATACTTCAATCCCTTTTATTATTGGCAACCGTTGAGAGAAAGTGTAGGAGTTGGTGGTCACTAGTAACAAGGGACAATCTCATAAGTCATCAAGCAGAATCAAAATCATAGATTTAGCTGCAAATAGGGAAAACAGATTCATAGTCAAGGTGATCATGGGGATTAGCATAAGCAGGGCATAGCTATGTGGTAAGTAGTGCAAAGGTAGCAGTCGCTACCTGGCACAGGAGCCTGAGGGGGCCTAAAGACCCTTGTGCCGCATAAGAATACACCAGTTTCATAGAAAGCGTATGCTGTCAAGTTACACTTCTGACTGGAGGGAAAGTGTTAGGTCAAGAATTTGGCATGGAGGATGTAGTTTCAATTTTTCCCTCAGGCAGCATAAAGGCTATGTTCCTCCCTGGCCACAAAGCACTGAGGAAAGGGGGGCCCAAACTGAACTCTTGCACCGGGGCCCATGAGCCTTTAGCTACACCCCTGAACAGAAGTATACTGTATGTGGTAGAAACTTTCTGTGGGCTCTAAACATAGAGGTAGAAATCCATTTAAGGTACAGAAGGGGCAAGCAGGTACCATAGTCAGCCAAAAAGGGGGGTGGCCAACACAGGTAATAGTACGCATCGGCAAAACAAGTTATAGGGCTTGGTACATGGTACACCCCTCTAGAGCTGTCAGCCAGAACAGGGCAGCAGTACTTATTGACCAAGAGACGTCTCAGAAAGCCCAGCTGCATAATGGCGCCAAACAGAACTGTATGGTAAATGGTACTTCTTAAGTACTGTATTTTCTGGCGTATAAGACTACTTTTTAACACATGAAAATCTTCTCAAAAGTCGGGGGTGGTCTTATACGCCGGTATACTGCATGCTGAAACTTAAGAGGACCTTTCACAGGTCCAATGATTGTTAGATAATGAGATGTATGTGTAGAGCGGCTCCCAGGGATCTCCCTGCACTTACTATTATCCATGGGCGCCGCTCTACACATACGGTATATATCATTATCTAACAATCGTTGGACCTGTGAAAGGTCCTCTTTACTTCCAAGCCGGACTGGAGAAGCTGTCCCTCTCCAGCTTCAGGGACAGGCACCCTCTAGCTGAGCCACCGTGCGCTGCATCTCGTCCAGTCGCTCCTGAAGCAGCCCCCTCTCCCTGCTCTCAGTGGTTTTCTCATGCTCAGATCGTCTGTTTAATTTTTATTTGGTGTGTGTTGGAAGAGGGGTAGTCTTATACGGCGAGTATAGCCCAAACCCCAACAGAAAAAGTAGGGTGTCGTCTTATATGCCCAGTCGTCTTATATGCCGGAAAATACGGTAATATGCATGCTTTATTTAATATAGCATATTAAAGTGTTTCCCAAAAAAAGGTTATTTTTAACTCAGGATTTTTTCAGTGAAGCAGAAATGTATAAAGAAAACCTGCACAGTATAATAAGTCATATTTAAACAAATGTATCACATACTCAGGGGTACTATAGATCAAAACCAGTCTTTATAGACTGAGATATGCTAATACCGCCCTTTATTCTCAGTCCAAATTCAGGAACAAATTCGCTAAAGAGATTAAAGATCTTTGTGTGCAAGATTCATTGCCTCCCACAGAAATTTAGGCATCCCAGCCTATGCCAAGCAATGCTCAATGCCAAGATCAATGTAAAGTTTGTGATTCAGAACCTGGAGATTTCGGAGATACTTTTCTGCCTTCACTGACAATTGGTGTCCAATCTCTGAGGATAACTGGATTATATGAAAACCAATGAAAACAGAAAACAAAAAAAAAGCGCCCATGTCCATACCCAACATAGCTAAAGGTGACCATACACATTAGATAACTGTTCACCAATAATTATCAACCCATCAAGCTTGGTCAATCATGAACGTTTACTTCAATGAGAAGAGAGGAATAAGCTACTGCATGACTGCCACCTAAGCAGGGGCAGATTTGGCATTTCTGTAGCCCCAAGTGAAGCATGCTCTTGTCGTACCGCTAAGCGATGCCCTTGTTGCGCTATTAAGCTTTACGCCCATCAGCCCACAGCTTCTCCCCATCTGTCCGCTAAGCCCCAGTCTTAGCAGTGCATCCTAGGTACTTCTACTACTGCCTACAGCTGGGAAGGGCCCCTCTCCTTGTCCTTGAAGAACCTATGTCCTTCAAGACATTCTAAATGTGATAAATTTCCAAAACTTAGGTCTATAAGTTCAGCCCTTTGTATACACTACATCTTGACCAGGAATGTTATTGAACTGATCTCCTCGGAAATGTTATAGAGTCATAGACCATTGTTCAGTTGATGGAAAGACAACTGTAAAATGACCTCATCTGAAAATTAATTGGCAATTGTTAAGCTCCTGACAGTCAGGACTTTTTTATGGAGCACTTAGGGTCGGCTCGGCGGTTAATGACTGGAGATATTATTGAGAAGGTATATAAATGTATAAGTGAAAGTAGTTATCTACCCTGCAACCTATCAGCCAATAGATGTTGGAGAACCTTCTGGCCAATGTGTCGGTAACATTATGTTGTGATGTACTGTGTACACTTAGTTTGATGGCTCTTTGTTGGCTCATAAAAATCTATGATGTCTTTTTGCATTACATCCAGTGAGTATGACGCATAATTATATACTGCTCATTACGACCAACACTGGGTCCATATCTCTTCAAATTTATATTATTGGGGAGGTATATGATGGATCAAAAAATATAATATTAAAATGAAAAGGCTTAATCCAAGTTATTACAATTTCCAAACATTACTGTAACAGAGTACCAGGTTTTTCTGTAGAAATATGTAACTAAGGGAGGGAATCTCTACTGGGAGAGCAATAATCCAAATGATGTGTTTTCTTATGGGGCAGAAAGGCGTTTGGGCCCCCCCCAGCAGGGCCAAAGGTATGACTGCTATGCCACTTTCTGAGAAAAGCATCAGACTCATCATTACTGCTTATATCTGCAGAAAGTAACAAGATTTGTCAGGTCAGGTAAATATCAAAACCCAACCTATCCTTGTCTGCCATTGAGGAAATCTGGTACCGCACAGATTGTCAAGGATTCTTGCTGAAATCAGTGGTGTTGACCAGTAGAAATCTGAAGGTCCCTTTTACAGAGGTTGACTGAGCAAGCAATTATCAGGAAAGAACAGGAGATCCCTGCTTACATAGAACCATCTGCTGCCAGATGGTATTTTGGGTGGTGCATCAACATGGTTTTCACCCAATGAATGATCATTTGATTGTTTATCAAGTAATGGGTAGCACCTTTATACAGTGGAATTATTAATTGGGAACGAGCGCTCGTATGAACTTCCGTTCCCAATAAACAGCCCAATAATCGGTCTGTGTAAAGGGTCCTTAAGAGAGGCATATCTTATGCATATATCACATGCCTCTTAAAGAGCATCTGTCCGCAGATTTGTACCTATGAAACTGTCTGACCTGCACTCTTCGTAGCTGAAGACATCGGTGTTGATTCGATGTTCATATGTGCCCGCATTGCTGAGAAAAATGAAGTTTTAATATATGGAAATGAGGCTCTACGAACAACAGGGGCTTTGCCGTTACTCCTTGAGTCTCAGTTGTCTCTCTGCAGATGCTACACCTTTTCCACTTTCCAACCTCAGCTGACAGAACTCAGGAACGGCAGTCTGCAAATAGACCGATTTTTATCCACATGTATCACAAAAAAACTGCTGAATATTTTTAATACCAATTTGAAAAAAATAATTTTTAGCTCAAAATGAGTAAAATGCATTCATAAAAAAAATAACCCTGAAGGTGTCCATAGCGTTTAAGTGGATGCTTCAGTTTTAACCACAAAACTGTTAGGCCAATTATAATGGCCGCCCATCTTGGGGAGTAAAATATTTTTTTTACAGCATACTCAAGCATCCAGTTAACAGTTCATTTGAAAACCATGAAGGACACAGTGTTCAGCCACATCACACCCAAGTCAATGCCATCTCATATGTCCTTACCCTTAAAGTATAGTCTGAATCAGTTCGGACACTTCTAAAGTCCTGCTTCTGAAAGACCTACTTGTAGAAGTTACAGACAGTGGTTTACGTATGAGCCTGGCCTGGGGAATAACAAGGCAAGAAGGCTCCATCCATTATACAGATACATAAGATGACTCCAGTCTTCATCTTGGGTTAAGCTGGAAAAATCTGTGCTTGAGCTAAGAAATAAAGTAGAAAGTATATGGTGATGTCCATGAATCCTGTGTGGGATTGGTAAAGGTTCAACTTCCTCTGGGGAAATTAGACTTTAAAGGGGTTGTCCCATGAAAAATATTCTATAGTCTTCAAACTAAGACCTGGATCTGAATACTTTTCTAATTGGATGTTATTAAAAAATCTGTATAGCCAGTGAGTTATTCAATAAAATGCATCTGTATAGCGCCACCTGCTGTTTGTTCTTTTTCTTATTTCTTTGTCCGGCTCAATGAGATGGTCGCACATGCTCAGTTTCATCCTTCAACTTCCTCCTGAGCTGTGATAGGGAGAGCATGGACACGCCCCCTGAGCTGCAGCAGAAAAGACACTCCCCTTGAGCTGTCAGGTTGACATAAATCTAGCAGAGCAATGAATGGGGATGAGGTACAGGGCTGGTTCTAGCTTTGTTAGAAAGAGACTGTCATGTAATATATGAAGTCTGATTTTCATTTTTTACATTAATCATGGGATAACCCCTTTAAATGTGCCCAACAGTGCAATCATAATCCAGACAATACCTTTAAGACTATATTGTAGACATGGCCAGGCCTAGTAATAAAATCACAATGATCCACTGGTTTTAAGACCATTGACTAAACATGTACTAAGTAATTTGTCGAAAAGCTTAACGGGACAGTGTGAATGAGAGAATACAAGCCTCCTTCTAAGGTGATTCATGGGGTACTTACTGTTAGAAGACGCCTGTGTCGAAAGGAAAAGTTTGTCAATCACAAGAAATTAACACGTTAAACATGTCAACGCTGTTAGTACACTTTGGCAGTAGGAGGGATTGCCCCATTAAACAGTTATGATGGACAGCTCAGCATTACTTGGAAAACTAGAGAAGGATTCGCTCTCAATAAGAAGACCTGATTTATAACAATATATTTCATGAATCAAACACTTTTAATGTCATAGCACAGGAGCCATTCAGCTATGTTAAATAGAGTCATAATTTCAGAAGCAAATAAATGTCAGGAGGCTTGAGAAAGCACAAGTCTTTGTAGTCGCATGACCTGTTATAACTCTTACATGAAGGACCTCAGCTTTTATATTTCCCAAACATTCTTTACATAAGGTGCCATTTTGAAGAATTTGAAGAATGATAACCAAAATCTTAGGAATGGATCCAATTATCTATTCGAGCTTCGCAATATGACTTCCCAGAGCTCTGTATTTGGTCGGTGACTGATTAGATTGGTTTCTGAAAATTTCGACGTCTATATCTAATGTATTCAAGTGCTATATGAATCAGCCTATAGCTTTGTCCGAGCTAGAGCTTTATCTTTTCTCTCTGGTGTCCCCATGGTCAGAGCAGGACTGGCCCACCAGAGCAGCAGGGGATACCCCAGCAGGTCCAGGCTGTGCAACAATAATGGGCTCCAGCAGAATGATCCCATTTGGAGGAGAATTTCAAGCCAATCACTTGGTAATAGGGTCGATTTCTTATGGCATACTGTACATCACATATAACATTTTGGATTTATCGATTTTGTCCCTACGGGGTTCTCTATGCGGAAAGATTGACCTGTGCCTTTCATTCTCTGGGTCAGTATGATTACAACAATACAACATATATGTAGGTTTTTGTTTGTGTTTTAATAAAAATAAAAAAAACTTTGAAAATGTTCTTTTTTACATTTCTGTTCCCCCATAACTGAGGTGTGGAGGCTCATTTTTATGGGATACCATTTTGGAGTGTGTGTGACTTTTTGATCACATTTTGTTCAATTTTTTGTAGTAAGAGAAGCAATGAAAAATTGAATCAGCTATTTTGATACTTTTTTCCGTTACGCCATTCACTGTATGGGATAAATATTTTTATATTTTAATAGTACAGGCATTTTTGGACGCGGCGATGCCCGTGATGTTTATATTTTTTTATTGTTTATGTATTTATTTTGTTTATTCTTGGGAAAGAGGGGGTGATTAAAATTTTAGTTTTCTTCATTTTTTTTTTTTACCTTTTTATAGCCCTTGTAGGAGGCTAAAAAATATAGTACTCATATTAATGACAACTTATACTGTATTCCCTTTTAATGACAGTATAAGTTGATTTTGCAGATATACTATGTTGGCCTGCCACCTGCTAGCCAACATGAAAACTGTAGTTGTAATACACTGGGTGTCTTCAGAGAGACTCTGTGTATTAGAATGAATGACCAGCATCCCCAATTGCTGCACAGGAATGCTGGTATTAACCTGGAAGCTTACGAGTTTTTCGCTATTTAGATGTCGGGGTCGCAGTTGACTGCTTAAATGACTGCGATCAGCACTATTGCTGATCGCGAACATCACCCGTGGGACTCTGCTGTTTGGACCAGTAGAGTTCTCCTGGCTATAGCACCTGCTGCATGTGCGAGTAGGTGCCATGTTTAACCACCTCAGCCCCCCTAGCTTAAACACCCTTAATGACCAGGCCACTTTTTACAATTCCGCACTACACTACTTTCACCGTTTATTGCTCCGTCATGCAACTTACCACCCAAATGAATTTTACCTCCTTTTCTTCTCACTAATAGAGCTTTCATTTGGTGGTATTTCATTGCTGCTGAAATTTTTACTTTTTTTGCTAATAATCAAAAATGACCTAAATTTTTGCAAAAAAAATTACATTTTTCACTTTCTATTGTAATTGTTTTTTTTAAAAAACTACATTTCTATATACATTTTTTGCAAAATGTATTGGTCTACAGTCTTTGATAAAAAAAAATCCAATAAGTGTATATTTATTGGTATGGGTAAAAGTTATAGCGTTTACAAACTATGGTGCAAAAAGTGAATTTCAGCATTTTGAAGCAGCTCTGACTTTCTGAGCACCTGTCATGTTTCTTCAGGTGCTAGAATGTCAGGATAGTATAAATACCCCCCAAATGACACCATTTTAGAAAGAAGACACCCCAAAGTATTCGCAGAGGGGCATGGTGAGTTCATGTATCATTTCATTTCTTTTCACAAGTTAGTGGAAAATGACACTTTCTGAGGAAAAAAAATAACAATTAAGTTTCCATTTCTGCTAACTTCTGGAAAAAAAATAAAAATAAATCTCACTATGCCCCTCAGTGAATACCTTGGGGTATCTTCTTTCCGAAATGGGGTCATTTGTGGGGTGTGTTTACTGTTCTGGCATTTTGGGCGGGGCTAAATTGTGAGCAACCATGTAAAGCCTAAAGGTACTCGTTGGAATTTGGGCCCCTTTGCGCACCCAGGCTGAAAAAAAGTGTCACACATGTGGTATTGCCGTACTCAGGAGAAGTATGGCAATGTGTTTTAGGGTGTATTTTTACATATACCCATGTTGGGTGAGAGACATATCTCTGTAAACTAACAACTTTGTATAAAAAAATGTAAAAGTTGTCATTTACAGAGATATTTCTCACACCCAGCAGGGGTATATGTAAAAATACACCCCAAAACACATTGCCATACTTCTCATGAGCACGGCGATACCACATGTGTGACACTTTTTTGCAGCCTGGGTGCGCAAAGGGGCCCTAATTCCAATGAGTACCTTTAGGATTTCACAGGGCATTTTTACGCATTTAGATTCCAGACTTCTTCTCACGTTTTAGAGACCCCTAAAATGCCAGGGCAGTATAAATACCCCACAAGTGACCCCATTTTAGAAAAAAGACACCCCAAGGTATTCCGTGAGGGGTATGGTGAGTTCATGTAAATTTTTATTTTTTGTCACAAGTTAGTGGAATATGAGACTTTGTAAAAAAAAAAAATATATATCAATTTCCGCTAACTTGTGCCAAAAAAAAATAATTCGGTGAACTCGACATGCCTCTCACGAAATACCTTGGGGTGTCTTCTTTCCAAAATGGGGTCACTTGTGGGGTATTTATACTGCCCTGGCATTTTAGGGGCCCTAAAGCGTGAGAATGCAAATGCGTAAAAATGCCCTGTGAAATCCTAAAGGTACTTATTGGAATTAGGGCCCCTTTGTGCATCTTGGCTGCGAAAAAGTGTCACACATGTGGTATTGCCGTACTCAGGAGAAGTAGGGCAATGTGTTTTGGGGTGTATTTTTATATATACCCATACTGTGTGTGAGAAATATCTCTGTAAATGACAACTTTTAAAAAAAATTATACAAAGTTGTCAATTTACAGAGATATTTCTCTCACCCAGCATGGGTATATGTAAAAATACACCCCAAAACACATTGCCCTACTTCTCCTGAGTACCGCAATACCACATGTGTGACACTTTTGCAGCCAAGATCGCAAAGGCCCAAATTCCAATGAGTACCTTTTAGGAGGGCATTTTTACGCATTTTTCTTCTCACGCTTTAGGGCCCCTAAAATGCCAGGGCAGTATAAATACCCCACATGTGACCCCATTTTGGAAAGAAGACAACCCAAGGTATTCCGTGAGGGGCATGGCAAGTTCATAGAATATTTTTTTTTTGACACAAGTTAGCGGAAATTGATTTTTTTATTGTTTTTTCTCACAAAGTCTCCCTTTCCGCTAACTTTTGACAAAAAGTTCAATTTTTCATGGACTCACTATGCCCCTCAGCGAATACCTTGGGGTGTCTTCTTTCCAAAATTGGGTCATTTGTGGGGTGTTTGTACTGTTCTGGCATTTTGGGTAGGGCTAAATTGTGAGCATCCCTGTAAAACCTAAAGGTACTCGTTGGAATTTGGGCCTCTTTTCGCACCCAGGCTGCAAAAAAGTGTCACTCATGTGGTATCACTGTACTCAGGAGAAGTAGGGCAATGTGTTTTGGGGTTATTTTTACATATACCCATGTTGGGTGAGAGAAATATCTCTGTAAATTGACAACTTTGTATAAAAAAAATTCAAATGTTGTCGTTTACAGCGATATTTCTCACACAAAGTATGGGTATATATAAAAATACACCCCAAAACTCATTGCCCTACTTCTCCTGAGTACGGCGATACCACATGTGTGCCACTTTTTTGCAGCCAAGATGCGCAAAGGGGCCCAAATTCCCATGAGTACCTTTAGGATTTCACAGGGCATTTTTACGCATTTGGATTCTCACGCTTTAGGACCCCTAAAATGCCAGGGCAGTATAAATACCCCACATGTGACCCTATTTTGTGGGGGGCATGGCGAGTTCACAGAAAAAAAAAATTGTGGCACAAGTTAGCGGAAATTGATATTTTTATTTTATTTTATTTTTTTACAAAGTCTCATATTCCACTAACTTGTGACAAAAAATAAAATTTTACATGAACTCACCATACCCCTCACGGAATACCTTGGGGTGTCTTCTTTCTAAAATGGGGTCACATGTGAGGTGTTTGTACTGCCCTGGCATTTGAGGGTCTCCGCAATCATTACATGTATGGCCAGCATTAGGAGTTTCTGCGATTCTCCTTATATTGAGCATACGGGTAATGAGATTTTTTTTTTCCGTTCAGCCTCTGGGCTGAAAAAAAAATAAAAATGAACGGCACAGATTTTTTCATTCGCATCGATCATCGTGGATGAAAAAATCACTGCCAAAATCAGTGACTGCGGTGCGGTGGGCTGGGCGCTAGCTACCTAACAAGTAGCTAACTAACTGGCGGTGATAAGGGACCCTTATGCCCCATTCACACGTCCGCAATTCTGTTTGCGGAACGGAATTGCGGACCCATTCATTTCTATAGGGACAGACTTTGTCCCACTCGGATCCGGAATTGCAGATCCGTACTTCCAGGTCTGCACTTCCGTTCCGCAAAAATATAGAACATGTCCTATTCTTGTCCGCAATTGCGGACAAGAAAAGTCATTTTCTATTTAGTTCTGGCAATGTGCGGATCTGCAAAATGCGGAAAGCACATTGCCGGTGTCCGTGTTTTGCGGATCCGCGGATCCGTGAATCAGATCCGCGGATCCACAAAACACATATGGACGTCTGAATGGAGCCTTACAGGGGTGTGATCAATGACAGGGGGGTGATCAGGGAATCTAGATGGGGTGATCAAGGGGTTAACAAGGGGTTAATAAGTGACGGGGGGGTAGTGTAGTGTGGCGCTTGGTGCAACTTTACATAGCTACCTGGTCCTCTGGTGGTCGATCCCAGCAAATGGGATCACCAGAGGACCAGGTAGCAGGTACATCAGACGCTGTTAACAAAACAGCGTCTGATATGCCTGTTTGATGCGATTTATTTCACATCTACAGCCTGCCAGCGATTGATCATCGCTGGCAGGCTGCAGTATAACTACAGAGACGCGCGCCACTGTGAACGCGCGTGCGCGCGCGTTCACAGCAAATCTCGCGTCTCACAAGATGACGCACGGATGCGTCCAGCCAGAGCAACAGGACCGCCGGCCGGACGCATCCGTGCGTTAGGCGGTCCTGAGGTGGTTAAAGACTCTCCCAGTGCTGGGAGCCTAAGGGTTAAACTTACTGTAGATTTGCCAAACATATCTGCAAGTTTCTCCAAGCCTCAGTTACCACTCTGCTCACCTGCCTTAGTCTTCTTCCCATTTAAACAGATCCACCTACCTCCTTCTCAGTAGGCCCAGCGACTGGGGTTGTTCTGCCCCTCCATGCAGGCTGTAGCCTGCTTGTCAGCAAGGCCATCCTCTTCTGCCCATAGGGGGCATGTCTTTCCTCTGGCCCTTAAAGGGTCAGTGTGCATGCAATGTAATTCTTCCCAGCCAATGGCTTGCAACCTTTGCGTACTTGAGACACTTTCCCTAGCCTACTAGAATCCTGCTAAGGTGTGCTGTATTCATTGTCTGCCCATTTTCCTAAATATTGACCCTTTGTTGCTTGCCCTGTCCTTGGACTGTTTACCATATTACTTTGCTTGTCCTGATCTTAGCCTATCCCTGACTACGGTTTAGCCTGATCCCTCGGTGCTCTACACCAGTGTCATTTGACTCCTTTGGGTTGGCTGTCAATTGTACAAACACTACTTCAGGAGGAATCAACCTAGTGGTTCAACTACAGCAAAGTCCAGATACCTGTACAGGGGTTAACGTGGGACTACCAGGGGACTGCCAGGATAACAGTAGCCTAAAGTCATATATGTTGGATGACACAGAAGTTCCACAACCACTGCTGTAACAACCAAGATCTTATGGATGATATGTGTGCAATGCTAACAAGAAGGGTTAAAATGCAGTTAAATGGTGACTTGAACATATTCAGAATAGATGGAGGATGGGCCCTCAGAATCATTTCCTTTGTCTGACTCATGGAATCTCATTCTAACATTGTTTATGATAAACCAAAAAAAATCTACTCCACGTACAAATAGGTGTCCTTAGGATAGACCATCAATGAATGTTTGTTGGGGTCCAAACTCCACCAATCAGAAAAAAGAGGGCTCCAGAACTGCAATGTTTTTCTAACTCTGTATATGTGATGGTTCCCGTTACTGCATCAATGACCCCATACAGAGCACACAATGATTGCCTATCCTAGGGACAGTTCATCGTTGAATATTCCCTGAAAATAATACTTCTGAATGGGGGTTTTACTCTAGATGGAAATTTTTTAGGGACTGTAAATGAGGTTTTACATTAAATGGATTTTTAGGGAGGACTCTGAACATTAGGAGTGTATATTTGTTGAGAATTTTAAAAATAAATCAGATTTTCCCCTTGAATTGGCATGTTCAATGGAGATACAGTAATCCATAGCTTTTCAGTGTGGAATTCAAAAATGAACATGCAACTAATAATATCACTGAGATCAACACTAACTCCAGGAGTGTGTGGGCCTTTAACCAACAGCCACAGTGGACCTACCTAAGGTTACCAAGCATGTGCAACAATCCAGAGGGGAGGAGAGGAGGGAGGAGTGGTAGTGGCCTGTAGATGCTGGTAGTTCTAACAGTTTGTGGTGGCTAGCTCCCCCCTGGCACTCCATAGGGTCGTGCAGGGATAAGAGGATGCTGCCTGGTGGTAGGTGAGGTGAACAGTATGACTGGGTGCAAGGCAGAAGTGCAGTGGCCGAGGCCAAGGATGGAGGGAGAAGTCAATAACCAGGCCCGTTGGTTGCAATAAATAAAGTCTTTCTTTACTGATGATAGGAGTAGTAGTATGTATAGCAGGAAAAGACACAGTTTCAAAGTAGATCATGGTATATTCTTTCCCCAGTAGCTGTGTATGGGAAGCAGTGGTGATGGTAGTAGTAGTCCCTGGCTCGTATTCTAAGGAAACTTTGCAGCCTTTCCAAATAACTACAGGCATGCAACTGTACTTGTTAAACTTTTCTGTTTAGTTCCCAGGCTACGGGGTACAGATTTAAGATCCGGATGGCTGGTCAGTCTCAAAGTGTGGCAGGTATTCTCTTTCCACAGCAGCAAAGTCTGTAATGCCATAAATGAACGAATACCTTGCTGTCGGATATCTGCACTGCCTGGATGGTTCTAGATCCTCTATACACATCTGATCCCTTCCCTGGTAGTAGAGGTGTTTCTTTGGCAGCTGTAGTCTCAGAGACAGCGATTCTCGGGACTTGGGACGTGGTCTGCAGAAACTCTCTCACACATGTCCTTCCTGTAGCTCTGCTCAGACTAAACTCACCAGGAGATGAACCCAGTCCATCACCCTGGCTACCTAACAAGTTTGCCAATGTTAAACATATATTGCACATACATAGCTATTTGAGGTAGTCAGTGCATGAAAAGACAAGTATTTAAACAACAAATTACAGCATTTAACTTGGTAACAAATAAATTAACCCTTTAAGCGATAATTAAAACTTTGCAGTCAAGTGGGCCCTCGCATTCGCCCTAGTTTTCCTGGTGCTGGCACCTGCCCTGATTGGGATTCCTACAAATGGTCATCTACAATACCAATATAATTGTGAACTGAAGTCTACAGAGGAATTGGTGGACTTGGTTCCTATATGTTACAGCTCCATTACATGGAATGGAGCTACTGTAATCTGTAGGTTTTCAATGTGGAACCCATATCAATAGTGAACATGCTGCAGATTATCTAATCTTTGGCACTTATCATTCCATGCATCTATGAACATTACTTAGATCAGCACCATCTCTAGATGGTGTTCTATATCCAATTGACAAGCATGGCACACATTTTCCCAAATGACCTATGTTCCTCCTAAGCCGAATGGGCCCTAGCATTGGCCCAAGCTTGCCTGGTGCTGGCACCTGCCCTGACCGAGATAATAATAGAGGATCTCTATGAATGGATACCAAAGAAATTGTCAATTGAAGCCTACAGATGAATTGGCGGACTTGCTTCTCGTAAATTAAACCTCCATCACATGCATCATTTAAGAGGACGAAGATTCTAAACTCTCATTAAAATAACAAACGCCATACATTCTTCCACTAGACCAAAGAGCACTTAAATAAATCATTGTACGTAGAACAGAGCACCCCTAATCTTCGTGACATGTGTCTCTGCTACGTGTCATGTCTTAAGACTAACAACTTGGTTGCATATTCTACAAGATTTATAAATTAAAGAAACCCTCCCCTTTTAAGTAATTTTCTTAAAATCCCTGCGCCTGACAATCCTACTATTTGCTTAGTAACTCTAATGGGCGTATTTCCCAGAGTAGAGAAAATATAAACTGACATGCCATCGGGCAATCTGAATGCATAATTAATGGGGGCATAAATTAATACGATTATGGCCTTATTGGGTGAGATTTCTTCCGAATCTACAAAAAGGGCTTGAGAATAAAACATGGCTGTGTTTTCAGATCTGATAGACATCAATATGTAATGCATATTATCCCTGACGTTCTCATGTTATGTGGCGATGACAGTACTCAAGTTAATTGAAATTTTTATCTTCCTGTAGGAAATAGACAGTTCTGACGAGCCATGTGCAGCATATCTGATAGGGGAGTAAGCTGCAGGATACGGGCAGGCGCACCACAAAATAACTTTATAAAATGGGATTTTTGGCCTAAGTAATAAAAAAAAAAAAAAATGCAAAATCTAGTGCTGTGAAAAATATCCTCTGACTACAGGACAGCAATTATAATTGGTTCATTAGCAATCATTGGGATTTTCAACTCTAGGCTTTTTGAGGGTACAGATACGTACGACGGCTATAGGAGAAGTATACAGAAGGTAACTGGTTAGATCATTAACAGAAGCACATAGGATTTCAGAAAACAAGGGTGTTAAAGGGGTTGTTAAAGAATAAGGAAGTTTTAGCCACATCTGTAAAGAAAAAATGACTTAGATGCTTCCCAGCACTGGCTCCCCACTCCTTCTCCGCCAGGCCTGTGATTCTCCGTTGGGCTCCCTCAATATCAACACTGGCCGTGGCAGTGACCAGCTCCTCTTACATCATGACTAGGGATGAGCGAATTGACTTTGGATTAAACATCTGAAGTCAATTTGCATAAAACCTCGTTTCAATACTGTACGGAGTGAGCACTCCGTACAGTATTAGAATGTATTGGCTCAGATGAGCCGAAGTTGTTACTTCGCGAAGTCTTGCGAGACTTCGCATAATAACTTCAGAAATTGATTTAGATTGTAAAAAAAACATTTTCCGAATTCCGGTTCAGTTCCAAGGTACCACAATTGTAGGCTTAGGTAAGCCAAGAGAGGCGGTATATTAGTGTTAGGGACCCATCTGCGGAAGCCACCTTGACACCTGGTAGATGGGCCCGACATACGTTTGATCAAAAATGTGCGCTAAGAGCTTCCATTTACTCATTTATGGTAGGTATAATACCACTTTTATTTAGAATGATCCCCATTTCTCAGTTCTATTATTTGCATGTATAATGGTGTGCAGCCACTTTTTTATCAGCCATGTTTGCTTGATGGATATGCAAGCACCTGTGATTCTGAATGTCCTCAATTTCTTGAGTAGTCATCCTCAACTTCTTGAGACACTAATTGCCGTTGACTTATTGGCAACTGTGTCTCATCATCATCATCCACCTCGTGAAACACTAATTGCCGTTCCCCACCATCATCTTCTTCTGACTGGATGCTCCAGAGTTTAGGAATCGGTGCACAAGATCTCCTCATGCCCTCTTGAAGCGGGCTTGGCGAGAGGCCCAAATCAAGGAATGGTGATGAAAAGAGCTCCTCGGAATATCCGAGTGTGGGATCACTTGTTTGCCAAGACTCTCCATGGTGGGAGGAAGGAGGATCAGTGTAAATATTCTGTTGACCAGACTCTTGGCTACTGAGACTGGACTTTGTGAAAGACAGGGTGGTGCTTAACCGACTGGAAGCATTAGCTGCTGCAATCCAACCGACCACCTGGTCACACTGGTGAGACTTTGAGAGTGGTGTCCTGCGCCGCCCTGAAAACTGGGACATGAAGCTAGGTATCGTGGATGAATGTGTTTCTTGTGCTCTGGCAGCAGGCACAGTTTCACCGTGCCCAGGGCCATGTCCTCAGCGTGCACCATCAGCAGCACGGCCAATTCCTCACCCCTTATTGCTCGCCTTCATCATATTAAATGGTATATATGCTTGCAAGTATGTCACATGTACAGTAGCGCAGGTTTTGTAAGTGTATGCGCAAATAAATTACACTGAATGTCAAAGATATTTAGGATGCGCAAACGTTATACAGGAGATGTAGCGCAGGTAGTGTCGCAGTCACCAGAGGCTGAGAAAAAATTACACTGAATGTCACAGATATTTAGGATGCGCAAACATTATACATTAGAGGTACCGTAGGTAATGTCGCTGTCACCAGCGGCTAAGAAAAAATTAACAAGTCGCTGAGTTCCCTGAGCTTCTGGTGACCCCTACCTACTATTCTGGGAAAGGTATCAATTCTCTTAAATAAAGCATTTTCTATAGCTTCTAATGACCCATAACACTCATCAAGTCTTTCCCACACCATCTTTAGGCCTTTGCCCGGATATTTTATGTTAATATCTCTGATTCTTTTGGCGTGTTCAGCAGACTCGCTTCCGAGCCACTTTACCAAGAGATCTAACTTCTCACTATAGAAAAGATCTAAGTCTCTTATGGTTTTTTGGAAGGAGGCTTGCCATGCCCTGTAGTTCTCGGGGCGATCGGCGAACTTTCTAAGTCCTTTGGTAACCAGCTCCCATTTAGCAAAGAACTTAGAGATGTCCATGGTGGCCCGGTTAGCGCCAATACTACCAGGTGAGTTGTTGTTATGTTGCGTGTGTGGTGTATCACCATACCTTTTAGGGGATTCTGGCTTAGGGAAGTCTGTATAATACCGGTCTAATGCGAAGGGTGTCCCTTTAAGTCGAAGTGAAGGTTGTAGCTTTTGTTCTGTAGGGCGGTAGTCATGGCTGGCATCGATTTGTCTCATACCGTCCTGCTTGAGGTACTGTGGTTCAAGGTACGATCTTTGACACTCTGTATAGGCTGGCTGATATTCTGGATCATAGTCATCTTCTGTCTTGGGATGCTGATGGACATATTCTGAGACACGCTGTGTTGGATCTTGTTCATCTAGGTCTGGCCCAAGTACTTGGCTGTGTTTCTCGGATTCGGGAAACTCCAAGGCTTCTAGGAACTCTGCTTTGGCCACTGCAGCTGCCGCTTCTTTCTCTGCAGCGAGTTTTTCCAGTGACGCTTGCAGGCATGCTGTTTTTTCTACCAGTTAGGCTTGCAGGCATGCTCTCTCTTCTTCTAGTGATGCTCTCTCTCTGCCAGCTGCTTAATGTCTCTGTGCAGAATCAGTCTATGTAGAAACGGACTTCAGCGTGGTCTGGATCGTGCTGCACTTGCTGGGGGCTGCACTCTCGCTTCTTGTGACTGTATGGCAGCCGCTGCAATCTTATACGTAGGACCACATGTGTGATGGCGGCTCCGTGTAGTCAGATCCACTATCGCTGGTGACTGGCATCTGTTTTACTGTTCTGTCTTTATACACATTCACACAGTGTGCAGTCTGACATTCAGCATAAACTATTCCTGTCTTCCAAATAAGAGGACTGTTTTCTGTAGTCTAACTTGTTTATTGGTCAACAAGAGTAATTGTGATAAAACTATAGGAATCCAAGAAATTGTATAAGTAAAACATATAGAATGGCATGTACAGTAATATTACATTAACCGAGAAAGCATATGTCCAAAATGGCTGCCTAACATAAGATAGCATGTTTAACATCTAACAGTATAACACCTTCCCTAAGACTGATTAGAACTAGCTGGACAGCTCTGTATAACACAATGTCCCTGAAACAAAGGTAGAACTCTCACCAGATGTGCCTGCATAAGGATTGTGGAGTTTGGGAAGGAGATATGCAGGAGACAGCTCTGCTGATGTCCTGTAATATGGAGACTGGAGACTGGGCTTCTCTCTTTCCCAGAATGCATTACACTACCACAATACAATAATCTTTATTAACAGAAAAACAAAGTGTAGTAAATTGTAACACTGCTGGATGGTGCTATAACCACATTAATCACTACAGCAATAGTAATTAAATTCAAACCCTGCTGGGCAGAAGAACGGGGATGCTCCCCTTTTGCAACAGACTCATTTCTGTTACTTTATTAGGTTTCTCTACCTTCTGTGGAAAATGGCTGTTCTCTTCCTCTCAGGAGTTTGGCACTAATTGTCAACATAGAAGGATGGAGGATCCTGATAGGAAGCCTCCCACTGCAAAAAGAGAAAAAGGCAACCTATACAGAGATCTGGAGACCACATACTGAGCATTACACAAAACATTAACTCTTTTAGCACCAAATTAGCTGTTTTGTAGGGATCTGCTAAGTCACTGCACAAGTTACATAGACAGTTCCCTATCACTGCCCCGCCCATGGACATGACATCACAGGAAATAAGAAAAAGAGCCGAATGGACATGTTCATGTGACCACAGCCCAGAACGGGAGATATGAGCAATAAAGGGAAAAGAATAACATTACAAACTAGCAGCTACTGTGAGTGCAGGTGCCTTCTGAAACCGCTGATTGGCAGGGGTCTCCACCGATCACATACTGATGACTTATCCAAAGGTAAAGAACACTTGGAAAACCCCTTTAACAGGCAGATTTACTAAGCAAAAGTTGAAGTGGTGGAGAGTTGGACACATACGTGTGGTTCTCTCTTTTGCATTTTAAGAGAGTCAATGGCCTGGCTGTTACCATTATAGCCATAGACTTCAGTGGGGATGGCCACATGCATATGTGGCCACCCCTTCTAAAAGTGACTATGATTTATGGTCAGTTGAGGCCTAGGTTTTCAGAAGCACAGTAACATGGTTGCTCCTCATCAACCTCGATCCATGAAGTGGTGTAAGAAAGAATTATATCTACTGTAGAATGTTTTGCCAAATGTGTCAGGCCATGTAAACTATTTTGAAAAATTTTGAGAATTTTAACAATTGTTGCTCACCAATGTAGCCGCTTAGATCATCATGGCAATCATCTAAGACTTCCATGTAAAAATGTCTGTCATGTGTTTTCTGTGATCACACAACCCTTCCATATCTTCTAAAAATTTCATCTCGTACAGCAGGGGTTCCATTATTCCCACTTACAGTCTGCACAGTGATCATCTCCCAATTGACTGGAAGAACCACAAGTATTCCAATCATGGGACAACCCACAGAGCTTTCCATAATGTGTCAGATCTGCTTTCCAATAAGAAATTTCACATTGAAATTATTCAATCTCCTTGTGAGATTGGGGGAGAGTTGAACTGTGCTGTTTTATCCGCAGGAGTTTGTGTCGGCTGGATCTGAAGGAACAGCATGGGGTGGAAAAGGCACCCCCTCACTACTTATTAATACAGTTTGCTGGGAATTCTCTGATTTCTGTTGCTTGCCGGGGTGAAACGTGAAGTAGTCGTTGGCTGTTGCTGCCCTGAGGGACTGGGATGAGAAAGACCGACTCAAGCTTCGCTTGAACACAGAAATGAAAATCAATAAACAATTTGAACTTCTCAGAAGAGAATTTTTCTACTCTAATGAATATACAAGCTTGGTTACAGCTTAATTTAAAGATTGAATTTACTGTGTATTTCTCTCTGCTCCATAAGCATGACAAACAGAAGACTGCGCTGACATATCCCAGAGGGGACAGAATGGAGGCACTTCGTAAAAATAAAGACCTGACAGCGAGAACATCAAAGCGTTAGTTCTCCAAAATATGTATCACGCAGATGTGAAATAGGTGCTGCAAAACAGACCTTGAGAATATATTTTCAGACAGACACGCTGCTTTTTCTGAAAATAATATGATTTGTAGGATTAGGAACCTATGAGACTGTCTATTATTAGCATCATCCACTTACTTGAAGATATCTGGGTAAGGATTACCAATTATATCCATGGGGGTTACTTCTACAAAGAATGGGTGATATAGAAATATATATGCAAGAGTTAGGTCCTCTCAGGCTAAAGGTTGTACCACGAAGCAGGTGTGGACCCACAATGCCATTGAACAGATTTGGTTTGGGGCTAAATTTAAATGTGTTATCCAAGTGCAACCCCCGTCCCCCGTCCCCCCCGATCTTCACTATTTCACTCCTATATAGAGATCTGGACTCTGCTACCTCTTAAAGTATTCTCTGATCACACTGGTGGTTGTCACCAAAGGGAAAGGCTAGAAAGTGGTTAGTGAACAAGCCAAGTACAGAGCAGGCAGAGCTTGTACAATCCCATATACAGGCGATAAGTCAGGGCGGATGGCTGAAAGTTGATACAGAAGTCAGGCGGAAGTCAGGTCAGGAAGCAGAGGGTCAAATCCGGATGGTCAGGTAGAGATGGTGCTTGCAAAATCAGTACAAAATAACAGCACAGGAACTAGCAAGCTAAAAAACGTATTGCTCACGCACCCTCATACAGGGAAAGGTATCTCAAATACTCTTAGAAGGTATTCCATAGGCTTGGGATAGATTAGGGAGTATACACTGACATTTTAATAGTTGAAGAGAGCACACACACTCTTCCATGCTCTGTCCCTTCCATTCCTAGCATGGAAGGGACAGAGCATTAGTACTCAGACCTTTGGGACAACACAGGAAGATGCCGAAAGGACAAAGCAGGTACAGCACTCAGGTGAGCATCTCAGTGCCATGCCAACCAGGAACAGATCTCCGGTGCTGCAGGTTAGACTCATCAGAAATACCCCTAACCACTGCTAAGCTCATGGGTCTATTAGAAGCTCTCCATACCATTACTTGTTGTTTATGATTGGTTGGGTTGCTCATGTGGGACCTCATGAAAAATTCTAGTTCAACACTGGCCATTACTAACAGGGTGTCTCATCAGGACAACCCCTTCATAAATTATGGCTTATGGAGATACTAGAGTGCGGTGTCTTGCCATAAACTAGAATTGAAAGATACTAAGTAAGAGGAACTCCTGCTCTGATGCACACGGCTATCTATGTTTCACCCGCATTTATATCTAGGGGCCATATACTTCCAATAATAAGGTATTGTGTATAAAAAAAAACCTTAAAGGAACACTCTAGTTTAAAACTAATACATCGTGTTAGTCCTAGTCCATGGCCTAGTACTTCTCTTATCTCGCATAACCATCATGTCCACGCTTTGTACCAACAGTCTTCTGATTTCAATGTGAACTGTGTAATACTTATTTTCCCCAGTGGTGGCGCTACAGGAAATTTTAAAATTTGCTTCCAGATTCCACCAATAATTTCAGCTGGTTGTCGTCAACTCTTTCATTTAAAAAGGACTGTCCAAGTGGGCTACTCCACGTCAAAAGTTATATACAATGTTATACTTGATACCTCATTGGATCCATCAGGGAAGGGCACATGAAGCATATTTTATCAGATTCACTCATTTTGTATTGGCCGACTCTTGAAATAAAAAATCTCTTCACCTATAACCATCTCAAGAAAATAGCCATCTTGCTGTCAGACACTATTGATTTATTAACTATTTGTACTATTTTTACCATTCAAGTGATAAGTGATAAAAAAAAACTTTTCGATTTCTCACCTGCTCAATCCTAACAAAATGCGAAATATTATCTTCATTTCTCTATTACCCTCATTTCATTTCCATAGATATGTCACATTTTTTTAAAATTTTATTTTAAATGTTACTTTGCTGTTCAAAGATGTCCGGAAAGCTTTTCATTTTGACTACAATTATTCTGTCGTCTACTGGGAACCCAATGCAAAGATGATGTCCTGTGTGTTGAAGGCGAGCAGTCTGAATATTAATTATGGAATATTCCTTAATATGCAGAGAAGATGACGATCAACAATCAGTCCTGAGCCCCTACATATTAATTGGCATATCATTGTTATTCCGCCAGGAATTAGGAGGCCAAATGCAGGTTAGAACTAGTTTAGAAAATCTCTTTTAATTAAAAAACATGAAAGTCCCTGGTTCTCGATATCTTATCATTTCTATAAAAGGCATTATTAGCGTCTTTGGTGGTAGGGTATATTAGCAAAGGTGATAGTCATAACAGAGAAGAAGACCATCTTGGTATAAATTACATGTTCTGAAGCTAAGATAAGAGTTACATTAATAATTGTAATCACTTACCCTTTCTGTTTTTTATCAATTTGCATTTTTAACAGCTTACTAAAGGAAAATGTCAAGAAAACGGTGTTGAAGGAGGGATGATCACATGGAATATACCCACCTCAGCTGGATGAGTTGCAGTTTAATAATCACTGTCCATGTGGTTCATTATTGGTTAGTCCATGATGACTTTGGTTTGACCAAACCACATCTATTTCAGAGGTCAGAAATTTTAACCATTTCAACCAGTAGACTTTTACTTGGTAGGTGTTATCGATACAGTTGTATCTGCATAAAATAATTAGAGATTTGCCGAAGTTCACCAAGAAATTTGATTTGTTCCGAATAATTTGTCACGCATCGTTATAATTCAGGTATACCCAGGCCACTCTGCCTAATCATATTCTTCCCAATCTTAGTTTGAAGGCTTGGAAGTTAACTCTTTCATGACTGCCGACAGTAAATTTACGCCGGCGGCCGGGCATTTAAAAATGGAGCCCACTCCTTTTAAAGAGTAGACACCTGGCACTGATGGCACGGCTCGCTGACTTTTAACCCTTCAGATGCCGTGATCATCGGGGTGTGCTCCAGATTTCCCCAGTGGGGATCGGGGAGCCGGAGTGTGTTTGCAGCAGCTCTTGTCCTGGTGTGTGATGGTACCAGAGGAAGGAGGGAAAACCTTCCTCAAAGCAATAAAATTGAATTGATGGATTCATAACAGGGATGACCATGAGATCCGGGATCCCTCACTACTATGAACCTAATGGTATTTCACTTTTAAAATGATTAGGGTTAAAACTAGATGCCAAACATGGTGGATGGATCAAACATGGATTATTGTAGCAACACTGTCCCTAGTGCATGAGCGCTTGCCACGTCTCGCTATGCTGATCTCACAGGACAATGGTGGAGATCGTGCAGGATGAGGGTTTCATAGGGTTATGATTTCACAGGGGATGGCTATCTGCGGATTGGCTGGCTGCACGGCATCATGGGTGATCTCGCGTTCCCTGACTTCCTTTCATTTTGTAACACGTGGAGCCATCATTTTTGGAAAACCTGATTCGCGAGGAAATTTGGCTTCGTTGTGAATCCTACAGAATTCCACTTTGAATGCTTCCCTTCGCTTAATACTAAAAATAATGTTCAGTAAAACATGGCTGAGGATTTCCATAATGGTAATGCAAATGTTAATTGGGTTGTCCAGAATTAGACAGACACAACTGTTTTCAGAATGAGGTTAGTATTGCAGCTAAGTCCCTTTCACTTCAATGGAGCTGAGCTGCAAGAGTAGATAACACCCACAAACCGGCTTTGAGTTGTTTTTGGAAAAAAACAGCCATGTTATACTTATTCTGGACAATCCCTTTAAACTGGACTCATTCCTCCATGATCAGAAGTTTGAACAATGGGGAAACACCCTGCCACCCCACATTAAAGATCCGCTGGACTACTGGGCAGCCAAACTGTATTTGTGGCCACATCTAGCAGAATTTCCCCTGGAATAGCTGTCCTGCCCAGCCAGCAGTGTGGCATCAGAGCGGGTGTTTAGTGCGGCCGGGGCCATAATTACCCCAAGAAGAACTCGCCTGTCATCCCAAAAGTGGAGAGACCCACCTTTGTCAAGATGAATCAGGTGTAGATCAGCCAGGATTTCCACCCACCAATGCCTGATGCATCAGATTAGATCATCCATGCTGCCTCACCCAAACCTTGACAAAAAAGACCGATTTCTTCTGGCTACCTGCCTCAGCTACTATTCTGATGCTGCCATCCGCCTGATGCCACACATCTG
Organism: Bufotes viridis; assembly: GCA_033119425.1. Classification (NCBI taxonomy): domain Eukaryota; kingdom Metazoa; phylum Chordata; class Amphibia; order Anura; family Bufonidae; genus Bufotes; species Bufotes viridis. The sequence goes on from CM065592.1 coordinate 424,699,712, forward strand.
ATGCCAAGTACTCCTTCTTATACCCACCATCATCAGCGGGTACTGTTATTGCCACCCATCTCCACACTCTGTCATTGTGCTACCCTGTGGCTGCCTCCTGATGCTGCTGCCGCCACCCCCGCACTCTGTTATTGTGCCACTCTGTGACCTCTTGATGCTGCCGCCACCTCCAGGCTCTGTCATTGTGCTACTCTGTTGTCTCCTGATGCTGCCGCCACCTCCAGACTATGTCATTGTGCCACTCTGTGGCCTCCTGATGCCGCCACCTCCAGACTCTGTCATTGTGCCACTCTATGACCTCCTGATGCTGCAGCCACTAAAATACTCTGTCATTGTGCCACTCTGTAGCCTCCTCATGCTGCTGCCAGCTGCACACTTTGTTATTGTGCCACCCTGTGGCCTCCTCCTGATGCTGCTGCTGCCACCTTCAGACTCTGTCATTGTGCTACTCTGTGGCCTCCTCAGGCTGCTGCCACCTCCATACTCTGTCATTGTGCCACCCTGTGGCCTCTTCCTGAAGCTTCTGCCGCCACCTCCACACTCTGTCATTGTGCCACTCTCTGACCTCCTGATGCTGCCGCCACCTCCAGACTATGTCACTGTACCACTCTTTGGCCTCCTCATGCTGCTGACCCATCCACACTCTGTCATTGTGCCACCCTGTGGCCTCCTCCTGATGCTGCTCTCACCTCCAGACTCTGTCATTGTGCCACTCTGTGACCTCCTGATGCTTCCGCCACCTTCAGACTCTGTCATTGTGCCACTCTGTGGTCCCTTGATGCTGCTGCCACCTCCAGACTCTGTCATTGTGCCTCTCTGTGGACTCCTCATGCTGCTACCACCGCCACATTCTGTCATTGTGCCACCCTGTGGCCTACTTCTGATGCTGCTGCCACCACCTCCACTCTCTGTCATTGTGCCACTCTGTGACCTCCTGATGCTGCCGCCACCTCCATACTCTGTCATTAGGCCACTCTGTGGCCTCCTCATGCTGCTTCCACCTCACCACTGTGTCATAGGGCCACTCTGTGGACTTCTCATACTGTTCCCACCCTCCCCACTTCATGACTGGGCCACTATTTTTCTTTTTTGGCTTGGCTGACATCATCTTTTATTTGACCCTTTTTCTGATCTGTCAGAAGGAAGGAAAAAATGAGACACACAACGGATTCTCTCTGTGTAGCAGCTGTAAGGCCTGTATGGTCCCATCAGAATTAGATTGTGATTTGGTAGCCAAAAGCAGGAGTGGGTACAAAACACAGAAGACATGCAAATATTCCATTCATGTGTCATCTCTGTTTTGGATGCACTCCTGTTTTTATTTTTACATTAGCAATACTGATGGATTACTGACCAAATGCTGACCGAGTGAAGGCGAATGCTCAACAGACAAGATCCGTTTTTTGGGGGGTTATTGTTCTGACAGATCAGAGGAAGGGCAAAGTAATCAGTGACATCAACACAAACGTACTGCTAACACCCTTTCCACTCTGTTGGGGGCTCTACTTTTATAATCGTTTAATAGAACAGGTTCTGTTTACATCTATGTGGAATCAGCTGATGATGGTGTAAAAGGAGTGCACTTCTTCTAGACACTAACATTGACCTGTAAGGCTGAGTTCATACTTGAGTTATTAGGTCAGTTTTGGCCCCGTAACTGCCCAAATAAGTGAAGTGTGCAGTGATTCTAAGAGCAACTCCTCTTATCTGCATGTCATACTGACTCACAGTATTATTTCACTACCAAAGCAGACTCGCTGTGAGTTTTACTGCAAGGCACAGTGTTTTACGCCACTATAAAAGCTCTCAGCAGCCAGGAAATAGAAGTTTTTAACATAATTCACCGCAAATATATTCGGATCGAACCAAATTTTTCCTGAAAAATTCGGCAAACTGGCGAATCAAATTTTTTAAAGATTCGCTCATCTCTACTGATTATGTTAAATATATTAAAGGGGTTGCTTCGTCTCAGACATTGATGGCATATCGCTAGGATATCCCTACAATGTCAAATAGGTGAGGGTCCCACCCCTGGGATCCGCTCCTATCTCCGGTATGGGTTCCCCAAAGTGAAGTAGAGTGCATTGCACGTGTGCGGCCACCCTCCTTTCATTGCTATTAGAGTTCCAAGAATAGCCAAGCTCTGGCTTGGATATTTCCAGCAGTCTTACAGCAGTGAAGGATAAGGTGACCATGCTTGATTGCAAAACAATGGAAATGGGTGACTGATAAGTTGAGTAGAGATGAGCGAATCAATTCTAAGTGAATCAGATTTGACATGAATTTGTAAATATTCAAGTTGCATCCGAATCCAAACACTTAGTGATTTGATTCGGTCAAATTCTGGGGAGAGAGAAAAATTAAAAAAAAATGGTTAATTAATAAAGAAAAGCAAGAAACTAGACAGAAAATGGAGAGGAGACCTCTGAGTGCCATACCCAAATTTTCAGGAGCATTTTCAGGCCCGAATCGAATGAATCAACCACAAATCAAATTATATTCACCCATCTCTAAGGCTGATCATTGCTTCTTTTATTATTTTATACCATTCTGAGCCATTTTTAAAAAAATTTTACGTGGCCAGACAACCCCTGTATCTATTTTTGAGATCTATTTTTTGTAACTATAGGACTAGACTAACACCTTACATTTGAAATTCTGAACAGAATATTTTCTTCCCGCAGATTTTTTTTTATTTAAGTCATGCCATTACTTAAATGATTTTAGTATAAAATTAATTTGATAATCAGATTTTCCTTACTTGAATGCACCTAATAATTATAATAATGTAAGAAGACTGTAATAATTAGAATTCATACTCAGAAGATTCATTTTGTAATGGGCTAGAAGATAAGAGATTTTTTTTTTCGTATTTGCTAAGCAGAGTAAATATTTTGAGTGTGTTTGCACCAAGCTAATTACAATCCATAAATACAATTTAAATAATGCCCGGAGCAAAATGCAAGTAGTATAGTAAAATTTCAATAAATTAATGTCAACTGTTAACCATCGATTCGGTGTACATCCAAGCACTCATACAACAATTTACCTAATTGTGCATGCAACCTATTACGGCAATTAGAATATATGAAAAGAATTGTAGCTCGCCATTTATCTGCCATAATATGTATATTTAATCCATTTGGTCTAAAATAATAAAGAGTAGTCTCTTTACATAAGGCAAAGCTGTTTTATAGCCAAATGAACATATCAAAGGGTGATATGTAATATTATAACAATACAATCATGTCATATAGTAATGCTAATTGTTATACTGGTGGCCCATGACTGCCGCTGCCCTGCTCCTTCAAGCTGGCATGGGTGTTGCATCACTCAACAGACGGTCCCTTTGTTACCCGGCAGTTCAGACTCGCTTGTTTTCCCCTAGCTTCTGGCAGTTGGCGCAGCCGCTGGAATTCCATGTGCTCTCCTCCTGCAGGCCGCAGCCTGTGCCTCTCCTCCAGGTCCCGTGAGTCAGTCTGAAGGGCCAAGATGCACACCCTAGTCCTTCCCTTCTGTGACTGGGCTCCACGTCTGAGCACTGGTTTCCCGATTACTGGCACAAGCATCGGGGTATCCTGTGCGCAGGCGCGGGCCCGTACAGCGATACTCCTGCAAGTGCTGCATCGGAGGGCTGTTCAGAGCGGACTGCCGGATCCTCGGCGCAGATGCGGGATTTGGCCACTTGAGGAGGAGGACAAGCAGAAGACACTGGGAGGGCCATCTGGGTGAAAGGGGACGTGTACAGTTAGGAAGATGAGCGCGCGGCCTGGGCACCGACCATTACAACGCCGCCCCTGGGCACCTTTAGCTGTGATTGACAGCTGTAATAAAAGTGATTTTATGAAGATAGGTAAGCGGTACAGCAATGGGGTAAGAGGCTTTTTAATGGGGGGGGGGGCAATTTAGCACAGGAAGATGTGAGTGCTGAAAAATGGGGTTTGGGGGTGAAATACTCCCTTTAAAGAAATGATCTTTTTGAGAGAGTTCACAATATCCCAAAAAAAAGGATTCAACGCTTTAGGGCTCATTCAGATGGCCGTATGCTGTCCGCAAATATGCGGACAGATCAGTTATTTTTTTGCGGATTAAATGCTGACCCATTTACTTCTATGGGGCCCTTTTCTTCCATTCCACGGCTCTGCAAAACAAATGAAACATGTCCTGTAATTGTCAGTGAAAATCAGGACATGGCCCCATTAAATTGTTATCCGTTATTTTGCGGACAGCATACGGCCGTCTGAATGAGTCCTAAAAGTAAGGTACTAATGATAACTAAAATGAGTGTAATAAACCTGGTTCAGAGATATTTGTGACATATTATCTGATCTGTAAATAAAAGTAATATTCTTTCTAACATATTCTGGGTGTGCAAACTTTTCTCATATGTCACTTTTCTTCTCTCTGGTGTCTATTGATTTTGTTCTTTTGTTTTTTGCTACACATTGCTACACATGTGTAGCACCCCTCCTCTCTTTTTGCATTTCATTCTCTTTTTGTCTTAGGAAAGGTGACATGTTCTCCATAAATCTAGTTACTCACAGATGACATCTTCTCTGACTGTAGACTTTCTATATTATTTTCTTCTCCATTTAGCCCTGACTGCCATGTTGACTTATCCGGATGCCTGCCGAGTTTGATGCTGAAACATCTTTAGCTTCTCGCTTTTGCAGCAATTTCCTGCCTCTATGAAAGGAATCAGCAACCTTCGGCATTCCAGCTGCTGTGAAACTACAACTCCCAGCTAGAGTTGAGCGGACACCTGGACAAACTTTGGGGCACTAAAATGGCTCTAAAAGAGTCATGGAAAGGGCTAGAGGCAGCAAAATGTGGGTAAGAGCATGACGAGTGCCCTGCAAACAAATGTGGATAGGGAAATGACTTAAAATAAAATAAATTAAAATTAAAAATAATAATCTTGAACTAGGACGAGGAGGTTCATATGGAATAGGAGGTTGAGGGGGCAGTGGATGTGGCGGTGTAGGTGGATGTGGCGGTGTAGGTGGAAGCGGCTGTGGAGAAGGTAGCCAACATTTTTTATTTTTTTTATTTAATTTGGGTAGACCACAAAACATTGTGGAATATATAAAATAAAACAAAGAGAAAGTGGCTGGAGTATAACAATGGCTGTGTGAGGCCGGTATAAATGTCTATTCTGCACAAGGTACGGACAAGTCCTGTGGGATCCATGCCTGGTTCATTTTAATGAATGTGAGCTTGTCCACATTGGCTGTGGACAGGCGGCTGCGCTTGTCTGTGATAACGCCCCCTGCTCTGCTAAATACATGTTCAGACAATACACTGGCTGCAGGGCAGGCCAGCACCTCCAAGGCGTAAAGGGCAAGCTCAGGCCATGTGCCCAATTTGGAGACGCAGACATTGAATGGGACAGACCCATCAGTCAGTATGTGTAGGCGTGTGCACACATAATGTTCCACCATGTAGTGCTGGTTGTTGTGGCATGGTGACAAAGCTTTTCCACATTTCGGCCATGCTAACCCTGCCTTCTGAGCTGCTGGCGGTGCCCCGGCTACATTGGCGACCTCTTCTTCCTCCTCTGCCTTCGCCTTGTGCTTTCACTGAGGCCCCGGTGTCAGGTGGGAATGCCATCAGCAGCGCGTCTACCAGTGTGCGCTTGTAGTCGCACATCTTCCAATCACGCTCCAGTGAGGGAATTAAGGACGGCACGTTGTCCTTGTAAAGGGGATCCACCCAGTAATCAGCACAAGTAAGAATGTGGGAAACTTGGCGGTTGTTGCGCAAGCACTGCAGCATGTAGTGGCTCATGTGTACCAGGCTGTCCAGAGGCAATGACAAGCTGTCCTCTGTGGGAGGTGTATCATCTGTGTCCTCTGTATCCCCTAGCCACGCACAAGTAATGCCCATGAGCTGCTTTGGGTGCCACCCTTCTGTGAACACGGTTCCTCCTCCTCATCCTCCAGAACTGTGCCCTGGCTGGACAATTGTGTACCTGGCCTTTGTTGGTGCAGGAACCCACCCTCTGAGCCACTTGTGAATGACTGGCCTGATAACCGTGGAAATGATCCCTCTTCCTCCTCCTTCTCCTCCTCCTGTGCCACATCCTCTTCCATCATCGCCCAAAGCATTTTTTCAAGGAGACATAGAAGTGGGATAGTAACGCTGAGAACGGCATCAACGGCACTGGCCATGTTGGTAGAGTACTTGAAACAGCGCTACAAGGCACACAGGTCTCGCATGGAGGCCCACTCAGTGGCGGTGAAGTGGTTCTGTTCCGCAGAGCGAGTCACCCGTGCGTGCTGCAGCTGAAACTCCACTATCGCCTGCTGCTGCTCTCTACAGCACATGCAAGGTGGAGTTCCACCTTGTGGGCACGTTGCACATGAGGCGGTGAGCGGGAAGACCAGAGGTATGCTGCAGCACAGACAGGTGAGCAGCAGCAGGGTGAGAACGCTAAAAGTGCGCACAGACAGCCTGCACTTTCTGCAGCAGCTCTGACATATCGGGGTAGTTTTTCAGGGATTTCTGCACCTCTAAATTCAGCACATGCACATGCTAGGCCCAGAGCTGCTACGAGATTTCGCCCATTATCGCACACCACCAGGCCGAACTTGAGGCTCAGTGGCACCAACCACTCATCGGTCTGTTGTTCCATGCCCGTCCACAGCTCCTGCACAGTGTGAGGTTTGTCCCCCAAACAGATGAGTTTCAAAACCGCCTGCTGTCGTTTTCCCCTGGCTGTGCTGAAGTTGGTGGTGAAGGTGTCACGCTGAGCGGATGAGGAGGTGTTAGAAGAGGAAGAAGAGTAGGAGGAGGAGGCAACAGGAGGCAAAGAGAAATGCCCTGCAATCCTCGGTGGCGGAAGGATATGCGCCAAACAGCTATCCGTCTCAGGCGTGGTGGCGTTGCCGACACATACTCTGTTTGCGGGGTGGCCGGTGCCACTGTCACTCCAGAGGTGGAGGAAGAGGCCAAGACTGCAGCATAAGAGGGAGCAGGAGGAGCCTAAGACCTTTCTTGGTTTTGGAGGTGTTTACTCCACTGCAGCTCGTGCTTTGTGCTTAGATGCCTGGTCCTGCAGGTTGTGCTCAGGTTTAGAACATTCATGCCGCTCTTCGGATCTGATTGCACAGCATGCAAACCACTTACGTCTTGTTGTCGTCAGCACATTGTCTGAAGAACTACCACGCCAGGGAACTCCTTGGAGCTGGCTTTGGTGTGCTCAGTCACTGGGTGCGGTGGGCAGTAGCAGGCATACTGTCTAGGGGACTGCCCCTCTGCTTTTGCACCCTGCTCCCTCTTTTGCTGTGCTGGTTGCTCTGTGCAACCACCACCTCTTCCTCCGAACTGCACACGTCACTCGCATGACCTTGATTCCATGTGGGGTCTAGGACCTTATTGTCCTCCACATCATCTTCCACCCAGTCTTCACCCCTGCGCTCCTTGTCCGTTTGCACACTGCAGAAAGCCGCAGCAGTTGGCACCTGTGTTTCGTCATCATCAGAGGTGTGCTGCGGTGATCTTCCCATGTCCTCATCCTCAAACATAAGTGGCTGGGCATCAGTGCACTTAATCTCTTCCACTTTTGGGGCAGGGCTAGGTGGATGGCCCTGGGTAACCCTGCCAGCAGAGTCATCAAAAAGCATAAGAGACTGCTGCATGACGTGGGGCTCAGACTGCATGGCTGATTTGCAACGGGGTGAGCCGAAAGACAGACGCCCATGGCCTGCAGGTGCCAACTCTGAGCTTTCAGCAGTGGACCGGGTGGGAGAGAATCTGAAGGTACTGAAGGCACTGTCAGCCACCCAATCTACTAGTAACTGTACCTGGTCTGGCCTTACCATTCGTAGAGCGGCATTTGGCCTACTAAATAACGCTGAAGGCTCTGTCGTCTACGCGCACCTGACGAAGGTCTTTCATTTGGGCATGTAACTGGCACAGATCGACCACGTCCTCTCCCTGCAACAGGATCTCCATCAACACCAGCCGCACCACGACCAGGGCCACGTCCCTTATTTAACGCTCTCTTCATTTTTTCTGGTCACCCACCGAAGTAACAGACGTTTTTACTAAATTTATATCCCTGTCAGCAATGTAGAGCAGGGGGTTTTCACAGGCAAAACTGGGTTAATGTCACCCACCAATGAAACAGATGAATTTTAGAAATTTAGGTCCCTGTCACCTATTCAGAGAAGGAGTTTGTATACGGCAAAAATGGTTCAATGTCAACCACCAATTTAATAGACCAATTGTAGAAATCTATTTCCCTGTCCCCTATGCAAAGCAGTTTTTTTGGCAGCAAAAATGGGTTAATGTCACCCAACAATGGAACAGACAACTTTTAGAAAATTATTACCCTGTCTGCTATGCAGTGCAGGCCGCAAAGGTACTTTATGGCCCAAAAATTGTGTTTTTTTCACACACAATGAAACTGATGGATTTAAGTGTATTTCTTTCACTATAACAAATGCAGCACAGTCCACAAAGGTACTTTATGGCCCAAAAATTGTGTTTTTTTCACACACAATGAAACTGATGGATTTGAGTGTATTTCTTTCACTGTCCGAAATGCAGCCTGGGCCGCAAATGTACTATCTATCACAAAAAGTTTTTTTTTTTTTTAAAACAACAATATAACAGCAGTATTTAACGGTTTTATTTGACTGTCAGAAAAGCAGCGTAGGCTGCAAATGTACTATCTCGCACAAACAGTGTGCTTTTTTAAACGAAAAATGTAAATGCAGTATTTATCGGTTTTATTGGACTGTCATAAATGCAGCGCAGGCCAGAAAATGTACTTTCTAGCACAAAAAATGGGAATTTGTCAACCGACAATGTGACAGCAGTATTTACTGGTTTTATTTGACTGTCAGATATGCAGTGCCAGTGTCAGAAAGAGAAAAAATCGCTTTAGGTCACACAAATATGTGACAAACTAATGTAATTAAATTATTTTCACTGCCAGGTATGCACTGCAGACCGCAGGGGTACTTGACCACCAAAAAATGGGAATTTGTCCCCCTAGAATCTAACAGATGGATTTAATGAATAGATTTCCCCTGTCAGATATTCAGCACAGGGATAGTTCACAGAAAAAATGAGTTTACATGACAAAACAGTATACAAAGGTTATTGAATATAATATTAGGACAATTAGAAAACTGAAAATTTTAATGCAGCCCTCCTAAGCAGTGAGAGAGAGTTAGCTGGCATCCCAAAAAAAATCAATTTTTGTCACCCTAATAATAATGATCTAGGTGCGCAGGTCCCCCCAAGCCATCCAACTTAAATCAAGCAACTTTGAGGCTTACTGGCTGTTAGTTGGATGAGAGCTGGTTTTGAATGTCTCATAATGCACAAGACTGCCATTGTAAGGTTTGCTGACTGTACATTTCTCATGGACAGGTTGTTGAGTTGCACACACCTGGCTTTTGGCATACAGCCTTTGTGTGATTGTCTGTTTATTATATGTTATAGGTAATGAAATTGCAAGTGCAATATGCACATATCATATTACCAATTTTTGCAATCATGAATTCTTGAATATTTGTCCAAAAATTCACTAAATATTGTGAATTTGAATATTGCTTATGCTGTTCATTACTACTAAGTAAACACAGACCATATACCAGACACCTTACATAAACTTTCTAAATTAATACAGATCCCAGACCAGATCCCTTAAACCAGGCATCAGCAACCTTCGGCTCCCAGATGTTGTGAAACTACAATTCCCAGCATGCTCCATTCATTTCTATGTAAGTTCTTAGAAGAACAGAGCAACTATGCATGCTGGGAGTTGTAGTTTCAAAACAGCTGGGAGCCAAAGGTTGCCTACCCCTGCCTTAAACTAACATAGATACCATACCCTGACATTTATATAACAAGTCATACTCTCCTCATCTGTGGTGCTGTCATATGATTATGTGACATTATCTGTGAGGGTCCTCTGACAGAAATAGGACTTCCATACCTATCTTAATGTGACCACATCTGCAAAGGCCTTTCTGCCGGTCCTGCACACAGCTGCCCTGAACTTTCAGAAAGCTATTAAGAAACATGTTGTATGTAAAACATAACGTCATTGTTAGCTTATGCACTGAAAGAAATCTGCCACCAGCTTATTCCCCTCTCTCCATTGACAACACATGTACGGTTTGTCAAGCGTGCATGTTTATGGAGAGAAATAGCTGTTGGCCACATGAGTATTCAGTGTAAAGCTAACTAAATTGTATGGGCAGCTTTAGCCTCCGTATGACTTTACTGAATGAGAATTTAGCAATTTTCAATCCAGGAAAAGAGGTTTAAGGCTTCACAATGATGATCATTTTACTAATTAGATGCATATAGCTCTTCTGAATACAATAAGCTGGGTGTTTTATCAAATAATTGGTTTACTAATTACACTCCCTTACCCTTACATGCTCAAGAACCGAACAGTCCATCTGGTTATCAAGCCTGGTGAGTAGATTTTCAATATTCCATCACCTGTTCCCACTCCGGAGTATATAATAGCAGCCAGACTTTTGTTAGTATCAAATTCTATTTACAAGCCCCAGTGGACTGTATTAATCAAATGTAGTCCATCAGGAGGCCAGAAAATCAATCAGAATCTTATGCCAATTGCATGATCTGTTGTGAGTTCTTTGTAGGTCCGTATCCACATTCTCATTTTGTTCTTGGGTCAAGCTATTAATTTATATGTCAGTCTATGTCTTACCATATTTGGACTGCAGCTTACGATGGATACTTGGAACAATTTTTAGCTTACCACTTACTGCTAGGAGTTCACTGGAGAAAAAAGCTTAGGATGATGTTTTTATCCAGATGGAAGGCACCCCCATCTTATATAAGAGGTTTCTTCAACTTGGCTGTACATTCAGTTCCTGTACAGAAATTGACTTGGTCACAGCAAAGCCCCATTAAAAGCAGATTTATTTTTTCTTGGACACAGGAAAAAAGTTCCTTATTTTTACGGACTGTCCAGAAATTTATGGACACTTGGCAATCCTACTTGGTTTGCACCATTCCAGAGGTACAGTACATGGGGCTTTCATGCAAGAGGCTTTTTCAATATGACTGTACAGTTTCTGTACATAGACTTACTTGGTACATTCTATTCCAGAAATCCATGAGGATTTTCATACAAGATGATTCTCTTGTATTCTCCAGTACCTTGTACTTAGTCTAATTCAGTATGGCTACATGTTGAGTTCCTGGACGAAGATTTATTTGGTCTCTACTGTTCTAGAGATCCACAGGAGACCTTATACAAGGGTTTCCTTCAGCATGGCTTCACGTTTGGTTCTTGTACTCATCTTTGCCATTCTTCAGATCCGTGGGGGCTTTCATACAAGAGGCTTCTTTGGCATGGCTGCATGTTCAGTTGATGGACAGAGACTTGCTTGGTCTTCACAGTGTCAGAAATCCATGGAGATCTTTATACAACATGTCTCATTGTTCAGTTCTTGAACAGAGATTTATCTTCTCTATGCCATCCCAGAGATTCATGGGGTTCATTAAAGTGAACCCCCCGCATAGCTCTAAATTCCGTAACTATACAAAGAAAAAGGATGGGTGTCTTCTCTACATCATTTTCAAATATTTCCCAGAGGTTCTGATTAGCATGTTATGCCACTACCCTGGATTAATTTTTCGTGGAATGTGGCTTGTAGTCATTTAATGGCCAAAATTGATTGATGCAATGAAGCCATCATCTGCTCAGCCAGTGATGATGTGAATCTGCTGTGAATTATAGGATGTTCCCTAATGATATTGAGATAGAACAGTTGGACCCACTAGCATGCAAACTTTTATTTGGCAACATCAAGTTATATGAATGAGCTTAAGTATATTTGAATAAATATGCATCAGCAGTAACATATTACGAGTCACTATCACTATCCCATGTTTTGTTGGACCCCATTCCCAAGTCATTGGACCATGAAAATATAGTAGAAGAGGGAAATGTTAATTATGAGAAATTTATGGTTCACCAACTATATTATCTATATCTAACATACCAAAACTGCAGTTTTAAAAAATTAAAAAATTTATGTTTTTTGGTTTATCAGCTGGAACAAGTATAGAAGCTGTTCAAATTTTTAAAAGCATTACAGATAAATGCTATGATTGTAGAGTTTAAAGGAGTTGTCCAGGCTTTTACTATTGATGACCTATCCTCAGGATAGGTTATAAATATCAAATCGGCAGGGCCCAACACCTGGCATCCCCACTGATCAGCTGTACGAGGAGATGGCGCACACAGTTTGCCCATGCCGTCTCCCTTTAGGAGACGGCGCATGTAGTGCGCACATGCCACCTTCTTTCTCTCTTTCTGTCCGCTGCTGCAGTCTATGGTCTTTGCCATAGACAGCATCAGTGAACAGGAAGAGAGAAGGGAGGTGGCATGTGTGCAATGCACACGCTGTCTCCTCATACAGCTGATTGGCGGGGGTGCCGGGTATCAGATCCCCGCCGATCGGATATTGATGACCTATCCTGAGGATTGGTCATCAATACCGGACAACCCCTTTATAGCATATCTTTAATCAAAACTTCAAATTTCACACTGATTTGACTTGTCATTAGGCTTCAGTCTTATCTACTAGTCGCCTTCGCAGATTATAGGACTATGTAAATATGCTAGAATGTTGCAGGTGCTCTTTCCTTCCTCCCCTCTCCCAACATGCCCTATTAGACAGTGTGAGTGCCCCCATATTGTGCAGTAAAACATGTACAGCTAGTGCATATACAGTCACATATGATAAGCAAAGTCCACGTGGTACAGGAATGAGAATGCTTCGCACCAGAGAGTTCAAACAAATGGACTTGTAGGATGATGTTACTAAGGACAAAGGCTGTAGCATGGCTATACCAAGGTACATTCTGTCTGCAAAAAAGCAGTGGAGCTTGCAACCAGGAACAAAATCAGTCAAAAAGGACAACATTTTCTCTAAATAAACATGGTGGCTTTATTATGTACTCGAATAATCCATTTTTATTTATGTTTAACAATGGGAGGAAAGAAACAGCAATGCATATTGAAATTATACAAAATTATAAATATATGCTGTATATAAATGTGGGACTTATGACTAGTCTGTGATATATATATGCTTTGAAATCTTTGCCAGGAAGAGACTTTACTGAACTACCTTGTGTCTTGTCGCTGTGCTCATTCTTGCTATGGTGTATCACTTGAGACATGAGTTTAGAACTGTCTTCCCCAACCTCACCATTGTAGCAGAGTTTGGCTGTTTTTCACCCAGTTTTAAGCCTCCCACACAATTGTTTCTGTTTCAGTTAATGACAACCTACATGTGATGCCTGTAGAACCCAGCCCACTTTTCTTACCTACTTGCTGTGCAAGCTTTAGGTAGCAAGACCACAACTGGTCGACAGTCCCTATGCTAATAAGGTGCAGAGACAGACAAACCTCTAGAGATAAACGACACAAAGACAGAGCCATACGTAAATGAATCAGAACCAGAAGGACAACGCAGTACAAAAATGAGAAAGAGGGAGTGGTCAAAAGACGAGCCAAGGTCAGAACCAGATGGGTTGCACAGTACAAATCACGAGAGACAGAGAGCAGTCAAAGGTCAAGCCAAGGTCAAAAACACAAGCAATCCAAATCAGCACAGGAACAAAAACTAGGAACCTAGCTAGTGAGCCCAAACAAGACTATCACTGGCAATGGTGTATGGCTAGGAAGGGGTTTAAACAGAGCACCGAGTCCCTGGATCAGCACCTGATAAGTGCCCCATTAATCAGAAATAATAGCACACAGGAATAGAGCGGCTCAGCGATCAACCCACTGCTAATCTCCTCCAGCACATGCTCGCTGCAGGGAGAAACAGAGCATTGGTAAGGATGCTCTCGCATCACCAGGGGGCATGGCTCAGGAGCGCGTCTCTCCTGGTGTGGCCGTGCTGAGGCTAAGGATTGTGCCACAGGGGCTCGGACAGGTAAGCTTTACATAGGAAAATGAAGATCATTATCACCTGATTGGTATAATTGGTTAATCATATACACCTAAGTATAATCCTACAAAATTCCTGACTTTATGCAAGTGTACCTAGAAGAACTGATGCTGTTTTGAAGGCTAAGGTCGGTCACACCAAATAGTGATTTGATTTTGATTTCTCTTTAGTTCGTTCACTTTGTATTTGGCTAATTGATTAAAAATAAACCAGTAACAAGTCTATTTTAGAAAGCATCTCTAATTTGCAAAAAAAATTCCATGCCTGCCTAAAACTTTTGCACAGTACTGTGTGTGTGTGTATATATATTATATATATATATAATAAAAAAAATATATATACAAAGATAAAATAAAAAAATAAAATTACAAAATAATGACAACAGTAATCGGCAGAGATTAACACTGAAAGGATATCTTCAAAGGTATTATTCCTCTCACATCATTTCTGTGCTGTGACATTATAGAACAGGTTGATATAAAACGCAAACATTGTTAAATGAAACTAAAGCATCGCTGTGTACTAATTCCCAGCCTCAATATTTTCCAATGAGGAATGTTCCTTAAATGGATTCATTTTTTTTCTTCAAAACAGCTCAGAAAGAAATTTGATTTGGCCCCCTGACCCCTTGGTAAGCACACGTATCTTCACCTGTCACATAACACACTGACACTTGCTTAATTTTGAGCAAAGACTATTGATTTTGCTTATTGGCTCTAGGCTAGTCTATAAAGAACAAATTACAAAGTCAGAGGTCCTCAGTTTGCAATTTCTTGCATGATAACAGGGGACTCAGCAATATTCCCAGAGTGCACTAAGAAGAACAGCTTCAGTGGTGACAAAATTTTGGCTTGAAAATCAACATCGCTGGAGTGATGGTAAACCTCAGATTCCTTGGTAGCCATTTACAGTGAAATGCACAACAGTCTGACCTATTATGCAGTTGCCTTGTGGAGGGTTATAAATTATAAATTCTAGACCAGGGTTCGGAAAAGATGCAACCCCTTTCCTAATAAGTCTTACAGGAGCAATTATTATTGCCTGGGTCATCAAAAGCATAATGAATGAGGAGGTTCATAGCATTTCACACACCCAAATAAGAGACTACTTCAGTGGTGGACAACCTAAAAAAAAATAATAATCCTCCCTAGTGTCTATTAGGTCACATGTACGGTGGTAATTAAACTCTTTCATACCCATGTCTTGGAATTACTGATGTACGAGGGGTGTTCTGTCAGAAAGCTGAGCTTGTCCTTGTAAGATAAGACATGTTTGGACATGCAACACACAAAGTAGCAGTTCAGACTGATGAAAGCACTGGAAGTGACAGGGTGGCAAGTGCAGTACAGTGCAGATCTAGAAGGAAAGTTTAGAGCTTTGTTCCGTGATTAAATTCCTTACAAGGGAAGAAAAGAAGCCTAAAGAAATCCATGAAAGGATGATTGCTGTTTACAGTGATTATGCACCTTCCTTCCACCAATTAAAGTTTGGGGCCAAACTGTTTTATTGGGGTAGGGACACATCTGAAGAAGACCCCCATTCAATGCCACCTATCGAAGCATCCTCAGTGAAAATGTGGCATAAAGTGGAGGCCATGATTTTGGAAGATCATCAGGTCAAAGTCAGTGTTATAGCTCACGAATTAGGCATTTCAGTTGGCACAGTTTCCAGCATCATTCATGATGTTTTGATGATATTAAAAGTCAGTTCCCGGTGCGTGCAATGAATGTTGATGTCTGAGCAAAAAACTTGTAGCCAGCAATTTAGCCAAGATAATTTAGACATGCTTAGAGAAAATTCAGGAGACTTCTATTCTTGATCCTGAGACCAAACACGAGTCCATGCAATGAATGCACAAGGGGTCAAAGAAATTTCATGTGCAGCAGTCAGCTGGAAAGACCATGGCAATAGTTTTTGGGGATACAGAGGACATATTTTTACTAGAATTATTTATCAGTAAGATAAGAACTGAGCTATAAATAATGTTATAATGTTAGAGAGCTGAGATAAGGAGCCTGTCAGCTCCCCCAATGTCGGAAAATACAGAAAATACATAGGCTGCTACTACAGCATCTCAGCTATGTACAGAAAAAAGAACTCCATATTTTTAATAAGGACCATTATTTAATAAAGACAATGATTAGTTCATAATGAGTACAATGCACTAATAAAAGAATTGCCCCCAAGGGTATACATAGCCTTTAAGGTGGTCATAGATTTTACATGAGTGTCTGCTGAAGGCTTATTTGAACACTCTTCCTCCTGACCCCTTCCCCTCCTCCTCACACACATGCTTGTTTGGCTCATTAATAAGATGCCTCCAGACACTTCTGGTGGCTTATCTTCCTGGGACCAAAGGAGTGTGGAAATCTAAGATCCATAATTTGCCTCCTGAATGGTCAGCCGGTCCTGCTGATATTTGATGAGCTGGATCAATGTTCATCTAAAGTCCACCTTTACTCTTTCGTTGCTGATGACTTGAAGATCCTATAAAGAAGTTATCGATGGGCTTAAAGTGATATTATCACAGAAACAGATCCCCATCAGATCCCCGATAGGAATGCTATCTATTGAATTTGGAGTCTGGTGGCCATTAGGTGAGAGCTTCTGTACCCGCTAGTTTAGTATTATTACAGCATCTATATGTTTTGCTAATTGAAACAGGACTTCTTTTGTCTCTATTCTCTTTCACTCTACTGTCAAGATCTGAAAACACACTTGCGGTAGATTTAACCTGCCAAATACCCACAGTGCCCCACAATAATGAGTGCAGAAAGCTCCTGAGGAGCTGGTGCAGAGGATGGGAAAGTGGCCCTAATGAGAAGTTGGCGTCATGGTATACTTCTTCAGGCTGTTGCTCCCTGGGTTTTGGTGCAGTGAAAAGGTGTGAAGGTATTAGGCAGACATAAGAGAATATCAATCAGCTTTCCTTACTGAGTGCAAAGAATAATCTGGGGTACATCCAGCAGTATTAAGTACAAGGCGCTGTTTCTGTCAACAGATGATGAGGTATGGTGGCTGGTTAGATGACAATTGATGGCATTTAGAAGTATGCTAGCTGACAAAGTTTTTTTGACTTTCTGATTCTCCTTCACTTCAGCAATAAAACTTGCACCTGTTGCTGTAGGTGTCCACTACAAAATGCAGGCTTTCATGTTTGTCTGAATTGGCTTATGGTGAAAGGTGTCTTAACGTGTTCTCCCTCACCTTGCAGCAGTGTCTGTAAAGCTTAGGTAGCTGGTCACTCTGATGACTGGAATTCCATAGCTTAATGGGTTTCTACAGCCCTTGGACCTTTCTGTCCCTGGAGCAGTGTTCCTTACAGATGAGCCAATTTGCAGATACCCTCTCAGGGTTATTGCATGAGTAGGCTTGCAAAAACTGAATGTCATAATTCAGGTTCAACAGTAGCTATCATAGACGAGCAAAATATAAATTTCAGCAAATCTGAGTCAATTCATATGAACCTTGGTACTTCAAACGAGATGGTCCCAAAAAAAATACCCTCACCCTTTAGGTGGGGGGGTTTACAATGTCATTTAAAGTTGTGAAAAACAGAAAACCCTTGTAAGGTATTAAAGGCTCTGTGTTTGAGATATAATAATTCAATGTTTATGTTCTCAATTTTACTCTATAATTCAACCGGCATAGCTTGTCCTCTAGATCCAAACATCCTGCATATGTTCTATTTTACATTAACTGGATAAAACAACATTATCATCAACTGCTTATGATCCTTGGAACGGGCACATTTTTATGATATTCTACAACGGCCACTTTCTAATTCTGCCGTAAAATATGTAGAGCATCTGGAAAGGGAATTGAAGAGAAAGAGGCCAGAATAACATTCATTTTAAATGCCCATCCCTGCCATAAGCAATAGACCATACCGAGACAGATCATATGTCCTCAGCCACTTGGAGATCTCATCGCATTTCATGGGAGAATGGAAAACTGCTGATACAAAAGGGGGTTTGAGATGATAAAACACAAAGATAAAAATCTGCAGGTGTACTTTAAAAAAAATCGTAGTTTGGGAAGCATAAAATAGATAAACACGGATATAACTTTATAGACAAATGTTAAGCCAAGCACATTACGTTAAAAAGAGCACAAATTTATATGTGTACATTAAGTTCTATAACACAAGAGGGGCTTGTAAAGGGGGGATTTGTAGATATCAAGATAGCCTTTTAGGTACAAAATTAAAAAGAAGGAGCTGTTAGGGCACCTTGTAATGCACTCATAAAGTGCATGAAAGCAAGAAGGAAGAGTGTAATATACAGAACTGCTGACTCAATGGATAAGGGAGTGGACTGTCTTTAAAGTGCATGTCCTACAAAATGTTACCTTAGGCCAGACATTCTTTTATCTCATCTAAAGACATTACCATACCATATCCCAGTCATCACAAGGCTGAAGAGACTGCCAATACATCACATGGTGGTGACACCACTGCAGTCCCAGTTCCAGACAGAAGGAGGTGGTCAGGGCTAGAATCTTCTTTCTCCAGAGTCTTCACTGTACAGTAATTAGGTCAACCTAAAAGAATAAAATAACTCAACTGAGAGATGTACATGTAAATTTGTAGCAATGTGGAGGATATATGTACTCCATCTAGGGTAAAGATGTCTCTATCAGGGATTCTTTACTGTAAGAGCAGTGAGACTATGAGATATCCTTCTCTAAGGTGATCGACACAATAACTCATTACATCTAAAAGAGCCTGGATCTTTTTCTAGAAAGCCATAACATTTTTGGGAGTGTGCAGCTAGAGGAAAGAAAGCATCTCCATCCATATTGACATGGATTCTTTACTGTAAGAGCAGTGAGACTATGAGATACGCCTCCCTAAGATGATGGTTACTTTGATTAATTACATATATTTAAGGCTACTTTCACAATCGCGTTTTGGGCGGATCCGTGATGGATCTGCAAAAACGGACCCGTTACAATAATACAACCGCATGCATCCATCATTAACAGATCCGTTTGTATTATCTGTAACATAGCCGTCATGAACTCCATTGAAAGTCAATGAGAAACGAATCCGTTTTCTATTGTGCCAGATTGTGTCAGAGAAAACGTCCCCATTGTCCGTCCCCATTGACTTACTGTCACGGCTGTGTCAGGGTCTGATGGTGATTGACCATGACACTTCTGCCGTACATGCGGTTGCCGTTGGCAAAGTGGTGTATTTTATGCATGCTGGACTCTTTCCCTTTAATTGTGGTGTTCCTCCCCATCCTGGTGTGCACGGGGTTTATAATGTGTCTTTGAGTTGGGTGTGGTCTCAGGTCTCTTTATATCCTTTGGCTTGGAGACTGAGATCAGTTTGTTTGTCTGCCTTGCATGTGAGATGCTTGCTCTGTGCATGGATGAGATCTGGGGGCCATCCAAGTTTGACATCGATGTTCTCAGCAATGTCATCTGCGATGTCATACTGTGTGTTTCTTCCTGGTCTTCCTTTCCCTCCTGGTGTGTTGTTTATGGTGTTGGTTTGAGTTGGAGGTTTGCTATACATCTGGGTGTTTGTTTCATGTAGGTGTGTACTGGCCTGCATGGACGTTTGGCATTTTCCCCTTTTGAGTGTGTGTCCTCCGGAAGGGGGTTGGTTCCCCGGAGAGGGGACTACTCTACAAGACAGTGTGTTGTCCTGCCTGGAACTTCCGTGCATCCGGTGTTCGCATGGAGATCCGGGTAGATGTTGGTGCCGTTTTTCCATCTCTGCTGCGGCAGGTAAGTGTTGGTTTTTTTAAGTGTTCTGTTGTTACACTGTGTACTTACCTGCCGTGCAGTTGCTGTATTCTGTCTTTCTCCCTGTCAGCTACTGGGCCTCTGGAGACGCCTGTCATCCGTTGTGTTGGATGAACAGGAGGTCTCTGCCCTGTCATCTGTTGGGGGCGATGCAGTGATTCCTAGACTTCTAGGTTTGTGGGTATGAGCCCTCTTACCATTGAAGGCGGCTCATACAGCCAGGAGACTAGGGTGAGTTGAGGGAAGCTTTAGGAGGTGACCTGCTCGCTTTTCCCTGACTAAGGCCTAGTAATTGGTGACATTGTACGGTAGAGAGTTTCCCCTACTCCCCAATGTGACACTTACATTGTGTGCCAAGACGGGTCCGTTTGCTCAGTTTCGTCAAGGGGACAGCAAAACGCTGCAGGCAGCGTTTTGGTGTCCGCCTCGAGAGCAGAATGGAGACTGATCGGAGGCAAACTGATGCATTACGATGTTATATGTATTAGATTAGTGAGATGGGTAATTTAAAGATTTATAATTATTTTCTATCTGGAGTCAAGAAGTACATTTTATCCTAAAACCAAGACAATTGGCAATGGTTGTTTTGCCTTTCTATGAATTTAAAGGGGTTGTTCAGCTGAGAAGCAGACATTCCTAATGGTCAGAATACATGTCCAATTAACAATAAATAATACTCATCTGCTCTTAGCCCTAGTGTTCGAGCACCGCTGCCAGGACTAAAAGCAGCAGGAAATGTGGTGGTGGCATAGAAACAATGGACAGCAGACAGGTGAGGTTTTTTTTTTTAATTGGGCACAGGTTCTGACCATTTGGTTTGTCGGTTGCTGGACAACTCCTTTTAAAGTGTTTTTATCCAGAATAGCCATTTATTAACTATTCCCAGGATTCTGGTCACTAGAGGCTCCCACTAGGAACTCCCTATCAATCATGATAACAGTGTGCCTGTGCTCCCTTTTCCTCCTGATAGAGTAATGAAGCGTTTGAATGGAGTGGCAGTGAATGCTGAACACATGAAACGCCATCTAACATCCAAAAAATAAATAAAACATTGCAGGTTTTTATTTTTTTGCATTCCCTAAAAAATTAATAAAAGTTAATCAATAAATTATATGCACCCCAACGGATGTCTCTGAAAAATACATAGCTAAAATACATAGAATAGGAGGATGATAAAAATGAAAAAAATAAAATAAAATAAATAGTAGGTCATTAAGATCCAAAATAGGCGGGATGTTAAGAAATTAAAAAGGTTGTCCTACAAACAAAACATATCACCTATCCATAGGATTAGTGTTTGGTGACTGGGAACCCATTATTATGCGGAAAGGTTGCACATACGCACTAATACTCTGTTTAATTTAGTTGGAACCAAAGGCAAAATGGCCATAAACCTTACAGGGAAATTTCCAGGTGGGCCGATGCCCTAGGGGGCTAACCAAGTCCTCCTCTCTGCCACTGACCAGGTACATAATGAGCTCTGAAAAGTAATTAATGCTGTGAGAATCAGGTACTCATGTACCTGGCCAGCGACCGCATAGGCCCTCCTAAATTCAACTATGGCCCGCATCTCACCTTCTAATCCCCCTGCTCCATATCTTAATCAAACTGGGCAGGAGGACAGAAAATGGTAGCTATTGATGGCCACCACAGAGGGACAGCTATTGGGGCAATATATTGTGCTTCACTGTGTTATTCAGTTCTGCTGGGATGGTATTTCGCACCATGGTATTGTTGACCCCCACCTACTTGTGTTGCCCCGTCTTCTTTTAATTTGGACCTGCCTACAAAATGGGAACACTTTTAGTTTTTCTCTCCAGGGCCACTTTAAAGGGGTTATCCAAACCTATAAAAAGCCCCCAATGCGCCAGGCCCCTCACATTGAATACACTTACCTGGCTCCCCGCGCCGCTTCTGGTCCCTGCATCACTGCTTCTGCTTCTCCCCGTGCACGGATAAAAACATCTGGTGTCAGGGGGGAGCAGCCAATGTAAGGCGGGGACGAGGACGAGCCTCCCTAGCATCCCCCGCGATGCTTGGGAGGCTTGTCCCCATCTCGCCTGCCATTGGCTGCCCCCCCCCCCTCCGACACCGGTTGTTTTCATCCGCGCATGGGAAGCAGCAGCGGTGGTGCGGGGACCAGGAGCAGCACAGGGAGAGGGGAACCAGGTAAGCATATTCAATGTGGGGGGCCCGGCATGGGATTGGAGAACCCCTTTAAGTTCCCAGTCCGCCCCTGGATGGAACCGACGGAGATAGCCAATCGATGTACATGGCTATCTTCAGAAGTCCCATAGAATTTGAAAGGTGAGGCAGTGCTCATGCGTCATCTTTTCTCCTTTAAAACATACGTTCTCGTGATCAGTGGGGTCCCAGTGATCAGACTCTTAGGCCCCTTTCACATGGGCATGATTTCCGCGCAGGTGCAATGCGTGAGGTGGACGCATTGCACCCGCACTGAATCCGGACCCATTCATTTCTATGGGGCTGTGCACATGAGTAGTGATTTTCACGCATCACTTCTGCGTTGCATGAAAATCGCAGCATGCTCTATATTGGGCGTTTTTCACGCAACGCAGGCCCCATAGAAGTGAATGGGGCTGCGGGAAAATCGCAAGCATCCGCAATCAAGTGCGGATGCAGTGCGATTTTTCCGCATGGTTGCTAAGAGAAGGGACATGATCTTTATTATTTTCCCTTATAGCATGGTTATAAGGGAAAATAATAGCATTCTCAATACAGAATGCTTTGTAAAATGTGGATTAAGGGGTTAAAAATAAAAAACTTAACTCACTTTAGCCACTTGATCGCGTAGTTGCCGATCTCTTCTGTCTTCTTCAAGCATTCGCAGCCATCTAAAGGACCTGTGGTGACGTCACATCACATGGTCCAATCACATGGTCCATCACCATGGTGATGGACCATGTGATTGGACCATGTGATGAGCTCAGTGACCTCATCACAGGTCCTTTAGATGGCAGCTAATGAATGAAGAAGAGATCGCAACTATGCGATCAAGTGGCTAAGGTGAGTTAAGTTTTTTATTTTTAACCCCTCCATCCACATTTTACGAAGCATTCTGTATTGAGAATGCTATTATTTTCCCTTAAATTCAGTGATGAAGTCCGGGTTCGGGTCTGGGTACCAAACATGCCGATTTTTCACACGCACGTGCCAAACGCATTACAAAAGTTTGCATACGCGCGGAAAAATAGCGCATTTTCCCACAACGCACCCGCCTCTTATCCTTATGTGAAAGAGGCCTTATGGGTAGATGATAAGCTGTGATTGTGGGACAACCCCTTTAATAAAAATTAAAAGAAGAGGAGAAATAAAAACATTTCCTGTAAATTTAGAGACCGTTTAATTGTCCAGAATCATTCTGCACAGTCTGGTTAGAGATGTCGATGATGAAATGCTCACAGTTTCAACCGCAAATTGAAGTCTTCCAGTGACTACATTTTGTAAAAAAAGAAAAAAACACTAATGACCTGGGAAAAGGTGGCACTTTAGAGATAAGGAATGTTTTCAAATGTTTTTAGACTTCTCAAAGAAGAAATTCCATACTGGAGATAAACATTATTACTCTCCCTCTGTATTATGATTTGAAAGGCCGTTCGCAACAACAAGAACCGCGCCGCCTGATTTCATCGTATGATTCACACGTAATTAAAAGGGAATCATCTGAAGTGATAGAATTTAGATTTTAGCACAAGCCCTAGTGCCACACATCTTACAAAGCGCAGATAAATAAACGTGTAGTGGAGCGGCTGCCGACCATATCTAGATAAATTAATCTTAAAATACGAGCTTTCATGTCATCGATGATCTCTCCCGATTGGTCACTTTTAATTTGCAGTTTAATTGCTTGTATTAAATGACTATGTTGCGTTTTTTTTTCTTATCCAGCAGCATTTTTTGTATATGACATCCCCTGAATCTGTAATGTACAAATTGTTTCCACTTTCAGGAAACAAAGGTTTTCTTTATACTATGAAAAGTTAAATAATTTCCTAATAGAATTTCTGTATCGATTCCTCTCCGTTTTCAAGATCTCTGCTTGTTGTCATAGGCGCTCAATAATAGCGCTAACACAGCTGTGTCGTGTAACGAGCCGTGTGTCCATCACATGACTAGGACAGCTTTTTATTCCCTGTGAATGTTTCAACTGATTGACAGCATACAGAGATCTTGAAGAATGGAACATTTGATACAGAAAGTATATCAAGTTTCATTAACCCCTTCAGGACCCTGACATTTTTCACCTTAAGGACCAGGCCATTTTTTTGCAAATCTGACATGTGTCACTTTATGTGGTGATAACTTTAAAACGCTTTTACTTATTCAAGCCATTCTGAGATTGTTTTCTCGTCACATATTGTACTTCATGACAGTGGTAAATTTAAGTCAAAATATTTCATTTTTATTTTTAAAAAAAATAAAAAATTACCAAAAATTCTCAATTTTCAAAATATCAATTCCTCTACTTTTAAAGCCTCATTCACAAGTCCGCGTTTCATGGACATGTGCTGTACGTGTTCTCCTAGAACAGCACACGTCCCTAATCATTTTAATGTGTGTAATCGCACATCAGTGTTTTAGCAAAGTCCGTGGGTCCGTTCTTTTAGTACAGATGCATGCTCTATTTTGTCCATGTTCACGGATCTATCGCACCCATTATAGTGTTGCATCCGTGGTTCACAGATCATTAGGAAGAGATGCTTTGAAAATTACTTTTCAGCTGTTCGTTGTCAGTAAAACACAGATGCAACACGGACAACAAAAAACTGACACATGGACCCAACACGGACACTTCACGGATGCAACACTGACCACCTGCTCACGGATTTGAAAATGGACGGGTGAATGAGACTTAAAACAGATAGTGATACCTCCTAAAATAGTTATTGCTTTACATTCCCCATATGTCTACTTCATGTTTGGATCATTTTGTAAATTACATTTTATTTTTTGGGACGTTAGAAGGCTTAGAAGTTTGAAATTTTTAAGGACCAGTTCAGGTCCGAAGTCACTTTGTGGGGCTTACATAATAGAAACCACCCATTAATGGCCCTATTTTAGAAACTACACCCCTCCAGGTATTCAAAACTGATTTTACAAACTTTGTTAACTCTTTAGGTATTCCACAAGAATGAAAGCAAAATGTAGATGAGATTTCAGAAATTCACTTTTTTGGCAGATTTTCCATTTTATTCAATTTTTTCAGTAACAAAGCAAGGGTTAACAGTCAAACAAAACTCAATATCTATGACCCTGATTCTGTAGTTTACAGAAACACCCCATATGTGATTGTAAACTGTTGTACGGGCACACGGCAGAGCGCAGAAGGAAAGGAACGCCATATGGTTTTGGAAGGCAGATTTCACTGGGATAATTTTAAGTTGCCATGTCACATTTGAAGACCCCCTGATGCACCCCTAGAGTAGAAACTCCAAAAATGTGACCCCATTTTGGAAACTACGGGATAAGGTGCCAGTTTTGTTGGTACTATTTTAGGCCTCTTGCACACGGCCGTTGCCGCAATACACGAGGCACCGGAGATGCGGTGCGGAACGGAAACCCACGGAAGCACTACGGAGTGCCTCCAAGGGGGTCCATTCCGTTCTGCCAAAAAATAGAGCTTGTCCTATCTTTTTGCAGAACGGAGGGATCGCAAACCCCATTTAAGCGAATGGGTCCGCGATCCGCATGTGACTGCCCCACAGTCGTGTGCAAGAGGCTTTAGGGTACATATGATTTTGGTTGCTCTAAATTACACTTTTTGTGAGGCAAGGTAACAAAAAAGAGCTGTTTTGGCACCGTTTGTCATCTACAATGTTAATCTGACAGATTACATCATGTGCTATTTTTATAGAGCAGGTTGTTATGGACGCGACAATACCAAATATGACTACTTTTTTTGGTTGTTTGTTTCAGTTTAACATAATAAAGCATTTTTGAAAAATAGTGTCTCCATATTGTGAAAGCCATAGTTTTTTTATTTTTTCGGCAACTGTCTTATGTAGAGGCTCATTTTTTATCGGTATGAGATGACAGTTTGGTTGGTACTATTTTAGGGTGCATATGACTTTTTGATCGCTTGGTACACTTTTTGTGATGTAAAGTGACAAAAAATTGCTTTTTTACACCGTTTTTATAAATATATTATTTTACGGTGTTCACCTAAGGGGTTAGATCATGTAATATTTTTTTTACAGCTGGTCATTACGGATGTGGCAATACCTAATATGTATACTTTTTTATTTTTATTTAGATTTTACACTATATAAGCATTTTTGGAACAGAAAAAAAAATCATGTTTTAGCGTCTCCATATTCTGAGAGCCATAGTTTTTTTTGGGCGATTGTCTTAGGTAGGGTCTCATTTTTTGCGGGATGAGATGACAGTTTGATTGCTATGATTTTGGGGTGCGTATGAATTTTTGATCGCTTGGTTGATTACACTTTTTGTGATGTAAGGTGACAAAAAAAATTTGGACACCGTTTTTTTTTTTTTTTTTTATTGTGTTTACATGATATTTTTATACAGCAGGTTCTTATGGATGCGGCGATACCTAATATTTTTTTATTTATTTCAGTTTTACACAATAACAGCATTTATGAAACAAAAAAATAATGTTTTAGTGTATCCATATTCTGAGAGTCATAGTTTTTAAATTTTTTGCCCGATTGTTTAATATCGGGGCTAATTTTTTGTGGCATGAGGTGATGGTTTGATTGGTACTATTTTGGGGGGCATACGCCTTTTTGGTCGCTTGGTGTTGCACTTTTTGTAATGTAAGGTGACAAAAAAAACTATTGTTTTAGCACAGTTTTTGTTTTTCTACGGTGTTCAAGTGAGGGGGTGGATCATGTTATATTTTTGTAGAACCGATCGTTACAGACGCGGCAATACCCAATATGTCTGTCACAATTTTATGTGTTTTCATTTGGGAACTTTATTTTTTTTATTATGAAACACTTTTTTTTAACTTTTTTTTTTTTACTATTTTTGTCCCACTCTAGGACTTCACCTTCTGGGGTCTAATCCCCTCTACAATGTATTACAATACAACCTGTATTGTAATGCATTGGCTGTCAGCTTTTATGCTGACAGCCTGCCTGTGAGACCCAGCTTAAGGGCTGGATCTCACAGGCTTCCTTAGAAGACAAGCTCCAATGCCTATGGAAGGTATCGGTCTGCCTTCTCTGCCATCGGGTCCCCGCCACTGCAGTGAGGGGACCTGATAGGGAAAAGGAGGGCACCCGTACCCTCCGTGAACCCTCTGCATGCCGAGGTCAGCTTCGACCGCGGCATACAAGGGGTTAACTTGCCGACATCTGTGTTTTCACCGATGTCGGCATATGCAGCAGGGGCCCGTCTGTCATTGACTGCCGGGTCCATGCCGCAGATCAGGCAGGCGCAGCTCCTGCACCTGCCCGATCACCTCGCCAGACATGTACAACGCTTGTCCTTAAGTAACGTCCACCAGTGCCGTATATGTACAGCGCGGGTCCTTAAGGGGTTAAAGGGGAGTTTAATATTAATGACCTATCCTTAGGATAGGTCATCAATTTCTGATCTATGGAAGTCCGACACCCAACCAATCACTTGTGTGAGGTGACAGCAGTCCTCACAGCTTAAAAAAGCACAGCGCCGTAAATTTTAAAGTGGCTTTGCTTGGTACTACAGCCTAGCAACATTCATTTGAATGGGACTGAGCTGCACCTAGGTCATGTGACCGATGAACGTGATGTCACTGGCTAAAGAAGAGGCTGCAGTGCTCACCGGAGTGAGGCGGTATCTCTAAACAAGTGATTGGCAGGAGTGTGAGGAGTCGGACCCCCACTGATCATACATTTATGAATAGTGTTGAGCGAATCGAGCTTTGGATCCTAGATCCGAAGTTGATTCGCTCCAAACTTCATTTGCATCTCCGTACAGAATTAAAACGTATGGGCAGAATGAAGGTGAGTTATTCCTGAAATCTCGCAAGACTTTGGCCATTGATTTTTAAACTTTAAAACCATTTTAAAACACGGATCCGAAGTCGGCTTTGGTACCTACTGGTAGCTCGTTACCTAAGCCGGCTTCGGATCTATTTTCTAAAATGGTTTTAAAGTTAAGAAATCAATTCCAGAAGTTATTCACCAAAGTCCCGCAAGAATTTAGAAAAACACGAATTCCCCTTGCTGGAGCCCATACATTGGAATGGTATACGGAGATGGATCTCTGTACAGCAGTCAAACTAACTTTTGAACAAATCGACTTCGGATCAAGGATCCGAAGAGCTCGATTCGCTCAACACCATTTATGACCTATCCTGAGGACAGGCCAGCTATGTCAAAATCTTAAACAACCCCTTTGATGACAATTTTTTGCTCAAAGCAAAATACCCCTTTAGGAAGAATCAGGGTCACTTAATGGGAATTGAAGCAATTTTGCAACAAAAGTGTCTTTTTTTTAATGTATTTATTCATTTATTTATGGCTACAAATGTTGCTGTTTCTTATTTAACCCTTTCAGCACCAGGGGTATTTTAGGCTCAGTTAGGCGCCTCCATGGCAGAGTCCATCATATTTGATGGGAAGACCAGTGAAGCATGTCATTCTTCCTGATGACAGACCCATTATACGTCAACGGTGTCCACTGACAAGAGATCCGACATTGGATCATGGATCAACAGAAACCATGACGCAAATGTGAACAGAGTTGTAGACCTCTTTACCTATTGCAAAATACATGAAAAAATATACCATAATATCTTCAAAACGATAATATAAAATATAAGTAAAATTGCATTCAATATTTTTATAAATCTCTTCAAAACTTTTTGCCTTTGTAGAAATTGCCTTTTTCCCCCTGAAATGACAGCTTGTGATATAGAAGAAGCAGCAATGTACAGTCATACAAAAAAAGAAAAAATCTATACCCATCTCACCTTCATCTCTCCACTATTGGCAGTTGTCACTCAAAGTGTGATATCATATAAACACCTTCCGATCTGCGGCTTAAGTTTCCAGACGAGGGCAAAATCCTGTTAACTTCTGACACTGTCAGCTTTCAGAGAACAGCTGTCTTTTTTCCTCATCCATCGACAGATTTCCAAAGCAGGCATATTTTGGATTACGCTACAGAACTTTTTAGGAGATAGAAAGTACAGAGCTGACATTACTTTATGTAAAACATCCATAGTCTGTGCTCCTGTGAAGGAATTATATCATTGGTATCTTTTTATTACGTCCCTTTCAAAGGTGGACGCAAAGTCCTCTGCTAATCTCCTCTACTGACAATGAGCCCAAGAAATAGGTTGATCACAAAGTTCCCCTAGAGATCATCTGCAATCTGATCAGTAAGTGCTCAATTCCCCTGCAGCGCCAGCCACAGGGGAAATGGAGTATAACACAATTCAGATATTGAATTCATGTAATGCACTGAGATTTCCAATCCTCCAAGGTGAAAAACACTCTGGCTAATAGATGGGAACCAGTCATAGCTAGACTTTCCTGTACCCATGGGAAAATATAAGCTCACTGCCTTAGCCTTGTATGTAAATACCATTGCCAATACAGAGCAGCATATCAGTGCATCCCCTGGCATCTAGTACCTAGGGCACATAGCCTACCAGCTCCCCCATATCTATACCCCTGATGTGAGTCACCAGAATTAATTAATAGGGTATTTAGAAATATCCCTGCCCACTTACTATAATAGTACCTGCCACGCCCTCTAGGAGCCAGATTAGAGGTTCCCACTCTGGTGGATACCTGCCGGACCATGTATTACATGGTGGGCATTCATATGCATGGTTGAATTTTACTACACTAAAAAGATTTAGCCTAACGGAACTTCAGAAGCTGGACCCACATGGATCAATTGATTACCGGGCATCTGTCTATTGACTAGGACAGGGGTGGCGATCATTTTATGTGTCTCTCGGCTTCCTGCCCCACTGCCAGAGCATATAATGCTAATGACTGCTTCCATTATGGAGCTGAAGAGGTAAATTATTTATTTATTTGTTTTTTAAACGCCTGATCTTAATTCTGATTGGATGCTTGGGGGGGGGGGGGGGATGATGGAGGCGTTAGGGGCTGATCTGAGGCTGGGGGGGCTGAGTTGAGGCTAGTGGAGGCTGAAGAGGGTCTGATGGGGTCTGATCTGAGACTGGAGGGTCTGATTTGAGGCTGATGGAGACTTTGCGGGTCTGATGGGGCTAATCTGAGGCTAATGGAGGCTAGGGAGGGTCTTACGGGGGTCTGATCTGAGGATAAGGGTTCTGATGGGGTCCGATCTGAGGCCGAGGGGTCTGATGGGGGTCTGATTTGAAGATTATGAAGATTTTGGGGGTCTGATGGGGATCTGATCTGAGGCTGAGAGGTCTGATGGGGTATGATATGAGGCTGATGTAGGCTGGGGACTCTGATGGGAGGCTGATGGAGGTCTGAGGCTAAGAAAGGGACAAAGGCAGGGACAGTTGCGAAGGCGGAGGCCTGGACAGTGGTAGGGAGAGTGAAAGCTGGGTGAACCCCTCTCTGGAGCCCCCTGGGATGAGCTTGGCTGCCATTAATTCCAAATAAAGAAATAAAGATCTAAATATATAACATTCTCAACTTGAAAATTAGACTGCTATATTTGGCCAATATAATATATATAATGCAGGCACCATCTTGTGCTGCAAGAATACAGCATTTTGGATTTTTTAAAATTGAAGCGCCGCAATTTCTGTAACTTACCCCTAAGTTAATTATATGTTTGACCAAATATAGCAGTCAAATGTTTAAGTTTAGAATTTTGTATGGCCCCCGAACGATGTTACAAATATCAAAATGGCCCTCGGCAGCAACAAGGTTCTCCACCCCTGGACTGGGTTGTGGCCTGTGGGTCTGGTCTAGGCCTTCAGTCCTGCTCCATCAGGCGGGTGCACTCACTCTCAGCCCCTTGAAGAGCCAGTGTGTGACCATCCAAAACCTTTTCGAGCCAATGGTTGGTTGTCCCTCTGTATTTAACGTGCCCTCCTCAGTGGAATGGTGCCTGATCTTGAGGCTACCTAGTCTGTAGTTATCTGTAAAGGTGTTATTCTCTGTCTGACTACCCATGTACCGAACACCAGCGTGACAACCGACTGTGACTCCTAGCCACCGGCCTGACCTCAGACTTAGCTTCTCTAAGTCAGTCAGGTTCTCTAAGTCAGATTCACTATACCCTACCCTAATCTTGGCCTTTTACTGGACTACATATATTGCTTGACCCTTTGGTGCTTTGCATTATTGTCTCTGACCCTGTAGGTCACCCGCTAACTACACTGGGACTATCTCAAGAGGTAAAGACCAGATCCCTGTACCAGGGGAATGACAGGATATGGCTCTTTGAGTTAGTCCATTGGTACAGTAGGTTCACACTTGCAGCACATGGTTAGCAAACTAGAGGGGTGGGGAGCTGGCCTAAGAAAGGGGGAACCAAACACCCTTCTGTTCTGAGTGTCAGACGTTTGTCCTTGGTATGAGAGCCTCTGAGAGGAAATGATATGCACTATGGAGAGTTTTATTAAACAGAATGCTCAGAATCCTGGCTCCACTTGCACCATAAAAATTTCTGTATATTCTTCCTGATTTATTATAGTTTTTTTACACTTTTTTTTACACACTATTTCACAGTTTCTGGAAATGTGGGCATATCCAAGAAGATTTGTAAAAGTTCTGGATTTATTGCTGTGCTCCATTATTTTGGAGCAAAATATTGGCGTAAAATAAATAAGCTTTGCCAGGGCATCCTTATACCATCTTCTGATGGGGTAGGAATGTCTCCTAACTCCAGGATGGTGAAAAGAATGCAACAAGAAAATTTGTTGGTCTCATGTGGGGCAACAATAGTCAACAGACAGTAATTACCAGGGTCTCAAAGAATTGATTGGCTTTGCAGTGAGGGTAATCCATGGCAACAGGGGGAACATACAAATTCATAAACATGTTGTCCTTGGTCAGATTCAAACCCAGGACCCCCGTGCTGCAAGGCAACAGTGCTAACCACTGAACCACTGTGCTGCCCCACACATAGGTCAGAACAAGTTCTCAATGCATCTACATGGTGCTCTAGGTGGTGGTTGTTCTGGTCTTGGTCACAGGCTTGAACTGTTATATAGGACCAGGCGTCTATGAGGATGAGGGGACTGGATGGCTACTTCTAACCCTATGCCCAAATCTCAACCCCTCTGCAGTTCTCCTCTGCGTCTTTGTCATTTCTAGACCCTGAGATGGTCCTTTATGGCTAGTGCCACTCACCTCCGCTGCTAGTTCAAGTTTCTCTCAGGTCTGCCCGCACCACTATATACGACGGGATGCTGAGAAGTTCCTGGCTTTGCCCCCCTGTTGGAATTGAAAAATGAATTTGGTACCATATAAAAGCTTGATAGCTTGTTATGTAACTGTGCAAATATCAGATGTTTACAATTGTTATAACTATTTTAAATTTCAGGTAGAACCTGAGATGGCAGAGGCACATGAAAGTTTCAAGTCTGTGGAGTTTTGGGCCGTCATGAAGTTTTTGTTTCTCCAGAGAAAGGACATTCACACTGACACTCCTCCCCTAGTGTTTGTGACATCTCAGTGTGAATGTCCTTTGCAGACTTAGAGGTGACATCGACATCATCCTTGTGGGGCGGAGGATGAGTGAGCCATCCAGGCCACAATATCATCTTCTTTATCCTCAATAATTATCTGGTCCCCACTGGAAGTGAGAATGAACTGTGGCATGCTGCTGCTGCTGCTACTACTACTACTGGATGGACAGGTGGTGCCTACTGTGCTGCTACTGCTGTTTGCACCACTACAGCCCCCACATTATCACTAGAAGATTACAAGTCATTTACCAGGCATTTTATTATGAGGCCTATTTAAACAAGTCAGATTTAGTGCACTGATTATTAAATAGAAGCAAAATTGTAAACGTGTTTTTCTGTAATTAACAGACAGAGATGCATTTAAACCCACCCCATATATGAACAGTGCACACTGGTATTGACAATTTACAATGGTATATTGATGCATGTGTTGAATTAAACTGGCATACTGATACTGACACTGTACAATGCACTCACTTAAACTGGTATACTAATACGGTCCAAAGTGTTAAATGAATCTGATATACTAATGCAGTACAATGTGTTGAATTAAACTACACAAAGCTGAAGGACTTGCTGGCCCCTGATTGGCTCACAAGCTGTCTCTCAGCCAATCAGGGTGGCTGTGGACAAGCACCATATATCAAGGTCATGTGATCCTCCATCTTCATCCTCCCTGCCCTGTTTCCCTCGCATTTTCACAGTAAAATGGCAGGTGCCGTTTTGTGTGATTCATCCAAAGGAAATCATTAGAAAACTTTGAATTTTTTTGGCAAAATAATTTTTGTGAATTTAGTAACAATTGATACGCTCGTTTCTAGTGTGAATATGAACTTTTATTCTGCCAGATTTTGCTCCTGCAAATGCACTGGAAGCAGAGGTTCAGTGGGATGTGCCCTCTGCTTTGAGTTGCGTCACACCCCCTCCACACCGCTCTGAGTGGTGGCTGCAGTGGTCCCTGGTTAGATGGTAGAGCTTTGTATCTTTGGACATGATACACATTGACTTCCAGAGTATACAAAACAGCTCAGTTGGGAGAGCGTTAGACTGAAAATTTAAAGGGTCCTGGTTCGATCCCGGGTTTCGGCAGATAGAAATTGACATTAACTTCCAGTAAGATGAGACCATGAAAACTGATTCTGAACTCATTAGGTTCAGTTCTACGGCTCTTGGATCACTGAACTTTATACAGGTAGAGCTGTGGACAAGGAGGGCAATATTGGCTTACTACATAGAAACCTCACAATCCTGTGTGAAACGTAAAGGGTTAATTTGTAACACCTTGAGGTTTATATTTTAGTATTTTTTTTTTACCAATATGTGACTCTGTGTGGAGTGGAAGCAAAGATATGTTGTCTCTGGAAGTAAGATAAGGATCAATAACAAGAGGTTTATGAAATTAGAGATTTTGCAAGTGAAGGTGATAGGCAAGCGTGAGGACACAGATGTCAGGTACTATTTGTCTCACCTCCTAATACACTGTCCATCAAAATAAGGGGACCGGGTGCGTAATAGAAGCATAGCATAGATAGAAAGAGGTCAGATATCGGATGAGAAGATGAGATCAAATCTAATGTTTTGATTCCAGAGACTCGCAATATTAAATATTAGTTTCTTTTAAGAGACTGGCTTACAATAGAACCCTACCAATCACTACAAGGGGTCCTAAGCCCCCTCATGTCAGCAAGGAGGAGTTTGAATGGAGCAATGGTCACACATGTGCAATACCACTCAATTTAATATTTCAGGGGTTGATGGAAACAGCCAAGTGGGACACTCAGGAACCTAGAGTTAGTGGTTAGTGGTGATTCCAGCAGCAGAGCCAGACAGTAATCACCTACAGTGGATATAAAAAGTCTACATACGCCTGTTAAAATGTCAGCTTTCTGTGCTGTCAAAAAAATTATACAAAGATAAGTAATTTCAGAACTTTTTCCACCTTTAACCTGTACAACTCAATTGAAAAACAATTTGAAATCTTTTAGGTAGAGGGAAGAAAAAATATAAAAATAAAATAATATGGTTCCATAAGTGTGCACACCCTTAAACTAATACTTTGTTGAAGCACCTTTTGATTTTATTACAGCACTCAGTCTTTTTGGGTATGGGTCTATCAGCATGGCACATTTTGACTTGGTAAGATTTGCCCCCTCTTCTTTGGAAAAACACAATCTTAAATCTGTCAGATTGCGAGGACGTCTCCTGTGCACAGCCCTCTTCAGATCACCCCACAGATTTTCAATCGGATTCAGGTCTGGGCTCTGGCTGGTCCATTCCAAAACTTTACTCTTCTTCTGGTGAAGCCATTCCTTTGTTGATTTGGATGTATGCTTTGGGTCTTTGTCATGCTGAAAGATAAAGTTCCTCTTCATGTTCAGCTTTCTAGCAGAAGCCTGAAGGTTTTGGGCCAATATTGACTGGTATTTGGAACTGTTCATAATTCCCTCTATCTTAACTAAGGCCCCAGTTCCAGCTGAAGACGACCAGCCCCGCAGCCTGATGCTGCCCCCACCATGCTTCACTGTGGGGATGGTGTTCTTTTGGTGATGTGCAGTGTTGTTTTTGTGCCAAACATATCTTTTGGAATTATGGCCAAAAAGTTCAACCTTGGTTTCATCAGACCATAAGACCTTTTCCCACATGCTTTTGGGAGACTTCAGATGTGTTTTTGCAAAATGTAGCCTGGCTTGGATGTTTTTCTTCGTAAGAAAAGGCTTTCGTCTTGCCACTCTACCCCATAGCCCAGACATATGAAGAATACGGGAGATTGTTGTCACATGTACCACACAGCCAGTACTTGCCAGATATTCCTGCAGCTCCTTTAATGTTGCTGTAGGCCTCTTGGTCGCCTTCCAGACCAGTTTTCTTCTCGTCTTTTCATCAGTTTTGGAGGGACGTCCAGTTCTTGGTAATGTCACTGTTGTGCCATATTTTCTCCACTTGATGATGACTGTCTCCACTGTGTTCCATGGTATATCTAATGCCTTGGAAATTCTTTTGTACCCTTCTCCTGACTGATACCTTTTAACAATGAGATCCCTCTGATGGGAAGCTCTCTGTGGACCATGGCTTTTGATGTGGGATATGACTAAGAAAATTTCAGGAAAGACCAACTAGAGCAGCTGAACTTTATTTGGGGTTAATCAGAGGCGCTATAAATGATGGCAGGTGTATGCGGACTCCTATTAACAGGATTCTGAATGTGATTGCTTAATTCTAAACACAGCTACATCCCCAGTTATAAGAGGGTGTGCACACTTATGCAACCACATTATTTTAGTTTTTTCTTCCCTCCTCCTAAAAGATTTCAGTTTGTTTTTCAATTGAGTGGTACAGTTTAGAGGTCACATTAAAGGTAGAAAAAGTTATGAAATTATTTATCTTTGTGTGATTTTTTTTACAGCACAGAAACCTGACATTTTAACAGGGATGTGTAGACTTTTTATATCCACTGTATGCTGTGGAGATGTTTTTCGTGGGAACACTTCCCATAACATGGCTATCAGGGATGTAACTACTAGCAACTATATAGTGTATGTTATGGGACCAGTGGTCCCAAGGAGTCAGGAGCTGGCCAATAGATAGCAGCCAGTATCACTTACCTCTCCTTGCTCCAGAATCCCTTCTGACCTCTGGTCACTGAAGCAAAAAGGGTCCTAATGTTGGCCAGTATCAGGACCTTGGATGTGGTGGCAAGTGTGCCCTTGCCCTAGCTTTCACATGGAGCTGGTAAATGCTCCTGATGGATTGTGGGGTGCACACAATGCTATTTGGGCCCAGTAGTCCTGGACCTGTGCCTGTGAAGGCTTTTTAGCTAGGGATGAGCGAACTTGTGTTTTCCAGTTCGGCGTACAAGGTTCGGGTTATCTAAGAATTCCGTTATGGATTCCGCTACCACGGACCATACGTTATGTGGTCTGTGGTAGCAGAATGCATAACAGAATTCTTAGAAAACCTGAACCTTGTACGCCAAACATGAACACAAGTTCGCTCAACACTACTTTCAGCACATATGCAGTAAAAGACAAAGGCGCCTGCTTGGAAATTATTTGGAGGCCGGTGCCTGTTTACATCTCTACCTATAGGCACTCCACAAGGGCTAAGTCCATGAGAGGTAAAGTAAACCCAGAGGCCATTGAGCAGACTCGTATGCCACTACACTCTAATGAAATTTATGTACAAAGCAGACAATCCCTTTACAGGGGTATTATAGGACATTATGGCACTAGGACAGGGATGGCCAACATGCGGCTCTCCAGCTACTATAAAACTACAACTCCCACAATGCCCTGCTGTAGGCTAATAGCTGTAGGCAGTGTGGGCATGCTGGGAGTTGTAGTTTTGCAACAGCTAGAGAGCCTCAGGTTGGCCATCCCTCCACTAGGATATGTCTTCATTATCTGATCACCTATCAATCCTTAAAGGGGTTATCCCATAATGTAAAAAATTAAAATCAAACCTAATCTAGTATACAACAACCTCTTTCTAACAAAGCTAGAACCAGCCCTGGACCTCACATGGATCCAGAGATCCTCACATTCATTGCTCCAATTATTCTGCTAGATTTATTTTAAGCTGGCAGCTCAGGGGGCGTGACGTTTCTCACAGGGAGAGTCCTGTCTGCTGCAGCTATTAGCAAGTGAAGGATGGACCTAAGCTCATGCTTCTCAATGAGCTGGACAAACAAATTAAAAAAAGAACAAACAGAAGGTGGCGCTATACAGAAAGATTTCATTGAATAACTCGGTAGCTATAATACATTTTTAATTACATGCAATTACAAAAATATTCAGATGCAGGTGCTGGTTTGAAAACTGTAGAATATTATTCGTAGCATAACCCTTTTAACAGTTTTTCCCTGCACAAAAGTGTTCTCTGCCAATAGTTATGGAGGAAACGGCAGCACAACGCCATTCCCTTTAATTATCAGGGTCAGCAGGGGGACCCAAAGGTCTTGTTTCTGCCCTTAATAGAGTGCGCAATATGAAAGTACAGTACAAGAAAAGCTGTAAGGTTCTGTTTACGCAACCCTGAATTCCATGCTTCTAGGGTTAAAGGGGTTTTCTAGGATTTAAATATTGATTTATCTTTTCTCGTGACAAGTCATCAATATCTGATCGGCAGAGGTCCAACTGTCAGCATCCACTGTTGGAAGGGGCCGTGGCACTTGCGGAAGCACTGCAGGCTTTTCCTAGGCCAGTGACGTCAGGCTCATCAGTCTTATGGCCTTTCTGCCTCTCAGTCCCTTCATTCATGTGAATGGGATGGAGCTGCATTTCCAAGCATAGCCACAATACAACATATGGAGCTGTGCTTGGTATACTATGAAGAGGAAGCAGCGCTCACCAGAGCACTACAACCACTTCAATTAGCAGATTGGCAGGGGTAAATCAAAGACCATAACAACACTAAATGCTAAATCTATATATAAACTAATACCACATTTGATATGATAAATATGATGTGCTTAGCCAATATATTTTGATTAAAAGATATCTGTGCCCACCCACCACGGCAAGGTGACCTTATTCCAGGCGGGAACCTACTTTATTTAATACCTGTCTCTATTCCAGTGGGCATCTAAAATCAGGAGAGCAGACCCCCTCTGATAAAATAGTGATGACCTATATTGAGGAAAGTCATCCCTCACTCACCCCCAAGTATTGCATTATTTAAAGTGTGCTGCACTATGGCTGCTTTCTTCCAAAAACAGCGCTACCTCTGTCCATGACTTACAGCTGGTATTGAAGCTCAGCTACATTAAAAAGCTTGGGGCTGAGCTGCCATACCCCATAAAACCTGTGGATAAATGCGAAAAATATACCATGCAATTCAATGATAATGGAAAATAAAGTGGTGGCCATGTGCATGGACTTGTATGGCAAGGACAAAATTGTTAGTACCCTTCGGTTAACTAAATAAAAACCCACTGAAATAACTTAAAACTAATAAAAGTCATATTAAATTAAAATTTACTGAAAATCAGCTAATGAAAATCAGACATTGCTTTTGAATTGTGGCTCAACAGAATAATAAAAAAAAAAAAATAATTTATGAAACTGGCCTGGACAAAAATGATGGTACGCATGAAAATAATCTGACCATAGGGATATGTGGGGTGTCTAAGGTTTGTCCTGTAATTAGCATCACAGATTCAAACTTGTAATCAGTCACTCTGCCTATTCAAAGGGTAAAAAGTAGTCACTGAGCTGTTTGGTATCATAGCGTGTACCACACCTACATGGACTGAAGAAAGATAAGGAGAGAGTTGTCTCAGAAGATTCAAAAGAAAAGTAAAGAAACATATGTTAAAGTAAAAGGCTATAAGACCATCTCTAGAGTTGAGCGAACACCTATATGTTCGGGTTTCGAGAAGTTCGGCCGAACTTCCCGAAAATGTTCGGGTTCAGGATCCAAACTCGACCCGAACTTCATCCAGAACCCGAACCCCATTGAAGTCAATGGGGACCCAAACTTTTGGGCACTAAAAAGGCTGTAAAATAGTCCAGGAAAGGGGTAGAGGGCTGCAAAAGGCAGCAAAATGTAGGTAAATCCCCGCAAACAAATATGGATAGGAAAATGAATTAAAATTAAAAAAAGAGGATTCAATAAAGAAGTGCCCCGGAGTACAAGAATACATGGTTGAGGGGGAGGCAGTTATAAATGTCTATTCTGCACAAGGGATGGACAGGTCCTGTGGGATCCATGCCTGGTTCATTTTTATGAACGTCAGCTTGTCCACGTTGGCTGTGGACAGGCGGCTGCGTTTGTCAGTAATGACGCCCCCTGCTGTGCTGAATACACGTTCAGACAAAATGCTGGCCACCAGGCAGGCCAGCACCTCCAAGGCATAAAAGGCTAGCTTTGGCCATGTGGACAATTTGGAGACCCAGAAGTTGAATGGGGCCAAACCATCAGTCAGTACATGGAGGGGTGTGCACACGTACTGTTCCACCATGTTAGTGAAATGCTGCCTCCTGCTAACACGTTCCGTATCAGGTGGTGGTGCAGTTAGCTGTGTTGTGGTGACAAAACTTTTCCACATTTCTGCCATGCTAACCCTGCCCTCAGATGAGCTGGCCTTGACACAGCTGTGTTGGCGACCTCTTGCTCCTCCTCTGCCTTCACCTTGGGCTTCCACCTGTTCCCCTGTGACATTTGGGAATGCTCTCAGAAACGCATCTACCAGCGTGTGCTTGTACTCACGCATCTTCCTATCATGCTCTAGTGCAGGAAGTAAGGTGGGCACATTGTCTTTGTACCGGGGATCCAGCAGAGTGGCAACCCAGTAGTCCGCACACGTTAAAGTGTGGGCAACTCTGCTGTCGTTGCGCAGGCACTGCAGCATGTAGTCGCTCATGTGTGCCAGGCTGCCCAGAGGGAAGGACGTGCTGTCCTCTGTGGGAGGCGTATCGTCATCGTCCTCCGTATCCCCCCCAGCCACGCACCAGTGATGGGCCTGAGCTGTGTTGGGTGCCACCCCGCTGTGAACCTGCTTCATCCTCCTCCACCTCCTCCTCATCATCCTCCAGTAGTGGGCCCTGGCTGGCCACATTTGTACCTGGCCTCTGCTGTTGCAAAAAAGCTCCCTGTGAGGCACTTCTAACAGACTGGCCTGAAAGTGCTAAAAATGACCCCTCATCCTCCTCCTCCTCCTGGGCCACCTCCTCTTCCATCATCGCCCTAAGCTTTTTCTCAAGGAGACATAGAAGTGGTATTGTAAAGCTGATAACGGCGTCATCGCCACTGGCCATGTTGGTGGAGTACTCAAAACAGCGCAACAGGGCACACAGGTCTCGCATGGAGGCCCAGTCATTGGTGGTGAAGTGGTGCTGTTCCGCAGTGCGACTGACGCGTGCGTGCTGCAGCTGAGACTCCACTATGGCCTGCTGCTGCTCGCACAGTCTCTCCAGCATGTGCAAGGTGGAGTTCCACCTGGTGGGCACGTCGCATATAAGGCGGTGAGCGGGAAGGCCGAAGTTCTGCTGTAGTGCAGACAGGCGAGCAGCGGCAGGATGTGAACGCCGGAAGCGCGCACAGATGGTACGCACTTTATGCAGCAGCTCTGACATGTTGGGGTAATTGTGAATGAACTTCTGCACCACCAAATTCAGCACATGCGCCAGGCAAGGGATGTGAGTCCCAGAGCTGCGACGAGATTTCGCCCATTATCGCACACCACTAGGCCGGGCTTGAGGCCCACCGGCAGCAACCTATGGTCGGTCTGTTGTTCAGTACCCCGCCACAACTCCTGCGCGGTGTGGGGCCTGTTCCCCAAACATATGAGTTTCAGAACGGCCTGCTGACGTTTACCCCGGGATGTGCTGAAGTTGGTGGTGAAGGTGTGTGGCTGACTGGATGAGCAGATGGAAGCAGAGGAGGAGGAAGCCGAGTAGGAGGAGGAGGCTACAGGAGGCAAAGAATGATGCCCTGCGATTCTTGGTGGCGGAAGGACGTGCGCCAAAGAACTCTCCGCCTGGGGCCCAGCCACCACTACATTTACCCAGTGTGCAGTTAGGGAGATATAGCGTCCCTGGCCGTGCTTACTGGTCCACGTATCTGTGGTTAGGTGGACCTTGCCACAGATGGCGTTGCGCAGTGCACACTTGATTTTATCGGATACTTGGTTGTGCAGGGAAGGCACGGCTCTTTTGGAGAAGTAGTGGCGGCTGGGAACAACATACTGTGGGACAGCCATCGCCATCAGCTGTTTGAAGCTGTCTGTGTCCGCCAGCCTGAATGACAGCATTTCAAAGGCCAGTAGTTTAGAAATGCTGGCATTCAGGCCCAGGGCTCGAGGGTGGCTAGGTGGGAATTTACGCTTTCTCTCCAAGGTTTGTGAGATGGAGAGCTGAACGCTGCCGTGTGACATGGTGGAGATGCTTGGTGACGCAGGTGGTGGTGTCGGTGGCACATCCTGTTTGGTGGGCGGCAGGTGCCAACATTCCTCCCGAGGCGGAGGAAGAGGCCGAGGCAGCAGCAGAAGAGGGAGCAGGGGGAGCCTGAGTGAGTTCCTTGCTTTTAAGGTGTTTACTCCACTGCAGTTCATGCTTTGCATGTAGATGCCTGGTCAAGCAGGTTGTGCTAAGGTTCAGAACGTTAATGCCTCGCTTCAGGCTCTGATGGCACAGCGTGCAAACCACTCGGGTCTTGTCGTCAGCACATTGTTTAAAGAAGTGCCATGCCAGGGAACTCCTTGAAGCTGCCTTTAGGGTGCTCGGTCCCTGGTGGCGGTGGCCAGTAGCAGGCGAACTCTCTTGGTGGCGGCTGTTCTGCTTTTGCCCCCTGCTTCCTCTTTTGCTACGCTGTTGGCTCGGTCTCACTACTGCCTCTTCCTCTGAACTATGAAAGTCAGTGGCACGATCTTCATTCTATGTGGGGTCTAGGACCTCATCGTCCTCTGCATCGTCTTCCACACAGTCTTCCTCCCTGACTTCCTGTTCGGTCTGCACACTGCAGAAAGACGCAGCAGTTGGCACCTGTGTTTCGTCATCATCAGAGACGTGCGGACTCTGATGAGGTGGTATTCCCATGTCCTCATCTTAAGGAAACATCAGTGGTTGTGCATCAGTGCATTCTATGTCTTCCACCACCGGGGAAGGGCTAGGTGAATTCCCTTGGGAAACCCTGCCAGCAGAGTCTTCAAACAGCATAAGAGACTGCTGCATAACTTGAGGCTCAGACAATTTCCCTGATATGCATGGGGGTGATCTGACAGACTGATGGGCTTGGTTTTCAGGTGCCACCTGTGCTCTTTCTGCAGAAGACTGGGTGGGAGATAATATTGTGAACGTGCTGGATCCACTGTCAGCCACCCAATTGACTAGTGCCTGTACCTGCTCAGGCCTTACCATCCTTAGAACGGCATTGGGAACCACCAAATATCGCAGTAAATTCTGGCGGGTACTGGAACCTGAGGTAGTGGGTTCACTAGGACGTGTGGCTGTGGCAGAATGGCCACGTCCTCTCCCAGCACCAGAGGGTCCACTAACACCACCACGACCGCGTCCGCGTCCCTTACGAGATGTTTTCCTCATTTTTACCGTTCACTAAGCACCACAATAAGAAAAAAAATATTTGGCCCAATGTATTGATTTCAAATTCAGGCCTTTTTTTACAGGCACCTAACACTATCTGCCTATTTATTTATGTACCGTATTACACTAATCCAGGCACAGCATTAACCACTGATTTAGGGGAATATCAATTTTAGGCCTAGTATTTAGGCCCTGGATGAAAGGTATCCTTTTATGGACAGATTTACACTTGGAGATGCACAGCAGCATGTGAAAAAATATGTAGGATTATGCCTTCAGCAATAGTATTTTAACAATTTGTGTAATATACCCTTTAACGGACAGAAATACACTTGGAGATGCATGGTAGCGTGTGAAGATATTGAGGATGACCCTCTCAGCACTTGTATATACACCTTGAGTGTAACATACCCTTTTACGGACAGAAATATACTATGAGATGCACAATAGTGCGTGCAGATTTACAGGATTATGCTTTCAGCAATTCTAATGTAACACTTTTTGTAATATACCCTTTTACAGAAAAAATTTATACTTGGAGATGCACGCTGAGTGTAATTTACCCTTTTACGGACAGATTAACAATTGGCCTGCAACAGCTTGAACACCAGATTCAGGGTATTGCTATTTTGGCAATTAAATTTCACCCCAGAAAATAATATATCCTGTGACGGACACTATTAAACTTGGCCAGCCACAGCTGAAACCGCTGATTTATGGTATTGCTATTTTGGCAAATGAATTTCACCCCAGAAAAAAATATATCCTTTGCCGGACACTATTAAACTTGTCCAGCCACAGCTGGAACACTAGATTTACTGTATTTCTATTTTTGCAACTGTATTTCACCCCAGAAAATAATATATCCTTTAACGGACACTAGGGAAATTGCTATTTTGGCAATTAGATTTCACCCCAGAAAAAAAAATATACCCTTTTACGGACAGATTTAATCTAGGCCTTCAACAGCTGGAACACCAGATTCAGGGTATTGCTATTTTGGCAATTAAATTTCACCCCAGAACAAAATCTATCCTTTGACGGATTCAATTAAACTTGTCCAGTCTCAGCTGGAACACCAGATTTACTGTATTTCTATTTTGGCAACTGAATTTCACCGCAGAAAATAATAAATCCTTTGACGGACACTATTAAACTTGGCTAGCCACTGTTGGGACACCAGATTTACGGTATTGCTATTTTGGCAATTGAATTTCACCCCAGAACAAAATATATCCTTTGCCGGACACTATTAAACTTGTCCAGCCACAGCTGGAACACCAGATTTACTGTATTTCTATTTTTGCTACTGACTTTTACCCCAGAAAATAATATATCCTATGACGGACACTAGGGAAATTGTCCAGTCACAGCTGGAACACCAGATTCAGAGTATTGCTATTTTGTCAATTAAATTTCACCCCAGAACAAAATCTATCCTTTGACGGATACTATTAAACTTGTCCAGTCACAGCTGGAACACCAGATTCAGGGGATTGCTATTTTGGCAATTAAATTTCACCCCAGAAAAAAATAGACCCTTTTACAGACAGATTTAAACTAGGCCTGTAACAGCTGGAATACCAGATTCAGGGTATTGCTATTTTGGCAATTAAATTTCACCCCAGAAAAAAATATACCCTTTTACGGACATATTTAAACTAAACCTGCAACAGGGAGAATAACAGATTTACTGTATTTCTATTTTTGCAACTGAATTTCACCGCAGAAAATAATAAATCCTTTGACGGACACTATTAAACTTGGCCAGCCACTGCTGGGACACCAGATTTATGGTATTGCTATTTTGGCAAT
The DNA here is from genome assembly GCA_033119425.1 of Bufotes viridis. Lineage (NCBI taxonomy): Eukaryota > Metazoa > Chordata > Amphibia > Anura > Bufonidae > Bufotes > Bufotes viridis. The sequence goes on from CM065592.1 coordinate 424,743,904, forward strand.
TGAATTTCACCCCAGAAAATTTCAATCCTTTGCCGGACACTATTAAACTTGGCCAGCCACTGCTGGGACACCAGATTTCCGGTATTGCTATTTTGGCTATTGAATTTCACCCCAGAAAATAATAAATCTTTTGCCGGACACTATTAAACTTGTCCAGTCACAGCTGGAACACCAGATTTACGGTATTTCTATTTTTGCAACTAAATTTCACCGCAGAAAATAATATATCCTATAACGGACACTATGAAACTTGGCCAGCCACTGCTGGGACACCAGATTTACGGTATTGCTATTTTGACAATTGAATTTCACCCCAGAATAAAATATATCCTTTGCTGGACACTATTAAACTTTGCCAGCCACTGCTGGGACACTAGATTTAGGGGATTGCTATTTTGGCAATTGAATTTCACCACAGAAAAAAATCTATCCTTTGCCAGACAGCAGTCAGTATTACACTTGGCTAGCCACAGCTGGAACACCAGATTTAGGGGATTGCTATTTTGGCAATTGAATTTAACCCCTTAATAAAATATAGAAATTTCTATCCTGAGTTTCTAAGGGTGACAATAAGCACAGCCATGCCCCTGATGTAGGATATAGCAAAAAAAAAACTAGTATTGATGGATTGATGGACTTGGTGGCAGCTTGTGCTGGTGCACCACAAGACACAAAATGGCTGCCGATCAAAGTGACAGAAAAACGCTCTGTGCAGCCTAAAAACCAGTGAGCAATTAACTAGCAGAAGTTGAATGATTCACAGCTGTAGATCGATCACTTCATTAGGTGTTTTTGCTGACTTTTCCCTGCCTAATCTCGCCCTCACAGAAGCTGCATCCTCTCCCTACAATAATCAGAGCAGAGTGACGTGCGGCGCTACGTGACTCCAGCTTAAATAGAGGCTGGGTCACATGGTGCACTTGGCCAATCCGTGATGACTTCTTAGGACAAGAAGAAAAACGCTAGATGATTGGCTGCTGTGCAGCCCTTCAGAAAGCGGGCAGAAATCTCCAAACAACGGACCCAAACCCGAACTTTTTTGAAAATGTTCGGGTCCGGGTATGTGTCCCGAACACCCCAAAATTCAGTACGAACCCGAACTGTGCTCGAACTGTTCGCTCAACCCTAACCATCTCCAAACAGCTTGTTGTTCCTGTTACACATATTATTCCAAAGTTTAAGGTCTACTGGACTGTAGCCAACCTCCCTGGACGTGGCCACAAGAGGAAAATTGATGACAAATTGAAGAGATGCATAATACGAATGTTAAGCAAAGAGCCCAAAAAAACTTCAGATTGCAGATCGCACCATCGATCTCTGTCTTAGACAAAGTGGATTTAATAGAAGTCGACCGGGGAGGAAACTACAAATCATAAAAAAGCGAGACTGGAATTTGTCAAAATGTCTATTGACATGCCACATGACTTCTGGGAAAATGTCCTTTGGACAAATGAGACAACACTGGAGCTGTTTGGCAAGTCACATCAGCTCTATGTTCACGGTTGCAAAAATGAAGCATTGTACCTACTGTGAAACATGGCAGAGGCTCAGGTATGTTTTGGGGCTGATTTGGGGCTTCAAGGCACAGGGTGCCGGGTAAAATAACATCTCAAGACTATCTTTATCAGAAAGATTGATCTCAGTCGCCGGTCATGGGTCCCCCAACATGATAATAACCCAAAACACACAGCTAAAAACATCCAAGGATTTTTAAGAGCAGAGCATTGGACTATTCTGAAGTAGCCTTCTATGAGCCTTGATCTAAATCCTCCCTAGCATCGCGGATGACGCTAGCGAGGCTCGTCCCCGTCCCCGTCTGCCATTGGATGTGTAAAGTGAGAAGCAGCAGCGGCGGTGCGTGGACCAGGAGCAGTGCCGGGAGCTTGGAGTGGGGTAAGTATATTACCTGTGAGGGGCCCGGCACATGGGGGAGCTGTTTGTGAAATTTTATAACCTCTTTAGGGGTACCATCATTTATTTTCCAGCCCAGTTTCATTAGTTTGTTTTTCTAAATTATTCTATTGAACCACAATTCAAAAGCAAAGGCTGATTTTCAGTAAAAAAAATTTACTTTTGTTAGTTTCCAGTGACCATTGTGGATTTTTCTTTCTTTAAAGGGGTTATCCTATGAATAATGTAAAGAATGAAAATCAGACATCATATAGAATATGACAATCTCTTTCTACCAAAACTAGAACCAGCCTGTACCTCACATGGATCAAGAGATCTCCCCATTCATTGCTCTGCTAGATTTATATCAAGCTGAAAGCTCAAGGGGAGTGGCTTTTCTGCTGCAGCTCAGGGGGCGTGTCCAGGCTCTCCCTATCACAGCTCAGGAGGCGTGTCTCCGCTCTCCCTTTTACAGCTCAGGAGGCGTGTCTCCGCTCTCCCTATCACAGCTCAGGAGGCAGTTAAAAGATGAAACTGAGCATGTGCGACCTTCTCAGTGAGCAGGTCAAAGAAATGAGAAAAAGAGAAAACAGCAGGTGGCGCTGTACATAGACATTGTATTGAATAACTCACTGGCTATACAAAAAATGTAATTACATGCAATTACAAAAGTATTCAGATCCAGGTGCTGGTTGTAGAATTTGTAGAAATTGTAGAATATTTTTTGTGGGACAACCCCTTTAATGGAAGGGCAACACATGTGTAGGTCAGGATTACCAACCTGTAGGCTTCTTATATGGCACGCCACAGTTTTTTTTTCCTACCTACACAGTTCATTAAAAACATAGTTAAGTCCCATAGGATTCTATGAGCGGCGTATTCCGAAATGGCAGTGTGCACGAGACCTAAATGTGAAGGCAGAATTAAGGGATAAGCTGCCGAATAGCTAAGAAGCTAACAATGCAGGGCAGACAATGCAACATATTTCTTTGTCAGATATGATCTTTGCCGTGAGGAGATAACAGTGAAGTAACACAAAGCATTTATTACCCCGACTGCAAGAAGAAAAAACACTGAATAGATCAAGAGCCCTTAAATGGGAAGCAGCTGTCCCGAAGCACTTAATCTCAGCCACCGGGCTCCCAAAACTATCAGAGAACATGGACTGTAGTGTCCTCGCCAAGCAATTGTTTAAATCCCGGCTTAAAAATCTGTAAGTGTTTAATTCTCACATAAAATCTGTTCTCGCCTGTGATGAGACGGCAGCCAAAGACGGGCCGAGATGACATTCTGCTTGCTGCCGCCGCGCTGCGAGCGGCTCTCTGGATAGTGGCGGCCATAGATACAACAGAAGCGACTGATGCTTTGATTGACTGCTTTAGCCCATGCAGCTGAAGCTATGGCAAATAATAAAAGGACAAAATGAAAATGTTTGCTTACAGCATCCGTAGGGCCCTTGGCGCGACCGCAAAGACTAAAAAACAATGCCCATGGTCTCAGAGCTTAAAAGAAAGCAGTGACTATAAAAACTATAAAATTAATTCACGTTCTTTCCATAATGCACTATTATTTTTTTTTATTTATGTCTTTTAATTTTAAACTAAACACATTTTTTTTTATTTATTTGATAAAAACCAGATGGATGGTTTTCTGAATATACTTTTTTAAGTCACTCCATGTCTTCTACTTCCTGTCCTGCCTCTTTAAAGGGGTTATTCAACCACTATAATACCCTCCAAAATCCTCGCCACCTGCGTCGCTTCTGATGCCCGCATACCCCCACTGCGTCTCCCTGTGGTGCAGATCAAAATATCCAGCCAAGGTCAACCGTGGCGCGGATCAAAATATCTGGCCAAGGGGGAAGGGGATGTAGCCAATAGCAGGGCACAACAGGAACAAGCCTCCCCATCACGGCCTTCCATTGGCTGCGGAAAAAAACCCATCAAGCCAACCACCCCCTCCCATCGCCAGAGGGGCCTGGGTATTTTTGGGGCATTGTAGCGGTTTAATAACTCCTTTAACTTCCTTTTTGTTTGGACTTTTAGAACAGCAGACAGTCTCATATAACTCTCTCAGTCAGACCATCACTGCGGCCAGAGAGAGCCCCCCTATAGTGACTCCATTAGAGCATCACCCATGACACTGATCAATGCAACGCTCTTCTGTGGACATCTTTATCTGGGTCTCTATTAAGAGATCAATAGAGCTGTCATACTGTCATCCCCATTGTACGTCTATTATTATCATCATAAGGATTACCCTACGGATAACATCTTCCCCTCACAGCAGTAGTAAACGGACAATGGATTACCTATCTATGTGTGGATTTTCTCGTGGATTTGCCACAGGTTTCACCTTGTTCGATTCAAAGGTTGAAATCCGCAGGTAATATCTGCAGAAACTATTTACCTGCTGCAAAATCTGCAACATGTGTTAATTTACACTCAGATCTTTTTCAGCCGAGAGCAGGTGCCATTTGTTGAAATCTCACCCACTTGGGTGATGCTGAAATATGCAGAGGATTTTCCAACCACAAATTCGTGTGGAAAATCTACACATATTAGTCGAAAAATCCAACCTGTATTTGCCATGAAATATGCTGCAGACTAGTGATGATCGAATCGAAGCCGAATGAATTGACTTTGTTCCAAATTTCAGGAAAAATTTGATATGCCACGAATTTCTTTGCGCTTTGTTGTATAGAATCAATTTTTCCTGAAGTGGCGGTAAAAAAAAAAAAAACTCTTGCGAGGGTTGACGTGTGACATCACCATACCAGCGCGCTGGCTGGGCACAGTGATGTCATCAGTGATGACATTACCACGCCCCACCAGTGTGAGGACATGATGACGTCATCATGTCACCGCGTGTAAGAGATTTCAATCAAGATGGCCAATGAGTATGTTTTGTTTTGTTTTTTGAACCTGATTAACCCCTGAAATGCCCCAATTGTAGCATGAACGAGGCATCTGAGGGGTTCAAAGACAGGGTGCGACGGGATCGCCGTTCCCCATCACTGTGCCGGCTACATACAAAGGAATGCGCTTTGTGACAAAGTGATTCGTCACAAATAGAATTTCTTTGTGAAATTCAGCGAAGCAGCCGAATCAAATTTTTCATAACTTCGCTCATCTCTACTACAGACCGAGCTGAACGAGGATTTCTGCCATGGTTTTGCCGTTTCCACCCACCACATCTCCTGCGCAAGAACTGTGGGAAGAAGGGGCACGCTTATTCTTGTTTGATGGTGATGCAGATTTCAAACCCGGACACGGAAATATCCATGCCGTATAAACTGTGGCAAGAATTGACCGACTTCACATTTCAGCACGGATTCCCGTTTAGATCAATAGGATGGTTTTTTAGGCTGTTTTTGACACCGATTTCTGTGCTGAAAACAAACTGAAATCCTCAGGAAAAAAAACGGTAAGTGAACATGTCCTTAGAATAGCAACAAAGTGGATGAGATTATAATAAATCTCATCCACACGTGGTGGAAAAAAATGTGTGTTAACATTCACCTGTGGTGCGGACTTGAAACCCGTGGAATGTCTATTCTTTCTGCAAATTTTCCCCGCTGATTCCATCCCTTTCAACGTAACAGATAAAATCTGCAGCAAAAACCTCAGCAAAATCCACATGTAATACAAGGCAACTTTGCTACAGATTCACCGTCAAATATGCAACAAGATCTGCAACGGATGTGGAAGTACCTAAAGATCCCTTCCCTCCCTTGCTGCTGTGGTGAAAGTGTATCATGAGTGGTCAAATGGCACCATTGTGAATAGAAGCTGCGGAGCACCACGTGCCATTGATGTGAGAGGTGAACATCGGCTATAAAGTTGTGTGAGGGTGGACCGACATACTCCAGGGAGCAGCTCACTGCCAAAATGACCCAAGGGGCTACCAGATGTGTGTATAACACGGCAGTTCAGCAAACCTTACTGCATATGGAGCTCTGGAGCAAATGGGTGGTCACTGCACCTCTGCTAATGAAGTTGCATCAGCAGAAAATGCTTCACTTTTCACGGTAGTATCTGAATTGGACCTCCGCTAATTTGCAAAGGGTTGTCTTCTCCGATGAGTCACGTTTTCTGCTTCATGGAATGGATAGACTTTGGGCATGTCAGGCGAGAAGCATCAAGGAACAAACATCCTGCAACCATTGCTGGGAGAGCACAAGCCGGTGGTGGCAACGTTACTGTCTGGGGAATGTTTTCGTGGCATTCCCTGGACCCACTCATCCATGTGGAAGGCACTTTCAGCTAGCTTGAGTATGAATCCATCCTTGTAGATGACATACACCCATACATGCTGATTGTCTTCCTTGGGGCAGATAGGATCTTCCATCAAGACAATGCATTATGTCAAATGGCCAAAAAAAGTTTGGAAGAGCATGACCAAGACTTACAAGTACTACCCTGACCCCTTAATTTCCCAGACTTGAACCCAATTGAGCATCTCTTGGACCACCTTGATGGTCATGGATCCGCCCCCATGCCACTACAGCAGCTGTGGGATGCACTGCACTTTTCATGGCTCCACATACCTGTGACAACCTACTACCTACCCGAACCCGAACATTTCCATAAAAGGGCAGCCAATCAACAAGCGAAGCCATCACAGCCATGCCTACTAATGGCTAGTGTTGAGCGCAAATATTCGAATAGCGAATTTTTATCGCGAATATCGCAACTTTGAGAATTACCTGCCTTCTTCTTGCTTATCGGCCACTGTGAGAAGGCTGCAATATCTAGTAAATTAGAATATTCTTCATTATTTAATATAGTTTATGTTATGCAAAAAATCAGTAATTAAATATGCGCATTAATCGAATCGCGTAAGCGCGTTAAGCAACTTTCCTATTGGGTTGGTAGATTTGTCGAATATATAGAATATAGCACAGTTGCTTAAGCCCTTACGCAATTCGATTAATGCGCATATTTAATTACCGATTTTTCACATAACATAAACTATATTAAATAATGAAGAACATTCTAAATCAGTAATGATTTCCCTATCCACATTTGTTTGCAGGGCACTTGTCATGCTCTTACCCGCATTTCACTGCCTTTTGCAGCCCTCTATCCCTTTCCATGACTCTTTTAGAGCTATTTTAGTGCCCCAAAATTCGGGTCCCCATTGACTTCAATGGAGTTCGGGGTCAAGTTCGGGTCCCAAACCCGAACTTTGCGGGGAAGTTCAGGTGAACCCGAACTTCTAGGTGTCAGCTCAACTCTATTCCTCTCTGTTTGTCTCTGCTCAACCGTGTATCTACTGAACTATACTGACAGCATACTGTGCAAACGTATTTTACTGCAATAATGATAACAATTTCATTCAACACATTATAGTACCACTATAGATTGTCAATACCAGTGTGCAGTGTGATTTTAGAAGGGGAGAGACGTTTAATTGTGCCTCTTTCGGTAAATTAAGAATAAAAACAAAATGCAACAGCACTCTGCAAACACAAATAAAGTACAATAATGCCATAATTATAGAAAATATTATGGTGCTTATAAAACGCTTATTTTGTAAATTTGAGATTCTTGGCAAATACATTTTGTACAAAATAATTTGGGTCCGTCTGCCAAACGTCAAGGCGATCTCTATAAGACGGGAACCTTACACTAAATACTACCTGTTATGTGCAACAATTGTCACCATAAAATTCAGGGAGTGCAGGTTCCACATACATGTTGGATCCACTCTGCTTTATACCATTTTTGGTGTCATAATGGCCTCCATTAAATCCAGGGAATGCAGGTACCAACATGCATCCTGAGCCCACTCTATTCTTCTCCTGGTGCCAAATGGCTTCCAATGAATACAATAAGAGCAGGCTACAGCTTTAGAGCTTATTCACACAACCGTGGTTTGGTTCCATATCCGAGCCGCATTTTTTGCTGCTCGGTGCAGACCCATTCACTTCAATGGAGCCGGACAAAAGATGCGGACAGCTCCGTTCCGTGGCCCCGCAAAAATTGTCATGTCCTATTCTTGTCTATTTTGTGGACAAGAATAGGCATTTCTATAAAGGGCTGTCCGTGTTTTGCAGATCCACAATTTGTGGACCGCAAAACATGGCACGTTTGTGTGAACAAGTCTTTATACTTAAATTGATTAAAATCAGCCTATGGGGCAGACAGGCTAGTCAGGGGTTCTTTGCGTTTCTAGCCATGGCAGCGTGCACCTGCACATTGGGATCTGCTGACTGACCCTCTCTGTCTGTAAATTACAGAGAAGCACTTGCAAATTTGCTACTATTTAATAATCTATTTCAATATATACTGATCAAAATGTATACTCTACTTAATGGGGTGTACCCAATAAATCTATAAATACAATAACATAGTACACACTTTCACATAAAATCAATAGTCTTTATTCAAACCATTAAAATATATAAACATTCCCATATATAGATACTTCCCGCTCAAATTTCAAGAATACTAATAAAGAAAGGTATTGCCTGTGCTGAACTACATGAACCACCGGCTGGTTAAAGCTGAAGCCATTTACTACTTGCTACCGCATAGTACGCATGATCTTAAGGACTCAATTTCTAGGCTCCCGACTATATACACCACCACATAATCGACATGCACATACCTAATGCCACAGATGAAAAAAATCGAGACAGGACTGGCGCACCCCTCAACGCGCGTTTCGCGTCAGCTTCTTCAGGAGTAGAGGAAGTATCTGGCGTGTATTTTTACCTGTTTCCCTGAATATATGGGAATGTTTTTATATTTTAATGGTTTGAATAAAGACTATTGATTTTATGGGAAAGTGTGTACTATGTTATTGTATTTAATAACCTGCACGGGCGTAGGAAGCGGGGGGGACGAATCCCCCCCAGGAAATAATGCGGGGGGGACAGGTATGTAAAAATCCCCCCCAGCGGCAGCGCAATGTTTGCGGCGGTGGCGGGGCACAGGGAGATGAACGCTTCCATTGTGGAAGCGTTCATCTCCACAGTTATCTGTATCGCCGTCCCCAGGACAGCGATACAGATGGCTGTGCTGCGGAGCAGGAGAGGGAGAGGCGTCTCCCTTCCCTGCTCCTCTGATAGGCTGCCGGCCTAGTGCTGGCAGCCTATCAGATGTTGGTACAGGCGGCGCGATGACGTCATCGCGCCGTCTGTGAGCCGTGCAGCGCGGGACACAGGCCGGAAGAGGTCTGCATCACATCGCTGTGACGGATGGAGGTAAGTATAAGTGTCTTGTTTTGTGTGTGTCTGTGTGTGTGTGTTTTTTTTTTTTTTAAACTGGACCCACTGGCCCATAAGGAGGGGGGGGGGGAGAGAGAGATTTTTGGCACTTGGGGGGGGGGGCGGAAAAATATGTGGGCATGGCTTGAGGGTGGGCGGGGACACGAGCCCCATAAGTGCTGTCCCCCCCAGATTTTTGGGGCTTCCTACGCCCATGATAACCTGTGTACCAAACCTGTTACTTTGCATTTATATAGGCCTCCTAATAAATTGTCTGGTAAACAGAAGAGTGGAAAACGAAAGACTTAGGCCTTGTAATCCGAGAGTTAGAATGTGGGGGGATGTAGTAGTGCAAACAGCAGCTTGCACTACAGCCGTCCCAACAGCAGTAGTAGTAGTCGTAGCAGAAGACCACAGTTCCCTTTGGCTTCCGATAGACGCCACATTATTATAGAGGACAAAAAAATGTTTTAAAAATTTGACACAAAACAAGCTTCAAGAAGTTCGCTCTTCTCTAGTCTTAATGTTATTATATATTACTCTTATTACTAAAATTTGTATTATTATAGTTATTATATATTTATTAGTTTTCATCTTGTCATTATTGAAAGTACTGTAGATTTTTATAAATAATTTTTTTATTATTTTGCTATTATTTTTCTTCATATTATTATAGCTCTACTTGTTAAATATTATTATTATTATGTAATTGTTATAAATGTGTTTTCTTATTGTAATTGTTCCTATTGTTATTAATATTGATATTATTTTTCTTCTTCTTCTTAGTATTATTATTATTATTATACATTTTTCGTTATTATTATTTTTTATATATTTTGACTTTCACAAAATAAATATCCAGGAAACATCTACTCCATTAACAAGGAGATGGAGGGGGGAGACATCAAAAAGAGCAAACACAAGGAAAATGTGCCACATCCTGACTACAGGGAAATAGTGCAAAACATCTAATCATGACAGTGCCAGGAAACTTAGACCTGTCTAGAAAGATCCCAGGCTCTCAGGGTTTAATTGCTGTTGATGGCGGCTGGTCAGTCATGCATGACAATATGTGTGTGTGGCGCTGCTTGCTGCCTGTGCTCATTGCTGTCACCCGTCACTCCAGGTGATGAGTTCAGCAACTCTGACCATGCTGGAGAAGGAGAAGATATAGCCTCCCAGACACGCACACACATGACAGGGGCCATTACGACATGCTACATGGACACTTGTTTACCAACCATGAATGGCATACAATACATCAGTCTGAATTACCAGCAAGGCTTCCTTTCCTAATGTAAATTTACATGCAAAAAAATCCAATATTGGGCCTACGGATTCTAGAGGAAAGAGCTTTCCCTGCCTTAACCCTCACTGTGCTGGAGAATCCTAACTCCGTTTCTACAAAATGCTCATATTTCGTATCATAATACATGAGCGCTCATCATTAATAAAGCTTAATAGATTTGAAAACCAGGGGGCGCTGTAGATGCTACAATCCGTTTTCTTTTATAATAAAACTTTAGACATTTTATGGCAATTCTATTTAAAGGGAGTCCGTAACCTGAAAATCCACTGAGAAACCAGGCACAATGCCTTGTAGGGCTAGCTCCGCTGAATGTAATGATACCTTTTACTTAGCGATACGTTGCTTAGTTCTAGAGAAAAAGTACTAGTAATCCATATGCAAATGAGCAGTGAAGTGCACCAAGGGCGGGCCTAAGCCACACTGCGCACCAGTGTCCCTCCTGCTTCCTCTGCCAGCCCATCCTGCTCTGTCTTATTTGTCAGGGCCAGGTTCCTGTATAGTCATCATATCATGACAAGATAGGAAAAAGTTGAAAAAAAAATAGAGCATGACTATAGCCCCCAGTTTAAATAAATTCACCATCTGAATGGACATAAAGTCTCTGGGCCACCAGGGACAAGGCACTGAACCATTAGATCTGCAGAGATAATATAGGCCACTGCTAAACAAGGTGTCAAGAAATTATATGCCACAGAATTAGATCACCAGGATCTAAACCAAGATTATCATACTCTGTCAATAGTAGAGTTGAGCGAACCTCTGTTTTAAGTTCGGCTTCCAAAGTTCGGGTTCGGGTTATCAAAGCATCCCGTTATGGATTCCGCTACCACGGACCATAACGGAATTTGGAATCCATAAGGGGATTCTTCAATGAACCCGAACCTTGGACAACATGAAGGACCTGGGGTGACGTCACCGTCATATGATCAGTGCAGGGGGCGTGGCTCAGTACTGGATTAGATAAGAGGTGGTAGCCTACGACCTCTTATCCAATCCAGCACTGAGCCCCGCCCCCTACACTGATCACATGATGGTGACGTCACCCCAGGTCCTTCACCCCGGATTCCAAATGCCGTTATGGTCCGTAGTAGCGGAATCCATAATGGGATACTTGGATAACCCGAACCCGAACTTTGGAAGCCGAACTTAAAACAGAAGTTCGCTCAACTCTAGTCAATAGGTCTGGTAGGGGTCTCTTTACACTATATACCGCTAAGTCACCAGGGACTACGCACTTTATATATTTTGTGATAAGTAAGGGACAGTGGAGCATAAATATACTCCTAGTTTTAAAAAAACACAAAATCTACATGGCGAATTTGTCACTTGGCCACCAGCAATGAGATGTTACACCACTGGGTCAGCGGGGCCAAAATAGGTAACTTCACCAAAACTTCCAGAAATTAAACACTGGTCACCTATATCACCAGGAAATATGAAATATGTAAACACTAACGGCCATGATCAGCAGACTCAGTTATACTGTAAATCATTGCCTAGGGTCCATGTACCACTAGGTCACCAGGAACTATTTACTATATATGAAAATAAGGGAAATGGAATATAATACATAACACAAAATTATGCACTCCAATAGTTCTAGGTGTAAAAAAAAAAAATCTACATAGTGATGTCACTGGGAATTAGGGATGATACAATATATCACTAGCTTAGCTGGGCTATAATAGATCACTTTAATATTAGATCTCCAGAACATTACCAGAAAATGGGCAAAGACTTTAGAAGAATGATCGGGTCTGGTACACTATATGCATCATTTAACCTTAGGATGTATGCATGTTCTGTATCACTAGGCCACCAGTGACTAATATATATATATATATATATATATATATTTTTTTTTTTTTTAAGGGATCGCTCTCTCACAGGGGGTTAGCAATCACTCATCAAACAGGGGGTTTTCAAGTTCAAACCGTGCTTTATTTGTCGCACAACACATCCCACTTATAAGTTTGGCGTCACTTGAAACGGAGAAGACGTAGCTTCACATCACAACGTGTTTCATCAATCCAAAACAATAAATCCTTGCCCGGCTAGGTGCTCACTATACAGAGGCTTTCCCTAACTCACCGCTAGGTTTGTGTTCACACTAAGGTATTCGGCTTCACTCATCCATGGGGTAAGATAGCTTCCTAGCTGTGACCGATCCAACCCATTGGGGTTTCCGACCACCAGTCCTCCTGACGGTCAACATGCAATATCTTGGGGGGGATATGGTCCAACAGTCCTCCTGATTCTGACCATGCGACACCTCTTTTCCTTAGGTATCACTAGGCCCTGCCCAAAACTCAGGTTTTACTCAGCCTTGTAGCCCCCAATGCTTCTGGCTGAAACCACACAGAGCCTCTGCAGGCTTCCTTTTCAATTCCTCCATTCCCCTCCCACACTGAGGATTGATTTATCCCTCAGTGATTAACCCAGCTGGCCTCACCTCAAGCCAAGTAAAAACCTGTAGTGGACTAAATATTATATATATATATATATATATATATATATATCAGTGAATCTTAACCCCTTAAGGACCTCCGCCATACATGTACGGTGGAAGTCCGGTCTTTAAACATGGCGCCCGCTTCAAGTGCCAGCGGGTGCCATAGCCTCCTGGTTTCTGCTATTTTAAATAAGGCTGATTGCATACATTTTCCCCTACAGATGCCGTGGTCAAATGTGACCACGGCATTACAGCAGTCTGGAAGTGGAAGCCGCGCGCAACAGTGTTCCCCAGCTGAGATTGGGGAACCTGGAGTCTATTTCAGGAATATACCAATACAGGCCACTAGGTGGCAGCATTGTATTGTTATATTGCGAATGAAGTGTTCAATGATGGCTATATAGCCATCAATGAACACAATAAGCAATCTAATGATTGCCAGTTATTGTCACCCAAGGTGACCTAAAAAAAAGTTTTTAAAAAAAGTTTAAAAAAGTGTTTACAAATATAAATATATATATATATATATATATATATATATATATAAAAGTTCAAATCATCCCCCTTTCCTTAAAATAAAAATCAAAATACTTAACCAATAAAAAAAATAAACATCATGGGCATCGCTGTGTGCAAAAATGCCCATACAATTAAAATATAACAAAATTAATGGCATATGGCAAATAGCGTAACGGAAAAAAAATTAAAACAGCCAATTCGCCATTTTTTGTCACTTCAACTACCCAATATTTTTTTTTATAAAAAGTTATCAAAAAGTGGCACACACTTAAATTGGAATCACTGAAAAGTACAGATCGCCCCGCAAAAAATGAGCCCTCACACAGCCCCGCACACATAACTACAAAAAAGTTATAGGGGTCAGAAAATGGTTATAAAATGTTTTATTATTTTTTCAGTATTAAAATGCAAGAAAAATTATACAACTGTGGTATCGTTGTAACTGATCTGGAGAATGAAGATAACAGGTCAATTTTACCGCATAGTGTAAAATAGTGTACAGTGTAAAAAAAAACAAAAAAAAAAAACCTTTATCAGAATTGCGTTTTTTCCCCTATTCCCTATTACATGGTATGCAACTGTAAATGGTGCCATTAGAAAGTACAACTTGTCCCGCAAACAATAAGCCCTCATAAGGCTATGTGAATGGAAAAATAAAAAAAGTTATGGGAAGGCGGGGAGTGAAAAACGAAAACCAAAAATGGAAAATCTCTGGGTTCAATATACATGTTGAGAACTCTGCCCTAAGCTTACTTAGACACAGGTTGAACATCATGAGATGACACACGTATATACTTCACAGTTGCAAAAGTTCTAGAAAAGTAATGTTGATTTTGGGTCCACCTAATCATTCCTGGTATATGGCTCAATTTACCGATATCTTTAGTGGTCAATATACTGTCTAGAAATCTCCTCATGATTTCCATGATAATTAACCCTATGTCCGTAGTCATTTCTTTAGGATTTACAACTATGTCTGAAACTCAGCTTTTTTTGTGAATACAGATGATGCAGACTGAACATTTTGTCTAAATTAATGGAATGAAAACAAAGGCCTCTGAGACAGGCTTTTAAATATCACCATTAGTACACAATTTATTCTCCCAGCCAGACAAGGAAAATATAATTGCATGATTACATTTATAATTAAAAACATTATCTTAAATTAAAGGATTTTTCCTAAATTGAGACGGGAATTTATTCCCCAAAGCTTTTGTTAGTTTAAACTATATTACGGGCTGGTTATTAAAGTGCGCCATATAAAGGGGGTCGGTTTTGTTCACTCTAAACCAGATGAAAGAAGAATTGATTTTAAAGTTAAGCAGGCAAGACAATCACATTGTATAAGATTCTTATAGAAAGAGAACTTATTCTATGGATACAATGCTTCTCGGACATTGACAGGCTGCACAGATGGCCACCAATACGGGCCTCTAGGTATGGATTAGTCAGGTGTGCTCCTAGCCTTTCTGCTGCCTGAGGAGAAAACTGAAACGGCGCCCCTCTATCCTTAATGCCAATTTCCTAACCTAACCCCTTCCCTTCAGCCCATGGCCTTTCGGCTGCCCCCCTCTTGGGCCTACCTGGTGCTGCCTGAGGCGATCATCTCACTTGGCCTCATTGTTGGTGCACCCCTGGGCTCAGTGGATATACGCGTCTGTCGGCATGAGCTGGAGATGGGTCATCAGTATGCCAAGCAGGCATACTGGTCTGTAGCAATAAAAGGGCTACCAGTGACGGCCCTAATATGACCTTCAAAAACATTTCCATATGGTGACTGTTACATCTACTACTGTGGTATAACAATCGGTGGTTGGAAGAAGTTCCACATTATGGGTCCCACCAGGATCATACTACTTAGCCTAATTCCTACTGTAGAATTTGTTTAGAGAAGTGTTGTGTATGATTGGATCTACTGTTTGGCCACCATTTTATTAATGTTTTTGGTTTTCATACTTTCTTCTGGTTTGATGCTTCAGGCCTGCATTGCAATAATAAATTATCTAATTGCCCATCTAGATGCATGGCAATATCTGAATAATGTAAATGTCTATCAAAGGGGTATGCCCATGTTATACAATAATGGCATTCCACAAGGACCAACTTCTTGGACCCTCACAATCCTGAAAACTAAGATGCTACAGTGCTGTTGACCTATAGCTCTGCATCCCCTTTTAAAGAGCTTCTGTCCCCATGATCAACCTTGCTAAACCAGGTTTGGGTCAATAGTCATGGACTACAATGAGCAGACCCCCTTGGAGTGTGCCTAACACCTTGTTGCAGTGCTTCACCTCTGCCTCTCCCTGTTGTCATCCCCCCTCTCTATAAAATGAATGAGGCCAGACACTGCTCCTGGCCCTGAAATCTCACGCATGCATCGGAGGCAGTATTATCAGCGCATGTGCAGTGAAAAAACCCCATGAGATCTTTACTATGTTGGCACATACACAAGATTTTAGGGCCAGGCATTGGAGCAGGGAGGGTGCCTGGCTATGTTTATCTCACTGGGATGGGGGAGTGGCTATGTGGAGATGCAGTGGTGGAGAGGTGCTCCAAGGGGCTAGGCTAGCCCCTTGGTGCTCTGGGCACCTTATAACTAAAATAAGAACTTCTCTGCAATGGTAATACCGATTGCCGAGAGAAAGGGCTCGTTTTAGTAACCATGATTTACCCTACCAAGCAGTATGCCTGGTTTTATAAGGTTAATCACAGTGACATATGCTGTTCAAGTTTTCTCCGCACAGCAGGGTACCAGGCCATTCACTTGAATACCAGTACTTTTTAAGATGACAATACTCTTTTGCTATAAGTTCTGGGTAGTGTAAGCTAAAATTTCGATAACATGGGAGCACATGACAGCTACTGATCAGCAGGGCTAATGCGCAAACCGCCTCAGATTCATAGGAGTGAAGTGAACTCTATATGATGGGTTCTAACTCTCATTCCTTCTATCTGGGTTGGGGCTTTTGAACTCAATTTTCTGATTACTTTTTCCAACCCTACTAAGGTTACTTATCCCTTGGTGGAAATTGATAGAATAATGTCTTTTTCAACTGTATTAAATATGCAACTACGTTTTTTCAATTTTTGACTACATCTATACTAAAAGCCTAAAGAAACCTTTTTAGTAGGAGAGGTTTTAGGAGGGCCTAGAGTTAGACCACTCAAAGTATGAACTCCATGTTCTGTATCTTCTGAAATCAATGACAAGGTAATAGCCATACTTGTAATTAGAAGAACCTTAGACAAAAACTATACATTGGCCCACCGCCACCACTGTTCTGCTATAGAAAGTTACACAACACTAAACGGAGTCTTCCATTTGTATGGTCAAACAAATACATCTAGGAAGATTACCTCCATTCATTTGGAGAAAGTGGACCCTGTGGGCCCTCACAGGATATGGGTCCGAGTTCGACATTGAAAACCTATATAGTCCATAATGCTACATTATTAATAGTGATTTGCTCATGTCAGGCAAAACTCCTCCAAAAGTAAGAGAAACACATTCTTTTTCGAGGAGTTTCCGTTTTGGCTGATATGTGAAAATGAGCATACTTTTTTTCCCATGGAGCATTGTCTAACAAATGAGTCTCCATAAACTATCTGGGTCCCTTCAATAGGGACCAGTTATGACATCCAAGGTGACAACAGTTCTGTGAAACAGTCAAGGACAATCTTGGCTGACTCCATCAGCCTTGACTATCATATCAATAAAATTAAGGTGTTGGATTTTGATAGAAAGGTATTTTTAGTTATTCTTCTTGGTTCTTTTCCTTTAATTATCATTTTAATTTTTATCTTTAAAGGGCATCTGTACCTTTAAAAGGCAGTTTTGTACCTATAAAACTGGCTGAACTGTTACATGTGCGCTTGCCACCTGAAGGCCAATGTGATGATTTTATGTAGTAAGCTCAGTAACATATACAAAGCTGCACTGTTTTATGTCCAAGTATAGATTGTCAAAAGACTCTCTCACTGGTAATCTACCATGACTGGGTGTCGACTATGGGCCTGTGTACTTCTAGGATGGTCACGAGTGTCGGATATGCGAATGTGCCCTGCCAGGACTGCCAAGTCTACCCTACACATGCCAAAGAGATTGTTTCTTAATATGTATGTGAGTTGTTTGTTTTATCTCTTATGTTAGTAAACCTTTTAATTCACTTAGCCTGTGTAAGCGCTTCTTATTTCCAGATCTCAGAATTCACGGCAAAGCATAGACGATGAGGGTATCCTTAACCCTAGGCAAGAACTTACTCTGCTTGCAGTGTGTTTTACCTCTGATCACAGCTGACGTATTTCTCAGTCTTTATAAATTATTCTGTATATTTTCTAATGTATGGTTACTCAGTTACTGCCAACTCCTCTATGTTCTTACCTCAGCCATGACAGGAGAGCATTAAGAATGACAAAAACGAAGAATTTCCCTCCAGTGAGATAAAACAGAAATTCAGCATACTTGATCATCTTTTTTTTGGTCTTTCAATAAAAACTGACAGACGTGTCAAAGGTATGATGGTTGTGAGAATAAGTCCTGACAAGAGGGACCTTGTTATTCCATCGAGCCTTAGGTGAGGCTTTCGCCTGGAGTGACATGAGAGGAGACATCACAGACCTGCCTTACCCTGTACCAGCACATTTCTATCGCTGTTTGTTTGATATTTTCTCAAATTCAATTCCTGAAGTACCAACCGCATCATTATACCAGTGAAGTGAAAGACATATCATGTAAAAATGGATGACATATTTATTGTATTATAGGTGCACAACATGCACATGTCTCAGGGTTTCTACCACCTTGGGGACTTCCTCTAACCATCCTTCCTGACCAAGTCAGTTATCTATCTATCTATCTATCTATCTATCTATCTATCTATCCATCCATTTATCTATCTATCATCTATCTAATATCTATCTATCTTTTTATCTATCTATGTCATATCTATCTGTCTATTTGTCCATGTATTATTTATTTGTTTCTTATCTTTCTATCTATATTATATTTGAATATCTATCTATCTATCTATCTATCTATCTATCTATCTCATACCTATCTATCTCATATCTATCTATCAGCCCCTCTCGGCCCCACTCTCAGCTTAGCAGTGCAGCCTGGGCACTGCTGCTACTGTTCTACAGCTGGGAAGGACTCTCCACTCCTGCCCTGGGTCCCCAGGCATCTAAACTGGCTGCATAGGTGGTAAGTCTACTGTTTGTGGTCAGCAGGAAGTCCCCTGATTTCTGGGCGGCATTTGCTTCATTTTTGAGGCAATAAAGTCCACTTCCGTGTGTCCCTCCATACTCCTACACTGTCCAATCAGTCCTGATAGTATCAGACTATGTAAAGACATCCGACACGCTTTTGACAAAGGGAATAATAACATCCAGTTGTCAGTTTATTCCTATCTTTCCAGCAGAAATGTCACAATGTAGAGTTCTAAGAAAAGCTGCTCCAGAACTCTTCTTTCATATAGAATACATATATTTTAGAAGATACAAGTTGCAGTTTCCAGTTGTATGGATGTACACATACTCAGAACCAGAACGGAAGACTTTTCAGCAGTTCTACCAAACGTGTTGAAAGATTACTAGTGCACAACATCTATAGGACCATAGACTTAAAGTCCTATAAGAAAGCTTCTCTTGAGCAAGGACTTTTCTAGATTTTTCTACACGGAATGGGAATGTTGGAGTTTTCTAAGGCTTCGTTCACATATGCAGCATAAACTTTGGTACTTCGTTATGGCAGAGAAACAGACTACCATCGTTTACTGTATCCAGCATAGCCAGACACAGCCTTGCACTGCCGAATCCTTGTTGACTATAATGAAGTCCACTCCATTCCCATCTTCTCTCCCTCCAACCATCATCTACCGTTCTCCAGGCCCTACTATTACCTTTTTCAACCATTTCAATACCTGGTTTCTTCACTTCCTCTCTGCACACATCCCCACCATCATCATGGGGGATTTCAACATCCCTATTGACACACAAAACTCAACTGCCTCCAAACTCCTATCTCTTACTGCCTCCTTTGGACTCATACAATGGTCCTCCACAGCCACTCACAGAGACGCACACATGCTAGACCTTGTCTTTACCCGCCTCTGCTCCCTATCTAATCTCTCAAACTCCCCTCTCCCCCTCTCAGATCACATTCTTCTTACATTTTCAACCACTCTCTCCTCAACTGCCCCTCCAGTCCATAAACACACCCTCGTAGAAATCTCAAACACCTCTACATTTACACACTCTCGGTCTCTCTCTCTCGCCACTATCCACCATATCTTCCCTTCATGACACTGACACAGCTGCTGCTTTCTACAACACCACAATTACTTCAGCCCTTGACACAGTTGCCCCTCTCACACACACCAGAACCCGGCAAATCAATCGACAACCCTGGAACACTAATCAGAAAAAATAACTGAGACAAGCTTCCGGAGTTGCAGAACGGCACTGAAAGAAAACCCACTCCAAGGGGGACTTTATCTCATACAACCAAGCTGTTCTTAAATTTAAACCTGCATTCGCCTCTTCTAAACATGACTACTTCCCTACTCTCTTATCATCTTTCTCCCGCGACCTCAAACAACTGCTTAAAGGTGTTGTCCCACGACGCCGTTTCATACTTACCTGCTCTCGGCGTGCCGTTCACTTCCTGGATTCTGGCTGGGGGCGGGCTCCATCTTGATTGACGTCTTCTCCAGGCTGGGCTGCGCGCCGGACTGAACACGCACGTCGCCGCGCATGTGCCCTGGTAACTTCTTCCTGGCAAGTACTGTATACTATACTGGCCAGGAAGAAGTCACCATAGCGCATGCGCGGCGTCGGCGTGCGCTTTCAGGGCTGCACACGGCCCGGCCGGGAGAAAAGAAGAAGTCGTCTGCGCAAGCACGGCCACCGCGATTCGGGAGGAGAGCGGTGGCCTTAACCAGGGGAGACAGAAGACAACAGTCAGGTAAGTATATCTTAAATTTCTTCTAAGGGGTGGGAATTAGTTAATTTAACATATTTAGAAAAATGATCACTGTTAAATTATCAACAGATTTAACAGTGATCATTAAGATGGGAATACCCTTTTAATACCTTTTACTCTCTACTTCGTCCTCCCGTGCCCCCTCCCACACCCCTCATCTCAGCTGAAGACTTTGCCTCATATTTCAGAGATAAAAATCGATAAAATCTGTGAAGGCTTTAAACACCCCCTACTACACCCCTACACAGCCACCCAATGCATTTCCCACATAACCCAATTTACCACTGTCACAGAAGAAAAGCTGTCCAACTTAGTCTCCAAGTCACACCTCACCAGTGCCACCTGTGTCCTTGACCCAATCCCATCCTACCTCATCCCTAACACCACTATAGTTATCCGTGCCCTAACCCACCTCTTCAACAAATCGCTAACCACTGGCATCTTCCTTACATTTCTAAAACATGCAACTGTCACACCCATACTCAAGAAGCCTTCCTTGGACTGATCCTCTTTATCCAGCTATTGTCCCATTTAACTTCTCCCATTTGCATCCAAACTTCTAGAACAACATGTCCATCTCGAATTGTCCTCTCACCTTTCATCCCACTCGCTTTTTGATCAGCTGAAATACAACTTCAGACGCAATCACTGCACTCAAACTGCTCTAACCAAAGTCACCAACGATTTGCCCACTGCCAAAGCTAAACATCACTACTCTGTACTCCTCATTCTTGATCTTTCTCTGCCTTCGATACTGTTGACCACTCTCTCCTCCTACAAATCCTATCTTCCCTCAGCATCAAAGACCTAGCCCTCTCCTGGATCTTCTCGTACCTCACCAACACAACCTTCAGCGTTTCCCATTCATACACTACCACCTCATTATGTCCCTCTCTGTTGGTGTCCCTCAAGGCTCTGTCTTGGGTCCCCTACTTCTCTCCATTTATACATTTAGCCTGGGACAGCTCATAGTCCCATGGCTTCCAATACCTCCTCTATGCTGACGGCACTCAGATCCATTTCTCTGGCCCAGATGTTACTTCTCTGCGATCCAGAATTCCAGTGTATCTATCAGCTATATCTCCATGCCTCTCCTCCCGCTTCCTAAAATTGAACAAGGAGAAAACTGAATTCATTGTCTTTCCCTCATGTCACTCAGCCCCTCCTACCTGACCTGCCCATTACAGTTAGGCCTCATGCACACGACCGTTGTTTGTTTCCACGTCCGTTCTGTTTTTTTTTCACGGATAGGATGATTCCCCATTCATTTCAAAAAAATAGAGCATGTCCAATTTTTTTTACGTTTGCGGACAAGGATAGGCATTATTACAATGGATCTGCCATAAAAACGGATCCGCCCAAAAAAACGGTCCGTCATCCTTTTTTCTGGGCAGACGCAAAATTTGAGGACGGAACGGAAGTGTAAACAAACAACAGTCGTGAGCATGAGGCCTAAATAGCATAACAATTCCTACAGTCTTGCAGGTCTTCTGCCTGGGGATAACATTTGATTCTGCCCTGTCCTTTAAGCCACACATCCAAACCCTCACCTGTCCTCCACCTGCTGCTTTTACCTTAAGAACATCTCTCATATTAGCTCCTTCCTCACCTTTGAGTCAAATAAAATACTAGTGCATGCCCTCGTCATCTTCCATCTGAACTACCTTTCTCTCTCTTTCTTTCTTTCCGTCTCTCTGGAGGATCTACCATATCTGCACATCTCATTGAGAGTCCATTTATTTTTAATGGAAAGTTGTAATACTTACTTTCTCCTCCAGGGGCAGTGTAGGCATATTCAACCCTAGATGTTGGGATCTAGCAGTGGTACTTCTTGTCAAGGTGGCAAGGCTAGCATGAATACCTGGGAAACTTTGTAGATGAGGGGCATAGGGCTTAGGAGGTCCGTGGTCATTGTAGGGACCACTGTGATGGGTGATCCAATAAACCTAGAGCTGTCCCTTTAATGCTGAGCATATTTTATATACAAAGAAAATATATACAGTATAGTATAATTGTTCATGTCCATCACAGCCTCTGCACAGATTTTCTATTTCATTTTTGCACAGGTTTCAGCTTCTGAGCGTGGAAATAAGTGGAGCCGGGGATATTTGAGAACTCCTTCCTCTTTCCCTCGTGTTTAACTATAACATAACGCGGCCGTGTTTGATTTCTGCCGGCGAGCAGCAGAGGGAGTCTTTAAAAAGATAAATCTGTTTGGTTTTGGTATGGCGGTACACAGGCTGACAGGAAACAATGATTCTATTACGCCGCCACGTTTGCTTGTAAGATTGAAATGTCATTTTTATTCCTAGTGATTACTGTATACGGCTTTATGAAAATTAAATTACTCTGATTGCCAAAGGGGTTTTGAATGGTTGAAAATATTCCGACTCTGCCTTCTGCATCCAAGGCATTCAGAAACTGTGTGTTTAAAGCTGCTTCTATTACAAGGTCTCGCTGCCGCCTCTCACGGGTTTCCAGAATCAGGATTTGTGATGTTATTAAGAGCAAATAATAGATCTAGGAGCAAGAGTGCTCCCCAGTGTTATATAGGTTTACATCAAATCAAAGGAACGGAGAGCTACTCACCTTCTAAACGACAAGCGGCAAACCCGAAAGTGTCAAATAATCATGTAGGACAGAAAATATTCAGGGCGTTATAGGGCTTCCAGGTCTTCTTCCTCCACTGTGCCTCAAGAAAAAGTCCAGGAGCATTAGAAGTGGTCAAATATTTGTGATCATTATGCTTCATTAATGGGGTTGTCCCATTACAACAACTCGTGACAAGTGTCTTATCGGCAGGCATCTAACGACTCCATTCAGCTCTATGGGACTGGCGGCAATAGCCAAGTACAAGTGCTGGGCAGCCCTATAGACTAGAACGGATTGAGTTCAAATGCTTGGCAGCCCCATAGAGCTGAACGGATTGAGTTCAAATGCTTGGCAGCCCCACAGAGCTGAAGCGCACACGCATTACCACAGCTCCAATGAAATGGGGGAGCACGGAGCATTCTTGTTATCTGTGGGGGCTGTGGATAGGGAGTAAGTTGTCATAATGGGCCAAACCCCTTTAATAAAGGTCCAGTACACAGAAAAAAAAAAATAAAGGTCAAACTAGCCCCCAAATTACCTTTTCAGGGTTTTCCTGTGTTTTCTTTCCTCCCAACTCCTTTCCATTAGACACTTCTTGTCTGCCAACAGTATATAGTAACTGACCATGTACTGCATAGTCATGTAGGTATTTGGTAAGGTGTTTCTTCTACCAGGGGTTTCTGCTGCCAGGGTCATGACAAACAGCCGATCTCCAACATGTCCTACTTTATAAAAGTGGTAGCCCAGATGGGAAATAAACTTTAAAGACGAGCCTAACGTCAGCTAAAAAAAATGCATAAAAGTAAGGGCAGTATGTCACTGAACACCCCTGTAAGGGTACTTTCACACTAGCGTTATACTTTCCTGGCATTAAGTTCCATCCTCGGGGCTCAATACCGGAAAAAAACGCTTCAGTTATATCCTAATGCATTCTGAATAGAGAGAAATCTGTTCAGTATGCATCAGAATGTCTTCAGTTCAGTCACTGAACAGCGTTTTGGCCGGAGATATTACCGCAGCATGCTGCAGTATTATCTCCGTCCAAAACTCCGGAACACATGCCGGAATGCCGGATCCGGCATTAATTTCCATTGCAATGCATTAGTGCAGATCCGGCATTAAAAATACTGCAATGACGGATCCGGCATTCCTGTCTACGCATGCAAAGACCTTTAAAAATGTGAAAGAAACCGGAAAAACGGATCAGGTATTGCAATGCATTTTTCAGACCTGATCAGTCTGAAAAATGACTGATCAGTCAGAAAAAATGACATGCATTTGAATACAGTTTGCATGATCAGGCAGGCAGTTCAGGCAACCGAACTGCCTGCCGCAATCAAACAACGCAAGTGTGAAAGTACCCTAAGCTGGTTTTTTTTTTAATTTCTTGAAGTTGGACAACCTCATTTTTGGAAGTTGTAATACATGGTAGGACAACGTATAATAGAAATCCTTAAAGGGTTTGTGCAAGTTAAACTGATCCAAAGGATGAGAGTCTGATCAGAGAGGGCTGACCTCTGGGGTCCCCACCAATCAGAAAAATGGGCGTGTGTCTCCCCCTATGAATGGCGCAGTCATTGCACATGTGGTTGCAACTCTCAATCATCTCTATGGGACATTGGAGATTGCCATGAGCTGTCCTTGGCTTCTCTTTGGCAGTCCCATACAGAGGCAGTCGAGCATGCTCCAATCCATTCATAGGACCCAATACTAATAGTGGGTGTCCCAGTGGCCAGACTCCATAGCCTGTGGACAGGAGATACTTTTAAAACTTACCGTAACCCCTTTAAACAGAACCTGCCGCCTCTTCGGACATTTATGTTTTTGTAGCTACTTGAGTTTCCCCTGGAGCATTTCTTCTTACGACTTTATGTTCTGGCTTTCCTGTATTATCCCTACTAGAAGTTTATGAATGAATTGCTAGCAGTTTGAAGTGAAGATCCAGATGCTTCTCACCAGTTGGGGTGTGTCCCACTCCACAGCCTGACACTGGCAGCACATATTGGCTATTGTCCACCTGCAAACGAAGACACCCCCAACGGGTAACACCCACCTGGACCTTCCTTGCAGACTTCTTGCAATCCATACCTAAACTTCTAGTCGGAATAATAGAGGAACGGCTCAACATAGAGTCATATGAAAAGATACCCCAAAAATATTACATGGACAATCCAAGTAGTTACTAAAATAGACATGTCAGGAGAGGCGACAGGTCCTCTTTACAGAAAGGTTAGAAAAACATGGCTGCTTCCCTCCACCTTTGACACGTGGTATAACAGGACAACCCTCTAGTGAACGGGGCTTAGCTGCAATACCAAATATGACCTTTGGACAAGAGTGGCGCTGTTTTTGGAAGAAAGCAGACAATATTTTCCCAATGTCATACAAAAACTGCAACATGTGAATTCACAGTTCAGACTGAGAGGAGTACAAGGTGTTTGGGACTGCGGAGGGTGGAGTAAGGGCCCGGGACAAAATTTGCTGGGGACTATAGGGCTCTACGACCACTGTCTATATTATACAGGGGGACGTGCATTCCTCTTCTTATTGATGTTCCTCCGGTGCCTCATTACCATTCCATCCGCCTTCTTCTCGGGCGCGAATATTTTAGCTTCTAAACGGACTGAAAAATAATTTTGACTACAAGGTGAAAATCACCAGCCAATAAATAATTGTTTTTATCTGTACATTTCAGCAATAAATCTGTCTCTAGATGATCCCCCTCTTTAATTACAGCAAGATCAAGAAAATTAATTTGATTAAAGTTACAAGTCAAGGTGAATTTAATTGCATCATGTTTATTATTAGTAGACGGGATAATTAACTTCAGATCTTTAATAGACCCGTCCTATAACAAGAACGCCGCTTTCCATATATTTCCCCAGATTTCAGCCAGTGAGGAATATCTGTGCGCTCATTAAGGGCGCAGTCCAATTTACTATCAAAATGAAATAATGACATTAATATGTTTAATAGGATAAATCTCCCTGATTAATCCCCCACAAATCAGACAAGAGCCTGTTATAAAAATGAAGTGCAAAGTTACAGGTAATTTATGCTGGAAATGTAACTTTACAAAATGTTCCCCCTCTCCGGTGCGGAGAGCGGTGATAGGGAATGAAAGACACATGAATATAATGGTGGTAATGCTGGGATGTACCAAATTCAGAGCACTTAGGGGTCAAAGATGCACAGATGGATCATGAATGGAATGTGCCTTATACCCAAGAGCTGCACTCACTATTCTGCTGGTGGAGTCACTGTGTACATACATTATATTACTTATCCTGTACTGATCCTGAGTTACATCCTGTATTATACTCCAGAGCTGCACTCACTATTCTGCTGGTGCAGTCACTGTGTACATACATTATATTACTTATCCTGTACTGATCCTAAGTTACATCCTGTATCATACTCCAGAGCTGCACTCACTATTCTGTTGGTGGAGTCACTGTGTACATACATTACATTACTTATTCTATACTGATCCTGAGTTACATTCTGTAATATACTCCAGAGCTGCACTCACTATTCTACTGGTGGAGTCACTGTGTACATACATTACATTACTTATCCTGTACTGATCGTAAGTTACATCCAGTATTATACTCCAGAGCTGCACTCACTATACTGCTGGTGAAATCACTGTGTACATACATTACATTTCTTAGCCTGTACTGATCCTGAGTTACATTCTGTATTATACTCCAGAGCTGCACTCACTATTCTACTGGAGGAATCACTGTGTACATATATTACATTACTTATCCTGTACTGATCCTAAGTTACATCCTGTATTATACTCCAGAGCTGCACTCACTATTCTGCTAGTGGAGTCACTGTGCACATACATTACATTTCTTATCCTGTACTTATCCTAAGATACATCCAGTATTATACTCCAGAGCTGCACTCAGTATTCTGATGGTGGAGTCACTGTGTACATACATTACATTACTTATCCTGGTCCGATCCTGAGTTACATCCTGTATTATACTCCAAAGCTGCACTCATTATTCTGCTGGTGGAGTCAATGTGCACATACATTACATTATTTATGCTGTACTGATCCTGAGTTACATTGTGTATTATACTTTAGAGCTGTACTCACTATTCTGCTGGTGCAGTCACTATGTACAAATATTACATTATTTATGCTGTACTGATCCTGAGTTTCATCCTGTATTATACTCCAGAGCTGCACTCACTCTTCTGCTGGTGGAGTCGCTGTGTACATACATTACTTTTCCTGTACTGATCCTGAGTTACATAGATTGGGGGCTTGGGCAGAGAAATGGCAGATGAGGTTTAACACTGACAAATGTAAAGTTATGCACATGGGAAGGAATAATGCAAGTCACCCGTACATACTAAATGGTAAAACACTCAGTAACACTGACATGGAAAAGGATCTAGGAATTTTAATAAATAACAAACTAAGCTGTAAAAACCAGTGTCAGGCAGCTGCTGCTAAGGCCAATAAAATAATGGGTTGCATCAAAAGGGGCATAGATGCCCGTGATGAAAATATAGTCTTACCACTTTATAAATCACTAGTCAGACCACACATGGAGTACTGTGTACAGTTCTGGGCTCCCGTGAACAAGGCAGACATAGCAGAGCTAGAGAGGGTTCAGAGGAGGGCAACTAAAGTAATAACTGGAATGGGGCAACTACAGTACCCCGAAAGGGTATCAAAATTAGGGTTATTCACTCTAGAAAAAAGACGACTGAGGGGAGATCTAATAACTATGTATAAATATATCAGGGGTCAGTACAGAGATCTCTCCCATCATCTATTTATCCCCAGGACTGTGACTGTGACGAGGGGACATCCTCTGCGTCTGGAGGAAAGAAGGTTTGTACACAAACATAGAAAAGGGTTCTTCATGGTAAGAGCAGTGAGACTATGGAACACTCTGCCTGAGGAGGTGGTGATGGTGAGTACAATAAAGGAATTCAAGAGGGGCCTGGATGTATTTCTGGAGTGTAATAATATTACAGGCTACAGCTACTAGAGAGGGGTCGCTGATCCAGGGAGTTATTCTGATTGCCTGATTGGAGTCGGGAAGGAATTTTTTCCCCTTAAGTGGGGAAAATTGGCTCTACCTCACAGGGGTTTTTTGCCTTCCTCTGGATCAACTTGCAGGAAACAGGTCGAACTGGATGGACAAATGTCTTTTTTCGGCCTTATATACTATGTTACTATGTTACTATGTTACATCTTGTATTATACTTCAGAGCGACGCTCACAATTCTGCTGGCTTAAAGTGAAATTGACATTTTGGTTTATTTTTAATATAGTAGAGGGACAGGGATGTGAAACATTTTTGTAATATATTTTATTAGAGAAAGATGTTTCCTTTTACTAGAAAACAGGATGTAGAGAATCTCTATAGTAACGCTCTGAGAATTGCTAAGGACAGGCTGTCTTCCGTGTTGTACTGAGCACTGAAGACACGTGTGTAACATGCAGAGGCGTCCAGTCCTCTTGTCACCATCACGGTCCCTGCCTCCCTATATCAGTCCTATCTGTGCTATCTACCTGGCTAATTGACTGGCTGCCAGCGCTCTGCTAGCTTAGCTCTCCTCCTGTTGGTGCTTCTCTCTTAGTAAGCGCCGGGTAGAGAGCGGTGATTGGGACTTGCAGCCTTTAGTGATGACAGTATACACAGTCAGCGCAGAACACTGCAGCCCCGCTGCTCTACCTGTATTCCTAGAGCTAAGAGACACACTGGTATGTACAGAGAGGAGCGGGGCTGCAGCCATGGATACAAAGCGATCAAAGTCATATCTACACAATAAAACATCAAGCCCTCACACAGCTCAGCTGATGGAAAACTAAAAACATTATGGCTCTCAGAAAATAGCAACAAAGACTATTGATTTTTTTAAGTGCCTTTTTTGTGCAAAACTAGTAAAACAAAACAAAAAAAATCTATACCGTACATATTTGGAATCACAATGATAGCGACTAGGGATGAGCGAATCGACTTAGGATGAAACATCTGAAGTCGATTCGCATAAAACTTTGTTCTAATACTGTTCGGAGCAGGAGCTCCGTACAGTATTAGAATGTATTGGCTCCGATGAGGTGAAGTTATTGCTTCGCGAGTCTCGCGAGACTTCGGGCAAGAACGTCATAAATTAATTTATACTGTAAATAACCATTTCCCGAACTCGGGTTTAGTTTGAAGTGGTAGCTTGGAACCGAACCCGAGTTCGGAAAATGTTTTTTTACAGTACAAATTAGTTTATGACGTTATTGCCCGAAGTCTCACGAGACTCCGCAAAGCAATAACTTCGCCTCATCGGAGCCAATACATTCTAATACTGTACGGAGCTTCTGCTCCGTACAGTATTAGAACGAAGTTTTATGCGAATCGACTTCAGATGTTTCATCCGAAGTTGATTCGCTCATTCCTAATAGCGACCCATAGAATGAAGTTTACATGATACTGTAGATATGCCAGTGAACAGCGCAAAATTTCTAAGGTAAAAAACTGGTGGAAGTGTTATTTTTTATCCTACCCAGAAGAAAATAAAATGAATAAACTTAATAAATTAGATTCTGGTTTTGAAAAATACACAACCCTGCAAAAAAATAAGCCCTCATTCGGGTAAATCAATGGAAAGTTAACATAAAGTTATGGCTCTTTAAATGTAACTATAATATAAAAAGAAAAAAAAATTCTTAGTCCTTAAAGGGGTTGCCTGACATTTTATATTGATGGTCTAGCTCAGGATAGGTCATCAATATCTGATCAGTCCGACTCCCAAGATCCCCAGCAATTATCTATGAATTAGCAATTATCTTAGGTGAGTGCTGCATACTCCACACAGCGCCATACATTGCATAATGGCCATGCTTGGTATTGCACCTCAAGCCCAATTACTTCAATGGGGATGAGCTGCTTCTAGGCCAGTGTTTCCCAACTAGTGTGCCTCTAGCTGTTGCAAAACTACAACTCCCAGCATGCCCGGACAGCCTTTTGCTGTGCGGGCATGCTGGGAGTTGTAGTTTTGCAACAGCTGGAGGCACACTGGTTGGGAAACACTGTTGTAGGCCATCAGTGGCCTAGAAAGAGGTTGCATCACTCAGCGGAGCACTGCAGCCGAAAAGTGGGGGGTGCCAGGAGTCGGACTCCCATTGATTAGATATTGATGACCTATCTTGAGGATAGGCTATGAATAGCAAAATATGGAATAACCCCTTTAAGGCCTAAATAGGGCTGGTTGATAAAGTGCTTATGTCAGCAGGGACAACCCCATTAAACCAGGCATACTGCTTGGTAGGGTTGACCTTGCAGGTTAAAACGACGATATATCTGTATGCTGAAATCCAATGTACCGTACCGTGCATGAGATATCTTAGCTTGAATTCATATCCAAATCAAGGCTTCATTGCACTGAAAGGTGGGCCCTAGTCCCTCGGTGTACCTCTGCCCCTCTGTCTTGGACTTTGGCGCACCTCCCTCTCCAGGCAATCCTGCTCATACGCCATTGATTCTCAAATTGGGGTGAATAAGCTTTCTAATTTTATTGTTTTTGGGGTGTCCATCTTGTCTAGGCAAACGTGCAGTAAACATCTCGGCAGCAGGGTAACCCTAGTGAGATCTACTGTACTGCGCATGCGGCGAAAATAGGATCAATGGCTCATGGACGCAGCACAGTGAGGATACCTGGTTCTGTCAATGGGGGGGTGCCAAAATAGGAAAGCAGAGGAGCTGAGGTGCATCGAGGGGCTAAAGCCCTAATTTGGATTCAAATTAAAGGGGTTTTGGGGATTTTAATGTTGATGACGTATCCTCAGGATGGGTCATATCAATATCAGATGGGCGGGGTCCGACCTCCGCACCCCCCCACGATCAGCTGGTGGAAGAGAAAGCAGTGCTCAATGCGAGCGCCGCCTTCACTTCATTGTTTTCCTGCTCGCCATCAACATGGCAGCAGTGAGCAGTGTGATTACAAGAAGCCGTCCAATTTACTTCTAGGGGCGGCACCTGAATAGGACAGCTCGCAGTTACACCTGCTCACCACTGTGATGGCGACGGCAGGTAAACAGTGAAGGGAAGGCTGCGCTCGCATGGAGTATGGCCTTCTTTTTAATGGGCGGGGTGCCAGGCGTCTGACCCAACACCCCCCGATCTGATGTTGATGACCTAGCCAAAATTCGGGAAAACCCCTTTAAGATGTCTCAACGGTACATGAGATTTTTATTATACAGGTATCTACCAGTATCAACCCTGCCAATGCGGCGAGCCCCAGAAAAGCCGTTGCAGAGGATGGGAGTGGTAGTGGCCCTGATCCGATGTTGTGTCATGGTGTACTCCCTCAGGCCGTCGCTTCCTGGCGTTTAGTGTAGTGAAAAGGTGGAGTGAAGCAATCAGGCAGACAAGGCTATCGTACAGCTCAGGGATCAGCGACCTCCGGCACTCCAGCTGCTGTGAAACTACAACTCCCAGCATGCACACTTAATCGGCTGTTCTTGTAACTCCCATAGAAGTGAAAATAGAATTCTGGGAGTTGTAGTTTCAGAGCAGCTGGAGTGCCGAAGGTTGCTGATCCTTGGTATAGCTAGTATTATTCAGTCACAGTATGGTGGTATTATTCAGTCACAGTATGGCAGTATTATTCAGTCACAGTATGGCAGTATTATTCAGTCACAGTATAGTGGTATTATTCAGTCTTAGCATGGCGGCATTATTCACTCACAGTATGACGGTATTATTCAGTCATGGTATAGTGGTATTATTCAGTCATAGTATGGCAGTATTATTCAGTCACAGTAGGCCAGTATTATTTAGTCACAGTATGACAGTATTATTTAGTCACTGTATGGGGGTATTATTCCGTCACAGTATAGTGGTATTATTCCGTCACAGTATAGTGGTATTATTCAGTCACAGTATAGTGGTATTATTCAGTCATAGTATGGCAGTATTATTCAGTCACAGTAGGACAGTATTATTTAGTCACAGTATGACAGTATTATTTAGTCACTGTATAGTGGTATTATTCAGTCACAGTATGGCAGTATTATTCAGTCACAGTATGGTGGTATTATTTAGTCACTGTATAGTGGTATTATTCAGTCACAATATAGTGGTATTATTCAGTCACAGTATAGTGGTATTATTCAGTCATAATATGGCAGTATTATTCAGTCACAATATAGTGGTATTATTCAGTCACAGTATGACAGTATTATTTAGTCAGAGTATGGCAGTATTATTTAGTCACTGTATGGTGGTATTATTCTGTCACAGTATAGTGGTATTATTCCGTCACAGTATAGTGGTATTATTAAGTCACAGTATAGTGGTATTATTCAGTCATAGTATAGTGGTATTATTCAGTCACAGTATGGTGGTATTATTCAGTCATAGTATGCAGTATTATTCAGTTACAGTATGGCGGTATTATTTAGTCACGGTATAGTAGTATTATTTAGTCACTGTATAGTAGTATTATTCAGTCACAGTATGGTAGTATTATATAGTCACTGTATAGTGGTATTATTCAGTCATAGTATGCAGTATTATTCAGTTACAGTATGGCGGTATTATTTAGTCACTGTATCGTAGTATTATTCAGTCACAGTATAGTGGTATTATTCCGTCACAGTATAGTGGTATTATTAAGTCACAGTATAGTGGTATTATTCAGTCATAGTATGCAGTATTATTCAGTTACAGTATGGCGGTATTATTTAGTCACTGTATAGTAGTATTATTCAGTCACAGTATAGTGGTATTATATAGTCACTGTATAGTGGTATTATTCAGTCATAGTATGACAGTATTATTTAGTCACAGTATGGCGGTATTATTCAGTCCCAGTATAGTGGTATTTTTTGGTCAATTAAGGTAAGAAATATGAAATATTATCTATTTAAAAAATGACTGCCCAAGGAGTCGCGCCTCCCATATTTCCTAAATTCTCTAGATACATCCGCCATCAGTTGTGTATCTGCTTTATTCCAGACCCTGTTACGTCATCCGATGCCGGCGCTTCCCTTCATGAATGTAGGACACCGTATTCCTATTACAAATGTGAGAATCTCCATGCTTCGTCCAATTCCTAATCTAATCAGTAATAGCTGGCGGGCAGATCTAAATGAATGAAGGGGTCGATTCAACCTGATCCAACCTTGGGTAAAAATAATATATGTATGGGAGAAAAAAATTGCAGCGCGCACCTTTTAGCCCATGTAAAACTGAAGGTGCGGGGGAGATTTATCTTCTAGTCTTCCTCCTTTCAGCTGGGTCAAGAGCTCAACCAAGACATATTACAGGCCATTTGTTATGCATGCCTGGCGCACCACTGGTGGCTCCGGAAACCGTTAATGATACGGGATCTGTAGACCTGACTTGTGTCTGCTTCCCCATATAGGCAGGACCATTCCTGATGACAGCACGGAGCCTCGGGGCTGACCAGTAGAGTGTGTCCATGTCACCAAGTGGGAATACATAGCATGCTACCAATTAAGATTTTTACATGCTGCAGGGGCAGCCTTGTCACATTCTCTTTATTACTTTCCGTCTCATTGTACAATTTCGCACCATTTGCATCCCCCCCTCCTCAGCCGTTCCCATAGGTCTACATCATGCATTCCCATTTTCATATCCCCCTTCCAGCCCCCATCTTTGCACAAGGTACCACTTCTGGACAGGAGGAAGGGGGTCCCTTTAAGAGAGACCACGTATATAAATCAGAAGACACAACGTTCCCCCGCGTGTAATTGATTCGCATCGTGTGCCATCTGGAAAGTTCTGTCCTCCATAGGGAGCGTGACCACAAAATAAGGAGCGTCGTAGAAAGAATAAGTTTATATTTTAGACTTCGAAGTATGGAGAACATAAGTGTCGCCTGCTCCGTGCCCGTCTATAATTATTGGCTCAGAGAAGAATAGAACATTTCAGCTTTTCATGAATACGACCGCACGCAAAAATCGGATCCGTTTTTTTTGCGGCCCCATTGAAATAATTGGTTCCGCGTATGGGCTGGAAAAAAAAACGTAACGAAAACGGACAAAAAATATGTTCATGTGCATGAGCCCTGAAGGAGACGGATTCTTCCAAGTCCCAGCGTCTCAGGGCTCAATGTCTTCCTGAAAGCTCCTTGCGGGTAACACGCTCCTTTAAAGGACGTTGCGACATAGGAATATTAATGGATTGATGCACGAGACAGGACTGCGGAGCCATTTGTTGGTATTTTCCAAAGTATATTTCTAGCCGTTTTTAATATTTTACTGGCCGTGAATGAAATTTTTTTCTTATTGATCAATAAGGCACCATCGTAGTACCCAAGGACCATGGCCATACCGTCCTTTGGTCAGCTACAGTAGTCCTTAAAATAATACGTGCTACTTAAATTAAGTTATCAAAGGGGTTTTCCAGGCATAAACTATGGATGACCTATGCTCAGGATATAGGAGATCGATGGGGGTCTGACTCCCAGCATCCCTGCCGATCAGTTTTTTGGAGAGCTGGAGCCTCTTCCTAGGCCAGTGACGTCATGTTCATCAATCGCATGGCCTATGTGCTGCTTTTGAACAATCCCTTTAAGCCAACTATGCATATTAAAGGGATTTTAATATTGATGGCCTATCCTCAGCCCCAGCATACCCAGGCAATTGTCGGGGACCACTGCAGCTGATTGTAATGGTTAAGCAGGGAGCCATTCGCTCCCCGCTCCACCATTCCGCCAGTGGGCTCCCCAGCAGCAGCATGATGTCCTCACACATCACACTGCTGGTCTGTGTAGGAGAAGTGGGGCTGTGCAATGTGACACAGTATCCTGCTGCTGCTGGGGAGTGCAGATCATCAGAGGAACCAGGTAACTATTTACTGTTTGTTTGTTTACTTCCTGTGAAGGGGGCACATATCTTGGCTTATCTTCTGTGAATGGGGCACATATCTGGCCATATCTACTGTGAAGGGGGCACATATCTTGGCTTATCTTCTGTGAATGGGGCACATATCTTGGCTTATCAACTGTGAGGGGGCACATATCTTTGTATCCTACTATGATAGGTCACATATCTTGGTATAACTACTATGAGGGGGCACATCTTGGCATAGCTACTGTGAGAAGGCATATATCTGGGCATAACTATTGTGAAGGGGCACATATCTGGGCGTAACTGCTGTGAGATGGCATATCTGGGCGTAGCAACTGTGAAGGGGGCACATATCGGGCCATAGCTTTTGTAAAGGGGGCTGATGTGGGCATTACTACATTGAGGGGCACAATGTGGGTATTATACTACTGTGAAGGGACACATCTAGGCATTACTACTGTGTGCTAGTGCAAAAGGGGAATAATTACACTTTGGCTGTCTGCGGCTCTGTGATCTGTAATGATGCCACAGGAAAGCCCAAACAGGCTTGGTGCCAGCGGGGAGTGTGAGCAGCCAGTGGTAGGAGGCCGGCTGCAGATCAGCATTAGAAGCAGAAAGTGGGGCGTGTGCCTCCAGCTCAGCAACCCTCTCAGTCTGCAGTATATTCAGTGTCTGGAGTTTTCCTTTAGAGAGTGTACAGTTAAAATTGGAATACTGTGAGAACTGAAGACCTGAGGGACTGAAAAACTGGGCAGGTAAAAAGATCACTAGATGCATTTTAAGCACTGTCCAAACTCCCATCTCGTGGATACACACAGCCATGTAGATAGACACAATCTATGGTATTGAGATCAAGACTAGGACCAATGATACCCCTGAGTAATGGGAACAAGGTAGATGTGAGTCTAAAATGTGCTAACTGCTATTTACATAGATGTACCAGACCTGGTGACATCATCGTGCTTCATCCAGACCCGGAGAAGGACACAAGATGTCAGCTCTCAGCCAAGGTTGATGTAGATCACCCATAGGTGCTAATGGAGGCTGAACCTGTCATATGAGTGAAGAGGTGTGTAAATTTGATGCATGAGGAACCAGGTGCCACAATTAACCCAAACAAACAAGTCATGGTGAATTTACAACCTGGCTTTATTCTTGCCCTTCGTTAATGTCCTCCAAATGAAATAGGAGGGTTATGGAGAGATGTCAGAGGAGCAGAACATGGACAAGACACATACTGGTCCTTGATATGATACAGTGACACTTGGTATTTCATTCCTATCATTGGGGTTTGATTTGGGGGTTGTGGTCACAGCAAACATACGAGTTGCACTACGACCCCATTCTTTTATATGCTAGCACCACTGTACTGCGAATTTTGGGTGTAACGGCTGTTAAGCATCCGAGATCGTCGTGTAGCCAAAAACGTAAGCGGTTTTATATATAAATGATATGGAGTTGCAATACTCGTTACAGCGTATCAGAGTTCTTCCATGTGATGATTCCTGCAGCCATGTGAACAGCAATTGACCAGGATAAGGTTTCAGCCTCTAGATGCAAAGAAGAATGTCTTTATTCACTAACAGCAAGCAGAACCAGAAATAAAATGGGTGCGTAGAATCAGGCACACAGTCATGTAATCTCCATTGGCAAACATTGGCAGCAGTAAGGGTCATAGGGATTGTCACAGGATGCCATCTGGAGGAGCAAAGATCCACAAAGAGTGAGGCTTGCATGGTTTTGGGATGGAAAATCCAAAAAGTTCATATAAGTGTAATGGTCAGGGGTTGACATACTTTTGGTCAGATAGAGTATCAGGCTATGCATCATCTCTGAGTCATAAAAAGAATTGACTTGAAAATAGTCCTTATTAGAGTCGGAGTAACTGCATTTAAAGGAGCTGAGCCCATTTAGAATAATCCTTGTCCATATGGTCTGTTAGAGTATATAGACATCATACAAGCACTGAGGTCACTCTTGTATTACAGTAAATGGAGTCTAACAGCACTTTTGACCATGCTAATGTACTGACATCACTAGGTAGGGGCTGAAAGAGCAGGACAAAGATACCTGTTGTGAAATTTATCTCATCAGGA
This sequence comes from Bufotes viridis, assembly GCA_033119425.1. Classification (NCBI taxonomy): domain Eukaryota; kingdom Metazoa; phylum Chordata; class Amphibia; order Anura; family Bufonidae; genus Bufotes; species Bufotes viridis. Next base: position 424,780,808 of record CM065592.1, read on the forward strand.
GTAGTATGAATATGAAGTTTTATTCTTCCAGTTTCTACTCCTGCAAGTGCCCAGAAGGTGGGGCTTCACTGTCAAGTTCTCTCTGCACTGAGCTGCTTCACAACCCTTCTACTCTGAGTGACAGCTGTAACATCCAACTAGAAGACCCCTACAGCTGTCATTCAGAGTAGAGGGGTTGTGAGTGACGCAGCTCAATGCAGAGAGCCTTGCCTCCTGGGCACTTGCAGGAGAAGAACTAAATTAAAGTTCAATCATACGTTTCAAAAGGTATGTATATATCCTGCACTCCACTGCCCCTACCTAGTGCTGTCATCAGTTTTGCAGGCATGACATATACTGTAGGTCCATACACTGCCGCGCAGGTCCTTGTACTATACATGTGTTGTGCATATTTGCCAACCCCCCTCCTGGGCAGACCTGCGAAGGAAAGCATACCTGCCTGCTTCCCAACTCTGGCTCCTCAGCTCTCCAGCCTCCACTACTTCCTGTTTGATGCTGGTGATGACCTGCCCCCCTCACGCTAAGTCAAATAGTCATGTGATGCAAGGGTAGCAGGTCACCACTGCGGACAACAATTGGTTGCAGCGGTGTCAAAGTGGAAGTTTATATTCAGAGACCTGAGCAGAGCAGCAGATGCTGGAGAGGGAAGGAGCCGAGAGACAGCGCCAGAAAACAGGTAAGTATGTTTCCCTTCATAGGTATACCCAGGAGCAGAGGATTGCCAACCCCCCCCCCCCCCCCCAAATGTGCACAACTTCTTGTCCGATATTGAGATCATTGTTAAGGGGCAGATTGCCGTAGAGGTCACTGTTGAGGGGGCGGGTTGTTGTGGAAATCACTGTTAAGGAGATAGGGTACTGTGGAGGTCACTAATAAAGGGGGGGCCGCTGTGGAGGTCACTGTTAAAGGGGCAGGCTTCTGTGGAGGTCACTATTAAGGGGTGGGATGCTGTGGAGGTCACTGTTAAGGGGGCAGGATAGTGTAGAGTTCACTGTTAAAGGGGCGGGCGCTGTGGAGGTCTCTATTAAGGGGGCAGAAAGCGGAGGAGGTCACAGTTAAGAGGACGGTCTGCTATGGAGGTCAGGGAGCGGGATGCTGTGGAGGCCACTGTTAAAGGGGCGGGTGCTGTAGAGGTCACTGTTAAGGGGGCTGGGTGTTGTGGAGGTCACATTTTAAGGGAACGGAGCTCTGTGGAGGTCACTGCTAAGGGGGCGAGTTATTTTGGAAGTCACTGTTAACGAGACAGGATACTGTGGAGGTCACTAATAAAGGGGCGGCTGCTGTGGAGGTCACTGTTAAAGGGGAGGGGTACTGTAGAAGTCACTGACATAGTGGATACTGTTGATATCTATTAACGAAACACACAAACATTAAATGAAATATACCAGTGTGAAGCCGGGTCCTTCTGCTAGTTTCATATATATTTAATCACATTAAATAAAAAACATACAAAAAATAATAGTAATAATTATAAGTAAACATAACATTAATAAAATAAAAATAACACAATAAAATTAATAAAAATGCAGTGCATCAAAAATTAATCCCAGATAAGCTGTGGAGAAGGGGTGGATTGGCCATAGGCCTTACAGCGAGATTTCCAGGCAGGCCGATGCCCAGGGGGCCGTCTGAGCCCTCTTCATGGTCAGCCAGTGGAAGTTTTTGGGGATGTATTTTGTGTTTCTGGCATTATTTGGTGATGGACTGTGGTATTTGGCTCTGTTGGGTGGTATAATGTGCCGCAATATGGTATTGCTGGCCCTGCTTTCCATCAATATGGACCCAACTACAAAACAGGGCCACTTTTAGTATTTTCTCCAGGGGCACTTTAAGTTCCCAGTCCGCCCCAGCCGCAGGCCCAGCAGCTAAAATAATATGGATCCATAATTATTGTATGCACAAGTGGCAGGAATATTAGGCCCCTCTAATATATAGCTGATTACTTTGATTGTAGTTGTTCAGCCAAAGTTAAAAGAAAAAGTAATTCAATGCAAGTAAACAGCAGACCGAACTCCATTTAAAGGTTAATGATTGGCGTATCCCTATATAGCGGTTGTCAGATTTTTCAAAGTAGTGAATAAAAAGAAAGAGTTATAACTGGTGCTCTGTCCCTGCCGTTGACCACTCCGTAGGAGCCTGGCAGCTTCTTACCACTCCAGACAGGGCCTATAGTGCTTCATCCAACACCAGAAGATGGTTTAATCTGTAGGGGGCGATGTGCACTTGCGTTCTGCAAGGAGTAGGTCTGCTGCACCTTGCAGTTCCACCGCTTCTGTGGTCTAGGTGGGCCGGTGGATTGGTTTGTTGTGTTTTCCTTCAAATAGCCACTTGAGATAAGGCTATACACGTTTCACGGCTCTGGGCCCCCTCTTCAGTACCCACAAGTCACATATTCCTTTTCTAATATCTTTATATTAAATATTGGAAAGGAATATTACCTGGAGAAAACAAGTAATTTGTGAAAACCGATGAAGAATTTAAGGGCACTCTAACTAACTAGTGAATGCCCAGTTACTAGATGGTGGCCCTATGTTCATGAACCTCATGCATTATTAGATTAATGAGTAGCTGCAAAAAAAAAAAAACCTGGAGGACCTAGGACCTCCATCCATTGAACAGTGTGTTGATTTTAATGAGAATTGTGTAAAACTTAATTTGCCCTGTGGTGGTGCTGCAGGAGCACTGAGCATAGATTACAATACAGCTGATCACTGGTGGTTCCAGAAACTGGACATCCTGCAATCAGCATATCATTGGAGGACACTTCTAACAAAAAGGAATTGTTCAGCTGTACAACTGGGACCATTGATTAGAAACCCCGATCAATAACTACATGAGTTTGTATGGGATTCTAGATAAATTATCTATTTCCATACTAGGAGATTAATTATCTTGACATGATTTTAGTTCCAGAATTTATCTGTAAAGAAAACAAGGGGGTCAGTCAGCACATCCCAATGCGCAGGGGCACGTTGCTATGGCTGAAAACACAAGGTGAAACATACAATGCAACAGCACTCTGCAAACCAAATATAGTACAAGAAAGTATTGTAATGCTAATGCTATCCTTATTTTGTAAATGAGATGCTTGTCAAATACATTTTGTACTAAATTATTTGGGCCCGTCTGCCACACGTCAAGGCGATCTCTGTAAGACGGGAACCTAACACTAAATTCTACCTGGTGTTTCTAGCCATGGCAGCATGCACCTGTACATTGGGATGTGGTGACTGACCCCCTTTTTCTTTGCCGTTTGTACTGGAGGTGTGGCTGACTCTATTTAGTCCTGCACCCCTGACCAGCCTGTCTGCCCCATAAGCTGATTTTAATTAGAGTGAGTATAAAGCTTAGCCTGCTCTCCCTCACTCACTGGAAGCCTGTGGCACCAGGAGAGGTATAGGGTGGACTCTCATTGCATTCGTTGGTAGCCATCCGGCACCATGGGAGGTGTGGAGTGGGCTCGGCATGCATGTTGGTACCTGCATTCCCTGGATTCAATGGAGGCCATTTTGGCACCAAAAATGACAAAAATTAAGGTAGGCCCAGCATGCATGTAGAACCTACATTCTCTGAATTTTATGGTAGCCGTTATGGCACATAACAGGTAGTATGTAGTGTTAGGTTCCCATCTTACAGAGATCGCCTTGACGTGTGGCAGACTGGCCCAAATAATTTTGTACAAAATGTATTTGCCAAGCAACTCATTTACAAAATAAGGATAGCATTAGCATTAGAGTACTTTCTTGTACCTTATTTGGTTTGCAGAGTGCTGTTGCATTGTATGTTTTACCTAGAATTTATCTGTGGAACGTAATCAGGAAAAATTGATTTTAAGACCCAATGGGGACAAGTACTGAACCTACAGGAACAGTCTGGGAAAATCTTACATACTATGTAATGACTAATCCACTATATACACCAAATCTACCTATAATGCGTCCACAGGGAGTACCCTATCTATGTTATTATATCTACAAAGAAAATGGTACTCATTTTTCCCTTTAAAACTTTTTATTTTTATTATAATCCATTAAAATCACAAAACAACCATCAATTGGGAAAAACAAACAATAACAAATGCTGGCCGATCACTGGAAATTGTACATTAGTACCATACCGTAGATGTGAAAATGATATTAACTACCAATAGTAAACAACACTGGGCATAGAAACCTAGGCATACGTGTGAACCATGGGGCTTCCCTAGCAAATTCCTCTCTGTGTCCTAGTTAGCTATTTCTCATAATATTAAATTCATAGTCCTAAGACCGGATCTATCTCTAACCAACACAGCACTTGCTACCTCTTGATGAAACTGCCTAGTGTTAGCATTTAAAACATAATCAAAAAACATTTAAACATGCCTCTCTAGAAGTTAATAAACCAGGTCGATCGTGCGGCGTCCTCTACGCGTTTCGCTGTATGCTTCTTCTCTCCTCCTGAAGAAGCATACCGCGAAACGTGCGTAGAGGGGACGCCCGCACGATCGACCTGGTTTATTAACTTCCTAGAGGGTATGTTTAAATGTTTTTTGATTATGTTTTAAATGCTAACACTAGGCAGTTTCATCAAGAGGTAGCAAGTGCTGTGTTGGTTAGAGATAGATCCGGTCTTAGGACTATGAATTTAATATTATGATAAATAGCTAACTAGGACACAGAGAGGAATTTGCTAGGGAAGCCCCATGGTTCACACGTATGCCTAGGTTTCTATGCCCAGTGTTGTTTACTATTGGTAGTTAATATCATTTTCACATCTACGGTATGGTACTAATGTACAATTTCCAGTGATCGGCCGGCTTTGTTATTGTTTGTTTTTCCCAATTGATGGTTGTTTTGTGATTTTAATGGATTATAATAAAAATAAAAAGTTTTAAAGGGAAAAATGAGTACCATTTTCTTTGTAGATATTATACTATGTAATGACGTCAACAAGAGATGTGGACCCACTGGGTCACCGACGGGTTTCACTAAGGACTGAATCAGAATTGGAGTCTAAGGGATTGGCATAGGGCAAAATCAGAGTGTGGGTCTAAGGATTATGGATTCTCCACCCTTAAACCCAGCAAGTCGGTATAGACTTTTCCCCAGGGAGTAATCTCTCTTAGCAATGGCGAGACGGTACAGTAGATTTAGGGTAGATAACAGGATGCAGTACCAAGACAGCAGGCAGGAATTATTGCCAGATAGTTCACCGGTAGTCAGGCAAAGGTCAGAGCCACAGCAGATCAGTAGACATGGTCAAATACTGTTTGTTCCGCAGTACAGGAACAAACACCTTTTCAGGCATAGGGAACCAAATGAGCCCTACTGGGAAGGGTCTATAAAAGTTTTGGCATGGGCTGGGGTCAAGGCCATCAAGAGTGTACAATCTCTTTAAAAATATGAGCCGACACAGACATGTGACCAAAAAGCAGAGCGGCAGGATACAGGAGCCAAGCATGACACAGGAAATATCAATAAGAGAATCCTTATGTCATACACTGCCCCCTCAGGCCACACTAGGCATAGCACCGCACATCCTAACTACAGTGATTCTTTAACACATTCAGTGTACGGGGCCACAGAATAGATTAGCATAGTATAAAAGGTCGGGTATAAACCGGAAGTAAAATGATGGCTTTAAAATCCCCATTTCTGTAAAATCGGCATATTCTATTTTTCTACAAATTTCTCTTGATACACTGTAACCACTGCCCACCAGCCGTAGTTTGCACTGATTTATTGTCCTGACGAGGCTCCAAGACTCTTGAAGCACAAAGGTTGCCTAATTTAGAGCCCATCTTGTCAAAGACCAAATAATTAGAGTAATTTACAAAAGACGTGCGGTTAGTTTGATTTTCTTTTTCACTAATGGTTTTGAAAACTGTAATTTTAAATTAATGTAGAGAGAAAGCTGTGATTACTCGTTATAAAATTGTAACTAATTGCCACTTACAAAAGTTAACTATTTGATTAGATTTGTTTGCCGTAATGAGTACTGTATGGGAGCAAATCAGATAGGGATCACATGGAGAGAACCAAGTTATATTTTCCGACTCCTTCCCCCCCTTCTCCGCTGGAAGCTGTGCCTTCAGAGGATGTTATAAAATCCTGCATCTTTTATAGCAGATAATAAAAAGAAGAGAATAGTAAAAACGAGACTTATATTCAAAAGCATAATCATAACACTATAGAGCAGACAGTTCACTCCAGTAAATAGATGACTTCTCCACACATCCTTAAGGATATAACTTCTGTATGTAGGAAGCTTTTCTGTCTTTTGTATTAGCCTGTTTATACATTACTGGCTGCTGGTAGTGAGAGGCAGTTGTCCTTATGTTATATACTGTGTATATGAAGGTGGATGTCCCAGCACAGGAGTGCTATTGGTTGTGTGCCAGACTCTCAGCCAATTTTTACTGCATTACAGTAATACAATTCAAATAATAGTACCATACAATGCAAAATTGCACCATCTAGGCCTTACATAATACTGCCATGTGCTAGCTACAGAGTAGTGCCATACAGTGTAAAGTTCAATAAATGAGCAACTGATAATAATATCACTAGCATGTTAAACATTTGTAATTTACACGTTAAGGACCCTTTGAGCTACAACATTACTGCTTCCAATTAGCAAGAGTACAACTACCATAAATTGTCATTATATACAAAAAATGACTAGTATAATACTGCCCCCTATGTACAAGAATATAACTATTATAATACTGCACCCTATGTACAAAAATATAACTACTATAATACTGCCCCCTATATACAAGAATATAACTAATATAATACTGCTCCTATGTACAAGAGTATAACTACTATAATACTGCCTCCTATGTACAAGAATATAACTACTATAATACAGCTCCTATGTACAAGAATATAACTACTATAATACTGCTCCTATGTACAAGAATATAACTAATATGATACTGCTCCTATGTACAAGAATATAACTACTATAATACTGCTCCTATGTACAAGAATATAACTACTATAATACTGCTCCTATGTACAAGAATATAACTACTATTATACTGCTCATATGTACAAGAATATAACTACTATAATACTGCCTCCCATGTACAAGAATATAACTACTATAATACTGCTCCTATGTACAAGAATATAACTACTATAATACTGCTCCTATGTACAAGAATATAACTACTATAATACTGCTCCTATGTTCATGAATATTACTAATACCAATGTAGTATATGGATCTGTGTATGAGAATTTCTGTGTCATCTGGAATCTCTTTTTGGACCAGGTTTTTAAATGAAGATCTAACCGGAGATATTTCACCCTGGTTGCAGTCTTGTTGTCTCTAGAGTCAAGTCGTCTCTCCTGTGTTTCCTGGTACATGCGTCCATATATCACACACAACAACCTTCCCTTATCAGCCACATTATCATTGGAGTCCGGTGATTTGCGAGCAGGATGGGCACAGAGATAATATAAGCCGGGGTCATCGGTAATTAAAGTGTGTCAGTGGTCAGGAAAGAAAATGCAGTTGAAGCCGAAATGAAGTATTTGGATATTTTACTGCTGCATCCCTTTAGTCCACTCTCAGCTTATAAATATTAATTTAAAGACTCCCAACAAGGACAGTAAACGGATTTAGGCATAAAACTTCCTGTCAGTGGTGATTTATTCCCAATAAAAGAAGCGCTGAACACAGAAAGCCTGCTTCAGTAAATTTATGAGAAATGGAGAACGAGGGCTGTCACAGTAAAAAGGCTTACACCACTCCGCACCCTGATCCTGTGGTGGTTCGCGTCCTTCTTACAGGAACAGCTGTTCGTAAGAGAAGATCTGAAGAATTAGTGGAACACAGAGGAACCTTGATACACTCTGCTATGTCTAGAGCAGGCTCCTCGGGGGCGGGGCACTGCCTCTAATTTTGGTGCTATATCATACCCTGCCCCCCTCATGGGCAAAAGGCAGTGCATAAGTTTTTCCTAGAGTTTTCTTCTAAAGGGAATATCCCATGATTAATGTAAAAAAATTAAAATCAGACATCATATACTGTAGTACATGACAATTTCATTTTAACAAGGCCAGAACCAGCCCTGGACCTCACATGGATCCAGAGATCTCCCCATTCATTGCTCTGCTAGATTTATATCAAGCTGACAGCTTAGGGGGCACGTGCTCAGAGCGTGTCCTATCTGCTGCAGCTAGTGGCAGCTGAAGGATGGAACTGAGCATGGGCTTCCATCTCAGTCAGCAGGACAGAGAAATTTAAAAAACAGCAAACAGCAGGTGGCGCTATACAGATAGATTTCATTGAATAACTAAGCAGCTATAATAATTTTTTTTATTACATGCAATTACAAAAATATTCAGATCCAGGTGCTGGTTTGAAAACTGTGGGATACAGTATTTTTCATGATATAACCCCTTTAAGGATACTCCACTGTTAGACTAAAGAACCATGAAAGCCAGGGAAACACCTATAGCTGAGTCAGGGCAAGCAATAGGTAGAATAGGCAGTTGCTTAAGGAACCCCAGTTGTGCCACTTCACCCCCCTCCTCCCCAATTTATTAATCCAGGTGCTATAGGCTAAAATTAAGGTCTGGATGCTCACACCACGTAAATCCTGCCTGTTGAAGGCCACGAGGAGTGGTTACTATGGCTGGAATCATTGGGTACATTTTGGCTAGCTAACATTAAAAGTGGAGTGAAATGGGGTCAGTTCTAATCTCGGAGGGATTTGCTTGCATTATATTGATATGGAGACACATTGGCATGAACATGTGATGGGGTCACAGCATTGCTATGTGAAGTTATTACTGGCACCCTCATGGGGGCTCATGCTAAAGGGGTGCACCGTAGTGTCCTGGAGCCACTGTCGCTAATGAGCTCTGCTTTTGAAGCAGGTACTGTGGCTGGCACCGTTATAGGGCACTTGTCTGGAAGGCTATCAGGAAATACTGAATGCTACCATCCTAGTGGTAAGTGCTTGACTTGTACTGTCAATGGTCCCTCTAACTCTCAATATGTGGTCATATGGGGTGACTCATTATGTACCCCATACATCTCCAGATCACCCCAAAACCTCTCTGCGTACAGGCAGTATTACAGCAGCCGCATACTGCAGCACTTATTCAGGTCAGATCGATGGTCTTTGTTCTTCTGCAGTCTGGGCTGGAAGGCAGGACCAGCTGTCAATCACTAATGATCCCCGTAATTGCGGAACATTACAGATGGCTACGATGGCAGTTTACCCGCAGTAAATGCTCCACGTACCATACATAAGACATGTCCGCCTGGAGGTGCCCTTAAGAATGCTTGGAAAAATATAGAAGAGTTTATGGAAAGATCTCATCATAGTGTTAACCCGTTAACCCATTGTTCTGCTTATCAAAACGTATATTTGGTCCTATAGGGCTCATAGTCCGGAAAGGAATATGGCTCTTATATGGGTGTCGATACATGGGAATAGTTAGGGGGAGGGTGCAAAAGTAAAAGTTGCACCAAGGCCCTGGTCCATGAGGAGCACAAAGGCCCTTCTGCCACATCAGAAGACACTGATTTTGTAAATAACGCAGGTTTCTGCTACAGATTTTGCACTGGGACTCAGGATCTTAGAGGGGTTGTTTCACTTCAGCAAATAGCAATTCTCATGCAAAGCGGGGATCAGCAACTTTCGGCACTCCAGCTGCTGTGAAACTACAACCCCCAGCATGCATACTTACTCAGCTGTACTTGTAACGCCCATAGAAGTGGAAGGAGGATTCTGGGAGTTGTAGTTTCAGAACAGCTGGAGTGCCGAATGTTGCTTGATGTAGAGAAAGTTATTACGAGGCACTTACTAATATATTGTGATTGTCCATATTGCTTCCTTTCCTGGCCTGATTTATTTTTCCATCACATTATACACTGCTCGTACCCAGAGGTTATGACCACCGTGCAATGCATCAGTAAGGGCTTTGTATTAACTTTCTCTACATGATAAATACCCGACCCTGTCATTCAAAGAGGTGTGAGTGTGCAGAGCCTCTAAGTGCAATGGCACCGCCCTTGTTGCACCTAGCGATTCATTTGCATATTAATAGAAAACGAATTTATATAGATAACAAGCACTTATCGACATGGATTAGATTCATCTGATTACCGCACACTTCTTATGTCAGCTGGTTTTAGTGAGACGTATTTGGTGACAGACTCCCTTTAAAGTAAGGGTACTTTCACACTAGCGGCATAGCTATCCGGCAGGCTGTTCCGGTGGGTGCGCCATACCCGTGTGCTGCCGCTCCGTCCCCATTGACTATAATGGGGCGGAGCTACAGCGCGGCACGTCTGTGCACGGCAAAGATCACCGGACTAAAAGTACTGCAGGTCCGACTTTTTAGTCCGGCGATCTTTGCTGTGCACAGACGTGCTGTGCCGTAGCTCCGCCCCCGCCCCATTATAGTCAATGGGGACGGAGCGGCAGCACACAGGTACTTGCGGCATGGCGGATCCAGCAGGCTGTTCCGGCGGGGGAAATAGGATAGCTATGCCACTAGTGTGAAAGTACCCTAACACGTTAAGTTAAAAATATAGCCCATTCTACAGGCAGCATGTTATAGAGCAGGAGGAGCTGAGCAGATTGGTATATGGTTGTGTCAGAAAAGATTCAGTAAAACTTTTCTTTTGTTGGTCTAAACTTTTTCTGTTTTCGGGCTTTGGAGTCCAGTGGGCGGTCTCGATGATTGGCAGCCTTCCCTAAATCAGTTTACATACAGCTATCAGTCACTAAGAAGGACCACCCACTGGACTCCTAGGACAGAAAGGGCACAAGTTTTTAAAGACGCACCTAGGTTTTTAAAGAAGAAATTAAAATATGGTGTTGTTTTTTTGGGGGGTAGCCCTGTATACTCCCTTTTAAAAGAATAAGGTATTTTTCATATAAAATGGGCCTGGCCAGGGAGGACGCGTGTTGGAGACGATGCAGGAAGGGAGTGGTGGTAGCTGATGGGGTCACTTACGGTGGAGGAGTTCCCACTTTAGCACTCCTCTGGGACCACGCAGTGAGGAGGGAATACACATATTCACCGGGGGCACACCCTGGTGAGACTCCCACCCAATGAAATGTGGAGTGGCAAGGTGCAGGGCTGTAGATTAAGTAGGCCAGTTTAGTTTAACAGATAAGCAGTCCTTTAACAAGTTCTCAGCAGTCTCTACATACAGTACATTTACTTTAAAATGTAGGCACAGTACTATTCTCAATTCCTGGCTGAAGAGTTACATCCATGTATCACATACAGATACTTCTCTCTAATACTCTAATCTCTCTTCTACAATACCCAATCCATGGTGTAGGCTTTAAACAGGCCTATAATCTGTCTCTCTTTCTCTCTCTTGTATTACTAGGGACTATAGGGCTTTACACTGAGCCAAGAAGCTATGGAGTCCATTAGCCAAAATAAGTGTGTTACCTCCACAGTCTTCTTCGCACCTCTTTATGTGGCTGTGTAACCTTCTGAATATCAGTTTTCATCTGCACTAAGCCTGGAAGCTTTTCTGGAGTTTCCCCCTCTGGGACCTCAATTCTTGTCTTCAGATGTTCACAGGAGTTGCTCATATCCACCTATCTCTACTTATGAAGCTAGCCCTTGAGGAGCCAGAGCAGAGGATGGGAGTGGTAGTGGCGCTGACTATAGGATGTGTCACAGTGGTTTCCCTCAGGCTGTTGCTCGCTAGGCTGAGTGTAGTGAGAGGAGGACGCACACTTTCCTTTATTCGGGGCACTTGCTGTCCCTCGAGTTCCTTCCTGATGGTAGTTTGTGGTGCTCTTCATGTTAAGTGTCATATGGGTGCAAGGCAGGGCATGTAGAGCATGCCATGGCAAGTGTGTGGTGATGTAGCAGTCAGTAAACCAGGCCAGATATAAAATGAATAAACATCTCTATTGTAGTGCAAAATGGGAGTTGTAGTAAATCCAACAAGGAAACACATTCTCATCTGTTCATAGTGCAATGCCTTTACCAGATAGCAATATTTTGGCAATAATTGAAGTTATGGCCCTCTTTATACACTATCTTGCTAAAGTCTTTATCAGTAGAATCTCTGGCAGGCGATTTTACTCTTGCAATTATGCATGCAATTGGCACTGCAGCATATAGGTTAAATGATATAGATGGCCAAGAAGTTTCTCAAATGTGTCTTAGTATTAATTCCTCCCTGGCAGCAAAGTCTGAATAGCTGAAGTAGCAGGTTATCTTACTAATTGACTACTCTGCCATGCAGATTCTCTAATCTCTTCACTTTCTCTCCTTCTGTCTCTTGTAGTTCTTGTAGCAAGTCAGAGATCTGTGAGTCTCTGATGCTGAAGCTGGGGCATAGGGAGAGGAGCACAATGTGTCTGCACCCTCTCTCTTGCTATCTCCCTGCTAAAACTGACTAGAACACTCTAGAGCTGGGGGTGGATCCAGCCCACACCCTAAGCTTCTAAGAGCGCTGGGCCAGGAATATTACCTCCTGCACTGGTGCTGCACTTAGACACACAAGGAACTCACTAACTGACTTCCAGGGGGTTTGGCCCACCCTTGCCTAGTGATGGTTGCTAAGAGGGCCTGGAGTTAATTCTCCATGTCCCAGCCAGATGCTACATAATATGAAGAACACAGTCTGAATCATTAGCAGTAGCATTTGCAAAAATCCTATTGACAGCAGTGGCCCCTTCTATTAGCCATGGCCTCCAGGTCATTGCACATACGGTTAACTTAGGGAGAGTGGTACCATACTTACCTACGACTCCTTCAGACACATTTTAACCACACAAAACACAGATTTTTGAATTCGGAAGGGTTAAAAACATTCCTTCTTTTTTCCCTCTTAATATTTCAGATGCAGTTATGATGTACAAGTGGCAACATCATACATCACAAGTGGTCTATTTAATAAAAGTTGCAATCTTGTTGACTTTTTATTATACAGGGTATTTTTTTTTGTGTCAGAAAACAAAATAAAATTAGGGTTTTCCTAAATGTCCTCTTACAATAAACGCCCTATCAAAGATCTTTGTGCACTACAGGGGGCATCAGACTCTCAGAACAAATGAGGAATCCATAAAACTGTTTAATTCCAGGAATTTATGTGCTGCTGACCAGTAAGTAGAAAGTTCTTCTCCCTCGGGCCCCACTAGTGATTCAGGATTACTTGTCAGTAAATTCCATGCTCCCGGAACATAACAACCGCGGTTATATCCCCGCTCCCAGAGCAGCTTTACTGCACCCATGAAACACTGTAATCTTTAAATTCCCTCACTGTTAACATCTGTTGAAGCGTTATTGGTCCCTGCATAGCCAAGCTGCTCCGAAATTACATTTAACAAAGTAGTTAACACCAACAGAATCGTTCTGGAAGCAGCCATGTTAAAAAATGTTTTATCTACGGCAAATGTCTGCAGAAGAAAGAGCAGCGGGCCTTAATGTTCTCCTCTTTTTCTTCAAATGTTAACGCGCCCGTCTCTTTAGACCGTCTAGAGCCACATTTAGCTTTGGTTGAAAGACGGATCTGCGCTACCTCTTACATTTCAATGACACCATTTGGTTTTATCTGCTGCCAAATTGTTTGCTTTAGTCGGACACGATTCGGTGCCAAATGTTCTCGTGAATATTCCATCAGGGAGATAGATGGGGCCTCTTGAGTTGCCGAATCCCCCAGTTGTCATGGAGGTAGACCTTTCATTGGTTAGTTTAAAGGGGTTGTCCAGTGGGAATACATTTTTTTAAGACGGTGCAGAATAGGTAACAAAAAAGTAAAAAAAAAATCATTACTCATCGCAGCTGCCGTTCCAACGCCTACCAGATCCCTGATGCTCTCCATTTCTTGGTCACAGCTCATGTGCGCTTGGTAGCTGAAGACATCTGTGATGGTTCCATGTTCTTATTGTAGTGTACGGGAGTTGTACTACCCGTCACTACAGAAGGGTCACTTGGATGCTGTCGTTCCTCTCATTTATGGGGAGGCTGGTAAAAGTCCTATTCTTAAAATGCAATGTAATTTATGGTATTTAATTCCCTGTTACTGTGAAATGTGCCATGTGCAGGCCGGCTAGGGATGTAATTCCAGCTCTAGTCACTAGAGGGAGCTAGGTAGCCCTAGTCTATATAAGGCCCAGTCAGGGAAGGAAAGCTCAGCTCAGTTCAGTCTACTCCAGGCCATGAGCCTGTGAAGTCTACACCAGGCCCTGGGCCTGGGAAGGAGTGCAGACCCTGGAGTCTGTGAAGGCCACATGTCACAGGCCTAAGCAAGTCAGCAGAAGTCAAGCAGAGGCAATCCCTAGAGCAAGAGGTACTGAAATGTCAAGAGGAGGTACACTGTCTACTGGAGATTCAAGGATATAAGCCAGAAGTAGGGCATTGGGGCCTTGAAGATTAATTGCCAGTCAGGACAAGTCAGGAAGAAAGTAAGGTTCACCTGCATTTCAAAGTCCTGTTATTTTACCCTCTGTTTCACCTTGCTGGATGTAAGCCTGCTGTAACTGCGACTGTACAAAAGTCTATTTTCTGCAACAAGAACTGTGTTAAGAGGTTGCCTGCTGTATTTTCCACTGTTTCAGTAAAGTTGGAATTCTGTTTTCAAGCTACAAGTCTGCACCTCTGTTATTCCTACTATAAATACGGTGTGCCACCGTTTACTGGCACTGGCGTCACGAAACATCAGGGACTTAGCCATAGGCACGTTAAACTACAACACCAAGGGCACCTCACATTCCACCTGGCTGTGTCCCTCAAGAACCCAGAGAGTGCCCCAGAGGAACAGCGTGCCGGCCTCTCCATCACTGGCATTCCCCAGGTTAGTCCCACACATTGCTCTGACTTGGGGATGCTACATTTTGGCGTCACGAACAGGATACGCACGTTTTACGGACTGTGAGCAAAAACGTGAACTTTGTGCCTTAACCAGTTTGCCAAGTGACAAAACTCCTGTTTATTTGAAGTGAACTTTGCGGACTTAAAACGTACAGAAAAGTGTCCCAAAAACCTCCAGAAAGCGCTGTGCAGTGTTGCGCTATCAAGAGGAAGAAAATCGCCACTTCAAAGTGTGTTTTTGTGGACTTTTTATCATCCTGCTTGCTGTCATTGAATTGATGCATCATGGCGCCCAAGATGGCCGCCGGCGCCATTGGACTTCTTCTTGCGCCATCCCTGACCTCAGTGGCGCGAAAATTTGGCGCCAAAACCCTCCAGGAGGGAGGAGAAGACGACCTGGAGGTAACGCCTTCCTTTGAGGATTATAATATGGACACCGCCTACCCTATACTGAAATACCTAGGGGCGTGCAAGAAACGACGGGGTGGAGCCTGCAGGAACAGTGGCTCACCCTGCTACGGGGTTTCCTACCTGAATCAGAGGGATCCGGAGCCGTAGTTGGAGCAATGGAGGCGACCCCAGGAGCAACTAAGGAGCGCCCTGCGCCCCAGCGTATACTCCCAGCGACATGGCCCAGACCTGTCCATGGCCACAAGCCGAGCCCTGCCGTTTCCACCCGCAGCGAGAAGGCTTCCTCCCGCGGAACCCGCGTGGTCGGCCCTGATGGCCGAGATCCGAGTGGCGGCAACTTTAAAAACTACCACGCAGAAAAAGTATTTCGAGGAAGTCACCAAGCGGATTTATGAAGACTCCAGGGACAGCAAGCCCCAGCTCGAACGCCGCACCGGAGTCGTGCTCGAGTTTGACAAGGTTAGAGGATTTGGATTCATCCAAGAAACCGGCACCAATCGGGACTATTACGTGAATCGCCGGTCCGTCAAGCGCAGCTATCTCCCAGGGCGACTGCATAATCTAGCGGTCGGAGAGAGAGTAGAGTTTACTCCCACGGAGGGCCTGCGAGGCCCATATGCCACTGCGGTGACCCGTCCAGGACCGGTACCGGAGGACTGGGAAGAAGCAGAAGATCCGGTGGAGGCAGAGGACCCGCCGGGACCCATCCGGAACACGTACCAGGAGAAGAGTTCCTTTCTTGGCCCGAACATTTTCTGGCAGCCGATGGTCCTGGACAAGCCTCCCAGTCCTTATCCCTCTCCAGAGCTGCCGCGACGAGAGAAAACAGCCGCTGATTGGGCGCGGATGGCCCAGTTTAGTGAAGCGATGGATGACCTGCGGAGGAACCGCCATGAAAGAACCTCGTCTGAGCCTGCTGCAAGTGTGCCGGAATCCAGCAGTGAGATCTCCGCCCTGGAGGAGCGGATCGCTTCCTTGCAAGTTTACCTGGATGGCCTGCGGCAGGTGGCAGATGCCAAGAAGACAGCGCAGCAGTCCAGCGGTGGTGAGTTACCTGTGACCCCTGTACCACCCGAACCCGTAGTACCAAGTCCTACCGCTAGCGCTGAGCCACCCAAGGTCCGTGTAAAAGCGGATAAATTAACATATGCCAGGAGCCGAGTCCGCCCTGACGGGAGCGTTATGTCCCGGCCAGAGGAAGCACCTACCCCAGCGCCGGCCCGTGTCCCGAGACCAGCAGCTCCTATTTGTCCGCAACCCAGCGGGCCAGTGAGGTGGGTAGGCCCAATACCGGTGATGTTTCCAGCCCATTCTGTTTGGTGGGCACCCCCTCCATGTGGCCCTGGTGCATGGCCCAGACTACCGGCAGCACAGGGCTGCACTACCTCTGATGAACAGGGATCCTTTGACACGTACCTGTGAGCAGGCCTGCTAGGCCATTTTTGCTCATCCTCACAGGGACATCATACATGTTGCAGGAACTGTTCCTTTAAGTTTGTCAGGCTGGTAGAGCTTGCTGCCAGTTCCCCACGGCCGGTGGCATGTTTGTGAAGATAAGTTGCCACTGTGGAACCACTGCTCCCAGCCTGCCTCTTTCTGTTCCGGGACATCCTGCCTGCTGCTACCATTTTGGTGTCAACTACTTTCATAATTCCAAGTTGTGCTTTTATTTGCACTTTATCCCCTTTTAACCCCCATTTCAGGTTGAAAAGGGCTTTTATGTCAGCACTTTAAAAAAATACGCAGGACTTGCCAGAAAGGTGTTACTCTGGTATTGTCAGAGTCCTGTATTGTGATTTTATGTATGTGCTGCTGACCGTATTTATTACTTTAAAAATTTTATCCAAGTCTATGTGCCCAGATATGGACTCCCTATGTGCGAGCCTCTGAGATATCGCTTTTATTATGGACTCATTCATTGTCATGGACTATCCTGGTATTCCCTAACATCCGCTGTGCCAGGTCAGCGCCCCAGTTCCACTCTTTATCCTGAAGAAAGAGAGCGACGCCCCTTGTCACCGCACTTCTCCGTTACCAGCTGGACCTGATAATAATTGTCAATGCAGATGGAATTGATTACTGATATGTATGTATGCCTGCATGTTTTTCTTGTCTCTTTCAGGTGAAAATTCCAGTCGGGCGGTACCCTGTTAGAGTACGAGGGCGTACTCAGCTTAAAGCAGCGGGGTATGTAGTGTACGGGAGTTGTACTACCCGTCACTACAGAAGGGTCACTTGGATGCTGTCGTTCCTCTCATTTATGGGGAGGCTGGTAAAAGTCCTATTCTTAAAATGCAATGTAATTTATGGTATTTAATTCCCTGTTACTGTGAAATGTGCCATGTGCAGGCCGGCTAGGGATGTAATTCCAGCTCTAGTCACTAGAGGGAGCTAGGTAGCCCTAGTCTATATAAGGCCCAGTCAGGGAAGGAAAGCTCAGCTCAGTTCAGTCTACACCAGGCCCTGGGCCTGGGAAGGAGTGCAGACCCTGGAGTTTGTGAAGGCAACATGTCACAGGCCTAAGCAAGTCAGCAGAAGTCAAGCAGAGGCAATCCCTAGAGCAAGAGGTACTGAAATGTCAAGAGGAGGTACACTGTCTACTGGAGATTCAAGGATATAAGCCAGAAGTAGGGCATTGGGGCCTTGAAGATTAATTGCCAGTCAGGACAAGTCAGGAAGAAAGTAAGGTTCACCTGCATTTCAAAGTCCTGTTATTTTACCCTCTGTTTCACCTTGCTGGATGTAAGCCTGCTGTAACTGCGACTGTACAAAAGTCTATTTTCTGCAACAAGAACTGTGTTAAGAGGTTGCCTGCTGTATTTTCCACTGTTTCAGTAAAGTTGGAATTCTGTTTTCAAGCTACAAGTCTGCACCTCTGTTATTCCTACTATAAATACGGTGTGCCACCGTTTACTGGCACTGGCGTCACGAAACATCAGGGACTTAGCCATAGGCACGTTAAACTACAACACCAAGGGCACCTCACATTCCACCTGGCTGTGTCCCTCAAGAACCCAGAGAGTGCCCCAGAGGAACAGCGTGCCGGCCTCTCCATCACTGGCATTCCCCAGGTTAGTCTCATACATTGCTCTGACTTGGGGGTGCTACATTATGTGCCCGCATTGCTGAGAAAAATGTATATGCAAATGAGCCTCTAGGAGCAACGGGCGCGTTTCCCTTACACCTAGAGGCTCAGCTCTCTGTGCAACTGCCTCTGCACTTTGATTGACAGGGGCAGGCAGTGAAAGTGGAGCGGGCGCGGAAGTTGAAGACAGAGCAGAGTCTCTAAGTGTAATGGTAACACCCCCGTTGCTCCTAGAGCCTCATTTGCATATATGAAAGCATCATTTTTCTCAGCAATGCGGGCACCTATGAACATGGGACCAACACAGATGCCTTCAGCTGCCAAGCGCACATGTAACAGGTCAGCCAGTGTCAGGGGAACAAATCTGCTGACAGATGCCGTGGACATCCCCTTGCATCAGTATTACGTTCAGATCTTGTTTTCATCAGCCACATGTAGACTTCCGCAGTATAGCAGCTGACAGAATCTCTCCTACAATGAGATTTTTCTTCCAGGCATATTTTTATGGCTGACAGTTATTATAACCTGCCTTCTTTGCCTTCACGATTTATTAGAAATAAATATCATATGGCTGCGGACAGGCTGCACTAAGCAGCGTTGATAATTCACTATTCGACAGCTTTATATATATGTATAGAAAAAGAATCCTACAAAGTTTTCTGGACACCAAAAATGTTCTTCGAAAGACTTTGATTCTCATTGTGAAGAGCCAGCTAGTAGGGAGTCTTTAGTGCAATGATCCCTGGGAATATTATGCAAATTAGATCTCCTCCAGAAGGAAGAAAACTGTATCTTTAGTGCCACCTACAGGTAGCTACTCTGGAAATGTCTCTAGTTTGGCTCTTAAATTATTCACTATAGGGATGTCACTAGTGATGAGCGAACTTGAACTGAAAGGTCATCGCAGGTCCTTTGGCAGGTCCTGCTGAATGAAGATAGAAGACGCTGCAGCAGCGCGATCAAGTGGATGAGGTAAGGTTTTTTTAACCCTTAAATTGCCATATTCTTTTGGATTCTGTCTTAAGAATGCAATTATTTTCCGCTATCAACATGTTATAACGGAAAATAATAAAGTGAAGTTCGGGTCCCCATTTACTTTAATGGGGTCTGGGTTCAAGTTCACGTCCCGAACCTGAACTTTCACTAGAAGTTCGGCCAAACCCGGCGAACCCGAACTTCCAAGGGTCCGCTCATCCCTAGTTCTCACCTTCACATAGAAGGTATTGCCTAATACAGACAAAAACACTGGGGGAGGAAATTTATCATGTGGGGAAATGTTAAAGACAGTTTTGCAGAAGATGGCTGTCGCCAGCCAGCAGACTCACCATGCTAGCAGGCAGCATTGCCAAAACTCCGGTCTGAGTGCAACGGGACCCGACAGACGCTCTCTCCTGATTCGGCGCCGCTGTCCTCCCATTGCTAAGTAATTAGCTTCCTTCGCCTTTCGGCCCCACTGTGCAGTTACAAGCAGGCATCCTGTTGCCCAGCGATGGGCAAGGATCCATGAACTGGAGTGCCACCAATTCAGGGGAGTCGGAATCTTTATGGCATCACAGGTCACATGGATCGATATCCCATGTGACCTATTAGTGCACTATTTAAACTTTAATTAAGGTGTTACTGATATACCCTGCCTATTGTGTTTTTGACTTCTGGAATCATTGGACCTTGGCGTTTTGTATATTACCGATTTACATAACGATTTGGACCTGGTTTGACTTCTTGACGTGAGACGTTTCTGCATTCTGCTTTCTGATTTGGCTTCAGATTTGATTTTCCTGGTATTGACTTCGGCTTGTACTACTCATCTTTTATCCATTTGGTTTGATTCTCGTTCTGACCCATTCTGTCACTATCTGCTATGTGTACCTGTCACTGTGTTTGTTATTTTGTCCTTGCTTTGTTTCCTGTAAGCTCTTATGTACAAGGATATAATGACTATAAGACTGCCTCCTATGTGCCAGAATATAACTACCATAATACTGCCTCCTATGTGCCAGAATATAACATATATAATACTGCCTCATATATGCCAGCATATAACTACTATAATACTGCCCCTATGTACAAGAATCTAACTACTATAATACTGCTCCAATGTGCCAGAATATAACATATACAATACTGCCCCCTATGTACACGAATATAACTATTATAATAATGCCCCTATGTACAAGAATATAATGACTATATTACGGCCTCCTATGTGCCAGAATATAACTACCATAATACTGCCTCCTATGTGCCAGAATATAACAAATATAATACTGCCCCCTATGTACAAGAATATAACTACTATAATACTGCTTCTATGTACAAGAATATAACTACTATAATACTGCCTCCTATGTACAATAATCTAATTGCTATAATACTGCTCCTATATACAAGAATATAACTACTATAATACTGCTTCTATGTACAAGAATATAACTATTATAATACTGCTCCTATGTATAAGAATATAACTACTATAATACTGCCTCCTATGTACAAGAATATAACTACTATAATACTGCTCCTATGTACAGGAATAAAACTACTATAATACTGCCTCCTATGTACAATAATCTAATTGCTATAATACTGCTCCTATGTACATGAATATAACTACTATAATACTGCTTCTATGTACAAGAATATAACTACTATAATACTGCTTCTATGTACAAGAATATAACTACTATAATACTGCTCCTATGTACAAGACTATAACTACTATAATACTGCTCCTATGTACAAGAATATAACTACTATAATACTGCCTCCTATGTACAAGAATATAACTACTATAATACTGCCTCCTATGTACAAGAATCTAATTGCTATAATACTATATATAGGTTGTGAGTGTGCTGTTTTTCCTCCTATGAGTGACGAATTATTTATTATGTGCCTGTTGGAAGTAAAAGCCTCTTACATTTTAATGAGCACTAAATAGGCGCAAAGAAATATTGTTCATTAGCTGTAATCTGTGGAGCTGCTTGAGTGAACTTCCTTCAGAGGTTTCTTTAAGCGCTTCACTCACGTAAAGCAGTTTGTATGGTAATTAAGGGACGGTATTTTCTGTCAACATCTGTGCTGCTATTAATATGGCTGAAGGTGTGTGCAGCTCCCTGTGCTGCACGGAAGGGGACAGGATGGGACATTGGGCACAGAGGGTGTATTTTTAGAGTCTCACTCTTGTCACTTGCAGGATATTCTTACCTGGCTCGGAATTGCGCTGTGATATTACACTGACATCTCTTCATTAATCATGTTACTGGCTGTGGCCAGGTAGGTAGATCATGCTGGTTAGCAGATGTGAGCAGACTGCTGTCTTGGCAGAGCAACCCACCTTGCCCCATGCCACATCAGATATACCTTGTCATGGAACGGGTCACAACTCCCTGCTTGAAGGGCACCTTTAGGGATATTGCAGAACTAATTAAAGGACCACTGATATACAAGCTGAAGTACATATGAATAATACAACATCTATTATTAATTTCTCGGTTATAGTAGTTATATTCTTTTACGTAGGGACAGTATTATAGTAGTTATATTCTTGTACATAGGAGCAGTATTATAATAGTTATATCCTTGTACAGTACATAGGAGGCAGTATTATAGTAGTTATATTCTTGTACATAGGAGCAGTATTATAGTAGTTATATTCTTGTACATAGGAGCAGTATTATAGTAGTTATATTCTTGTACATAGGAGCAGTATTATAGTAGTTATATTCTTGTACATAGGAGGCAGTATTATAGTAGTTTTATTTTTGTACATAGGAGCAGTATTATAGTAGTTATATTCTTGTATATAGGAGGCAGTATTATAATAGTTATATTCTTGTACAAAGAGGTAGTATTATAATACTGTGAATAGGACACAATGGGCATTTGAACTATGGAGGGGGTCACAGAGGGCATTACTACTATTAAGGGGGCACAATGGGCATTATTACTATGAAGTGGGCACAGAGGGCATTACTACTATGAAGGGGGCACAATGGGCATAACTACTGTGAAGTGGGTACAGAGAGGGCATACATACTGTGAAAGGGGACAAGGATGGCATTATAACTGTGAAGGGGCATAGACAGGGCATTACTACTGTGAAAGGGGCACAAAGAGGGCATAACTACTGTGATGGGGGTACAATGAGGGCATAACTACTGTGAAGGGGGCATAATGAAGGGATAGGTACTTTAAGGGGGCACAATGTAGGCATAACTAATGTGAAAGTTGCACAGTGAGAGCATAAATATTGTGAGGGGGTATAATATAAAGTATTGGGGGGAGGGGGTGCCAGAGAAAGGACCCGTCCCAGATGCCAAACAACTTAGGCACGCCACTGGACAGTATTATAGTAGTTATATTCCTGTCGCTGGTTTACAGTTAAATTTGTAATAAACCTACATAGCACAAAGGCAAATAATCTACCAAAATACTATGGGCACCTAGCCACTACCTAAACGTCTTATCTATACAATAAAGACATCCTCACATTCATGAATTGCATATCTCCATTACAGATCTGAATTGTCCATTTGTCTCTTTGCACAGTTCCTGCCATATCCCCACACAACACCCTCCAACGTGCATTTCAAGTGTCCTCTCAAATGGACAAGCATGGTTGGTAATGCAAATATGTAAATCATTGAGGTGAGGCTGTCTTTATTGTATAGATGGGACACTTTGGTGGTAGAAAGGTGCCTCCTTTATTTTGTTAGATTATTTTTAGGACATCATTGTATATAACTTTTTGCTGTGTGTCCCCACTGCTCTTTTATGTACTATGTTTTTAAATGTCCCATGTGATATATGTGATACATATGGCCGTTATGACACTTAATATATTTGTCTATTTAATAAAAGCATATTGTTATTTTTGCAATCTAGTAGTTTTATAACTAGTTTTTTTTGTTTGTTTTACAGTTAAATTTGGCTAGAAAACAGCTGAAAGGGATTGAAAAGTGATGCCAATAACCCAAGCCTTAAAGGAGTTTTCCAGGATATAGGGAATGCTTTAAAAAATATTCACAAATTCAATACCCTGCCACTTTAGTGCCACCAATATCTGTAGGGACCGCCACAGCCGCAGTGCCAACACCTTTATATAAGCAGTCATTGTTTTCATTTTCCCCACTTTTTTGACAGCTCAGACATGTGACAATGAACATAGGAGAAGGAAACCTGTGCAGGAACCTCAAAACTAATGATTTTGCTGAAGTCATATACAGGTCTAAAACTGCCCAATAATAAAGTAGATGTAAAAACAAATATTATTTGGTAATGTTATAAAAATGGGTATTTATCAAGAACAGTAGAGAGGTTACATGATCTTGTATTCCATGGACTACGCTTGCCTTCATCTACACCCATCTCATTTGCTGTTTCATGCTTGCCAATTTCACGTTGTATTCACAATGATTAATTAGTTGGTGGTGAAGGTTTATTAGGTAATCTTTCCGTCAATCAACACATATTGAATTTTCATAAGACGGCAGCAATTTTAAAAAGCATCAGGACTGGAACCATTATATTTATTATGGGCTGGCTGAAGACTTGTATAAAACCCATCCTGCGTACAGAAGAATATTCTCTGAATTGGTTTGTGGTTTTCTTAAAGGTGACTTTTGAGATGAGCGAATCGAAGTTGATGAAGTGGAATTCGATCCGAATTTCAGGAAATATTTGATTCGTCCCAAAGTCGAATTTCCTCGCTCTTCATGGTAAGGAATGAATATTTTCTCTAAAATGGCTGTTGCACGTGTTAGGACATGGAGCAAAGAACTCTGGGAACGAGGGATCCCCCACAGTGCCATGCATGCAGCCAATCAGCAGCCAGCCAGCCCTGTGATGTCACAGCCCTATAAAAAGCCTCATTATGCTTAGTCTCTGCCATTTTACAATGAAATTGGTGCAGGGAGAGACGTTGCAGGTACTAGGGACAGTGATCAGGAAACAGTTTTTTCCAAAAAAAAACAAAAAACGATTGAGCAGTTTAGGGAAAGATTATTAAGAGTGTAGGGAAAGGATAGGGAGGTATTATCCGCACTGTAGGAAGAGAGCAGGGACCGATGGGGCAGTGTACAGCCTGGGTAAAAGGAGCCATTACTATTACACCTTGCTGCACTAATTGGGGTTAAAAAGTGCTCTATTAATACTGATTTAGGTTGTTTGCATTCTTTGATACATCAGTAATTCCAGTAATCCTTGATTCTGTTATTGGAGTGAAATTGCGGTCTGATACTACAGAATTTGGCGTTCACTGTGTTTTATATATAATTCAATCCATTAATTCTTGGTTAAATTGCGGCTTGATACTACACATTTTAGGGTACTCACATTCTCTTATACATAAGTATATCCGTTAATCCCTAATTTGTGTCCGCAGCTGGACAAGCTTTTCTGCCCAGCCAGAAGTAAGGCATCAGAGCAGGTGTTTAGTGTGGCAGGGGGCATAGTTACCCCAAGGAGAACTCACCTTTCCACCCAAAATGTGGAGAGCCTGACCTTTGTAAAGATGAATCAGGTGTGGATCAGCCAGTATTTGTACACGCTAGTGCCCGATGCATCAGACTAGATCATTTTGGGTGCCAAACCAAAACTTTGTAAAAAAAAAACCTTTTTCTTCTGGCCGCCACCTTCAGCCATTATTCTGATGCTGCCGCACGCCTAATGTCACTGCTGCCATGTTCTGCTACTGCCACCCACCAGCTATTGCTGTTACTGCCACTGCTGTTGTCCCCCACCTCCCCACTCTGTAACTGAGCCACTGTGTTGACTCATCATGCAGTTGCAACCTCACCAATCTGTAACTGGGCCACTATGTTGACTCCTCATGCAGTTTCCACCCTCACCACTCTGTAACTGGGCCACTATGTTGACTCCTCATGCGGTTGCCACCTCACCACTCTGTGACTGGGCTATTGTGTTGACTCCTCATGCATTTGCCACCCCCACTAGTCTGTGACTGACCACTATGTTGACTCCCCATGCGGTTGCCACCACACTACTCTGTAATTGGGCCATTATGTGGACTCCTCATGTGGTTGCCACCCTCACGACTCTGTAACTGGGTCACTATGTTGACTCCTCACCACTCTATAACTGGGTCACTATGTTGAATCCTCATGCAGTTTTCACCCTCACCACTCTTTGACCACTATGTTGAATCCTCATGTGATTGCCATCTCATCACTCTGTTACTGGGCCATTGTGTTGACTCCTCATACGTTTGCCACCCTCCCCACTCTGTGACGGGGCCACTGTGTTTACTCCTCATACAGTTGCCACCCTCCCCATTCTGCGACGGGGCCACGAGTGTTCCTGTTTGGCCTTGTTGACATCGCCATTTATTTTACCCTTCTTCTGATCTGTCAGAACGGAGGAAAAATGAAAAACACAACGGATCTTGTCTTTGGAGCATTCGTAAGGCCTGTATCACATGGTCCCTATTTTGCATCAGGATATGCTCATGATTTGGAAGCCAAAAGCAGGAGTGGGTACAAAACACAGAAGACATGCAAACAGAATACCCACATACAGAATTTCAGATGTACAATGGAATGAGAGACATCATGCATAATAATGGCCTAAGAAATATGGCAAAGTTCTCAGCGCTAATATGGTATTTTCACATTGTAGAGGGTGCCCCTTGCTTGGGTCTCCCCTCTATTAAAGCCCCTGTAATAAGCAGCTAGTCTGGAGTGTTAGGCCCACAGTCCCTGGCCACTTCAGCCCTGTAACTTGTGGGCATGGACATCGTGCTACTTATTATGACATCCAGCGTCCTGTTCTCAGGCAATCTACCACCTCCACTCTGCTGCCCAGTACTCCAGTCTCTATCTCCATAGGACATGCGCACATTCACCTCCAGCCTCTTAAAGGGCCCTTGCTTGCTATACTTTCCCCAGCAAAAGGCTAGGGGTACCTGGCTATTTAAGGCACCCTCTTCAAGTAGAGGATGCCTGAGCTACAAGGTTCCTTGGTGACCAGCAAAGGTTCATTAAAGTCTGGTGTTTCAGCAATTTGTCTGTGATTTGCCAGAAAAGGCCGTACTAGCGCTTTAGCCTAGGGGGAGGCCCACATGATTACATTTTGGTGAGCGGATCCAGGGGTTAATTCTAACTGGTGAGTGCGGTGTGTCACTAGGGGAGGGGTTAGAGCTTTATAAGAGGGGCAAGTTGGAGGTTCGGGCGCCATTTTTAGTTTACATACCTTGAGACAAGCTGCAGGCAAAGGTCATCATATGGAGTCAGTTGAGGAGATGCTCAGGTGGGTGTAGACGGCAGCGGAGGCCCATGGTCCGGAGTGGCTGAGGGAGCAGGTGGCAGGCTTACTGCAGGGGGAGGCAGCGGGTGCATCAGGCCTGCAGCCAGGAGCGAGACGGCCGTGGCAGGAGGCCAGAGCAGGGGGGGCGGTCAGCCCCCCTGTTCTCACCAGCAAGCAGCGTGGGATCAGGAGCGAGAACTGCGGGCTCTCCCCCCTCTGTGGTGGCTGGGAGGTCTGCTCAGCATGGGAGAGGAGGCAAAAGCAGGAGTACTGAGGCTGTGCATCTAGGGGCCAGCATTGTGCACAGGTCTCATAATATGGACTGTCGTCAAGTGGGTACCCCTGAACATCTTGATGAAGACGAAGAGTTGGGGTCTACACAGAGCGCACCAGTATGGACGAAGCTGGGGTGCAGTCCTGCAGAGGCGGTCCATCGGGAGGAAGTAAAGAAGATACACCTGGACGGGACAGACGTCAGGAGCAAGGACTGTCGGCTGCAGGGTTCTCAGCACCTGGACAATGTGGGGATCTAAGCATTCATTAGTTAGCAGCCCGGGGGGGTTGGGGCTGGGTTTATCATGGGGAGCTAGTTGGGGGCCTGGGGCAGCTGTTGAGTAGCCTTGCGGGTTGGGTTAATGGTTTGGGGGGGCGGGCCTATCTCCGTTACCGGCTTGGGGGGTAGGCATGGGAGCGAGTGGGGCAGTGCGGAGTCTGCCGTCTCGGGCTGGGGGATTAGTGTCTGTGCAGACTCAAGCTGGGGGGTAGATGACAGGCCTAAGGTGGACGATGGGGCAAAAGGGGAAGTGTATGTATGCTTTGAAGGTTAGTTAGGGGCGCATTTGTAGCAGAATGTGCAGGAGCGTATATGAAAGGGGGTGTACATTGATATATTTTTATTACTTCCACTAGAGCGTTTTAATTTGGATTATGGGGGGGTCCGCAAAAGGGTTGTGCTTCCTTTTTAACGAGGGAAGCTGCAAGTTTGGGGCAAAATGCTAATTTTAACACTAATGTTTATATTGCGAAGGGAATGATGGAGCCAATCGATGCTTCAAAGGCAATAGGCAAAGAGGGTCCGACACCGCTGCAAAAGGGTTTAACTCCAGTGCGGGTGGAAAAGATGGAGCAGTATCTAAATAGATACCCTAATCGAGAAGCGGCAGAGTTATTAAAAAGGGGTTTCACATGGGGTTTTAGTATACCGTCGAATCCCTTAGCGTGGTTAGTATGTGAAAAAATTTGCGTTCAGCTCTAGAGCATCCGGAAGTGGTGTCCGAAAAATTGTCTAAGGAGGTTTTGTTGGGTAGGATGAATGGTCCATTAGTTAATTTAAGGGTTTCACCATTGGGATTAGTGCCCAAGAAAGAGCCGAACAATTTTCGGCTGATTCCCCATTTATCTTTTCCAAAAGGGGCGCCGGTCAATGATGGTATTGATCCTGAACTTTGTTCGGTGGCTTATATATCATTTGATGCGGCTGTGGCATGGGTGCGAAAATTGGGACCGGGTACTTTATTGGCTAAGACAGACATTGAGGCGGCTGTTCGCCTCCTTCCGGTGAACCCTGACAGTTGACATTTGTTTGGTTCTTTTTAGGATGGTGGATATTTTGTAGACAGGTGTTTGCCGATGGGTTGCTCTTTGTCGTGCGCTTATTTTGAAGCTTTTAGTTCTTTCCTGGAATGGGTAGTGGCGGACATGGCGGGTTGTTTGTCCATCACCTATTACTTGGATGATTTTCTTTGCTTAGGTCTGGCGGATTCGCGGGTTTGTTCGTTTTTAAGCAAGTTGCAGTTTATTTTTGCATTTTTTGGGGTGCCGTTGGCAGAAGAAAAGACAGTTGATCCTGCAACGGAATTGAGTTTTTTGGGTATAGTTATAATTATAAATACGGAAAGAATAGGGAGTCGGCTCCCTGATGGAAAGGTGTGTGATTTACGGGTGGAAGTTGAAAAGGCAAGGAGGTTGCCCAAAATTCGTCTGCGAGAACTGCAGTCTTTATTAGGGAAGTTGAACTTCGCGTGCCAAATTATGCCAATGGGACGGATATTCTGTCGACGGTTGGCAGTGGCTACTGCAGGGGTATCGGCTCCACATCATTTTATTAGGTTGGGTCGGGAATTGAAGAGAGATCTGGAGGTTTGGGCGGAGTTTCTAGAGAATTTCAATGGCAGAGCGTTATGGGTGAGGTGCTGGACAGTTTTGACTTTGAATTATTTTCGGACGCAGCTGGGGGTTGGGTTCAGGGTTTATTGTCACAGGCAATGGTGCGCAGATCGGTGGCCGGAATCTTGGGTTGTATGGGGTTGGGTGCGGAATTTGGCTCTCCTAGAACTGTTTCCGATTGTCCTCGCGGTGGTTTTATGGGGCGATAAATTCAGGAAAAGGAAGATCCGTTTTCATTGTGATAATCTGGGGGTGGTGCAGGCGATCAATGGCTTGACCGCCTCGTCACCTGCAGTGATTCAGTTGTTGCAGCATCTGGTGTTGCTTTGTTTTAGGCGGATTCCGAAGGGTTGGAGTGTCCGGAGTCCTTATGGAAGCTCTTGGTGGTACAGTAGAGGGTCTTCTACAATCATCATTGAGTGCAGGTACATGGGCGGCATATCATAAAGCCTGGAGTCTTTGGGAGAGGTGGTGTGAGATTATGGGGGCGAGGGTAAATGAGGGGGAAGTCCTGCTTTTGTTTTTCTTGGGGCATATTAAAGAAGAGGGTTGGTCAGTCACACAGTTAAATAGATGTGTTGCGGGTTTGGCCTTTGGTTTCAAGTTAAGGGGTCTTCCAGATGTTCAATACATTACAAATCCAGCTCACCTCATATAATTATTCCACGTGCACGGAAGGAACAGGAGATCCAGAACATGCAAAAGAAGGGAGATCCGGCACTGCGATGCTTGTCAGCAGAAAACTTCCTTTTAATAAACCAGCAAAATGGATCCAAATACAAACGATACAGACAATACAAGTCACAAGCGGTGATTGACCGCATCTTCCAGATGTTACAAAACAAGTTTTGAGGGGTAGGCGAACAGAGGACAAAAGGAGGCCCGTGTCGTTTGCCTTGTCGTTGTAAATTGGGGGGCAGGCGGAATTAGTGTGCTCATTGGGTGAAGTACGCTTATTTAAGTTGGCCTTTTCACTAGCCTTTTTTGTGGCTTTTCTTTTGGGGGAATTGGTGAGCAGAAGTGTTCGGAGTGTGGGGGGTCTTTATGGGGAAGATGTGGATCTGTACCAGGACAGGGTTGTGGTTAGGATTCGGGTGTCTAAGACAGATAGGGAGGGAAGAGGGTGCAGTGTTAGCTTATTTTTGGTTCTGTGGTGTTCTTTGTGCCCAGTGCAGTGCTTGCAGGATTACAGGTTGGGTACGAATTTTGGTAAAGGCCCTCTTCTTAGACATGAAGATGGGTCTTTTTTGTCAAGGTTTAAGTTTTTGGTGGTTTTCAAGAAGTGCTTGATAGGCTTGAAGGTTGATCCAACGGATTTTACAGGTCATTCATTCAGGATCGGTGCTGCGACAGAGGAATCAAGGTTGGGGGTGAGTGATGATGTTATTAAAGGGATAGGTAGATGGGAGTCTATTAGGTTCAGATCTTATGTGAGGTTAGGTAGTTTGGAGTAAATATTGCCTGAGAGGTAAAGTGTTTATTTTGTTTCTGTTCTAGGGTGTTCCCCGGCATTAGTTTGGATCCTCGGGCACTCATTTGTTTTTTGGGGTGCGCTTAGGGCGGATGTTCAGCCGAAAGGGCGTCAACTGGGTTTTGAGAGGGATGTCGCGGTCCTACGGTGGCTTAGATCTCAAGGTATATTGTGGGGAGGGGTTTTGAAAGAAGTACATTGTTTTACACGTTTGGACAGGTCCCCTGACATTTGAGTTCTGCATGTCAGGGGTAATGATTTGGGAATCAAGCTGGTTAGGGAGCTAATTAGGGACATTAAGTTTGACCTTTTGAGATAATGGTCGTTGTTTCCGGCCATATTACAGCGTGGTCTGACATTATGTGGCCATACATGGCGGGAGACGCGGTCAGTGAAATGCATTAATTAGGCTCGCATTAAGGTCAAAAGGGTGATAGGCAAGTTCGTAGCCAGGAACTGGGCAGTGGTGGTCAGGCATTTGGAATTAGAGTCGGGTGTTGGAGAATTTTGGAGGTCGGACAGGTTCACCTTAATGCAGTGGGCATCGACTGTGGTCTCTGGGTCTGCAAGGAGGGATTGAGAGGGCATTAGGTTTGTGAAGGAACGCGCAAGCTTGAGGGTGTAATGGGTCAAGTTGCGCGTTGGCGGTGGGAGGTCCGAGGTCCTGAAAGCTGGTGGTATGGGTTGGTACTTGAGAATGGGAGGGCCTCAATGATGGGGCTGGACTCACATGGTTGGGCACTTGGTTGGTTTGGATAGGCGTCCATCAGTTGTTGTCTCCGAGCTGGTGTTCTACACCTGGAGGCAAGGTGCATTTGTCAGTTTGTTTGGGGGTTAATAATAAATTTTGGGGCTTCTAGGACCTCCCTTGTCTGGGTTAATTTATTGTTATTTATGTTATGTATTTAAATAAAACGGCTGATGTGGCCGATTCAATCCGACTCTGGTTTCTGAGTTTTTGTTACTGGGAAAGGGGGGGGGGGGGCTTGGGGGAAAAAAAGGGGGAGATATTAGTTCAAGAGGACCTGAAGAATTAACCAATAATTTAATCATATGTTATCTCCTGCCTCTGTATTCAGTATGTCTCCAGTCTTGCCCTGCCCTGCATGTCTGATCCTGCACTTTCAATTTCAGTTTTGTTTGTATTTTGAGTTAACCCACTGTGTCAGCCCTAGTCTGAAATCCTGTAAACCCCCAGTCTGCCCTGTCTCTGTCTGCACTACCACCCTACCAGCCTGTCAATCCTGTGTTTGCATTTATCTACACTTTCAATATGCTTCCTGGACCTCAAAACCATCAATCAAGTCTAAATGACTGTTCAGACCATACTTACGATTTTTAGTGTGTTTCTTGTTATTCTGAACTCATGGTGTTTGCACCAGGGTCCCTGAACCCAGTAGGTTAGCTATTATCTACACTGGGACTATCCCAAGAAGTTGCAGTTTGGTTGTTTCCCTGCAGCGAAGTCCAGATTCCTGTCCAGGTGTTAAAGGGGTTATCCAAGTTATATTTATTGATGACCTATCCTCAGGATAGGTCATCAATATCAGATCGGCGGGGGTCCGACACCCGGCACCCCCGCCGATCAGCTGTTTGAAGAGAAGGCGCGCACCGTGCCAGCGCTGCCTCCTCTTCATTGTTTACCTACTCGCCGTTGCATCTGCAGCGGTGAGCAGGTGTAATTACACCCAAGCCGTTCCATTCATTTCAATGGGACGGCTCGTTCCATACTACAGAGCCGTCCCATTGAAATGAATGGAACGGCTTGGGTGTAATTACACCTGCTCACCGCTGCAGATGCAACGGCCAGCATGTAAGAGGTGAATACCAGGGAGCGACAGAATAATGCCCTTAGTGTTTAGCCCAAAGCCAAACCAGTTAGTTGGTACAATTGGTCCACACTTACTGATCTGTAATATGGAGGACTATGTTTTTTTGCATGGTTGCCCTATCACTACAGTGACTGGCATGTAATACCACATTTATCCTGCAGTGGCCGCTATAAAGATACAAAAACTTCTCAAGCGGCCCTAAAGTTTACCTTGCAAACGGGGTGTGTTCTGGTACTCTTGTGGTTAATTTGCACTTCTATTAATTAACCCTATATTTGGAGCATAAGAGCACTGTTTCTACATGCACGCCGTCAAATGACCAGCCGTTTCCTCGCTGGGGCCCCAAAGTCTTTGTTTCATACGAATTCTATTGCAACAGCCTAAATGTTTACACATCAAATATGGATAAGCTATGCATACTTTATGCCGCTTTGTGCCCCTATTGTAATAAACATGCCCTTTTAGATGGAAAAACCCCTGACTTTTGTGTTGCGCGCTAATCATAATATTCATGAGCCCATCCAATCAGCAGTCAAAAGGAAAAATAAATTGTGCTTTAAATAACAATTTATCAGGCCTCCAATACTTACTAAATAGCAGTAGTTAGAGTTCAACCATCACACTCAATTTTCTGCAAATTATCCGATAGCGTATTTGTCACATTTAATTGTAAGTTATCCTGGGTTTGGCTCTAAAAAAACACAAACAAAATTCGGTAATTTGAAAAGAGAGAAGATGTTTCATGAGGCCACTAATCTCAGGGTTATTGGAGGAAATCGCCTGTAAGCTTGAGTGGACAGATATGTAAATGAAAATGATGAAGCAGTGGGATTTTCTTCATTTTGTTTTTTTTATGAGGTACCGTTTTATATTGTATTTTTTAAGTATATTTGTTTATAAAGCGCCAGAAATTTTTTAACTATTTTTTTAATCTTATTTCTTTTTAGATTTCTTTTGTTTATGATGCGCCTTGATTGCTTGATTTTCTATTTTTAAAGTAATAGAATGTTTTTATCTTTATTTTTTATTGATTTTGTACAGTATCGGTATAGCACTTTTTATGCATTTGTGAAATTATAAAACATGATGTATCTATAAAACACTATAATTTTTAGATTTTTACACCATTTTTTGGACCATTCCACTCAGTTGGACCTTTTGAATCCATTCTCCAAATATATGCTAAAGTACAGTCGCCCAATCTGCCTTTGACTACCATTTTAAAAACAAAGTATAAAGCACTGAACATGAGATTCTTGCATTGTGGCACTCAATTAAGTTATAGGTTTACCCAGACAGTCCCTTAACAATATGGACCGCACAGAAGTATAGGGGCGTCTTCCACAAGAAGAAGGTTTGTCAGCATCTAATTCTGCAAGTGTTACAGTAGCAGCTGCAAACCGCCGCTATCACTGCCAGGTGGCCCGACTCACCTCCTGCTGTCCTCTTGCAAGGAAGCCTGCACTCTGGGTCCACTTTGTCCCTCCTTTCAGGCTGAAAGCTGCATGCTGGTTTGGGCTCTCCTCCTGTGCCCATAGGGCGCACACGCCAGCTCTTCTAGAGTGGGAGGATGGGAGGGAACCTGTGGGAGAGTACCTGAGCAATAAGGTTCCTTAGCTTTCTTAGTTCCCTGCAAAGGTATGCTGATCTGTTGTCTGCCTACGTACCTACCTCTGCCGGTTTACTGTTTTCTGACTATCCACTGCCTGACCTTTGCCTATTACCCGTATTGCTTCTACGCTGCCCGCTCTGACCTCAGACT
Source organism: Bufotes viridis (assembly GCA_033119425.1). NCBI lineage: Eukaryota > Metazoa > Chordata > Amphibia > Anura > Bufonidae > Bufotes > Bufotes viridis. Next base: position 424,814,601 of record CM065592.1, read on the forward strand.
GATTCCTGTATTGCAGATACTCCACCAACCCACACCTCAGCCTGTCTCTGACTACTATTCTGCCTGACCTCTGACTTTTTTTTATCTTTTGCAGATTTTATTTGCTATTTACAAATCATATTGTATATTATATGACTTATTTTATTAGTATCTACTTTTTATATAGATTTATAAGACTGGCGGATTTTACATTTATCTTATTTATTCCAATCTCTGTGTCTTTATAAAGCTCTTTATATTATTATTATTATCATCATTTTCACTATTATTAACATTATTATTATTATGTTATTGCTTGGTTGATTTTATTAGGTACTTATTGAGGTAAGCAGGATTTTATGTCTTGAAAGAAGATGGAAAAAAAAACACAGAAAGCAGTTCGAGCTTGCAACTCCTGAAATGTGTTGCCCAAAGGGCAGCATAGGTTTAGATTGCATCTCTTCAATTCTTTATGGCACTTCAGCCTGAAGCCAGTACTTGCTTTTTAACTGGCAACCTGCCTGTGCAAATGGAGGAAACAGATTGCCTCTTTGCTGAACACTTAGACAAGGTACTGATTTAACAACACTGGACAAGCAGCTGGGAGCTGGGCTGACAGCCTGTCACACACTGACAAATCTGTTGTTCATATTTAGGCAGGATGTTCACTGAGATTGCCGCACGTTCCACACAGAGACCATTGTAGGACCAAAAGCACCGGAGCCGCACCACGGTCAACGCCCAGAGAAAATTCCTGCTGCCCATGCTGAATTGCAGAGATCACGAACGGTTTTCTTAAAGTTGTGAGTTTATCTTAAACTTGTGCCTAGATAGAAACCATTTTGATTCATGTCAGTACCGCTATAGCTATAAGTGGTGCAGAGGTAACAGTTGAATGAAGATGCCAAAAGGTGCCTCTACTACCACAGAAGACACCAGTACTATAAATGACACCTGGAAGATTATAGATTTTGCATTGGGGCCCTTGAGCTTACACCCCTACCTGCCTTTTATATACACTGCCAACATATTGTGCAATGTCATCACTCATATCAGTCCCTCATAATTTCATTTCATAGGCCATGGCGGAGCAGTAAGGAACCGTACAGCCTCCATGGACTCGTGTTTAGTCTCTGTCGGCTTTACGGAGCTGCCTTCCTACAGCATGTGGTTGGGCAAGACACGAAATTGGTGGCATAGGAAGCCATAGTATTGCTCAGTATAGAATTGAGCTGTAATGCAAACAAGTCCATAAGGCCTAAGGGTAGAGTGTGTACAGCAGTGTATAAAGGCTGTATGACTCTTTAATACTGAGCCATGCAGGCTACATCTGGTGCCATATATACAAGAATATTTTCCCCTGGGAGCAATGTTCCAGTCCTAACAGATCATTATATTATGGCATCTAATGGATCAAGCCACAGTAGCGACCTTATGCACCTTTACTGAAACCCTCCAATGTCTCTGTTCAAAATCCGCTACAAAATACAGTCCAATGCTAGTGAATACTACAAAATTCCATTCACATGAAGAATGAAAAAAAAATCTGCATGGATTTAAGGGCATATCGCAACTGCTTACCTTCCTCCATTCATGGAAATACCATTGCAGAAGGTGCATGTTAATAGGCACGTTGAGGAAGGAAGTTGTAGCCACGGAGCACTAAAACCCTTTTGCATTTTGTCCATGAGGTAAACATAAATAGTTGCACAACCTTCAGCAATTTTTAGTCCAGACCTCTTTATTCAGACATATTGGAAGGTTCACCTGCATGGGCTGCTCATTTCAGGTCCATCCAGACTTGGCCAATCCCAAACTTTTTATTTTGTTTCTACGCCATTATTCAGATGTAGATTCGCGTCTTTCATTTGAATCATTGTCTTATTACATAACTATGTACAGATCATTAGAGATGTCGCGAACAAAAAAATTTCCGTTCACGAACGGCAAACGCGAATTTATGCAAATGTTCGAGAACGGGCGAACAGGGCGAACCGCCATAGACTTCAATAGACAGGCGAATTTTAAAACCCACAGGGACTCTTTCTGGCCACAATAGTGATGGAAAAGTTGTTTTAAGGGGACTAACACCTAGACTGTGGCATGCCGGAGGGGGATCCATGGCAAAACTCCCATGGAAAATTACGTAGTTGACGCAGAGTGTGGTAAGTTGAATTCGCATTGCGATTAATACAACCTGCATTAATCGCATTGCAAATTCAACTTAGAGCTGGGTTCCTAATGGTTGTATTGCTAGAATATAACGAAGATTGAGAATATAGCGCTATATTCGTTATATTCGTCAATTCTAGCAATACAACCATTAGGAACTCAGATCTAGGTTGTAATCACAATGCGATTAATACAGGTTATATTAATTGCATTGCGATTACAACTTAGATCTGAGTTCCTAATGGTTGTACTGCTAGAATTGACGAATATAACGAATATAGCGCTATATTCTAAATCTTCGTTATATTCTAGCAATACAACCATTAGGAACCCAGCTCTAAGTTACATTCGCAATGCGATTAATACAGGTTATATTAATCGCATTGCGATTACAACTACTAACACTGCAGCTTCAGAATGAATCTAAGATGGATGCTGTCCTTGCTTTTTGATAGGAGGTGGGAGGGTCTGAGAGGGAGGGTATGCTGATTGGCTGGAATGTGTCTGCTGACTGTGAGTTACAGGGTCAAAGTTTGCTCAATGATAAAGTATAGGGGCAAACGCGAACATCGCATATGTTCGCCTGCCGCGGCGGACGCAAACAAGCTATGTTCGCCGGGAACATCGGGACATCTCTACAGATCATTCATTGGATATTTTCCCAAAGATGTCTTCTGCTTTATTGCTCCTTACAGAAGATGTGGATGACCCACCATCGCAGAGCAGATTTAACACTAGTCTTCTCTTGTAAGTATTCTGTATTTGGAGATATGCAAAGAGGTATCTCTCAAAGAAAGAGAACATCCACCTTTTGGAAGTGGCTCCCTAGAGTCAAAACCCAACTTTTTAACAAGCCTTGGGACATGATAAGGTAAAACAGCCAAGCCAGATATCCACCCGTCGACAGCTGTTTCTGGGCGCTTGTCCCTTATCAGTACAGAGTAGGATTCTGGCTGGCTGAGTGCGATATCTTGGAAGCTGTTTAGGTAGGGTACTGGTTCTCCTTAATGAGACCAGCCCTGTATGAAGACCTACTGAAAGTGCTCCATGGTATGGAGACTTATTGGAAATGCTACATAGGTGTACAGATGGATGTTTGGGTTGGCTATTTTACCTTGTCGTGTCCCAAGGTTTGTTAAAAGGTCAGATTTTGACTCATAGGGAGGCACTTACAAAAGTTGGAGCTAGTGAGATGGTTCTCTTAGCCTGGGATACCTTTTTGCATATTGTTTTCCCATGGAGCACTCCCAGTAAGTCTCCATACAGGGCTGGTCACTTTGAGAGCCAGTACCCTACCTAAGATAATGGCTGTGATGCTGGTGTGTGTTTCGTAACCCTAACGTGTTCCTTGGATCATGACCTAGTATTCTTGAAGAAACCTTGAGGTCAATACTGCTTTGGTAAGGCTCTATATACTGAGGTTCAGACTGCAATCATCCTGGATGTGTTCAGTCAACTGTATCTAATTCATCCATTACATTTTGACAATTGCTTGATTGGATAATTAATGGGGCACTTACTCTTTCACGGTGATATAGATATAGGTGTTGGATAACCAACACCCATAAGTAAATGTAGCTCGTAGCAGAGTTCTTGTCCCTGCAGAAATGTCTTTATGTAGGTCTACAGAGGTGTCCTACCTTACCGTTCTTGGCTTGAGAGATCATAAAATGATCAGCTTTGAAAAAAGTACATTTTGCAGTATTTCTCTTGGTCATTGCTTATGCTATATGAGTTTGTGCAAGACTTTGGTTAGTAAGTAATGGGAGTCCTTAAAGTGAACCTGCAATCAACTTTATGCTGCCCTCACAGAGACCGATTTCACCGATCTGTCCCACAAGAGCAAATATTAAGTAAGAATAATAATAAGTGGTTGCCGAGAACCAGCGGTATAATAATTGCAGACGGGGCCTGGAAAAGAGTCATGGCTGCCTGAGAAGAGTCATGGTTATTCATGTGCTCCGTCCCTCTAGACCAGTGTTCCTCAATTCCAGTCCTCAGGGCCCACCTGCGGGTCATGTTTTCAGGATTTCCTTAGTATTCAGCAGGTGATATAATTAGTGTCAGTGCATCAGGACTCACCTCAGGTATTCATTCTGTGGGATATTCTCAAATCATGACCCGTAGGTGGGCCCTGAGGACTGGAGTTGAGAAACACTGCTCTAGACCCACCTATCTTCTAGGGAGAAAACTAAGCAGAAAACTAGCAACTAACAGTGGGTAGGGAAAGGAGGAGTTCATAAATAACCATGACTCTTAAGAAGAAGCCATGGTTTGTTTTTTTGAGGCCAGGGCTGCAATAATTCTAATGCAGGTTCATAGCAACCACTTAACATTAGAATTCTGTCACTACTTTATGCTGGCATCAGTGTAGGTAGCATAAAGTGGATGACAGGTTCCTTTTAGAGTGACATGCTATAGAGACTGTGAGCATAGTGAATCCCTATTACAACAGGTCCATGACTATCCCGGGCAGCTGACCTGAGAGAGGTTCACCTGAGACAAAAACCTGGATGTGGAGAGAAAAAAAATCATGAGGCCGCAGTAGTGTGCTACCATTATGGAGCCCTAAGGACCCATTTTAGGAAGGCTTACACTCAACCCTTACCCCCCTTTCCCCAATGACAGATCCCAAACTTGGGACAGGCATCACCAGATTGTAAGTAAACTTAATTTGCTCCTCAGAGGCGGTGCTAGGTTAGTCTACAGTTCAACTGCTAAGACTGTGTTCAGGTTTGTAACCAACAAGTGTGTGCCTCATAACTAGGCCAGAGACCACTGTGTTGGTCCCCTGCAAAAAGTACGTGCCGACTCTACCTGACCAGAACCACAGACCTTCTCTTACAACCTGCCCCCAACCTGCAAAACAACCATTTGCAACAACATGAAATTATTGACTGTAAGCTTTTGGGATCTTTTATTGAAATGTAAACATAAATATACAATAGTTTATAAGATAATACATTAATATTAATATATCATTACTATGTTCAATATTTTACATTTTCTAAAAATGGGACCAAAACTTGTTGCATAAGAAAAGTCACTTTGGCAGGTTGATATATTCTCATGACTTTGGAAGGCGCAGCCCAGAAAATAAAGTCATTTTGCATTCCGGCACTGCGTCCGGGTCCGTGGTATTCTGCACCGCGTGACGTCACCTGTACTCTCCCTGATTTGTTTCTCAATTTAATTAAAGTCTATGAGAACATAACAAACCGTAAAAGAGGAACACGCATCTATCTCCATCACTCTGAGCAAATTATAACCTGGAGAAATGATTGCACTGGGGTTTCATAATATATTAGAAATCATTCTCATAATTACCAGCCCACCAAAACCTAATATTCAAATACCAGCTCTAAATAATTCTATTATAAAATGCCGATTAATTATATATACTGTTAATAAATCCCTTTGTCACAATAACCTAGATAAGAACTTGAAAACGTAAACAAATCTTATATCTGTCTCCTATTTGTGAACAGAGGCTTCACTTGAGGTTTCTGGTCCAAAATCCAAAAAACAGAATCCCCTCCCACCATGCGCCATTTATGATACTGGTATCTTCTCATGTGACATGGATCTTTGGGACCCCTCAGCCAGGGACCAGGTGTGACCAATACTTTTAACCTCTACCTGATATGGCGGTTTACCTTTTTGCATTGACCTTTTTCACTCCCTGCCTTCTTGAGGCCATAACTTTTTTATTTTTCCTTTTATATAACCATATGGAAGCTTGATTTTTGCGGGATAAGTAGTACTTCCTAATTTAATATTGCATACGACGTAGTGGGAAGGTGGAAAAAAAATTCCAAGTGGAGTGGAATTGGAAAAAAAATGCAATTCCACCACAGTTTTATGGTTTTTGTTTTTAGAGTGTTCCCTGTGTGGTAAACTGACCTGTTACTTTCATTCTCTGGGTCAGTACAATTACAAAGATACTACATTTGTATAGTTTTTCCTGTGCTTTATTCATAAAAAAAAAAAAAAGTATTTTCTTTCCATATTCTGACCCCTATAAATTTTTTATATCTACATCTACGGAGCTGTGTGAGGCTCATTTTTGTGGGATGATCTTTAGTATGTAGTGCACTATTTTGGGGGTGTGTATGACTTTTTGATCACTTTTTTTTTTTAATTTGGGAGTTGAAGTGAAAAAAAAACTGCAAAAACTTGCAGGATAAAAACATTTGTATTTTAATAATTTGGGCATTTTGGACGCAGCAATGGCTATGATCTTCATTTTGTTATTTATTTTTATTATGGGAAAGGGAGTGATTTGAATTTGTTTTATTTTACTTTATTTTGCTTTTTTTAAGCCCCACTAGGGAACTTGAATATGCGATGTTTAAATTGCTTATGCCTTACATTCAGGGGCGGATTGGCCATAGATTTTACAGGGAAATTTCCCGGTGGGCCGATGCCCTAGGGGCCGCCTGAAACCTCCTCACGGTCGGCCAGTGGAAGTTTTTGGGGATGTATTTTGTGCTGCTGATGGCAGTATTTTGTGATGGACTGTGATATTTGGCTCTGTTGGGGCGGTATAATGTGCACAATATGGTATTTATGGCTCTGCCTTCCATCAATTTGCACCCGACTACGAAATGGGGCCACCTTTAGTATTTTTTCCAGGGCCACTTTAAGTTCCCAGTCCGTCCCTGCTTACATTGCAATGAATTATCATTGCAATGCATACCAAATTTGCTACCTGCAGAGCTCCATAAGAACTACAACTGTAATAGTATGGGATTCTTCAGAGAGACCCAGGCTATTGCAGACAATGAACAGCTCTCCTGAGCACCACACAGAGAAGCCATTCAGGCACTGGTCACAATTGATCAGCAACTGAAGGGTTAAAGGGGTTGTCTGCTATTTACTTTTAATGACCTATTCTTATGATAGATCATCAAGATCAGATCGGCAGGGGGTTCCAACTCCTGGCTTCCCCCCCGATCAGCTGTTTGAAGAGAAAGCAATGCTGACTTCTCTGCTCTGTTTACCTGCTCGCTGCAACAATTGCAGTGGTGAGCAGGTGTAATTACAAGTGGCTTCCCCTTTCATTTCTATAGGATAGCTCTCTCTGTTCAAGTGCATAGGAAGGAGCTATCCTATAGAAGTCAATGGGGACGCCATACTTACACCTAATAATTACACCTGCTCACCACTGCAATTGCTGCGGTGAGCAGGTAAACAGAGCAGTGAAGATGAGTATAGGTCAACAATAGTAAAAAACATGCAACCCCTTTAACTGTCTGAGATCGGTGTGATCGCTGATTGCAGACATCAGCCCGGGTGCCTGCTGTGTAAAACTGCAGAAACCCAGCAGCCAGAGGGAGTCATCTTTAAAGGCCCAACATTCTCAGTACATGTATGGCGAATGCTGTGAAAGAGTTAACCAAAGAATTTACATCTTACTTCTCCTTTCTAAACCACCAGGAGCACGTATGGTGAATATCAGGAAGAAGTTAAACACCAACCGTAGTTATATGAAGCTAACAATTAGAGATGAGCAAATTTCAGGTCCCATTTGGACGACTGATTCTATTTGGGTCTGAATTAATTCTACCCAAATCAAATGTTCTTCCCCCGTTCAGTTGCCTTGTTTTTTGGCAGCGCATCTCTGTTTGCACAGGGCAATGTTCTGCCGATGAGCAAGGAATTTAGGTGCCAAAGGAAAGATGCAGCTTCCCGACACACATCCAGGTTTCCTGATGCAGTTTTGAAATCCAAAACCAGGAGTGGATAAAAAAAAAGAGAAGTAGTATCTGTCCTTTATAAGGCCCTTTTCACACGGGCGAGTTTTCCGCGCGGGTGCAATGCGTGAGGTGAACGCATTGCACGCGCACTGAATCCTGACCCATTCATTTCTATGGGGCTGTGCACATGAGCGGTGATTTTCACGCATCACTTCTGTGTTGCGTGAAAATCGCAGCATGCTCTATATTGTGCGTTTTTCACGCAACGCAGACCCCATAAAAGTGAATGGGGCTGCGGGAAAATCGCAAGCATCTGCAATCAAGTGCGGATGCAGTGCGATTTTCCCGCAAGGTTGCTGAGAGACGGGACCTGATCTTTATTATTTTCCCTTTTAACATGGTCATAAGGGAAAATAATAGCATTCTCAATACAGAATGCTTAGTAAAATGTGGATTAAGGGGTTAAAAATAAAAAAAAATTAACTCACCTTATCCACTTGATCGCGTAGTTGCCGATCTCTTCTCTCTTCTTCAAGCATTAGCTGCCAGCTAAAGGACCTGTGGTGACGTCACATCACATGGTCCAATCACCATGTGTCTGGCACTGATTGGACCATGTGATGAGCTCAGTGACGTCATCACAGGTCCTTTAGCCGACAGCTAATGAATGAAGAAGAGATCGCAACTACGAGATCAAGTGGATATGGTGAATTATTTTTTTTATTTTAAACCCCTCCATCCACATTTTACTAAGCATTCTGTATTGAGAATGCTATTATTTTCCCTTATAACCATATTATAAGGGAAAATAATAAAATCTAAAGAATACTCAACCCAAACCCGAACTTCAGTGAAGTCCGGGTTCGGGTCTGGGTACCAAACATGCCGATTTTTCCCACGCGTGTGCAAAACGCATTAAAACACGTGTGAAAGAGGCCTAATTTCTCTCCTTTTATGATCCACTCTTGATATTGACTGACTGCACGGTCGTACCAAAACAAGCATTTCCTTCCTTGTTAGGTTATCCCTAGTACTTTCACAAAGGTCAATTATCAGGAACAAGTGTTTGAGCAAATTTCATTCCCAAAAATTGACCCAATCCTCAGCAAATGTAAAGGGGCATAAGCCTAAGACTACAATTAGACTGGTACTGTGGTCTCTAAAATGAGTCTGATACTACAGAGCCAGGCAGAACACAGTGAATCTGGGCTTGACCGTTCATATTAAATAGTTAAAGGGGTTGTCTCATCATGGACAATGGGGGCATATCACTAGGATATGCCCCCATTATCTTATAAAACCACCACTGGGACCCGCACCTATATCAAGAACAGAGCCCCACAAGGTGGTAACTGGAGGACTTCAGTCTGGCCACCACCAAGCCGGCTCCCCATAGAAGTGAATGGGAGCGTACCGTGCATGCGCGGCCCCCCCGCTCCCGTTCATTTCTATAGGGCCGACGGAAATAGCCAAGCCAGCGCTCGGCTATTTTCGAGGGCCACATAGAAAATGAACGGAGGGCGGCTGGGTGTGCGCCCTCCTTCACTTGAGGGGCTCCATTCTCGATATAGGTGGGACCTGCACCTATAAGACAATAGGGGCATGTCCTAGCGATATGCCCCCATTGTCAGTGATGAGACAACCCCTTTAAATATTACCTCAGTTTATCTTAAAGTTTGTCTCTTGAGCCTAGCATAGCATTAAATTAACAAGAAAAGGAGTCCGTTTTTTTTTTTGCTAAACCTTTCATTTGTGCAACCACCGAAAGGCCTCTTGAGTGTCAGGTAATTTCTCATCAGGTAAAACTGCCTTCCCTGCTGAACCTAACACACAACTGGACTGTGCCTCAACACACATGAGATTGGTACTGTGGACCCAGTCCAAGATTGGAGAGACTACCATTTTAATGATGCAATGGGCCCTACAATTTGTTTGGCACTGTGGAGATTATGAGACTGGAACTAGTAAATCTACTATAAGACTGGCACTGTGGGCGCCACTATGAGTCTTGAACTCTGGAGACTAGTATGAGACTGGCACTATGGGCACCACTATAAATCTGGCACTCTGGAGACTAGTATGAGACTGGCACTATGGGCACCACTATGAGTCTGGCACTCTGGAGACTAGTATAAGACTGGCACTGTAGACACTACTATGAGTCTGGTACTCACACCACACCGGCACGTGTGTTTGGTTTTTCATATCCCAAAGCTTCCAAAAATTATCCCTTATCGGGGGCAGATGATGTATAAATGATGTTATGTGATAAAAAGAATGTAAACATTTTTAAACAGTAGCTTGGGACAACTAGCGTCGAAAAATTATGCCTTAAAGGGGACATTTCATGTGAAAAATAAAGTATGAACTAAGTATCATGATATGGAGGGCACCGCTCCGTTCTCCCGTTATGTCCTCCAGTATCTTCGGTGACTTGGTTCTACTGGGACAAGTCTGCCCTTTTTATCCTGGGTGTCTCCTTCTCCCAGGCTGTGAGCTCTGCGATTGGACAGCGCTACAGCCTGGGAGAAGGAGACGCCCAGGACAAAAAGGGCAGACTCTTCCCAGTAGAACCAAATCACGAAGATACTGGAGGACATAGCGGGAGAATGGAGCGGCGCCAAGGTATAATAGTAAGTGCAGTGAGATCCCTGGGCGCCGCTCTCCATATCATGATACTTAGTTCATACTTTTTTTTTTTTTTCCACATGAAAGGTCCTCTTTAACAGGGTTGGAATGTCTACCCGTACGACACATACAAGAGTTCATTGTCAGAAGAAAAAGTGTCTTGTTGTGAACAAGCCTAAAAAAATTATTTCTTTTAATTGGGAGCACCAGCAGTGCAGTGTGGATGTGGAAAGGGTACGGATATAGTGGCATGTGGCCGCAATACTGGTGGCAGCAGGAGCAGTATAGCATATAACATACAAGGCTCTCTATGGGTAGTAGTAACAGTAGCGATAGTGGCAGCAGATGCTTTTTTGCGTTAATGGTGGTGGCAGTAGGGGATTAACAGCAAGGAGATGCTGGCTGCAGCAGCAGCCATATGATACTTGTTGGAAGATGGTGGTCGGCTACCACCAGCAAGGCAAAGTCTATTCATCAAAATTAGCCTGAACTGTAAGAAAATTCAGTATTGATGCATGAATCATGTACATGTATGCTGCTTAAAGAAATTCAACCCCTCCAAAAAAAATGTAAACTGTGACCGTGCTGAAACTGAATATATGTAGACAGATGATTGAGGCTTGACACTCAATTTCATCTTAAAACACACAGTAATCACGTATATATGCAGCTTAATTAAATTGAACTTCACTAAAAAAAAGGATTTCTGTGAAAAGTTTGCTCATCTTTTATATTATGGCCACTATCTTGAGAATTGTTAGTACCAGGAGTGGTTTAGAAGGTCTGACACATGTACCTTTTGAGATTTACCATCTACAATTTGGACAAGCAGACATTTAGTCAGTGAGAATCCACCGCGCATACACCGTCATTTTTGTTTTACTAGAACTGCCCTCACTGTGGATTATATATTATGGCGGCAGAGAAGTCAAGTTTCTTAGGTGACATGATGGACAAAATGTATTCATCTTGTATCTCAACACATTTGCTGACATTAGTCATAGACGGCTTAGAGACATGATCGGCATCTTAGTAACTCCACCACATTCAAAAATAATCATAAAAATAAACATAATTTGACTTGAAAATGGACAATGTCCTTGACATAAAGGTCAGGAGTTGGAGTTCATTATGAGCGCCCCCCCCCCCCAACTCTCACATCATTCAGTAAGACCCAGACCGTTTAACGTGACAATTTTTGCAAAAACAGGCCTAAATTTTAGGTTGGTTTCCAGTGAGCTCAGTCTCATGTATCCTATTTATGAATGCTAAAGATCTCTCATTTACAGCTAAGTGGAAGCAGAAAAAAGTAAAATTGGCTTTGCAGATGTTGAGAAGAAATTCATCGCAAGCAATCATCATTTAATATCTGCCGGTGACTTTTTGAACAAGTGCTTTCTGTAAATGATAAATCAAATGAGTTGGCACTAACAATAATCTCTCCGACTTTGAATGAGGAAAGTGGGGATATTAAAATAATAGAAACATTAACATAGAATATGGACTTACCTTGAATGTGTGATTAGCTGTGCCCCGACCAAATAAGAAGAGGTGATAAATCACAATGGAAAATGGATATTTATCTACTCCATGTAATTAATACCAAACCTCAACCTTTCGGCTTTAAAGTGAACCTGACACAAAAATATCATCCGTGCCCATGTAATGCCAGGTTATGTAGGATGGAATAGCTTCAACATAAATACTGGAAATGTATGGATTTTTCTGGTGAATGAAATAGCTAGAGCGATCGATCTTCCTCTTACCACTGAATGTAGTATCACATGGTCGTCATGGTTGTCCTACAAGAGAGGGACCTGCCCTTACAAGAGCATCTCACTGTTCCCCTTACCACTAAATGTAGTATCACATGGTCGTTATGGTTGTCCTAGAAGAAATGGAGCTGCCTTTACAAGAGCATCTCACTCTTCTTGGATGGTCTGAATAGAAGGAACCACCCTCTATGACATTTATATGCCATAAAAAGGCATGAGACAACCAGTTTAACTGAAGAAGCAGTTACCCTAAGGTGCAGTTGGGCATAGGGGTACAGGGCTAGCACTTAGAGAGCAATTTAATCATCGGAGGTGCAAAGGGAGGTATTCACTTAACTTCCTCCAGATAGGAAACAAAGATCTCCTAGCGCATTTTAAGGTCTATGGTGCCATCAACATAGTAGTTTCCACATACCGTATAATAGTCTCTATTCGATCAGTCTCATTGTATAGATCCAGCCTCGTAGTTGTTTTCACAGCAGAGTCATGTAGGGCCATAGTGCCAAACTCATAATAGTCTTCACACTATCAGGCACATTGTAAGTCCACAGTGACAGCCTTTTGATAGACCTCACACTACCAGATACATTGTAGTACCAATAGTAGCAGCCTTGTATTCAGTATCAGTCTTTGCAGTTGGTAACTTTTTGTGAAATAGGCTACACCCCCAAGATTGCCCCTAACCAGAGCGAGACTGCCAATTTATGGGTGGAATTTGCATAAGCCACCCAACATTTCTGATGGACCAACTCAAACAAGCCATTCCCATTTGTCCCAAAACACCAATATTTGTGTTGGACCAGCTCAAATAAGCCATGCCCCATCAGCCCAACGCACTAATAAATGTTCCCAAAATGCAAATAATTATGATGAACCACCCCAACCAAACCTTGCCCAATTGGTCCAACATACCAATATTTCTGATGGACTAACTCACATAAGCCATGTACCCTCTGCCCAACACACCAATATTTATGATGGACCAGCCCAACCAAACAATGACCAAGACACCAATATCTCTGGTGGACCAAATCACCTAAGGCATGCCTTATCCACCCAACAAACTAATATTTCTGGTTGACTAAATCACCTAACACATGTCTCATCTGCCCAACATCCAAATATCTCAGGGATGGCCAACCTGCGGCTCTCCAGCTGTTGTAAAACTTCAATTCCCATCATGCCCTGCTGTAGGTTGATAGCTGTAGGCAGTCTTTGCATGCTGGGAGTTGTAGTTTTGCAACAGCTGGTGAGCCGCAGGTTGGCCATCCCTGAAATATCTGATGGACAAGTCCAACCAATCAATGTTCAATCTGCCCAACAAATCAATATTTCTGATGGACCAGCCCAACCAAGCCATACCCAATTGGCACACCAATGTTTCTGATGGACCAAATCATCTAAGACGTGCAACATCTGCCCAACACAACAATATTTATGATAGTCAAGTCCAACCAAGCCACCTCCAGTTTGCCCAACACATCCAGGACATGGGTGCCCCAAATTCCCATATTTCCAGCAAACCATTTTGCTTTTCTTGATAGACACCTAGGTAACATGAACATAGCTCTGGTCACCTTATTTAAATAAAAATGTAGACATCCTGCTGGTTTAGAAGATTAGGATTCAGGAATAGTGATATAAAGCATCATTCCTAAATGCAGGATTACAGGAATTTTACATATGGGGGAATTAGAATTTGCATTTTGATTTTGCATATACAAAAAAAACTGTGCAAGGAAAATCAGGACACACGGCCTGAGCTAACAATGTCCTTATGGGTTAAGCTGCTGATGTAGTTTCAAACTGTCCTGTATTAATGTCACGCTTATTCCCAGAAAGTATCCGGCAGACTGAGACCTGACGGATTTCATTTACACAATGTATCGAGAAGATGTCACCGAGCTGTTTGCAGGCAGATACAGTTGAGAAATGGTTATTTAGATTACTGTCACATTTAGGACAGGATTTTTTTTTCTATAAATATAAGGTTTGATGCTGATAGTGATGATAAATTACAGTGTGTGTTAGAATATTTCTACAAATGTCACTTTATATATAGGGGAAGGAAAAAGCACTCAAAATATGTCAGCCCTGAATATAAAGATAAGAAATGGACGGGAATCATAAACAGGGCAGCGGGATCAGAAGATTACCCAAATGTCCTTATCTCCAGAAAATAAAAAAAAACATATATATTAGGATTATTGTAAACTAAGACTAGCATTAACTTTGCTGAATTAAGTGGAATATATGTGATTTTTTTCCTGCACAGTACTACTAGGACTTTAGATTAGAAGCTCTGGGAGGAAATACTATTATGGCCCATATAACAGAGCACGAAATACTGTCTTTTAAATATGGTCCAAGACTTATGCATACGCCCAATTTTTATAGCGAATGTTATATGGGTCAGAGATTTTATTTTATTGATGCAGAACTCCCAACAAGCTTCTTAAACATTGCATTTTAATGATAAAATTCTGGATGTCTGCAGCCACCACTAGAGGGAGCTTTTGGAATACGGTTTATTATTACATTTAATGTATAAGCAGTATGCAGTGAGCTCCCTCTAGTGGTAACATCTCCTTCAAAAAAGGGACTCAATAATGCATAAAAAGTGTGCCTTTATTAATACCTGTTTCAATAAATGACATAATAAGTAGCTGGAAAGGGGGAGAGTAACACAATGGAAAAGAGATACCGAGAAATAACTGGTGCCAATGTTCCAATATTTTAGTAATTATTACCGCTAGACCGCTATGCTGTCTATATGTCCTGCCAATCCACTAAATTCATACCATGTATGACTGATCAAGTGGACAATATCATCAATAATGAGGATTAATCCCCAGTCATTCCACAGGGGGCACAAGGAAAACCTATGGACATGGGCACTGACGCAACCACCATCAAATTTTTTTACGTGTTGCACTTTAGCACTTGCACTTTAAATGTCGAATTTGCAATTATATTAGTTTAGTAATATTTTATATATACCATATTTTTTGCCCCCCAAAACGCACTTTTTTTCCGTCCAAAGTGGGGGGAAAATGTCAGTGCGTCTTATGGGGTGAATACTAATGAGCGCTTCCATTATAGAAGCGCTCATTAGTACCGGAGGATCGGGAAGCAGTGAACGCAGCAATTCCTGAGCTCTGTACTCAGCACTTCCTGGTCCTCTGCCATTGGCTGTGCTGTGACTGCGCTGCCATGAGGGCGCTCTGTGACCTCACGCTGTGCGTGGCAGGAAGAAGAGAGAGCACTGGATGCTAGGAGCAGTGGCGTCCAGAGCAGGAGAGGTAAGTTGATTTTTTTAAATTATTTTATTTGCTCTGAGGCATGAGGGGCTGATCTGAGGCATGAGGGTCACATCTGAGGCATGGGGGTCTGATATGTGGTCTGAATGGGGGGGTCTTATTTATATTGGGGCTCTTATGTGAGGCTGAAGATACATGAAGAAATTAATCTGCAAAATTTATAGGACCTAATTCTACAGGAGAGACATTTACTTTAACCCTTCGAGCCCTGGGTGATTTTCCATTTGTGCTTTTTCGTTTTTCACTCCCTGCCTTTCCGGAGCCATAATTTTTTAAAAAAATCTTTCTAGTCACATAGCCATATGAGGGCTTGTTTTTTTTTGCGGGGACAAGTTGTGCTTTCTAATGGCACCATTTAATATTGTATACGATGTAGTGGAAAGCTAGAAAAAAACATTCCAAATGGGGAGAAATAGAACAAAAACCACACTTCCTTCATAGTTTTATGGGTTTTGTTTAAATAGCATTCCTTATGCGGTAAAACTGACCTGTTTCCTTCATTCTACAGCGATACCACATTTGTATAGTTTATCTTGTGTTTTAATACTTAAAAGAAAAAAGGAAAAAATTTTTTTTTCTTTTCATCGCCATATTCTGACCCCCATAACCTTTTTTATGTTTATGTCTACAGAAGAGAAGCAAAAAACAACAAAAAAACAAACTGTGAATCAGCCATTTAGATTTTTTTCTGTCATGGTGTTCACCATAAGAGGTTTATACGTTTATATTTTAATAGATATTTTGGGATGTGGCGGTGCAAATGATCTTTTTTATTGTTTATTTTTTGGTATTTTTATTATGGGTGAAGACGGATTATTTACATTTTTGTATTTAAAAAAACAATCTCCCTTAGGTCCCCTAACCATGCGATCATTAGATCCCTTCTCCCACACACTACTGTGATTTAATATAGTAGTGTATAGGAAATTCAGTGCCAACTGCAGGCCTCCATAAGAATATACCTGTGATAGGCCTGGTAGTCTCACACAGGCTCCAGCCTATCACCACCAATTAATGGCTTCCCCTATCTCAGAGTAAGGAAGCCATTTAGGCCCTGGGTGTGCTGAACTTACTCCTTACTTCTCCTTTCTAAGCCATCTCCCCTAAAAATTTTGTCAGTATTGACATCCCATACATGACCAGCACATGTAGCTAGCAAACCCCTGGTTGTATGGCATGATGTCTGAGCCTAATTCTTGCACATAACCTATATTTACAGGAAATTTACAGCTTTTTACACCAATTTGTCTTTAAGCCAAACATTCTTGGTGTATTACATTCATTGTCCAGATCCATCATTGCTCTGCCTCTTGTATTAGGAACATTACACAGTGAACACTACTACTACTCCCATTTTTGCCTTCACTATCACTCCCCTCTTGACCTTGCTGTGTGCAGTTGAACAGCTGCTTCTGATTGCTAATCATCTTTCTGAGATTAGACTGTGTTGTTCTCCTCCTTTACTTGCCAGTACAATTGGGTTCCTAGTTTCCCAAGTTCCTGCATAGACATTTGTTTTCTGTTGTCTCCTGTGCCTATTTACCAGATTCTGACTCTCAGCTGCCTGTCCTGACCTGTTTACCGTTGGGACCATCTGTTGCCAGCCCTGACCTTGGACTTGTATCTCGTATTTGCAAGAACACAGCCTGCCCTGACCCTGGCCTGTTACTGACTAGGCGTTTGCCAGTTCCTTTGGTGCCTTGAACCGGTGTATCTGACCCCCATAGGTCAGCTGTCGACAACAGGTGGATCCACATCTGTCATCCACGTTTGGCATATCCTGTGGAACACCCCTTTAACTATCTGCCCCAGCACTGACAAATAAGCCTGCCTGACCATAGAGAGAACTGTGCAGCTGTTTATAGCCACTTTGCCCTCCCCACAGATATTACATTCAGCTTTCAGGACAAAGAGGGACACATGGCTAAAACCTGGGAAGATGAAAAAGGCCACCTGGTATTAACCCTTTCTTCTACTTTAGACGGGGAAAGGAAGGGGGCGTTATCCTAGTCCACAGGGAAATGTATTATTAATCCCTTTGTCTACCGTAGACCACCAAAAAAGGGAGCATTACCCTGGTCTAACGGGAAATCAAATATTAGTTTCCTCATCTACCATAAACGACAAAGGAAGGGGGCATTATCTTACCCCACCAGGAAATCTAATTTTAGTTCCCTTATCTACTGTAGACCACCAAGGAAGGGGCATTATCCTAGCCCACCAGGAAATCAAATATCGATCCCCTCTTCTACCATATACCAGGAAAGGGGAAATTACCCTAGCCAACCAGAGAATCAAATACTAATCCCCTCATCTACAGTAGACCATCAAGAAAGGGGACATTACCCTAGCCCATTAGGGAATCATATATTAATTCCTTGGTCTACTAAAGGGGACCAAGGAAGGGTGTATTAACCTGGCCCAACAGGGAATCAAATATTAGTTCCGTCATCTCTTGTAGACCATCAAGGAAGAAGTTAATAACCTAGCCCACCAGGGAATCAAATATTGATCCCCTCTTCACCCGTAAACCACAGAAGGAGGCATTATCGTAGGCTACCAAGGAATTAAATATTAATCCCCCCACCATATACCATCAAGAAAAGTGATAATTCCTTAGCCCACCAGGGAATTAAATATTAGTTCCTTGGTCTACCATTAAACACCAAGGAAGGGGGAATTAACTTGGCCATCAAATATTAATCCCCTCTTTTACTGTTAACCATCAAAGGGGTAATAGCTCTAGACCTCCAGGGAATCAAATGTTAACATCTCCATTACCTTAGATCAGGGATCAGCAACCTTCGGCACTCCAGCTGTTGTGAAACTACAATTCCCACCATTTCTATGAAAGTTCTGAGAGGAGCAGAGCAAGTATGCATGCTGGGAGTTGTAGTCTCACAACAACTGGAGTGCCGGAGATTGCCTTACCTTGCAATAGATTACCAGGAAAGTCGTAATTATTCCAAAAAATAAGGACCAAATGTCCGTTTTTTGTTTCTTTTTTGTTTCTGTTTTTACTATTTGATTGACATATTTGTAAACACCACCCACTAGGGCGAGGACGTCCCTGTGGGCAGTACCTGACACATATATATATATAGTTTGCGATTTTTCTGTTGGAAGTACTTGTTGAGAAAGGCTTGTATGCCGAAACGCGTCCTAGTTATAGGACATTTTCTGGAATGAAATAAAAGAAACCTACTTGAAAAAGACACAGCTGCTGGGATTTGTTGTTCTACTGTTATGACAATCACCTGAGGAAAATCTATTCGGTATTACATCCTATAAAAAAAAGCATCAACAGATTCGTCCTCCAGTGTTAGAAAACACCATGGCAAATACTATTTTAGTTTAAGGTAATGGGATTGTGCAGGATTTTATCCTATATCCTATTTACAACAGTGCCACCTACTCAAAATTAAAATGCACCTTCCGTCGATGTAGATCCTAAATGTGCGTTTATCAGGATTAGGTGGCATTTTCTTCCTCTCTTGCAATCTATCTGAATATGTAACCAGACTTTGTTTCTCTGTTCTGTCTCCCCGTGTAATTACCAGGCAACAATAGCAAAAGTGACATGTTTGGAGAACAGATAAAATGCTGTAAATTGGCCGGTAATGGTAATATTTCCTCATCTTTTGAAAAACCCATTTATTCTCTCTCTCAGCAAATCAAGCCAATGTCAGACCCTTCTCATCTTGTGGCTACAGGGCCTCCCAATTTCTGTGTGTAAGTGAAAACTGGAATGCAGATGAGGTCTACTAACTAAGGCTTTCAAGTCATACAGATGATCTTAGCTTGCTTCAATTTCTAAATCATCTATAATGGGGCCAAGACCTCCAAAGCGCTAAAAAGGAGCAGATGACATGCTGGACAAACTCTTCATTTTTTTTTCCCAGAAGAATCCGCTGTGTTACCGATCTGTCACTGTGGTTCAGACCATTACAAATGTAAAAATATTGCTATTTTCATAAGGGAAAGACCATCAGGCAGAAAGATCTGTCACAATATTTTAACACTAAAACGAGACTGGTTTTGAAAAACATCCATTTTTTCCCCAGAAATTTTCTGATCCGTATATAGTACATTCCGACTTTCAAAAGGAATTGACAATGCAAGATCAGCGGCAAGTTAATTATGGATCTGATGTCACAGTGCGATAGTAGTAGATTCCCTTCCTCCATGAAACCCGAAGACTTCACGAACCAGAATGGACTAGAGATGGAAATGAGTGAGGTAATGCTTTAGTCGTCCCCGGTTGGGTGATGCTTTAGTGGTGCCAATGAGACGGTCTGGCACGCTGTGACATTTCTGTATCATGGACAGATAATCCAAAATATTCCTAGCAAACCACCAGGCACCAGGGAAGTTATATGTATCCCACTAAATAGCAGGGATAATATATATTGAACTAAAAAAACATTGGGCTCCTGACATCAAAGATATTATTATGCTCCCTAAAGAACCAAGAAAGGTCATGCAGAAGAGGTAGCCTGGGGTATAAAGGCCTCTAGGCCACCAGGGATCATTGTTATGAGCTTATATAGTTGAATATCCCTTATCACAGTAATATCTTAACCACTTCAGCACCCTAGCTTAAACACCCTTAATGACCAGGCCACTTTTTACAATTCTGCACTACACTACTTTCACCGTTTATTGCTCCGTCATACAACTTACCACCCAAATGAATTTTGCCTCCTTTTCTTCTCACTAATAGAGCTTTCATTTGGTGGTATTTCATTGTTGCTGACATTTTAACTTTTTTTGCTATTAATCAAAAATGACTGAAATGTTTGCAAAAAATGAAATTTTTCACTTTCTGTTGTAATTTTTTTTTTTTAAAAATACATTTCTATATAAATTTTCTCTAAATTTATTGTTCTACATGTCTTTGATAAAAAAATCCAATAAGTGTATATTTATTGGTTTGGGTAAAAGTTATAGCGTTTACAAACTATGGTGCAAAAAGTGAATTTCGGCATTTTGAAGCAGCTCTGACTTTCTGAGCACCTGTCATGTTTCTTCAGGTGCTAGAATGCCAGGATAGTATAAATACCCCCAAATGACACCATTTTAGAAAGAAGACATATAAGACACAAAATAAATGATAAAGTTTCCATTTCTGCTAACTTCTGGCAAAAAAAAAAAATCTCCCACGGACTCACTATGCCCCTCAGTGAATACCTTGGGGTGTCTACTTTCCGAAATGGGGTCATTTGTGGGGTGTGTTTACTGTTCTGGCATTTTGGGCGGGGCTAAATTGTGAGCAGCCCTGTAAAACCTAAAGGTACTCGTTGGAATTTGGGCCTCTTTGCGCACACAGGCTGCAAAAAGGTGTCACTCATGTGGTATCGTTGTACTCAGGAGAAGTAGGGCAATGTGTTTTGGGGTGTAATTTTACATATACCCATACTGTGTGTGAGAAATATCTCTGTAAATGACAACTTTTTAAAAAAATGTATACAAATTTGTCAATTTACAGAGATTTTTTTCTCACCCAGCATGGGTATATGTAAAAATACACCCCAAAACACATTTCCCTACTTCTCCTGAGTACGGCGATACCACATGAGTGACACTTTTTTCCAGCCAAGATTCGCAAAGGGGCCCTAATTCCAATGAGTGCCTTTTAGGAGGGCATTTTTACGCATTTGGATTCTAGACTTCTTCTCACGCTTTAGGACCCCTAAAATGACAGGGCAGTATAAATACCCCACATGTGATCCCATTTTGGAATGAAGACACCCTAAGGTATTCCGTGAGGGGCATGGTAAGTTCATAGAAGATTTTTTTTTTTGGCACAAGTTAGCGGAAATTGATTTTTCTCACAAAGTCTCCCTTTCCGCTAACTTGTGACAAAAAGTTACATTTTTCATGTACAGAATATGCCCCTCAGCGAATACCTTGGGGTGTCTTCTTTCCAAAATGGGGTCATTTGTGGGGTGTTTGTACTGTTCTGTCATTTTGGGCAGGGCTAAATTGTGAGCAGCCCTGTAAAGCCTAAAGGTACTTGTTGGACTTTACGCCCCTTTACGCACCCAGGCTGCAAAAAAGTGTCACACATGTGGTATCGCCGTACTCAGGAGAAGTAGGGCAATGTGTTTTGGGGTGTATTTTTACATATACCCATGTTGGGTGAGAGAAATATCTCTGTAAATTGACAACTTGTATAAAAAATTTTTAAAAGTTGTCGTTTACAGAGATATTTCTCACACAAAGTATGGGTATATATAAAAATACACCCCTTCTTCTGCTGAGTACGGCGATACCACATGTGTGCCACTTTTTTGCAGCCAAGATGCGCGAAAGGGGCCCTAATTCCAATGAGTACCTTTAGGATTTCACAGGGCATTTTTACGCATTTGTATTCTCACGCTTTAGGACCCCTAAAATGCCAGGGCAGTATAAATACCCCACATGTGACCCCATTTTGGAAAGAATACACCCCAAGGTATTCCGTGAGGGGCATGGCGAGTTCACAGAAATTTTTTTTTTTTTTTTGGCACAAGTTGGCGGAAATTTATATATATATATATTTTTTTTACAAAGTCTCATATTGCACTAACTTGTGACAAAAATTAATTTTTACATGAACTCACCATACCCCTCACAGAATACCTTGGGGTGTCTTCTTTCTAAAATGGGGTCACATGTGAGGTGTTTGTACTGCCCTGGCATTTGAGGGTCTCCCTAATCATTACACGTATGGCCAGCATTAGGAGTTTCTGCGATTCTCCTTATATTGAGCATACGGGTAATGAGATTTTCTTTTCCGTTCAGCACAGATTTCTTTATTCGCATTGATCACTGTGGATGAATAAATCTCTGCCAAAATCAGTGACTGCGGTGCGGTGGGCTGGGCGCTAGCTACCTAACAAGTAGCTAACTAACTGGCGGTGATAAGGGACCCTTATGCCCCATTCACACGTCCGCAATTCTGTTTGTGGATCGGAATCGCGGACCCATTCATTTCTATGGGGACAGACTTTGTCCCGCTCGGATCCGGAATTGCAGATCCGCACTTCCGGGTCTGCACTTCTGTTCCGCAAAAATATAGAACATGTCCCATTCTTGTCCGCAATTGCGGACAAGAAAAGGCATTTTCTATATAGTTCTGGCAATGTGCGGATCTGCAAAATGCGGAAAGCACATTGCCGGTGTCCGTGTTTTGCAAAATGCGGATCCGCAAAACACATATGGACGTCTGAATGGAGCCTTACAGGGGGGTGATCAATGACAGGGGTGTGATCAGGGAGTCTAAATGGGGTGATCAGGGGTTAATAAAGAGGTTAATAAGTGACTGGGGGTGGAGTAGTGGTGCTTGGTGCTATTTACATAGCTACCTGGTCCTCTGGTGGTCGATCCCAGCAAATGGGACCACCAGAGGACCAGGTGGCAGGTATATCAGACGCTGTTAACAAAACAGAGTCTGATATGCCTGTTCAATGCGATTTATTTCACATCTACAGCCTTCCAGCGATTGATCATCGCTGGCAGGCTGCAGTGTAACTGCCGAGCTGCAAGCGCGCGTTCACAGCAAATCTCGCCTCTCGCGAGATGACGCGCCAACACGTCAAGGAGGAACATCCCGGCTGCCCGCAGGACGCAGCCCTGCGTTCAGTGGTCGGGATGGAGGTAACATGGGTTCACCTGATTAGATCTTCAGGGGTTGTATGGAATTACAATACCACCAGGGTATATAGCTGGTCACAATAGTATTAAATAACAAGCCATGATGGGCTTAACATAGTTGATCATGAAAAAAAGACGCGTTCATCAAGTCCAACCTAAGATCCAGAGGAAGATAAAAAAAAAAAAACAACCATGAGGCAGATGCCAATTGCATAAAGGAAAAATTCCCCACTCCACAAAAAATCCCAGGATCCATGTAATTTCTCCATAAATTTAAAACTTGTGATATTAATACTTTAAAGAAATGCATCCGCGCCCCCTTTGAACTCGCACAATGAATCAACCTTCTGTCATGTACTTACCAATGCGCCACTGGCATCACTTAGTGGGGCTGATCCTCCTATCAGGGAGCAGAGAAACCAGGCCAATCAGGCTTACGCCGGCGCAATGTGCTTCCTGTCAGAGGGCTATTTAAACATACACAGAGGGCCACAGTTGCCTGTGATTGATCTTTTTTGCCTGACTAGTATGTAATACTATTGTTTACATTCCTGGTTTTCTGACTTTTGGATGGTCCCTGACCCTGCTATTGACTGACAATTCGAAATTGTATCCCGGCAGCGACACTGTCTGATATTTGACTCTGTGTTTGTATCTCATGTTGGTTATGGCATACCTCTCTGGTTTAGACTCTGCTCTCACGTTGATTTAGCTTCTGTATTCTGATCCACTTTTGTATTCTGATCCTGGTTTTGACCTCTTTCTTTCTGACTACTTTTACCCCACTAGGTTTAGGCCCCTGCACTTATTCAAGTTAGGGACCGTCGCCAAGTTGCAGGCCGCTATTTAGGAAGGATCATGCAAGTAGGTAGGGACAGTGGTGCAGATGGAGTACAGGGCTGCACTGTTCCCTACCCAACGTAACATCTTCATAAACTCACAGCCTCATGGCTTTATAAAAAGGCCATTAGAGAGAGCTTCCTACTGTTTGTCTGTGTCTTTATGATGTTTGTTCATGTATCTATTTGTTTATTGACTGTCAATGTATGATACATAGTTATTAGATCGCCCCTAAAAAGACCTCCTTTTCAAAACTAAATAACCCCCAAATTTGATCACTTGTCTTGGTACTGCAGTCTAACCTTTTCTTTATTAGTTTTGTCACCCTCCAATACTAGTTCAGCTATGGTATGTCCTACTTATACATAGGTTCCCAAAACGGTAAACAATATTCTATATGTGGTTGAATTTATATAGACGCAAAACTATGTTATTGCCATGAGCATCTATGCCTCCTTTAAAGCATGATTTTATTTGGCCTTGAAGCAGCTATCTGGTACTGGCCAGTGAATGGCTCCAGAGGTGCATGTGAACGCGGCTGGGAAGTCACACATCTAGTCCACAGAGGACCAGAAGCAGCGTGATGAGACCCTAAGCGCTGGAACAGAGCACTGGATAACAGGTTGACTGAACAATTGATTCTAACTTGTGGGGTCAGACAACCCTTTAAAAGATGGTATAAAGTGCTGCACAAGGTTTGCTTTATTTTTCCACTTTTTTCACCCTTTCAGGAGCCCAGGGATAATCGGTGTGTCCCATGCCTTCCCCTATAAACCAATCCCAGGTAAAAGTGATCCTGTTTGTAGCTGGACATACACTTGAGATATCTGTTGCCTGAATGTGAACGCTCTTATGGTTGGGGGAGTGGGTAATAATGACATCACCGGCAGTGGCAAAAAATTCTGCCCGCAAGAGCAGATAGAGTTTCATTAATAAAAATGGTGGTGCTTCCCCAGGTTCTGTATGTTCTTCGCAATTCGCCTGTATGGATTGAAGATAAGTACTTTAGGCTGATAGAGTGGATGCTCAACGATTTGCTATGGGGGAGAAAGTGTGTGAGATTAAAGGCGCTATATTTTTCTATGCCCTACAATCGGGGAGGTCTTAACCTCCCCTATTTTAGGGGTTACTATATGGCCTCTCAACTCAGTTTTTTTTACAACTGGGAAAATAGCCATCTTTGTAGAAAATTGGTAAAAGATTCGGGTTTTTCCGATTTTTTTCACAGTACTAGAGTCCGATTATTTAACTAATATACAGACTGGGTATAAACCTTTCTGCAGGATGGCTATTAAAGCTTGGTTGGTTATAAAGGGCTGGTTTAAAGTTGAGGCATTACTAATTTGTACCCCACTATGGCATAACCAAAAACTTCTGAACTTAGAGGACCCTAACTGCAGGCAATACTGGAGGATGAAAAATATTCAATATGTACATCAGGTGGTTAGAAATGGTCAGATCCGGTCGCATATGGAGCTAAAACAAAAGTTAAATGTAGGTGAGGTGGCTTGGTATGCCTACTTCCAATTGAGGTCGTCACTTCTTAGCACTGCTGTTAGTTATTCATTTAATGTAGACACTCCTGAATTTCTGCACAATTTGATTAGTAAGAAAGGATGTATGAAAGTTAAACTTTCACATTGCTATAGGCACTTGATGAAATTTTTTTTTATGGATTGTCTTTCTCCAGGACAGAGATCCTGGTCTGTTTTATTGTCTGAGGTGGGTTCCCCGGACTGGGAGAATATAGGTGATGGTTTAAGATTGGTTTCTCACAATTTCAATCATACTGTTGTTCAGTTTAATATTATACACAAAATATATCTTACACATTTATGGCTTCACAGGAGAGGATTTAGAACTTCTTCTGACTGCCTTCGATGTGGGGACCCCGGGGCAGACCATCTTCATCTGTTCTTGGATTGTCCGATAGTGAACAAGTATTGGAGAATGGTTCAAATAGTTTTGGTTCAGAGGCTTAGTGTGAATATTCCTCTATCCCCAAAGATACGGGTCCTTGGTGATCTATCGGAAGTTAACTGTCAGCCCCCTAAGCGCCAATTGCTGACCAAAGTGATGTTTTTGGCTAGGCTTCTCATAGCCAGAGAATGGTGCTCCCCCTTTGTTCCAGAGTGCAACAATTGGCTATGCCTATTCAAAAAGGTAAAAAGCTATGAGAAGGTCTTGTACAGACAAAGAGGCTCTTATATCAAGTGGAGTATTATTTGGAAGGATTGGGACAATTAAGAGGTTTACCTTTTTTTTGGAGCAATAGAAGGCACAGCCTATGGACACAAGTACACTGCCTGTCAAAAAAAAAAGTCGCCATCTGGATTTAACTAAGCAAATAGGTATGAGCCTCCTATTGGATAATTACTGCATGGGCGATTATCTTTCAGCTGGCAACAAGTTATTTAACCCCAACTGGTGCAATGAGTTGCTTCTCATTTCTTAAACAACCATGTCGAAAGACACATCTCATGGTCGTAGAAAGGATGTTAGTTTGAGAAGGGTCAAACCATTGGCATGCATCAAGCAGAGAAAACATCTAAGGAGATTGCAGAAACTACTAAAATTGGGTTAAGAACAGTCCAACGCATTATTAAAAACTGGAAGGATAGTGGGGACCCATCGTATTCGAGGAAGAAATGTGGCCGGAAAAAAATCCTGAATGATCGTGATCGGCAATCACTTAAACGTTTGGTGAAATTAAATTGAAGAAAAACAACAGTAGAACTCAGGGCTATGTTTAATAGTGAAAGTAAGAGCATTTCCACACGCACAATGCGAAGGGAACTCAAGGGATTGGGAGTGAACGGCTGTGTAGCCGTCAGAAAACCACTAATCAGTGAGGCAAACCAGAAAAAAAAGGTTTCAATTTGCTAGGGAGCAGAAAGATTGGACTCTGGAGCAATGGAAGAAGGTGATGTTGTCTGATGAGTCCAGATTTACCCTGTTCCAGAGTGATGGTCGCATCAGGGTAAGAAGAGAGGCAGATGAAGTGATGCACCCATCATGCCTGGTGCCTACTGTACAAGCCTGTGGGGGCAGTGCTATGATCTGGGGTTGGTGCAGTTGGTCAGGTCGAGGTTCAGCAACAGTATGTACTCCAAGAATGAGGTCAGCTGACTACCTGAACCTACAGAACGACCAGGTCATTCCATCAATGGATTTTTTCTTCCCTGATGGCACGGGCACATTCCAAGATGACAATGCCTGGATTCATCGGGCTAAAATTGTGAAAGAATGGTTCAGGGAGCATGAGACATCATTTTCACACATGGATTGGCCACCACAGAGTCCAGACCTTAACCCCATTGAGAATCTTTGGGATGTGCTGGAGAGGGCTTTGCGCAGCAGTCAGACTTTACGATCATCAATGCAAGATCTTGGTACAAAATTAACGCAACACTGGATGGAAATAAATCTTGTGACATTGCAGAAGCTTATCGAAACAATGCCACATCGAATGCGTGCCGTAATTAAAGCTAAAGGGGGTCCAACGAAATATTAGAGTGTGTGACCTTTTTTTTTTGGTGGCAACTTTTTTTTTTTTGACAGGCAGTGTAGCTTCTCAAAAAAAAAAAATCTCACATGTCCTATCAACCATGATCTGCCATGAGATGAACAAAGTAAATGCACTGTCTAACCCTTTCTACGTCACCATTTATTTCCAGTCAGTGGATGGGAATAATTATGTTCCACCTGCAATAAGAAACAGACAACATCTTTACATAGATATATAGTTTTTTTTATTATGCTCTTATACAGATTTTACAGGCATAACCTTCATGTCCCACTTTACAAGCCAAAATTTAAGAATAATCCCTGCTGAAGGAGGATGCAATTACAAACGAGTCCCCAACTTAAGAAATTCTCTGCGGGCCTCGATACGATATGAATAAAATCTTACGATTAAAATAAAAATTATAAAAACTATATTGAAATTCTCCAGACAGTCACCATACAATGGAGTCAGTATATTTCTAGGACTTGGGGCATGATTGTTTCAGTTTGGCAGCCGCCATGATAACAAGAGCTCTTTATAAAACAATAAATTGTCCATGCGTCATAATGTAGTGAGATGTTGAAACGACGAAGGCCTTACTGTTCATTGTTGTACATGGGCCGATTCATCTGATAATCCAGTAGTCGTAGACTGAAGCATGAAGGGGTCCTCTGGTTACGACAGGCCCATCTCAGTTTGATGGTTGCCCTGGTTTATTGTGGAAAATCACCTCCATGCGAGGTGCAAGCCCACCTCTAGTCCCGAGCACAACCCTCAGATTTAGGGGTGGAGGCGTCTCAGACTAGGAGATGTCTTCAACACCCCTGATGCACAGTACTGAGTAACTTGTACAGTTCCCGACTTACATGGAGTTTCAAGGTGGCCATACACATTAGATGAAGGTTGCCCAAACTCAACGATTTTTGGCGGCCAACAATCTAATGAGTATGAGGCGTTCGACTACCCACAGCTATACACATCAACATTTGTCAGGTACACGCGCCACCACTGAATATTTGAATCTTCTACTTTTCCATATTTATTGGAGGTGTCATTGCATCAGAATATGAAATACGTATCAAACCTGCAATCCAGTGATTTGTAAGAGAATCAGAGTCCATAACACCAGCGTTACCTAGTGTGTAGGCCATTCCTTTCACAAGCTTCCTAGCACCACAGAGCGTCACGTACCATGTTTCGGGAAGCCACGACCCCCTTTCTGGAATGTTGTTGAATGAGGCTCTGATTTTCTGGACTAGTCACTGGCTTGTGGAATGGAATATGCACCAGAACGCACGGTTACGCCAGTGATGTGGACTCTCTCAATCGGTGATAGATCAATAAAGAGCAGGTTTGATACTCCTTGTATTTCATATTTTGATACTATTGTTTGCACATCGTGTGTATCTCGCACTTTCCTCGGACCCTATTATAGAAATGGCTATTCTTGTCTGCAAAACGGTCCAAAGTAGGGCATGTTCTATAATTTGCAAAATATGCAGATCAGATACGGACCAAACATATGGTTGTGTGGATGGAGCCTTAATGAAGTTTTGAATACGTAACTGATAAATCTTGTGGAAGAGGTCAGAGGCCAGAGAAGGGCTGGTAATGTTGGATTTCAAAGGAGATATGCTGCTGCCTGGGGTCTAGGGCAGTTGCTTATTCCTTTCTCCCTACTGGGAACACATGCATGCTTGGCAGAGCTGAGTGTGTATGTGTACTGAGGGGGCAGAAGGAATAGGTGCCGGCCAAAAAAGTGTTCAGGCAACAGCTAATGCAGATGTGTAGCCACCAGGACTCTAATATTAATGGCCTAGACCGGGGATGGGCAAACTGCGGCTCTCCAGCTGTTGCAAAACTCCCAGCATGCAAAGACTGCTTACAGCCTACAGCAGGCCATGGTGGGAATTGTAGTTCTGCAACAGCTGGAGAGCCGCAGTTTGCCCATCCCTGGCCTAGACCACCAATATCACATTGCTGAGGGTCTGACTCCCCTCAACCACTGTGGAAGGAGCTGACAGCAGCAGTGTCGCTCCCTCTGAAATGAATGGGAGCAGTGGTGCATTTACCAGCTCCAACTGCTACGCAATGGATGGAACTGTGTAGTTCTGGTGCCAACTTGCGGTGCCAGAGCAATTCACTGGGGGGGATGTGGGACCCCCGCTGATCTGATATTGATGGCCTATCTATATCAAAATCCTGGACAATCTCCTTTAAGATTTGCAGCTTGCGTCTTCCACAAAGGCCCCCTGCTGGTTGGGAGCAGGGTGTGTCTGTCAGCACAGTGTTGACTGATTCCAAGTAGCAACCAAATGAATTATGAATACAATTCCAGATGTGAATGAGGATCAGGACAAAATAAAGGAGAAGTATATGAATAGTTACGTGAAAGTTATAATCCGATGTTCCATCGGGTACAATACTGACTCCTACACCCTAAACATATTTCTCATTTGTCTTTGATTTTCTTGATCTTTTTTTTTATCTTTGATTCATAAAAATTGACAGAAGTAATACAAGATGATTGAACACAGACAGATACAATCTTAATATTAATACAAGCATTCCTTCTATAAGGTTCGCTGAAAAACCAGGAAGGGAATATTATAGATTCTGGATAAACACACAATACCAATATAGACGCCCCATGTGTAGAGACTTCGTTACTCCCTGTAATGCTGGCAGCCTGTACAGGTGACGGTTCCACTTAAAGGGAAGCTTCAGTTTGAAGCCGCATTAAATATTCCTATAGAAAATAGCATTCCGAGGATTGGATCGTCCTCAGCAAGCAGAATGATTCACGGAATACAGGCTGCAATAAACAGTGCTTGCGGTCCTCTGGTGCCACCTGTAGGAACCTGTGTTTCCTGCAGGCTTGTTATGGGGATTACGCATGCTTGTATGGAGCACTTTCAATTATACCTTACAGGAAAATTGTCCTGATTTGCCATTTTAGGGTACTTTCACACTTGCGGCAGAGGATTCCGGCAGGCAAACCGGAACTGCCTGCCGGATCTGGCAAACTGTAAGTAAACGCATGTCATTTTTTCTGACTGATCAGGCATTTTTATGCCTGATCAGTCAAAAAAATGCATTGCAATGCTGGTGTCAGGCCTCTTTCACACTTGCGTTGTGAGGATCCGGCGTGCACTTCCGTCGGCAGAAATGCCCGCCGGATCCGTCACAACGCAAGACAACTGAAAGCATTTGAAGACTGATCAGTCTTCAATATGCTTTAAGGTAACCATGGCAGCCAGGACGCTACTAAAGTCCCGACTGCCATGGAAAAGAAGCGGGGAGCCGGGGCATAAGCTATTTAACTTCCATGCGGCGGCCGATGTGATCCATGCGGATCCGGCATTTCAGTATGTCTTCTGGAATTTTAGACGGAGATAATAGCGCAGCATGCTGCAGTATTATCTCTGGCCAAAACGACGTTCCGGTCCTGAACTGAAGACATCCTGATGCATCCTGAACGGATATCTCTCCATTCAGAATGCATGGGGATAATACTGATCCGTTTTCTTTTCCGGCATAGAGACCCGAGGACAGAACTCTATGCCAGAAAAGAATAACGCAAGTGTGAAAGTAGCCTTAAGTGACTGTAACCTAGAGCTTTCATTTAAAGCTGAGCAGGTATATACAGATGTACATTAAAAGTATATATAACGTGTGTATAATATATATATATATATATATATATATATATATATATACACACACACACTGTATATAGTAAAAACAATATAAGGCCATTTAAAACACTGCAACAAATCAGATAACAGGATTCACTGGTCCAGCTTTCCTTACCATGGACCAAGTCATCTGAATACTGTACGTCCATTCTGTTTAACAGAATTAAACACCTTTTTTTTTTTAAACTTAATAAAGAGAAAGGAAGAGCTCTATTTACAAAGGGAATAGGACTGGGTTTGGTCGAATTTTGGGTACCATTGCTTTGGAAATTCTGAAGGAAAATTGGATAAACTGTACAAAGGTATTCTGATCTGCAGTGGAGAAAATCAAGCATATTCAGCATCCTTATTAGGTTCTAAGGTCACATTTTAAGGCCATAGGCCCAGGACTAAGCTTAACACAGTGTCTCAATTTTACCAACGCACCTCCTGACTTTTAGTAATTCCCTAAAATGCTCCTATTTTTTAAATATGCTTAAAGTGGTTGTCCAGCTTTAACCCCAATTTTTAATTTGGCCAGAGCACCACTGTACTTAGTGAAAAAAAAAAAAAAAACAAGCTCACCTTCTCCGTTCCGTCCCCGGCATGTAAATTTTCAGACAGGGGTCATTTGCACCACTGGCCTCAGTAGCGCATGTAACCCCATTCAGAAGTTTACACGTTGGTCACAGGAAGGAGCCGTACCCTCATGTTGGAATGGAGTGGGGAAACACTCTTTATGCACAGCGCTGTCCTGGTGAAATTGTAAAGCTGGACAACTACTTCAATGTCAAAACTGAAGAGCTTCAAATTCCCACACACAAGGCTAACTTCCAGGAGTATGTGGACCATTGGGTGGCAGAGTCACTGTGGGACCACCACCTACCGTGCAACAATACTATATGGGTAGACAACTGCGCTAGCCAAGTATTTGGACTGAGTTTATGCTCCTTCCATCTAACAGACGGTCCTTCAAGAGCATGGTCATCGCCCTTCTCTTCTACAATTCCCAGGATGCTCTATTCTATGAGTTTGTACCCCCATAGGGAAACCAAAAAAGTAGAATTGTTCAATTAGACATATCTAAGAAAGACCAGGTCATGTATCTTCGGCCAGGGCGTAAAAGTCTCCAAAGGTGGAGAAGAATGTTGATAATACCAAAGGTCTTGATCCTATGGCTCAAAGACTAGTTATCAAAGTTTGGTTGAAAAAAAAAAAAGGCTTCCTCTGCTAGGTGTATATCTGAGGTGTAGGAATGTCTTTGTGTTGCTCTAATCTAGGATTTATACGGTATTAAAAATTCCTCAGGCTGAAAGTACAAGAAAAGGCAGTATAGATATGTTGGCATTGAACAATGTGAGATCCGTAATGCACAGGGTGGTAGTCACTGCTGGCAGATCGAGAGCCCGTGTTGACATTTCTTAGTCTTGAAGTTCTTCCCGTTGCAGAAAAAAAAATACAGTTTCTTATAAAGAATATTGACTGAAGACATAAAATACACACAATTCCTTTCCAAACCCAAGACCTTAGGAGACGTCTTCTAGGAATTTGATTACATCAGCTAAAACCAAGTCCGAGTCCCTTTGGTCTCTGGAGGGCTCTTATAGGCTCAGAAATGCCCTTTCCATCAGGACCAAGTCCTGTGCCGGGTGTCCAGCCCATACTCTGGAGCATTCGGTTTCCGATATTAGTATCTGGGATAGGCTGTGCATTTTCACCTATAAAACCTGAAAAGATAAAAAGGGATGATTAAACAAAACACTAAAAAAAAAATAGAGTGAACATTACGAGAACCAAAGAAGATGGAAACAAACAGACTAACCAAATGTCTATCGTAATGAAATCATCGCTTCTAACAACAATCACAATCGGGTGTGCCATTAGAAGTAGTTTCAATGGATATCCATATACTACAAGTAGGAACCTCTAGTGCCACTAATAGGTAGCTACCTGTAAGTCACTGTCCGATGTTAATCTCCGGCTATGGGCCTTCTTCCATAGCTTCTGGATTAGGCAAAATGAAGGTTTGTCCAAAAAGCTCAAAAAGGTGAGGCAGACACCTTACCGAGCTCCGATCACCACTTCTTGCCTTCCAAAGCATCCCGGTGCCATTCCGGTCTTTCTCTACTGGCTCCTCTTAACAGACAGGAATTGATCCCTCAGACCATCACTGGACGTACCGATGATGCACTTCAGTTAGTGATTGACTGATCGGTTATTTCCTGTGTGTAGAATGGAACCAGAAAAGAGAGACTGGCAGGGGACCGGAAAGCATTGGCACAGGGGTGGCAGTAAGAAATCAATAAGCCCAGGACGGGTTCTTGAATTTTTTTACATCATTCCTTTAAGACTTGATCACTAGACAGGCCCGATATTAATGAGATCATTAAGATGTAACCATAAGTTGTTGGGTTAACATCTGCCCCTATTTAAAAGGGTTCAGGGAAGGCAAGACCTTTCTACATGGAAGCCAACTCTAACCCCCAGTGATCTGCCTTTACCAATGGAGTAAGTTACATCTGCCAGAAATGTACCGGTATTTTTTTACGGTGACTGAAGCAGGGGAATTGTAGTATTAGACAGTGTCCATTCGAATGACAGCCGACGCATAAAGTAATAGGAGCTCTACCGCTATGATGTCTTAAATGGGTTGCCCAGGATTAGATAAACATGGCTGCTTTCTTCCAGAAACAGCGCCACTCCTGTGCACAGCTTGTGTGTGGTAACGCTGCCCAGTTGCACTGAATTAAGTGGAGCTCTGCTGCAATACCACATAAAACGAATGGACGGATGGGGTGCCGTTTCCAGAACAAAGGGGTCATATTTGACTAAGAAAAAAAAGGAAAAAGATGTCAAGCACCGTGATGAAAATAGAATCTTCACTTGAATCTTGTATTTAGCTTCATGTAAAAATACATCTCCACATGGAAAGCACTAACGTAACCAACATGTTTCGAGATAACTGATTTTACCATGACTAAGATCTGTTAGATCGAAATGCGTTGGTAGTGTTACCGCCACCATGTGGAGAGTATTTTTACATAAAGCTAAATAAAGACTGAAGATTTTATTTTCATCTCGGTGGTGGACATCTTTTTCCTTTTTCTCCTGGATTGGTTACGGACTGGACTGGGTCCTTGCACGAGAGGCTATACGGGTAGTGCTGGCTTGATTCCTGATTTAGGTTATATTTTTCTAAGGCTACTTTCGCACTAGCGTTTTGGCATTTCCGTTTTGCCCTAATGCATTCTGAATGGAAAAGGATCCGTTCAGTAACTATTCTGCTCTGGAGGTGGACACCGAAACGCTGCCTACAGCATTTTGCTGTCCGCCTGACGAAGCGGAGCCAAACGCATTCGTCCTGACACACAATGTAACTCAATGGGGACGGATCCGTTTCTTTGACACAATCTGGCACAAGACAGATCCGTCTTGGCTATAGAAGACATAATACAAGCAGATCCATTCATGATGAATGCATGCGGTTATATTATTGTAACGGAAGCATTTTTGCAGATCCATGACGGATCCTCAAAAATCGCTAATGTGAAAGTAGCCTAAACTTGGAACCTCCTTCAATGAGGCAACTAGTAATCCTTTCAATGGGGGGGGGGGGGGGGGAGAGGCAAATTTGCCAGGCTCGGACTGAATTGGCACATCACTTGGAAGAGAACAGTGCTATGTCTGAAAAGAAAAGAGGAGTTGTGGCACTCCACCAAGCATTGTGACCTCTTCATTCTCAAAGTTGGTCAGTACCCCATATTCTAAAAATGTCCCTTGTCAAACGCAATGGTGGCATATTAGCAAGTGTATGCCACTAAAGATGGCCAGGGCTTAAGGTTTTACGAAAACCCACCGGAGTGGCACAAGGCCTCTCAGTCAATGGAATGGGCCACTGAGGACTCATGGGGTGAAAGATTTCTTTTGTAATTTGCTTTCTTCTACAGAGTAGAAGAGTAGCAAGCTATTGTCTTGGATGTAAACCGAGTCCACCTTACAGAAGCACTTGTTCCTGGGCAAACACTTCCTCTACAGTAGAAAACCGCTTCCTGCACTTGCAAAATTTGCCTTCGTCTCACAAGGTCTCCCTCTTTTACTTGCTTTGTGTACGACGCTTGATGTAATAAAGCAAATAAAACCCACTGAGGGTCTGTAAGCTGAATGCACGGGGTCTAGGTTTGTTAAAAATCCCTTTGAATGTCTCAAACCCGCAGAACGTCAGGGTCTTCGTTGCCTGCTCGAGAAATAGAGCTTAGTTAAAAAATGATAAATGTCTTGTAGCCCCTGTTTAAGATGGTGTTTATGACAGCATTAAAGGCTAGTTTACATGAAAATGAGAGATCATTCATTTCTGCTCAACAGCTGTCAAGACAGGTAGACTCTATTTAAGCGGCGCTCTGGCATTCTGCGCCATACCCTCGACTTTACCGGGATTGCTATGAATTAATTCAATTCCATCTGTAATCTAAAATCAGATCAGAGGTCTAACGCTGCTAGAGGGTAAACATCTGTTTAATCATTTTTTAAGACAACAGCTTGCAAATATGCTGATTTCAAACGTTGCTTAATGCTCAAAGAGTGCTGGCTTTTTATATATGTGCCATACTATATGTAGTGAGGAATGGCTGCCGATATAAACCCGGTTTAACTGGGGGCGAGATGGGGGTCAATCTTGCAGGCAGCACAACCTTTGTCTCATGCATATTATCAGATCTGGATGCTTTATTCAATCTAATCTGAATGCGGAGCTAATAGACATGGATATGTTACTATATGTTATTCACTATACCGTCCGTGTTTGGCAATACGCAGCACTGACTGTTAGTGGCTTATTATGGTGGCATTTTGCCCATAAATGTTAGACTACTTTCACACTTGCGGCTGCACGGTCTGGCAGGCTGTACCGGTGGGGGAACAGCCTGCCGGATCCGTGCTAACGCTAGCCCACCATGCCGTCAGACGTCCGCTTCGGCCCTATTCACTATAATGTGGGTGGGCAGGAGGTCTGGCCACGGCACGGCAAACATGCTGAGAGGCAACCGGACAAAAACTACAGCACACTGCGGTTTTTGTCCAGCTACCTCTCGGCTTGTTAGACGTGCTGCGGCCAGACCTCCGTCCCGTCCCCATTATAGTGAATGGCGACGGAGCGGACGTCTGGCGACATGGTGGGCTAGCGTTAGCACGGATCCGGCAGGCTATTCCCCCACCGAAACAGCCTGCCGGACCCTGATGCCGCAAGTGTGAAAGTACCATATAGAAAAACGAGATCGCGCTGCCACTCTTCAGAAAGACATCAGAATCTTTTAGCCGAAGTTGCACAGTCGTTTTGGACACCACTGGACACAGGAACCCTGGATGTGTTATTAATCTTCACAAGAAACCGGCCACTAGAAAGGTTTCAGAAAGTAGACGGAAAACAGTGAAGTACCGCCAGATTAACCATAAAACTCTAGATTTATTATACTGACAATCGTGCATAAAATAACAGGCATGTAGTAAGAATCTCCACACACGGGGAAGACGGGTTCCTGTGTCCAGTGATGTCCAAAACGGCTGTGCAACTTCGGCTAAAAGTTTCCGATGTCTTTCTGAAGAGTGGCAGCGCGATCTCGTTTTTCTATACAGACCTTTTAAGTAAACATTGCCTACCTCACTCTGAGATCTGCAGCGACAGTGGATTACATCGCCAGAACGTAACGGAGTATTATTTTATTTCCTTTTTTTATTTGATAGCAAGTGTGAAAGTAGCCTTATGGTTTCTTGAAACATGGAGAGATCATACATTTCAAAGTTTACATGAGTATTACAGGAGGTCCACACGGGATGGATCTGTTGTGAATCTGATGAAAGTAGGCAACAACAAACCCTCTGGTGGAAATTTTGCATTATAAATGGTCATGCTGTGGATTTAAAAGCTGCACCCAAGTCCAAGTCATGGGTGAATTCTATGGCAGAAGTCTTCTGCAGCATGCTGATTAAATTTAAAAAAAATTCACGTACCTTACTGTGGAAAATCTGCTGAGAATCTACCACCCGTAGAGGTACCCAAAAGGGATATTCAAGTAACAAAAAATCATCCCCATACCCTATATTGATGGGGTCTGAGGGCTGGAACACACACCCATGAGGATGGGGATTCTGCCCCCCATTCATGGGATTGCCAGGAACACAGAACCCCTTTTTCCATGACTATAGGGGTCCCAGTTATCAGACCCCCAACAATCTAGCACTTGTTGTAACCTGAGTACTCCTTTAAACAATTTGAGATCTGTATCTTGTATCAGGATTCTACTTCTATATTACATCCGTATCTGTATTTGCAATAGGGGAAAAAGCAGAGATGAAGATATACAGAGAACCCCTCTACAGGAAGTGGCGGTCCCCTGAGGAGTATCAGCTTTGGATATAAAGGGTAAAGATCTGTATCTTCAGATGATTAGACAAATTAGATAAAAGTTGGCTAAAGCCACCGATTTGGCTCGGTTTATTACTCTCTCCTGATATTGAGAGAAAGAATGATTGCCCACGTTGGTCTTCAACATGCCGGATAATTTGTTCTCACAGGGGATAAGACGCTGCCAGTGGAGTCTGACATGGACTTGTTCTCCTCTATCCACTGGGGGAAAAAAAACAAAACAAACATGAGCTAAGCATGAATGTTTATGGTGCGGTCAGGAGGAGTACCAGTTGAAGTGTATGGCCAACTTTCCATCTTACATTTTTTTTGCCCGTAAATCTTGAGTGTCTAAAAAGCAGCATTCAGGGGTGTCAGTCTATAATAAACCTACCTGAACAGATTCCCAAAAGCTGCCCAAAATCTTGCTTCTCTTTCACTATAGAACAGGAGATGCCAACCTAACCTGCTCCAGTGTTATTTGTGAGCGCGCTTGGTCTGGACTATCTCCTGACTAGGCTTTCATTTGGCACCTTAAGCTTTTTAAACCAATCCTGACCTTGACTTTTCTGATTAGGAGGACATATAAAGGATCTTGACCTGGGGGTCTTTCATCACAAAATAACATCCCTTTCCAGTGGGGTTGAGAGGAGGTCACTGGCGGAAACTTTAGGACCTATTAAACTTTGAGGGTCAATGGCGTGGGAAACTCTATTCCTTGAGTAAGTGACATGCTCACTATTAGATTGTCTTACATGACAAAAGTCTGATCAATGTCCTACTGCTTATGGTCTTTCAATAGGTTGGGAAGTTCCAGAGCAGAATTAAGATTAAATATCTGTAGCACATTTTGGATTTTTATTCCAACATACTGCCTTCAAATAATCTGGATTATTGGACGATTCCGAGAAAACTACATTAATCAGCTATAGCATGAAAACCACTGACAGGTGAAGTGAATAACACTGATTTTCTTCGGCAACGTCACCTGTCTAGGAATCGGATATATTAGGCAACAAGTAAATGAATAAGTTCTTAAAATTGATGTGTTGGAAGCAGGACAAAAGGGCAAGCGTATGGATCTGAAAACTTTGAGAAAGGGTCAACCTGTGACGGCTAGATAACTGGGTCAAAGCAACTTTAAAAACAGTAGGTTCTGGTGGTGGGAGTCCCGTTATGGGGCTGGATGAAGACTAGTCCGTCTGCTGTTGATAAAGTTTCTGCTTGCCGTAATAAAAAGGTGTCAGAACACAAAGTGCATCGTAAATTGCTATGTATAGAGCTGTGTGGCCATCGCCTGGTAAGAGTGCCATTGCTGACCCCTGTTCACTGCCAAAGCTCTTATAATAGGCAAATTAGTGTCAGAAATGGGCCATAGACCAGTGGAAGAAGGTGAACTGGTTTGATAAATCACACTTTCTACAAGAGCTGGGTGCGTGTGTCACTTCCCAGGATGCATCGGTGGAGGAATCGTGATGCTTTGGATAATTTGCTGCTGGAAACCTTAGGTCCCGGCACCTATGTGGATGTGAAACGTACCAGCTACCTAAATGTGGATGTGACACGTACCACCTACCAAAAACACACCTTCACGGCAGTGGCCTCTTTCAGCAGGATAATACCCTGGCCACACTGCAAACATTGTTCAGTAATGGTCTGAGGAACAAGACAAAGAGACCGTGGTGATGATTTGGCTCCAAATTCCCAAGATCTAAATCTGATCCACCATCTGTGGGAAGTCGGATCCACGGAGCAAGCACCAGGCAACTTACAGGATCTTCTGCTAATGCCTTAGTTCAAAATACCACAGGACACCCTCAGAAGTCCCGTAGAATCTATGGCTCGACGGGTCAAAGCTTTTTTGGTGGCACAAGGAGGATCTACACATTATGAGGCAGGTGGTTTGCACTGATGATGAGGGCACATATAAAACTCACTTGTAAGGGTAGACAATCTCCATGAAGGCAGTCCAGAAAAAACGTTAACAAAAGGTCTGCTGCTGAATTTCAGTTTTTTATTTATTTTTTACATTTTTAAAAAATAGTTTCTCCCAGCTTTTACATTATACGGATGTTCTATACTGGAGATGGATTATCTGAATTACTGGACCTACGGGTTTTGGTCTTGAATTAATTTGTCAGTAAGGTCAATGACCATTAATACAGGAGCAGAACATGACTGGACTGCACATGCCAATATGCCTTAAAAAATAACAGATGGAGCTAAGATTTGTAATCCGGGGTTTGGCACCTGAAATGAGAGCCGACATGTGGGAGATTAGGACAATCATTTAGGCTGCAAGAAAAAAAAAAAAAAAAAGGAAACCATAGGCAGAGGGCACTAATGTCACATTGGCATGGATATTTTCTGCATGCTTGAGGAGATAACTGTAGATCTCTTGTGTAGCGTACAAGTCAATGTGTTGCTCATAGCTTTGTGTAAAAAGGATTCTGAGGCAGGGGGTAGACAATAAGAACGGTCATAGACATCATCAAAAAACATCCGGAACAGCCAATGTCTACGTGTGTTTGTCCCCAGGGTTGTCTGAGGCCATCCATCAATCTATCAATGGCCATCATCGGTGCTATACGTTGGGAGATCTCCCCAGTGTATACTTCCAGTAGAGACTAAACTGCATTGTGAACGCATTCTTATCTGGTGATGAAGGCGTGAAGTTCACACTTATCAAATCGGACTTTCTGGACCACCACTGAATTCCAGGTTGTACTGGATCTTCATTCTTTCCCACATACAAAGCAGTGGGGGGGGGCACCTCCTTTGAGGAAGCTGGTGGCATTTTCAAAAATTCTGTATTTTATTTTTGTTCCAAGAACTATAAAAATTTGGGAATATTTGAAGGAAATGTGTCATCAGAATATAACTTTTTGTTTAAATCATGTTTTTAACATACTCTCCATGTCAATATATATTTAGGCAAAAACCTTCAAATCCTGCAGTTCTCGCACTGGCCGCCAACAATAATAATA
Source organism: Bufotes viridis (assembly GCA_033119425.1). Classification (NCBI taxonomy): domain Eukaryota; kingdom Metazoa; phylum Chordata; class Amphibia; order Anura; family Bufonidae; genus Bufotes; species Bufotes viridis. The sequence continues at coordinate 424,855,221 of CM065592.1, forward strand.
GGTGCCACTGCTTGGACTGTACAGATCACTTTACAGCAGTTATCTGCTTATCTGTCATTCTAATCCCGTCTGTAATGATATCACCTCTGTGTATAGATAAGACAAGATCCTCCATTCACCATAGGTGATTGTCAAAGCTTATCTATTCCCTCCCTGTACAATGACCTCTGCACAGGTCATAGAGCATGCCTAGAAGACTCTCCCATAGAAGTCAATGAGTTCCCCTACTGACCATTGTGTCTATGGGCTCATGTTGCTGCTGTAAAGCAACTTTCTTAATGCTGCAAAGAACAGCTCAGGCAAGATGGCCGCCTTCCATAATCACATTTAGAAAATAAAAACAGATGTGTCACTATCTGGTTTTAACTATTTATTTAGAGAAAATGGACGGCACTGTGCTTTCATTGAGGTCCGGGTGCACGGTCAGCAGGTCGGATCCCCATCAAAATGAAATGAAAGGACCGGCACTCCGTAATTTCTTTGCAAAAAATACTTCTTTATTCGTCACCCATATGTGACGCGCGTTTCGGCACTGACATGTGCCTTTGTCAAACAACAGGTGATAATGGCTATTATCTGATTTTAACTGGCAGGAAAAAAAAATTGGGCGACACATTTCCTTTAAAAGGTTTTCTAATGGGGGTCCAAGCTCAGGATCCTCAACCACTCAGCAGAGCAGTGGCGGTAACTGGAGTTTTGGCACCCCTTTTAATTTAGTTCCACCACAGTCACATATGCCCCTGGTCCAGCAGTTCCATCCTCTAGACTGGGCTGACCCAGCTGTACCCCAGCGAAGAGACTGCGGCAAACCAGTAAGCGTCAATGTCCACTCTTTGCACTGATCGATGGTCCGGACATATCTGAAAGAGCAGCCGTGTTCTGCTGAGGGGAACATGCAAACTGTCCTCGGAGAACTTGTTCTCCTCACTTTTTCCTTTTTCTGATTGGAGACGCTGTAAAACTTCATCGACAAAAACCCATGCAGAATCCACAGTTCATCCAGGACAGAGTTAGAGGCCGCCACTGCAGCAGACATATGAGAAGCCACATAGTTTGCTCGCTTCCAGCATTGCACGGAGCTCTGAGGATGGTGATTTGTTTGCGTAATTGGCTCAAGAGATGAAAATCTTGTATCAGTCTCTCTTAGCCGCTAATCTATCCAGCTGACTGCGAGCCTAATTGGCAGCTTGTTTAGTAATTTGGCTCCTAAAGTGGTTCTATTGATGTTGGATAAACAGCCAATAGGAGGGGAGGTAATACACGCTGATTCGCTTTTACACATTCAACTGGAGCCGGGATTCATTTATTCTGCAGTCTCGGCGCGGATGTATAGGAAAGTAAATACAGCTACAGGCTCCCGATATAATTATGGGACCCAAGTAAACTTGGGGGGGGAATGATCCCCAAGACAGTGTGTCACACGGGCAGGCTGGGACATCTCTATGACATCTCAAAGTAACGAGTGAACGGGTCTAAAGCGTTGCAGTTAGGGCGGCCAGATGTCCGGCTTCGTGGCTCCTGGTCCTCCGTTTGGCGCAAAGCTTGATGCCTGGGAGTCCTCCGTTTCCGTGGCTCGGCGCGCTCAGGCAGCAGCATAGCGTTGCCTGACTGAGGCCGCCCCACGCGCTCAGTCAGCAACTGGAGCAGCCGGACATCCCGCCCTATGACTGGAGTGTGATGAGTCTGATGTAGGACAGTTACTCGCTGCTCAGCCAATCCAGAAGGTGAGTGAACAGCTTGGATCACCACGCTCTGCCAGTTGCAGGGCAGTAGGTCAAGCAGGAGACTGACTGAGGGCGAGAGAAGCAGCGGCCGGGCCGTGCGCAGCTCAGGTTGGCAATGTTACGGGAGGCTTTGAATATAGTTGGCACAGTTATGGGCGTATTAAATGTTGCTGGCACTGTTATGGGGGATAGGACTGAGACTGGCAATGCTAAGAGGGCTCTGACAATGTTATGGAGGTTCTGACTGTGGTTGGTAATGTTGTGATGGCTTTAAATGTTGATGGCAATGTTATGGGGGCTCTGACTGATTGGCAGTCCAATGGTGGCTGGCACATTTCTGGTAGTTTGCCTGTGCCCGGCAGTGTCATGGGAGCTCTAAATGTGCCTGGCAATGTTTTGGGCGCTATGACTAAGGCGGCCATCGTCCAGCACTCTTTACTGTGGACCGCTGGCAGAGGACAGAGAGCCTATGATGACGGATATGACATAAGGGTACTCTATATGACGATGGATATTACATAAGGGTGTAGTATACGATATGTATATTGTAGTATCCTCCTTTTCGGGGTTATGAAAGTGGCCACTCGAGTGGCAATCAAGGGCAGAAGTGATGAAAATTGACCCACAAGGGGATGTTTTATTCCCCAACTTCTCTCTTGGTAACCAAAGAGTAAAGGGAACGGTTGACCTAAGTCATCCACCGCTCTACATTTCACCCTTACAGTCCTCCGCTGCGCCAGTGATGTCATGGGACCCGGAGAGAATGTGACTTTGACTCAAGGCTGAAACTATAAATTTAGAAATCAATAAGCGGCTCTATCAATATTCATTTTACTTTTTCAATAGAAAATACAGAGGTGAAAGAGCAGTAAATAAGCGCCAGAGCCGAAATAAATTGGGTGTTCTTGTCACAATTAATAAATGTTTATCCAATAACATAGACCAACTCCTCCGATGGAAACGCGCAAGCCCAGCTCTGCTCAGTAATTGGGTTTGCAAATATTTATCACAAATACATGCCAGTTACAAGCGCTGGGCCCGATACAGCGCAGCGTCCTGTAAAAGGAACAGGGACTTTACGTTGCGTTCTTCTGGGATTAACCCTACGATAACCAGCTGGAATTCAGACGAAGAACTTTTTGACAGGAAAAAGTACACCCTGAGCACATGACACATGAGCAGGGTTCCGAAATGTTTGACTGCGGGAAATGTTTCTAGTAACAGAAACATAATAACAACCATTATATGTGAATCTTGTCCAGGATTTTTTGTAAATGTCCTCCTTCCCCAGTGGATAGAGCTATACTTACCTGTTCCCGGCAGTTGTTGTCACCTGACTTCCTGCTCAGATGGGGTCACATGCGCCAATGACTGGCATCAGCGCTGGCTTGCCCCCAAGCCACAGGTAACCTTGCAGCAATGAGCCGCTTGGGAACACAGCACTGCTGAGACCAGTCGTTGGCTGCAGCGCTGCATGTGATCACGTCTGTGCAGGAAGTTTACATGGAGCAACCAGAAGTCTGATGAAGATACCATGGAGCCTTAAAGCAGTGATGGGAAGCAGGGAAGTATAGGTCTATTCAAAGAGTTCACGGCGGAGGACATTAAAAGAAAAATCCTTGGCAAATAAAACACACTACATGCTCATTACTGCTGAAGAGTGTTGGGGGTGGTGCTGCAATCCTGAAGAACCGAGCAGTTAGGTTCCAAAACGCGCCCCTTCGGGCTTGATTGACATTCTCCTGGCCGCACTAAGCCACTACCGCCTCCTCCTTCTCCTAGCGGGGTAGCCTGGCTTCACAGTGTGTGCCCAAGGACTACACCTCGCTGCGCAGTCCATGTCCATGGAACACACTTCACTGTACAGGGCACACCCTGGGTGTAGACCTCCATGCACAATGCACCACAGGGAGTACACCCTACTGCACAGTCTATGCTCGTTGCACGCCCCAGAAATACACCTTGCTGCACAGTCCTTGCCAAGGAAGTAAAACTCATTGCACAGTGTGGGCCCAAGGGGTTCAAAGCAGCATATCCACAAGGTTGAGAGTGACATAGAGCAGCGAACGAGATGGCAATTAAGCCTCGATGGACGGATGTGGACAGCATGATGACTCTTCTGTACAGCAGTACCTCCCCCATGACTCTTCTGTACAGCAGTACCTCCCCCATGACTCTTCTGTACAGCAGCACCTTCCCATGACTCTTCTGTACAGCAGCACCTCCCCCATGACTCTTCTGTACAGCAGCACCTCCCCCATAACTCTTCTGTACAGCAGCACCTCCCCATGACTTCTGTACAGCAGCACCTCCCCCATGACTCTTCTGTACAGCAGTACCTCCCCCATGACTCTTCTGTACAGCAGTACCTCCCCCATGACTCTTCTGTACAGCAGCACCCCCATGACTCTTCTGTACAGCAGAACCTCCCCCATGACTCTTCTGTACAGCAGCACCTTCCCATGACTCTTCTGTACAGCAGCACCTCCCCCATGACTCTTCTGTACAGCAGCACCTCCCCCATGACTCTTCTGTACAGCAGCACCTCCCCCATGACTTCTGTACAGCAGCACCTCCCCCATGACTCTTCTGTACAGCAGCACCTCCCCCATGACTCTTCTGTACAGCAGCACCTCCCCATGACTCTTCTGTACAGCAGCACCTCCCCATGACTCTTCTGTACAGCAGCACCTCCCCCATGACTCTTCTGTACAGCAGCACCTCCCCCATGACTCTTTTGTACAGCAGCACCTCCCCCATGACTCTTTTGTACAGCAGCACCTCCCCCATGACTCTTTTGTACAGCAGCACCTCCCCCATGACTCTTCTGTACAGCAGCACCTCCCCCATGACTCTTTTGTACAGCAGCACCTCCCCCATGACTCTTTTGTACAGCAGCACCTTCATACATTTCAGAAATTCATTTTATACTGTATGTAATACAGCAATGGCGATTTTTTATAGGGGCCTCTTTATGAATCTATTTATTTCGGTATAACACCATGCTGACAGGTTCCCTTTAAGTATACGATTCCGATAAAAGGTGAACAAACATGTATGATAGCTGTGGAAACTCCTGCCCTTACTATGGAGCATGGCACCTAACAGTCCCTTGTCCTGTGTGCCAGTTACCAGTTCCTGAACTACTGGGGCGATGTATGACACCCTTCCCTCTGCTGACAAGACCGGCAGCAAGAAATGCCACACAACCTTACAGTGCCACCTAATCAGGCAAGCGGCCCCCCATTCGCCTCTGGGTGGCCCCTGTGAGCCGCAGATAATATAACTTACTAACTAGTATATGAAGCATTTGATGGGGACTTACTTTTACTTTTAGCTTTCATCTTGACAGGCATCAAAAGGCTTTTGCAATGCAGAAGACTGTACGGCACGGCGCACACAGCGGTGCGCGGAGTCTTAAAAAGTCAATTTAGTAAGTGTTGCAGAGAACCTCTTAACTCTTTGGAGAATACCCTGATTAACTTATGCACGGTGTCTCACAAACATTAGCTGATTGCTTTCCCTTGCTCTTAATAGACTGGTTTTATAGCTTGCGCTGAGTGCAGCGGTGAAGCCGCTCCGGCAGGATGTCCTATGCGGCCATGTGAAGGTTTTATGGGAGAGGCCGGCTCCCAGTAACAACCCCTTCCTTAGGGTTTTTTTTTCACGCTGATCAAATTAAAATGTACCTGTCGCCTTGACAACGACGAGCGGTCATTTATCAGTTCGCTAGGCATGTACATTACCGAGACGCTGGAAAGTCATCTCAACCTTAAGACATTCCTCAAGTTTCCCCCAGTGGTCAAATTAATAGGAAAAGGAATATCCTTACGGGCAGAGTCTATGCAGCGACAGCTTGGACCTTATCTGTGTCTGCAGCCATCCATAGATGCAAGTCGTTGTATTTAAAAAAAATATATATATGAAAAAAGATTTATTTTTTATTTTATCAGATCCAATTATTTCCCATAGTTCTCTATAGGAAAATGATGGCACAAGGACATTTGAGACTTAAAGGGGACCTCTCACCTCTCCTGACATGTCTGTTTTATTAGCTACTTGCATTCCCCATGCAAAAATGATTCTGGAGCATGTATTCTTCTAACTGTAGGCTGTTCCATTCCTCTAGTATACCTGCTAAAAGTTTATGAATAAGGGTTCAGCTGGGTGTTACCAGTTGGGGGGGGGGGGGTCCCTGCACAGTCTAACATTGACAGTGTTGATGGGACAATGTCAGACTGGGCACAGACACATCCCTAACTGGAAACACCCAGGTCTATTTTAATCATAAACTTCCAGTAGGAATAATAGAGGAATGGTACAACATATGAGAATAGTGCCTCCAGAATTGAGATTTCATGTGGGATACAATAACTTACTAAAACAGACATGTCAGGAGAGGTGACAGGTCCTCTTAAAAGGGGACACGCGATATGAGAGCTGCACAAATGCCAAGAATCGGTAATAAAACTTACTAATAAACGTTTATGCTGAATACTGCCCTGATACCCAAATTCCAGGCCTCGTCTTGCGGTCCCGGCTTCACCACTTCCGCCTTTGGTGGCTGAACTTTGCTGAGCCTACTCACATAAGAGGAGCTACCTTTCTTCCTCTATCAACCAATCACACGCAGAGCTCCTTTCCATAGATTTAGGCAAGCGTGGGCTCTGCCGTGCAAGGTCCAGGGGCCCCAGGTCATCTGGGGCAGTGGTGCCCCCTTCAGGAGAGACGAGTGACACACACTGTGCACAACCCTAATGCCAACCCCTAGTAGATTTGTGGCAATTACCTGAGCACCTTGTCTGCTTGTTCTCATACACAGCAACCGATCTGAAAAAATCAGAGCTGCAGTGTAAAGCAGGATGGGGAACAGTTCAAAGAAGCTGTAATCTCTGATCATAGTTATGCTCTAATGGAGCAGAACTAAAAATCAATGAATTGTACATAGAATAAAGAGCGGGAAAATGTTACTAGGACCTTTAAAAGATCCTATTGGGGTATTCTGAATTTACTAAGGGGTTGGAGTGGGGGAGTGGGGTTCATTGGCCTAATTTGGGCCTCTATTAATTAACTAAAGTGGAAAGTTTCTCTCTTTCTCTGGAGGACACAGCATGTCCAAGCATTATCTAGCCAGTCGACTGATGTCAAGGATGTAATACTTAATGTTCCCTGCGGTGGCGCTGCAGGAGAATTAAACACCTGCTTCTAGATTCTCCTACAAATTGCAGCTTAATGCAGCAGAGCAATCGGTGATCAGTTTATTTCTGGAGGACCTTTTTAATAAAAAAGGGACTGTGAAAAGTGGGGGACCCCTATAATAACCACTCTATAACTTAATATACGTCCAGCAACAGATGGGTTAAGGGATTGTTTCACCATATCTGATTGGTGGGGACCCAGCCACTGGGGCACCCATCCATCACAAGAATAGGAGTGTATTGTAAGGGTATTTTTAAGTACTGATTGGTTATGTCCCCTTTAATTCTGTCTCTTTTATATTACTTTTAATACTCTGTACAATAAAGTTTTCCTTGAAATGTAGTGGGTTAGAGATAGTACCCATCCCCCATTGTCCTGATAAGACAACATTCCTGATTGATCTCAGAGACATGCGTGATGCACTCTGGAGGAGGGGCTGATGGGAATTAACTGTGGTCTGCACTACTTATTAATTGGGATTCCACTTGGAACTTCATCCTAGGTAGGATGTAAGTCTTGATTTGCCCTATCTCTTGTACACCCTGGGGTGTCGGTCATGTGTTATAACGTGGTAGACAGCTATGTGTTATAGCATGGCCAACCGGATCCCTACCCCATATTTAGGCTAATGATGTTAATTTATTTTGTTCTGTATGTGATTTATTTGTATTATTACAATTATTCACTTAGCCTGTGTAAGTTTATTCATTCTCAAATCTTTTGAATTCACGTTACGTTACAAGGAGGTCCAGGAGTCCCCTGAGTGAATGGACTAATGGCCGAGCATGGTGCTGCTGCTCCATTCATTCTCTATGAGACTGCTTAAGAAAAGAGTCAAAATACAGCTGCCAGCAATATCTGCAAGTCCCAATTGTTGGCCCGAAGAGGCAGCGGCCATCTGTGACCGTTACTACATTCACTCTGGGAACCCCAGTCTCGTGATTAGTGGGGGTTACAGTGCTTGGACCCCCACCGATCAGATACTTAGCATACCGTTGTAAGCTGGTATTACAGAAAGCTGTGTTTGATGGTACCTACCAGGGACTGACCTTGCCGAACATCCTGAGAACTTACACCGGGGACGATGTGACTTCATAGACACGTCTCAAAAGTGCACTGTAAACAAAACATGCAAAGGACGAGCTTGCCGGTGATTTACTCCGAGGCTCTCGGCCCCGAGTTTAGGAAAAAAAAAAAAAAAGAACTGTAACAGGGAATTAAAGACCTTAAACCTCTATTACAAACCTGTGACAGGCAGAATTTAATATCAGGGTAAGGAGGGTATTAAATCCGCCTCCTACGCTGGGACTGCGGTGTCTTAATAAGACACTGCTATTTGGGAGTAAATTAAGTGTCTTATACATCCCGTGGCTATAGGACACTATAACACTTGCCTCGTCATTATCTTCCATTGAAAGGGACGTCAAAACATCCTAATCACTATCATTTCTATGCAGCTGAAATCCCGGAAATGATTTTTTATGGCCAAAAAACATAAACGAAGAATCCTGATATCTTTGGGATGCCGTGTAATAACATTTCCGAAAGGTACTTAACCACCACCCTCTCGGGCCAGACCGGGAAAAGTTAGATTAGACACATGGGTCATAAGAGTGCTAGGTTAACCCTTACTAGCAGTACATTGCTTATCTTGTACTGATCAGTAGTTACATTCTGTATTAGAAGAAGCTAAAGGACTCTCGGGCTGTGAGAAACAAGATTCTCTGGTCTGAAGAAACCAAGATTGAACTGTTTAGGCCTCAATTCTAAGCGTCATGTCTGGAGGAAACCAAGGACTGGTCATCACCTGCCCAATACCAGCCCTACAGTGAAGCAAGGTGGTGGCAGCATCACGCTGGGGAGAGAGAGACTGGCCAGAGTGGAAGGAAAGCTGAATGGAGCAAAGTACAGACATATTCTTAATAAAAAACCTTATCCAGAGTGCTCTGGACCTCAGACTGGGCTGAAGGTTCACCATCCAACAAGACAACGACCCTAAGCACACAGCCAAGACAACACAGAAGCGGCTTAGGGACAACTCTGTGAATGTCCTTGAGTGTCTGAGCCAAAGCCCTGAACCCAATCAAACATCTCTGGAGAGACCTGAAAATGTCTTTCCACCGATGGTCCCCATCCAACCTGACAGAGCTGGAGAGGATCTGCAGAGAAGAATGGCAGAAAATCCCCAAATCCAGGTCCGGATGTGTAAACCTCGTGGCATCATACCCAAGAAGACTGGAGGCTGCAATCACTGGCAAAGGGGCTTCAACTAAGTGCTGAGTAAAGGGGCTGAATACTTATGTCAATGCAAGATTGTAGTTTCTCCTTTTCAATAAATTAGCAATGATAACGCATGGGTTGCATCTTGTATTCTACTCCAGAGCTGCACTCACTATTCTGCTAGTGGAGCCACTGTGTACGTACAGTACTGATCCTGAGTTACATCCTGTATTATACTCCAGAGCTGTACTCACTATTCTGCTGGTGCAGTCACTATGTACATACATTACATTACTTATCCTGTACTGATCCCGAGGTACATCCTGTATTATATTCCAGAGCTGCACTCACTATTCTGCTGGTGGAGTCACTGTGTACATACATTACATTACTTATCCTGTACTGATCCTAAGTTACATCCAGTATTATACCCCACAGCTGCACTCACTATTCTGCTGGTGGAGTCACTGTGTACATACATTACTTATCCTGTACTGATCCTGAGTTACATCCTGTATTATACTCTAGAGCTGCACTCACTATTCTGCTGGTGCAGTCACTGTGTACATACATCACATTACTTATCCTGTACTGATCCTGAGTTACATCCTGTATTATACTCGAGAGCTGCACTCACTATTCTGCTGGTGCAGTCACTGTGTACATACATTACTTATCCTGTACTGATCCTGAGTTACATCCTGTATTCTACTCCAGAGCTGCAGTCACTACTCTGCTGGTGGAGTCACTGTGTACATACATTACTTATCCTGTACTGATCCTGAGTTACATCCTGTATTATACTCCAGAGCTGTACTCACTATTCTGCTGGTGCAGTCACTATGTACATACATTACATTACTTATCCTGTACTGATCCCGAGGTACATCCTGTATTATATTCCAGAGCTGCACTCACTATTCTGCTGGTGGAGTCACTGTGTACATACATTACATTACTTATCCTGTACTGATCCTAAGTTACATCCAGTATTATACCCCACAGCTGCACTCACTATTCTGCTGGTGGAGTCACTGTGTACATACATTACTTATCCTGTACTGATCCTGAGTTACATCCTGCATTATACTCTAGAGCTGCACTCACTATTCTACTGCTGCAGTCACTGTGTACATACATTATTTATCCTGTACTGATCCTCAGTTACATCCTGTATTATGCTCCAGAGCTGCACTCACTATTCTGCCGGTGCAGTCACTGTGTACATATATTACATTACTTATCCTGCACTGATCCTGAGTTACATCCTCTATTCTACTCCAGAGCTGCAGTCACTATTCTGCTGGTGGAGTCACTGTGTACATACATTACATTACTTATCCTGTACTGATCCTGAGTTACATCCTGTATTATACCCCAGAGCTGCACTCACTATTCTGCTGGTGGAGTCACTGAGTACATACATTACATTACTTATCCTGTACTGATCCTGAGTTACATCCTGTATTATACTCCAGAGCTGTACTCACTATTCTGCTGGTGCAGACACTATGTACATACATTACATTACTGTATCCTGTACTGTTCCCGAGTTACATCCTGTATTATATTGCAGAGCTGCACTCACTATTCTGTTAGTGGAGCCACAGTGGAGCCACAGTTTACATACATTACATATCCTGTATTCATCCTGAGTTACATCCTGTATTATTTTCCAGAGCTGCACTCAATATTCTGCTGGTGGAGTCGCTGTGCACATACATTACTGATCCTGAGTTAAGTCCTGTATTATCCTGGGTGTAAAGAGAATGGCAGAGGGGACGAGGTCGCAGAAGTTTGGGTCTGGGTGTAATGAGAAACGCGAAGATACTGCGGCTGTGAAGTTTCTGCAATTAATGCCTTTTCTTGCCTCGTTTTTCAATCCCATTTAATGGAAACAGCACTTAAAAGCGTCTTGCGCCGTTCCCATAGGGGAAGCTTTTCATTATCCACTCCTGTGTTCTGGTTTGGGAGCACATTTAATACAGACAATATGAAGGAGCAGGGGTGTGTAAGGGGTAGATAGGGCTAAGATGAAAAAAAACTGGGCCAGGCACATCTGGTTTCTAATTAAGTCATATATTTAATTATCATAAGTATCACCATGACATGCCAGCGAATTGTGTGTCAGAAGGGACAGCGCTGGGAAGCAGGACGCGCTCCATCAGCCTCTGGGGCTGGCACACGGGTGGAAAGCACGGACGCTAGATGCTGCTCAGCAAACGAGAGCTGAAAAGCATGAAGTGTGCAGAAACCAAGCAGAAGATACTTGAAACGGCTGCAACAGAAGCCATAAAACCTTCCCAGCCCAGCAGGATGTGTTCTACCTCGACGTAGCCGGCAAATGCAACAGACAGGACAATGCTGGGAAATGGGCTAAATGACAAAATGCAGCAGTACTTCTTTAGAAGAGGCAGCAACTGGTATTTGTTTACCTGGCTGCAGTGATGATGTCACCACTGGTGCACAACTGAGGCCAGCAGATGATTGCAGCGGTCATGTGTTGGTCATGTGACGTCATCATTGTAGCAGAGCAAACAAGGTAAGGAGAACCGAAGCGGCAGTGTGCGGCACCTACTGAATAACTACCGCTGAATTTCTTAGCCTGGGCTATTTCCAGGTGTTTGTCCGTTTTTGCTGAAACTGGATGACCCCTTTAATGGATAGGAGGGGCATAATGAAATTACCACCTAGTGCTGGGCAAAAACACTGGAAGCAATGTTTTCACACCTTTTATAGGAAATTTCTTAAAGGGCAACTATCGCCTATACAATGTTGGCTGACAGAAGGCTGTGGCGCCTTCTCAAACAGGAGATCAATGGTGCACCTGGGTGTCGGACCCCCACTGGTCAAATACCGATGACGCATCCAGAAGATAGGTCATCAGCTACAAAAATCATCAGTACAAAATTTAAAAAATAAATAAATAAAACCTGGTTAAAAGGGAAGCTATCAGGAGAATCACTACAAGTAGCATGGCACTCTGACGGGCACCCTCATGACAGAGAAGGGTCATCTGGATGGCTCCCCGCCCCACAGGTCTCTCCCTATTTGCCTATACAGCGAGACCTGTCAATCAAGTTGAGCCAAACAGGGAGAACCTGCAGCCAAGAGGACTATTCTCCCTCCCTGTTCCTGTTTTTTTTTTTTTTTTTTAAAAAGCTGTAACCAGGGAGCCTGTCGCCAGTCGGAATATGTAAGGCCTCTTTCACACTTGTGTTCTGAGGATCCGGCGGGCCCTTCAATCTTGCCGGATCCGTCAGAACGCAAGTCGCCTGAAAGCATTAGAAGACTGATCAGGATCCTGATCAGTCTTCGAAATGCTTTCAGGTTACCATGGCAGCCAGGATGCTACTGAAGTCCTGGCTGCCATGGTACTCCGCAGCAGTGTACTTACCTGCGCTGCGGCCGCTCCTTCACAGGTCCCTGCGACGCATAGTTCAATGCTGCGCCCGGACCTGTGATGTCATGAAGGAGCGCCTGGAGGCCGCAGTGCAGGTAAGTACACTGCTACGGAGTACTTACCATGGCAGCCGGGACTTCAGTAGTGTCCTGGCTGCAATTGTAACTGATTGGAGCCCCAGCTTACACTGGGGTCCCATCGGGACTGCTGCTGCGCATGCGCAGAGCTAAACGTCGGATCCGGCGATGCGCCAAAACGACGTTTAGCTTAGTTACGGATCCGGATTAATGCACTTCAATGGGCATTAATTTGGGATCCGGCGTTACGGCATGTCTTCCGGATTTTTGGACGGAGACAAATCTGCAGCATGCTGTGGTTTTGTCAACGTCAAAAAAACGTTCACATACTGAACGGAAGGCATCCTGAAGGGAATGCTCTCCATTCAGAATGCATTAGGGAAATCCTGATCAGTATCTTTCCGTCCTAGAGTCCCGAGGACGGAACTCTAGGACGGAAAGCAAAAACGCAGATGTGAAAGGGGCCTAAGTGAATGTCAATACACAATCAAGGAACTAAAAAAAAATTACAATGATATCAGATCCATCAACAGCAGCTTCTTGACTGTTTCCAGGATGCAAAAGTAACAAAAAAAAAAAAAAAAAAGAAAAGAAAAGAAAAACAACTTGGTTGAAGCTTTAACGTAAAACAACACATCGATAACCACACAAATGTCTTACCAGCCGCGGTGGGTCCCGGAAGCGGAGCCGCCTTTCTTCTCCGTTTGATGTCTCCCATAAACAAGGATCCTAAATGGACACTCGTTTGTCTGAAAGTAATTAACAAACAAAACTGTTAACAAAGAAGAGAAAAAAGCATCAGGCAGATATATGTCCCATATAATCTGGGCTTAAATCAGAGGCTTCTCCGTGAAGATGGGCCGCATAATACCGCCACCAATCTTCTTTATATCGAAACATAATTATGTTTGTTGACAAGTGCTCAGCGTATAAACCCACCGCCATAAATTCTTAACCGGAATGAATAATATAAAAGGAATGCTTTTTAATTTTAAGATCTGGCAATCTTCCTACCTCGATGAAAAAAAAAGAAAAAAAAAAGAAAAATCCCAGCCAGCGGCGGCTGACAGGTAAATAGCCCAGATTAATTGTAGGGAGAGATCACAATACTGTTTCTGGGTTATCAATTGGTTACTAATGCTTTTCTGTCAGCCCCACGTTTATTACGGGAAATGCTGCTAGCCATTTATTTTAAAGGTAAACTAATATGCAAAAAGAAAATCATTTTCTATGGTAAGCAATATAAAACACAATTATAGCTAATTGCTATAAGCACCGCACTCCATCACGGTAGGGTTTGCATAGATCCTGCTCACCGATGTCTGAAACGCTGCAAGCAAAGCCTGGCGTGGGCCGGAGACGACGCGCTTTACACGCTTCGCATTCACACAAACATGTTAAAAGGTTTGCTGAGACTTTTTTTTTTTTTAAACTGATGATGAGCGAAGCGACTGTACGGAGGTCCGTCTCCGTACGGTATTAAAATGCACGGCCTCCGACGAGGCGAAGCCAGTTATACCCGAAGTCTTGTGAGTAATTGATTTTAAAACTTGGATCCGAACTCGGCTTTGGTTCCGACTGGTACACCGTAATCGAAGCAGCGTTCGGATTAAAGTTTTAAAACGGTTTTTCAGTTTTAAAATCAAATACCGAAATTATTTACGAAGTCTCGTGAAACTTCAGGAATAACTGGCTTCGCCTCGTCGGAGGCCATACATTTTAATGCTGTACAGAGACGGACCTCTGTACAGCATAAGGGCTTATTCACACAAACGTTTTTTGCTTTCCGTATACGGAACCATTCATATCGATGGGTCTGCAAAAAAAACGGAATGTACTCCGTATGCATTCCATTTCCGTATTTCTGTTCCACAACATTTTCAGGTCCTATTATTGTCCGCGAATCACGTTCAGTGGCTCTATTTTAATCAACGGGTCCGTATAAAAAACGGAATGCATACGGAACACATGTCTGTAGGTCATCCGTTTTTTGCGGATCCATGCTGTAGAAATACTATGCCCAGCCCATTTTGCACATGTGTTTGCAATGTTTACAAAGTTACTCTTTTTGCGGAAAACGGAAGGGAAAACGGAAACACAACGGATCTAAAAAACGGACAACGGATCTGTGAAAAACGGACTGCAAAACCATAAGGTCATGTAAACAAGTCCTAAGGGTCCATTCACACGTCAGTAAGTGTTTTGCGGATCCGCAAAACATGGAACGCACATGGCCGGTTTCCCATAGAAAATGCCTATTCTTGTCCGCAATTGCGGACAAGAATAGGACATGTTCTATTTTCTTGAAAAAAGTCCCTTTCCAGTGACGCAACAAGCTTCTTGCCCCACCGGTGGCCTTCTGGGCTGTGACATCCTGATCACGGAGATGTCACATGAGCTAATCATGGCAGAGCTCTCTGATGCCACTACGGACAAATGGTGGGGCTCATGCACACGACCGCAAAACACGGCTAGCGGCCATGTGCTTTCTGCATTTTGTGAATGGGTCATCCTGCCCTCTACAGAACAGTCCTATCTTTGTCCGTAAAAAGGAAAAGAATAGGACTGAAATAAACGGGTCCAAATCCAACCCGCAAACGATGCGGATCAGATGTGAACAAAATAGCTGGTTGTGTGCATGAGCCCTAAAGGAGATTTACTCCAAATCAAACCAGATCCTGGAAGACCTGCTCTTCAGAATTCCCATGGAGTTAAATGGAGAGGCCCTGTGCATGCATGACCACTGCTCTATTCACTTACAGGAGTCCAGGACCCCTGTCCTTGTGAAGGGTGGAGACCCCAGCAGTCGGCCCCCCACCGATCAGATACACAGTGGATAGCTTGTTGCTTTCCCCACAAATAACGGGTGATCACGTGGGGTTCCAGCAGGATGACCTCCTCCGAACTATCCAAACTATGTGACTCTTAAAGCCAGCGGGGCGAGTGACCCTTCTAATTGAAAACAGCAGCGTTTTCCCTTAAAATGTCCACTTTTCCCCGGATACTCATTGAGGATATTATACATTCTGTGAGCTCGGTGTCTGATCTCTTTCTTAATGATGTTCTGTTAGTCTGGAAAAAGCTGGCACAAAGGAGCTTCATACCACTTGCCCTTCACCCGGGGGCTCAAGCTGAAATCTTAATTATTTTAAGGACACCAAATTATTTTAATAGCCATTTTTTTCTCCTAATTTCCCATTTAATTGTCTTTAGATAGAAAGATACAACTTGTTAGAAATGCTTACAGTAATGCTGCCCGATTGGCAGCCAGGGGCGTCATATCTGGCCCGCCAGCATCGGTAACATGCCACGTCCGGAAGAAAGTGCCCGAGCCAGGAAGATCTTTAACTAAACATTATGAGGGCACTTTCACACTAGCGTTATTCTTTTCCGGTATTGAGTTCCGTCCTAGGGGCTCAATACCGGAAAAAAACTGATCAGTGTAATCCTAATGCGTTCTGAATTGAGAGGATTCTGTTCAGGATGCATCAGTTCAGTCCCTCTTTCGTTTTTTTGGCATCCAAAATCCCGGAACACTTGCCAGAATGCCGTATCCGGCATTAATTTCTATTGAAATGCATTAGTGCCGGATTCGGCATTAAAATTACCGCATTAACAGATCCGGTCTTCCGGACCATTAAAAGTGTTAAAAAGATAAATACCGGATCCGTTTTTCCGGATGACAACCGGAGAGACGGATCCAGTATTGCAATGCATTTGTGAGACGGATCCGCATCCTGATCCGTCTACCAATGCTGTCCATTTGCATACAGATTGCCGGATCCGGCAGGCAGTTCCGGCGACGGGGCAGTTCCTTAGGGGCTACTCTCGCGAGCGTACTCCAGAAGTAATATCCATCGCCATGGCCTGACTGCTGATTTAACTGCCCAGAACTCACAGCACCTTAAGCATTTTGTAGGGGCTGTATGTTAGGCTACTTTCACACTAGCGTTTTGGCTTTTCGTTTGTGAGATCCGTTTCAGGGCTCTCACAAACAGTCCAAAACGGATCAGTTAAGCCCCAATGCATTCTGAATGGATAAGGATCCGTTCAGAATGCATCAGTTCGGCTCCGTTCCGCCTCTTGCTGTATTTTGGTGTCCGTCTGAAGAGGCGGAGTCTAACGGATCCATTTTGAATTACAATGTAAGTCAATGGGGGTGGATCCGTTTTCAATGACACAATATGGTGCATTTGAAAACGGATCCGTTCCCCATTGACTTTCAATGTAATTTAAAACTGATCCGTTTTGGACTTTGTCATTTTTCTTTAAAACTAATCCGCAAACGGATCCGTTCTGAACGGATACAAACGTTTGCACTATAGGTGCCGATCCGTCTGTGCAAATAAACAGACGGATCCGCACCAACGCAAGTGTGAAAGTAGCCTTACTTGCTGTGACTTTTATTTAATGGTTTTCCATTTTTGTGTTACATTTTTTGCTGTCGGTGGCTGCCGGCATGACATTGAACCGGGGAATAAATGGAGAGATGGCCGCACATAAGGGAGTTACGAAAACACCAAGTAAGCAAGCTCGGCTGTTTCCATGGCACCTCAGTCTACCATAGGTGATCGTGCAGACAAAGCCGCAGTACCCCTATCATCATTAGGGTAGACATTCACAGTGGACCCAATCGCTTCATTAAGGAGTTAATAAGGTTGTGGTTATCAGGCAGCGTATTTCTTATCAACCTCAGACTGAGACTCCACAGTGCAGGTTAGCCGCAGACAAGCCGTTCCTGCCCTCCTGCACTATTAATCAGATTTTTTCCAGGGCCACTTTAAGTCTGCCCCTGTTCCTACCAACCTCAAATCTGGATTGAGACTAAGCTGACAACAATGCAGGTTAGCAGCAGACAAGCCGTTCCTGCCCTATTAGGGCTCATTCAGGCGGCCGTATGCTAACCGTAAAAATGTGGAGCAGTTTTTTGCGGATTAGATGCAGATCCATTCACTTCTATGGGGCCCTTTTCTTCCATTGCACGGCTCTGCAAAACAAGTGGAACATGTCCTATACTTCAGTGAAGTCAGTGAAAATAAGAACATGGCCTCGTTAAAGTCTATGGGTCCGCAAAGATACGGAATGCAATCTGTTTTTTTGCGGACATACTGAACTGTCCGCAAAAAAACAGATTAGCAGCAGACAAGCCGTTCCTGCACTATTAATCAGATTTTTTTCCAGGGCCATTTTAAGTTCCCGGTCTACCCCTGTTCCTTCCAACCTCAAAGCTGGATTGAAACTAAACTGACAATAGTGCAGGTTAGCAGCAGACAAGCCGTTCCTGCACTATTAATCAGATTTTTTCTAAGTGTCCATGCAAAACCATGGGTTGTCTGGGTAATGCAGAAAGGACATGCTTTCCAATCTAGCTTGGTGGGAGAACCTGAGTTCCATTGTCTTAATATGTCTTTCAAGCCACTTGTATCTTTCTACAACGGTTTTGCTACTTTCCCCATCTGCCAGTGCAACATCATCATTTATCATGAAACGCAACCTCAAGAGAAGCACAAAAAAATGTAAATTAATAAAACCCAGGCCAAATGAGCTCGAGGAGCAGCCTTCAGAAGAACCACCGCTCGCCTGCCTGAGTAATTCTAGCAAGAATTGATTATCTGCTAGGCCGCATTGAGATATCTAGATTATTGATCAGTTAGATTATGGCACTCAGACCCTCGTGAAACACAAGATTCCTGGAGGCACAGCGATAGAGCTGTTTGTAATAACATTAAGTAAGGACCACTTTGTTACTCTTGTCACCCCTCATGTAGAACACAGCAGTTACTTTTTAATTTAAAATCAATGTACTGTATGTCTGAGAGGCCGCCCGGGCCCTTCATAATAAATGAATCATTTGTCTTTGCATAGCATGACACTTTGATCAAGAGCCAAGGTGAGCGCAGGCGGTTTTTCCCTCCTCTGATTCTATACAGTACAATATAAACCGCACACAAAAATATAATGAAAGGTTATGTCGGAAATATGACAATTCTACTCTATTTAGATGGAAAACTCGCCTCCGTAGAATTTTTCTCCTGTTTGGAGAAGTGGTTAGAAGGGTCCCTTAACAATAAGTTGACCAAAAAGCGTCACCCTGCCGGAATTCCCAGCGATCAGCTGTGATCTGTAAGGAAGCCTGAAAGCAAGTGTTCGATTTCCCTGCAGTGCCGCCACAGGAGAAACTAAGCATTACAGTGCCCATGCAAAACCATGGGTTTGTTGTGTAATGCAGAAAGGACAGGTCCTCCAGAGCGGGAGACTGCTTTCCAATCTGGCCAACACATGAGGAGCCTGAAAAAGGGGCCCCCCCGCTAGTGAAGGGGTTGTCCAGCCATGAAAAATAATGTCATAATCACTTCATCAATTCCCCGCCCCTCTGGCCATAATGCTTCCTGGGTCCGGTGCCAGTCTCTGCTTCCTGCTCCCTCACGCTCTGGTCCTAACAATTCCTAGGTCCAATGCCAGTCTCTACTTCCTGCTCCCTAGCGCATTGATTCTAACACTTCCTGGGGTCAATGCCGGTCTCTATTTCCTGCTACCTCGTGCTCTTGTTCTAATGCTTCCTGGTCTCTACTTCCTTCACTGGTCTTATCACTACTTGGGTCCAATGCCAGTATCTCCTTCTTGCTCCCTCACACTCCAGTCCTAAAGCTTCCTGTGTCCAAGGCCAGTCTCTACTTCCTGCTCCCTTGCACCCTGATCATAAGGCTTCCTGCGTCCGATGCCAGTCTCTACTTCCTGTTCCCTCGTGCCCTGGTTCCAACTCTTCCTGGGTCCGATGCCAGTTTATAGTAGTGCTCCCTTGTATTCTGTTCCTATAGCTTCTTGGGTCAGATGCCGGTATCTACTTCCTGTTGCCACACACTCTGGTCCTAATGCTTTCTGGGTCCAGTGCCAGTCTCTACTTCCTGCTACCTCACGCTCTGGTCCCAAGGCTTCCTGCGTCCGATGCTAGTCTCTACTTCCTGCTCTGGTCCTAACACTTCCTGGTTCTGATGCCAGTATCTACTTCCTGCTCCCTCACGCTCTGATCCTAACGCTTCCTGGGTCCGATGCCAGTCTCTACTTCCTACTCCTTATGTTTACTGGGTCTGATGCCAGTCTCTACTTCCTGCTTCCTCGCCCTCTTGTCCTAAGGCCTCTTTCACACAAACGATACGGATCGTGCCAGGGTGCGTTCAGTGAAACTTGCACCAGTTTTGTAAGCAAGATGGTGCGTTCAGTGTTTCAGTTGCTTCCGTTCGGGTGCAATCAGTTTTGACGTGTTTTTCACACGCGTGAAAAAAACCAGAAGGTTTACAAACAACATCTCCTACCAACTATCAGTAAAAAACGCCTTGCATCCGGGGGTTTACTAAGCAGTGGGATACCGAATTAAACCGCTAGTCTGTTTCCAAGGAATCAGTGATTGTAGGTGATCTGAGGTCACTACGCTGCAGCGGCAGCTTCAGGCTCCAGCAGTGAAAGTAAAGCGTGCAAACTGAATACAACCCTAGTGTCATCGTGTCAGTAACCCGAGGCTCCTGAACACACTGCACCGTAGAATATGGTATATCTGAAACTTCCCGTATCCTGCAGCTGAGAGTAGAGATTCCATAAGTAACAATATACGAGGAGCTGCTATTCCATCTCTAATCGTGCAGCTAGACGTTGGTGGACACCCCCCACCCCATCACTTCCAATGCAACATCTAGTTCCAAAATCATAAACATTAACCCCTTAAGGGCTGAGCCTATCAATGCATTTTTCAGCGGCACTGTTTTAGAATACATATAATTTACAGATTCTTTTTTTTTTTGGGGGGGGGGGGGGGGGTCAATTTTGAAATAGCTTTTTTTGCATTTTAAATTTCTGCCATTCACCCATTATGTCACTTTTATTTTATGGATCAGTAGGATTACGGCGATATTAAATAGCTTCATCTTGATGCTTTACTACTTTTGTACAATAACAGCACATTTCATTTCATTTTATGTCCCCGAATTCCAAAAGTCATAACTTTTTTTTTTTTATTTGTCCATGGGATGTGGCCGTCTGTACTGCAGATAAGTTCTGTTCTAGTACCAGGCACTCCGCACTTGGGGGGGTATTTTGGTTATCCCCTATCCACAGTGATGGCTAACCTCCGGCACTCCAGCAGTGGTGAAACTACCACTCCCAGCATGCTCCATTCATTTCTATGGAGTTCTGAGAACAGCCAAGCAAGTGTGCATCTTGGGAGTTGTAGTTTTACCACAGCTGGAGTGCTGGAGATTAGCCATCACTGGTATAGGGGACAACTATCAGATTGGTGGAAGTCCTACCGCTGGGACCCACACCGCTCATGACAACGGTGGCCCCGTACGCCTTGAACCCAAGCCCCTCCATCCCTCCGAAATGGACGGAGTGGCCAGTCAGAAATGCGCGCCACCGCTCCTTTCATTTCTATGCGAGCGCCCGAGAAAGCTGAGCGCTGTACTTGGCTATCTCCGGAGCTCCCATAAAAATAAATGGAGCGCCGGCGCACTTCCGTCCATTTCAGAGATTTCGAGTAAACCTCCTTAACGATTTTCGGCAATCAATTTGGCTACGACGGCCTACCCCACCGATATTAATATTCCTTATACTCTACAGGGAAACGGGAAGTATTTTAATCCATTAACTTCTGATCTGCCTCACGGTTCCCCCAGGAAAGCCTGTATTAGAGCAGGGGCGTGACAGCCGACAATACAGTAACGTGTTCGGACGCTGCGTGGCCACCTTGCCTGGAATCTTGGCTGGAGACGAGCCGGTGACGGGGACGTGAGTAAACAGTGTCAACTGGAATCATTTTTTTTTTTTCGGAAGAAGACAACAGCAATCTGTCGCCCCACTTTATTCATTTGGATAGAGAGACTTTGGAGAGGATTAAGCCTAGTTAAAGCTGCCCTCTGGACAAGAAGTATTTCCTAGCAGACCCAGACAAGCTCGCGAAGCAAACAGATGTGACTATGGTCCCTGGCGTTTGGCAAGAGCGCTCATTGTCAATAAGAAAAATATAAGCCTGGACAGGGGGATCAGCTGCGCGACAGTGGAGCAGGCCTGCAAGTGTCAAAACCGCAGCGAGCGAGCTGGCAGCAGGAGGCAGAAGGGTTACTGGAGCCAGTGCCATGTGAGGTGCCACCGAAGAGCCAAGAATCTGCCCATTAATTACTGAGCCTGGTAAAGGGGGGGGCAGAGCATGGCGCCGATGATATCCAGGAGATAATACGGCAGATGGAAGGACGCTATCCCATCATACGCCCCGGAACAGAAACCCTTTTTATTAGGAAGGAAAAATGATTGGGAGAAATTCAGAATGTCCGAGTCAGGGGATAGTCCACTGACCCATTCATGTCTCTGCAGCCATGCGACATCCATAATTACCTCCGCACAATCTAGAACATGTCATGTTCTGGTCCGCATTGCCCTTTCTGTTGATGGGAGTGAGAAAGATACAAAATGCAAATGGAAGGGGTCCGTATTTCGCAGATCCGTCTTTTGCGGACCGAAATACGGACATGGCTGTATGTGTGAGGCTTTCATGTCTGCAAACCACAGATACTGACCGCGTGCGTCCCGCGTGTTCCCGTTCAGCCCGATTGTAAGAATGCTGATTCTTGTCTGCAAAACTGACAGGAATAGGGCACGTTCTATTGTTTTTTTTTGTAAGAGGGACATACGGGTGCACAGGTGCACACAGAAGACCGATCCGCGTGTTGTTCGCAAAATCAATGGGTGTGATCCGCAAAAAAAAAAGTGTAGGATGTGGACTGAAATTACGGAGGCTTATAGCATAAAAAATTTTTACGAGTACCTTTGAGCGAACTTGTGTTTTAAGTTCTGGGTCCAAAGTTCGGGTTATCGAAGAATCCAGTTATGGATTCCAAATTCCGTTATGGTCCGTGGTAGCAGGATCTATAACGGGATTCTTCGATAACCCGAACTTTGGACGCAGAACTTAAAACACCAGTTCGCTCAACCCCAATTACGAGGTTACACAGACAAACATTTATTTTTGCAAATTGCTAAATTTACACTTATTGAGAGGACAAAATACTTATTTTTGAAAGCGATTCGGATTTTTAACGCTGGAAAAATGCTGCAAAAATGACACCTCCCCCCGAGCTGTGATGGAGAGAGAGGAGTAGCAGAAAGGACCTGCCCCCTGATCTATCATAGAAAGAGAGCTGCAACAGAAAGGACACATCATCTAAGCTGTGATAGAAATATTTAGCAGAAAGGACACACCCCCTGAGCTACCAGACTGAACCAAATCTGGAAGTGCAAATAGAACAAGGAATGTGGAGATCTCTGGACCCATGTGAGGTGCAGGGCTGGTTCTAGCTTTGTTAGGAAGAGGTTGTCATGTCCTATATGATGTCTGATTTTAATTGTGTACATTACTTACGGGACATCCTCTTTATGATACAAATGTCAACATCTTACATCGCAAAATCAAAGAGGCCTGGCGGGATAAGACCCCCTCACGCTGCCTTAAAGGGGTATTCTACATTCTGCCACAGATTGGAATACTAGTCTCATGCGGCAGCCATCACGGCTAGAGATACGAAAACAGAAGAGCAGCCTGTGCGGCGCGGCCGCCACATGAGATGGGTTTTACAGCTTTAATGACATCTGTATAGTCCATGCCCAGTGGCAATCTATGGACTCCAGGTATTAAAGGGGCATCCTGATTACACAAAAACAAAATAACACCAGCATGGAACCTCCCTGCATGATATAAGTCAGATAATGAAGTTCTGAGAGCAGGCTGACCCTAGAACAAGACTCATGGCCGCACCTTCCCCTCCCAGCTCGAATGTTACAGATCCAAGCCTGCTTGAAGCCCCCCGCCCTATGACACAGCATCATTACTGACATCCTGTCTGCAGGGTCCCGGAGAATGAGTGGAACACCGCCCTCAGAGGCAAGGAAACTGATAGTAGGAAACTGAACTGAAGCCATCTCATCTCTATACACAACCAAGGAGCTGAGATTGTGAGATGCAGCAGAGCCGATTGAGTCGTTTGGCCATGGACTCAGTACACATCAAATTTGAGCCCTTGGTCAGACATTATATACTTGTCAGGTGCATTGCCTTATGTACTCTGATGCAGACGGTATATGTCGCCCCCTGTCTCCCACTGAAAAATCAATTCTGCATGATAAATTAATTTTGCCTCTGCATAAAAAAGCATTTAAAAAAATCGTTTAAATGAGCTCTGAAAAACAGTTTTTTACCGATTACATTGACAACGTTTGTGTACGTCAATACATATGAACTTACAACGCGTTTCAGACCGTGTAAGCTTTAGGCTACTTTTACATATGCGTTTTCCTTTCCAGTTTTGAGATCCTGGAGAGGCTCTCAAAACCCGAGGAAAACGCGTCAGTTTGAATTAATACAACTGGCAGCCTCCGTTGCAGAACGGATCCGGTTGTATTATATCGAAAATGAGCATGTTGGATCCGTCATCAAATACCACCGTAAGTCAATGGGCGCTGGATCAATTTTTTTTTTCGTGTCCACAAAAAAAACGGATCCGGCATCATTGACTTACATGGTTTCAGTTTCCCATGCCGCACACAAAAACACAGCTTGAAGCGGGTTCCTGTACGGCATTGGAACGTAATAAAACGGAACGGAATGCATTCGGGTACATTCCATTTGGCTTTGTCCCTATTGACGATGAATGGAGACAAAACTGAAGCGTTCGCCTCCGGTTTTAAGATAACATGACGGATCTGGAAAGGCAGATGTGAAAGTAGCCTTATCTGTGCTAGAGGATAACTTCAGCTCTGCTACATCTGTATGTGACCCGTGTAAAGGTGCCACGCGTAAGACCTGTCTGTGTAACCGTCAGGCGCCTGTGCGTCTCCGGGGACTGGCGGACTGTTAATGTCCCCCACGACAGCCCAAATCTCTTGGCACTGCCGCGCACTGTCCTTACGAAGGATAATGCATTGTTTTCTTCTCCCCTCTAATTAGTTATTTAAACATATGTTCAGCATTTAACTCTAAATGTTTGCTTTTTCCCTAAGCTCGAAGACAGCTGTCCAAGGCTCGAATGCCAGAAACATTAAAATATCAACATCTGTCGAATTATGGAAATTTACTGGAATATAATTGAGCGCAAGTTGGGATTGATCGGCTCCAAATTCTGCACTGAAACACCCGGCCAACACCCTAAGTGCAGGTCAGGGTGAGGAGTGGGATATACAGCCCGGGGCGAGAAATGATATCCTGAGGACTCGCATAGAAGGCATTACATCTACGCGTTTCAGTCCGCCAAATAAGAGGACCTTCCGTGTGCATCCCAGACACGGATCCGTAAAGAAATACCAGTGTGTGCACGACCTCCAAGAAATGAATGGGTAAGCCCCCCCCCCCCAAAAAAAAGGGTGTATGCATTCAAATTCTTCACCCCTGCCCTACAAATCCACCAGCAAAATAGAAGCTGCCGTTTATGGCAGGCTGCGTTAGGCACATGGGGCAGCAGGCACAATATGGCAAAGCTTCAAAAAGTTAAAAAAACACAAAACATGGCAACAGCGCCACACCAGTCTGCAGGTTGTGTGCGGTATTGCAGCCTCGTTTATAAGCTGTTGACAGGTGTGGCGCTGTTTTTGGAAAACAGCAGTCATGTTTTTGCAGTCCTGTACACCCCCTTCAGCTGCATATCCCTCCTCGCTGCCTCCATGTACATGAGTGTATTAAAGGGGTATTCCCACAGGATATGGTATGAAAGCTACACATCCCAGAGTTGGGACCGGCCTCGATCTCCACAGCAGAGGTTCCCCGCTCCCCACCCCGCCCGGTGAGGCAGCCATGGCTATTGGACAGAGAATAAATGGAGAGGTGGTCACACATTTTTGTAGTTCTCTCTGTTCATTTCTAGGGGCGTCACAGAAACCGCTGCGTTGAGGCGTCCTAATGAGGCTAAATCAGTGGTAGAAGCTTAGCCCGGGCCCCCGAAAGTGCTGATCAAGGGGCAAAAAGTCGAATGTGTGGCCCCACCATCAGCACATTAAAGGGGTTGTCCCATTCAGAGACCTCCTTTTCATATACTCCATCCTCTGTCCAGAATCCTCACCATAGATTGGTTATAAGAAGTGTCTCTAGTTCTGGAGGACCAGTCCTGTCCTGTATTACATAAAACAGCGCATTAGTTGACGTGGACATTGTGTAATACTCGATTTCACCTGTGGCGGTGCTGCAGGAAAACTGAACACTTACAGTCCCACAGATCCCATCTGATCACTGGAGGTCCACTGTGACCAGCTCACTGTCAAGGCATCCTTCTAACAAGCTTAGGCTACTTTCACACTTGTGTTGTGAGGATCCGGCAATCTGTATGCAAACAGACAGCATTTGTAGACGGATCCGGATCTGTCTCACAAATGCATTGCACTACCGGATCAGTCTCTCCGGTTGTCATCCGGAAAACGGATCCGGTATTTATCTTTATCACATTTTTAAAGGTCTGCGCATGCGCAGACTGAAATACCGGTTCCGTCAATGCGGTGATTTTAGGGTACTTTCACACTTGCGTTGGTGCGGATCCATCTGTTATTTGCACAGACGGATCCGCACCTATAATGCAAACGTTTGTATCCGTTCAGAACGGATCCGTTTGCATTAGTTAAAAGAAAAATGACAAAGTCCAAAACGGATCCGTTTTGAATTACATTGAAAGTCAATGGGGAACGGATCCGTTTTCAAAAGCACCATATTGTGTCATTGAAAACGGATCCGTCCCCATTGACTTACATTGTAATTTAAAACGGATCCGTTAAGCTCCGCCTCTTCAGACGGACACCAAAATACAGCAAGCTGCGTTTTGGTGTCCGCTTTCAAAACTGAAAAGAGGCGGAATGGAGCCGAGCTGATGCATTCTGAACGGATCCTTATCCATTCAGAATGCATTGGGGCTGAACTGATCCGTTTTGGACCGTTTGTGAGAGCCCTGAAACGGATCTCACAAACGGAATCCAAAACGCTAGTGTGCAAGTAGCCTTAATGCCAGATTCGGCACTAATACATTTCTATGAAAATTAATGCCGGATCCGGCATTACGGCAAGTGTTCCGGAATTTTGGACGGAGACAAAACTGCAGAATGCTGCGCGGTATTTTCTCCGTCCAAAAACCGTACAGTGACTGAACTGAACACATCCTGGACGGATTTCTTTCCATTCCGAATGCATTAGAATAAAAGTGATCAGTTTTTTCCCGGTATTGAGCCCCAAGGACGGAACTCAATGCCAGAAAAGAATAACGCTGGTGTGAAAGTAACCTTACCCTCAGTTCACACTTGCGCCTTTTACAGAGCGTTCCTACGCGCTGTAAAACGCTCGACAGGAGAAAACTCATGTTTCCCTATGGGCATGGTTCTCACCTGAGCGTTTTACAGCGCGTTTGAACGCGCTGTAAAACGCCCTACGCTCAAAGAAGTTCTTGAGCTTCTTTGGGGCGTTTTGTCGCGCGTTTGCACCGATAGACTTCAATGGGAACGCGCGTTTAACTGGTCTCCAGAGTCACGAACGCGCGTATGACGCGCGTTTCCTATTTCCAAAACACACTGTAATACGCGCGTAAAACGCGCGACAAAAGCGCGCAAGAAACGCTCAGGTGTGAACCCAGGGTTAAGGAGTGGAGAACCCCTTTAAGAAACTGTTGGTGGATGAGATGGGGAAATGGATGAAATTTGTGATGATTTCCGAATTGGTAAAATTGATTTGCTCATCTCTAATATATACCGTATTTTTTGCCCCATAAGACACATTCCCCCCCCAAAGTGCATCCTGAATACTAACGAGTGCTTCCATCACTAGCTTTAATAAAATACCTTAATTTAGGGATCTGAAGAAAGACAAACTCAATCCTCACGGATATGGACGAGCTGGATAGAAGCACGCTACCGCCAGATTTCACGTGATACATACAAGAGGATGTAAAACGATGCAAATGGCGCTCTGTAAGCTGGCCGGCGGACTCCGCATCCCTAACCGTACATCCATTTACCTGATGTTCAATCTTCTCATCCCGATATATTAACAGCTGCTCAAAAATGTCATAATTAATGGTTTAATTTATTTTTGGCAAAGTGGAAGCGGTGACAAATAGTTATGTATCTTGAGCAAATTAGGACGCTTTCCCAAATAGCAGATGACAAGAGGGGGGGGGGGACGAAATCATCTCTTTAGGAATGAAAACTGTGGCAAGTGCGTATTCAGACCTTGAGGTTTGCAGTGAGAAAGTCACAGCAGAGAAGCCGTTAGAAGTATACTGGTCGGGGATCTTCTGAGTAAGGCCGCACGCATACACCAACCGTAATATGGCGCTTATAGAGTCCTAATGTACCGCCATATGCCTCTGCAGAGTATCACTGCATGCTCCAAATGAGGCTCCATTTGTAGGCATGCCTCATCCTATGCTTTATGCAAATCTGCACCATACATATAGGTTTATATGCTCCATCCGAAGCAGTATTATGGCGGTATTTCGTCTTTGTATGGCGTGATTACACTGACCCGTGTGCCACTGCACCGCCTCCAGGCATGTATGTCAACAGACACATTTCTGAGCCCCATACAGGCATGTTTTTAACCCCTTCCTATGCACATGTTAATTAAAGAGGACCTGTCCCCTCTCCTGACATTTCAGTAATTACTTGCATTCCCCATGTAATAACAATCCTGGAGCGTCAATTGTTAGAACTGTGGTGCCATTTCTCTATTATACCTGCTAGCGAAGTTTATCAATAAATTGCCGGCAGTCCACAATAAAGGTCCAGCTAGGTGTTACCAGTTGGGGTTGTGTCCCTACGGGGTCTGAAACTATCCAATCAGAGCTGCCAGAGTCAGACTGTGAAGGGACACCCCTCCAACGGGTAACACTCAGAGAGACCTTTATTGCAAACTGCTAACAATTCCTTCACAAACTTCTAGGAGGAATAATAGAGGAATGCCGCGACATTAAATGATCTAAAAAGATGCTCTAGAATTCTTATTACATGGGGGATGCAAGCAGTTGTTATAACAGACATGTCAGGAGAGGTGACAGCTCCTTTTTTTAACCAGCTAAACCCCCAATGTTAATAAGACCCCAATAAGAGCTCAGATCAGGCCCAATGTAAATGACCCCCAATCAGACCTCAGGTAAGAGTCTCAATGTAAATAAGACCTCGGATCACACCCCCATACCTCAGATTAGACCCCTATGCCTTAAGACAAATAAAATAAAAAATCTACTTACCCTGGACGTCGCCGCTCCTAGGATCCAGCTCTCTTCTTCTTCTTCCTGTCGTCGGCTGCCGATGGCAGAGGACCGGAAGCGGTGAGTACCATGATGGAAGCACTCATTAGTATTCAGGACGCAGTTTGGGGGGGGGGGGGGGGTCGGTATATATTAGAGATGAGCGAATCAATTTTACCAATTCGGAAATCATCACAAATTTCGCCAAAAATTCAAATTCTAATGAACCCAAATTTTTTTGTGATTCGTTTCGGGTGAATGAAAGAGGGAGAGAGACCCGCGCGTAATACTCAACTGGAAAAAGGACAGGCAACTCAGTGTGTGACTCTCTACTCATTTTCATTCGGGTAGATTCGATCTGGTCCTGAATCAAATTTTTTTTTGAAATTTCGGCAAATCGCACCCAAAAAGAATTTCAAGAAATTCGCTCATATCTCTGATATATATTAAATAACAGGAAAAAAGTGAATCAAAAGGCCCCCTCCCCAAATAAAAAGGGCACACCTCTCTGAACCCACACATACCAGTGTTAGGACTCATTCACACAAAAGTTTTTTGCGTTCCGTATACGGAACCATTCATTTCAATGGGTCCGCAAAAAAAACGGACTGTACTCCGTATGCATTCAGTTTCCGTATTTCCGTTCCGCTACATTTTGAGTCATGTCCTAATATTGCCCGAAAATCACGTTCCGTGGCTCTATTCAAGTCAATGGGGCTGTAAACAAAACGGAATGCATCCGTGTATATTCCGCATCCGTTCCGTTTTTGCAGAAGCATCCATTGAAAATTTTATGACCAGCCCAATTTTTCAATGTACTTACTGTTAAAACATTATTATATGCTGCCGTTTCCGTTCCGCGAAAAAACAGATCACAAACCGAAACCATACGGAAACGCTACTGAAACTAAAAACGGATCTGTTAAAAACGGACCGCAAAACCATACGGTTGTGTGAACGAGCCCTTAGGCTGAGTTCACGCTTCAGTTATTTGGTCAGTGATTCTGGAACCACAGAACAGGAGCAGATCTTTCCATTCTGGTTTTGTCTCACAGTAAGGCCTCACGCACATGAACGTATTTTGTTTCCGTGTCCGTTCCGTTTTTTTTGCGGACCATATGCGGAACCATTCATTTCAATGGGTCCGCAAAAAAAACGGAAGGTACTCCGTGTGCATTCCGTTTCCTTATGTCCACTTTTCCGTTTCACAAAAAAATAGAGCGTGTCCTATTTTTTTCTAGTTTGGAACGTCATCCTTTTTTTTGCGGATCCACAATTAGCGGACCGCAAAACACATACGGTCGTTTGCATGAGGCCTAAGGCTACATTTACACAAACGTATTTTGCTTCCGCGTTCGTTCCGTTTTTTTTTTGCGGATAGGATGCAAATCCATTCATTTCAATGGGTCCGCAAAAAATGCGGACACCACACTGTGTGCTGTCCGCATCCGTATGTCCCTTCCGTAGCCCCGCAAAAAAAATAGAACATGTCCTATTCTTGTCCGTTTTGCGGACAAGGATAGGCATTGTTACAATGGATCCGCAAAAAAAATAAAAAAACTGATGCCATACGGAACGTCATCCGTTTTTTTTTTGCGGATCCAAAGGTCCATTCACACTAATGTAGGGGCTGCGTGCCCGTGCTGCGGACTAGAAATAGGGGTCCGCAATGCACAGCCACCGTCCGCGTGAATCCCCTATTGCGGTGCAAACCCATTGACTTGAATTAGTCCGCAATACGCAAAATACAGCAGAAGATAGGACATGTTCTTTCGCTTGCGGACCCCACAGCCCGCGGAAGCGCTTCGTAGTGCTGCCTTTCTGTGCCTCCGCTCCGCAAAAGATAGGACATGATCATGATACACGGGTTTCGCCCACGGACAGCACGTATTCTCTACCCCCACAGGAGGTGATAAACTTATAATCTCCGGGAGTCCGATCCTCACCCAATATCAAGAATGGGGGTCCCGCGAGACCCCTGTGCGAATGAAGCGGTAGAGCACATGTCTCATGACCACTACTCCATTCCCACAGGGCTGTTAGACCCCAGTTCTCGTGATCTGTGGGGGTCCCAGTGGTCGGACCCCCAGAGATCATCCATTTATTACCTGAGGACTTCTGTGCTGAACACGTCCTCTGCGTCTTTCAGAAATCAATGGATTTGCAATGGGCGAGGATTCCACTGCAAACATCAGACCTTGACCAGATAAGACGTCTTGATGAATGTCAAATTTTCCTCGACGTACTTTCTAATATGACTATGAAGGAAAATATGGTCGATAGCCCAATCCCGCGCTCCCCTTGGCAAAGGTCAGAAGTGTGCCTTCAGTTTAACCATTTCTGCTCCTGGGGATGCAGCTGAGAGCGCTCTTTGTACGTGGTTTTCACAACCTCTGCTTGCTGTCGCTCGCTAAGAACGCAGTAACGTGCGCTTATCATCTGAATAGGTCGACGTAGGCCGCTTCATTGCATAATATATTTTTATAAGGGTCCGAACTCTGCTGCCCTTCACACAGCCAGATACATAGGATACAATTTTAGCTGCCTTCTGCCACCACTAGGGGGAGCCCGCTTCATTCAGATATAAAGGGCTATTTCGGCAATGAGATATTGATGACCTATCCTATCTGATGGGTGGGGGCCTGGCTCCTGGCGCCCCACCACTCGACTTTTTAAAGGCTTCTTATGACATGCTGCGGGGTCTTTATACTATACCGAGCGCAGCGCCATACACTGTAGAGGCTGTGAGTGGTAATGCAGCTCATAGGTCATCAATAGTTAAAGGGGGTTTCTTAGGCTCCTCATCCTCAAGACAGGTCATCAATATCCAATCAGTGGGGGTCCGACGCCCAGCACCCCCACCGATCAGCCGTTCCCTGATGCTGGAACATGCTCTTGAACGGAGCATTAACAACAGCGCCATTCAAAGTGTAGTGGTCGCGCCTGGTTACTGCTGCTCACGTCCTATTCACTTCAATTAGAGCTGAGCTGCAGTAACCCGACGTGGCCACTAGACTTTGAATGGCGCTGTTCTTCCTGCTCCTTTCAAGATCGGACCCTCACTAATCGAATATTAATGACCTATCCTGAGGATAGGTCATCAATATCAGGAGCCTGGAACATCCCTTTAAATCCCGATAAACCTCTTTAAATAGCAACAACTGAACTGGAACTGACCTATGTCATAGTAAGTTCTACTGCCACCTTTTCTTAGGACCCTACGTTGTGTCATTCCTATGTTATTCCTCCTAGAAATGTATAAATAAATTGACAACTGGGTGTTACTAGTAAGGGGTGTGCACAATGTCACAGTGCTGACAATATCCGAGTAGTGACACACCCCTTTGACAAGGGGGATGATAATAACCAGTTGTCAATTTATTCCTAATTTCCAGGAGGAATAATAGAGGGGCGACACAATACAGAGCTCTGTGAAAACATGATGGAGAGTTATTTCATGGCGGACATAAACAAGTCAGCTGACAGGTCCTCTCTATAGATTAGCCAGAATTCCGTACGTTTCTTAGACACCCCCCTTACCTACTGAAATTAATTAGCGAAGAATTTTTCAACTATTTAGAAAAAAAAAAGTTAAGGAAGTCTTAAAGGGGAAGTAACAATGTGCTACGGCTCTGGATGTGTGTGGCACCTCACCTGCTGGCTGTTTTCCCTGAACAGTTTTTCTTGTGTCCTCGATCTGAACGAGTATCTCGTAAAAGCTAAAAAGAGAAGAAGTAAAAAAAAGTAACGTGAATATCTAAAAGATAAAATTATCTGAAGGTAGAAGCAAACGCTGCAGAGGTGGAAATCTCAAATATGGGGCAAAGTAGCTTTTAGTCTGCGATGTGCTGACGTGGGGATCGAGACTAGGGGTGGACACACAAAATATACTCTACATTTTTGAAACCAGCCCCTAGATCTGAATACTTTTGTAATTATAAAGAAAAGTTATCGCCCCCAAGTTATTCGATAAAATGTGTCTGTATAGCGCAATCTCCTGTTTGTTTTTTTACATTATTTCTCTGTCCACCTTGCTGAGGTGGTCGCACATGCCCAGTTCCATCCTTCAACTGCCACCAGCCATATCTACACATCCTCTGAGCTGTGACAGAGAGCTGCAAAAAAAGGGGACACCTCCCCAGAGCTGTGATAAGGAGAGCTGCAACGGAAAGAAAACGCCTCTTGAGGTGTGATAGTGAGAAAACTGCCGCAGAAAGGACATGCCACCTGAGGTGCGAAAGGAAGAAAGCTGCAGCAGAAGGGACTTTCCGCCTGAGCTATGACAGGAAAAGAGCTGCAGAAGAAAGGACATCCCCCTGAGCTGTGGTAGGGTGAGAGCTGCAGAAGAAAGGACAAGTCCCCTCAGCTGTGATAGGGAGAGAGCTGCAGCAGAAAAGGACACGCCCCCTGAGCTACCAGCATAAAGAAAATCTAGCAATGTAATGGAGCAATGTGAGGTACAGGACTGGTTCTAGCTTTGTTAGAAAGAGATTGTCCTGTACTATATAATGTCTGATTTTCATTTTTACATAAATCACCCCTTTAATATAAATTTCCTCTTCTGTTATTTGTACGGATTGTGAAAATTGAAAATTTAACAACTTTTGACGTTAACCTAACCCCATCCGCTCAGATTCTTCCAGGTTTACGTCCACTCCATACTTCCCAACCATCCAGTTTTTCAAGGGATTGTCTCCCAAAACAGCTAACAAGTGGGAGGGGCTTGATCAAATATGCATAAAAGTAGGTGTTCCTCTTTCGGACTGGAGGTGGGTCTTAAAGGGATCTCTATCTCCAGCCAAGTACAGATAGGCCTCTAACAAGGAGCATTTAAGGACAATGGCTAGACATTATACACACATCTATACATGTTAGCAGTAACAACACTGATCACAGCGACCGCTTTAATTTAAGACGATCACAGCGACCGCTTTCATTTAAGACGATCACAGCGATCGCTTCAATTTAAGACGATCACAGCGACCGCTTTAATTTAAGACGATCACAGCGACCGCTTTAATTTAGGACGATCACAGCGACCTCTTTAATTTAGGACGATCACAGCGACCGCTTTAATTTAAGACGATCACAGCGACCGCTTTAATTTAAGACGATCACAGCGACCGCTTTAATTTAAGACGATCACAGCGACTGCTTTAATTTGAGACGATCACAGCGACCGCTTTAATTTAAGACGATCACAGCGACCGCTTTAATTTGAGACGATCACAGCGACCGCTTTAATTTAAGACGATCACAGCGACCGCTTTAATTTAAGACGATCACAGCGACCGCTTTAATTTAGGACGATCACAGCGACCGCTTTAATTTAAGACGATCACAGCGACCGCTTTAATTTGAGACGATCACAGCGACCGCTTTAATTTAAGGCGATCACAGCGACCGCTTTAATTTAAGGCGATCACAGCGACCGCTTTAATTTAAGGCGATCACAGCGACCGCTTTAATTTAAGACGATCACAGCGACCGCTTTAATTTAAGACGATCACAGCGACCGCTTTAATTTAAGACGATCACAGCGACCGCTTTAATTTAAGACGATCACATCGACCGCTTTAATTTGAGACGATCACAGCGACCGCTTTAATTTAAGACGATCACAGCGACCGCTTTAATTTAAGACAATCACAGCGACCGCTTTAATTTAGGACGATCACAGCGACCGCTTTAATTTAAGACGATCACAGCGACCGCTTTAATTTAAGACGATCACAGCGACCGCTTTCATTTAAGACGATCACAGCGACCGCTTTAATTTGAGACGATCACAGCGACCACTTTAATTTGAGACGATCACAGCGACCACTTTAATTTGAGACGATCACAGCGACCACTTTAACTTCAGATGATCAACGGATTCGCAGAAAACTTCTTATGTCATGAGGACGTGGCTCCAGCAGGGGCTGCTTTTCACACTAGATTTATTCTAATGTGTTACGGAGGACAAACAGTTTTGCATTCGCAGTAAGAAAACCCAAAATATTCCAACGCCTCGTCGTAAAGACATGCTGACATACAGATGACATGTAGATGGAGCGCTCCTCCACAGACGACGTGCTTATCAGTCTCCAATATCTGGAGGAGACGGAGCTCCTGGTGATGGGATCCGGGGTCACATTGGACAGTGTCGTAGTCAATCTTACATTCAAGGACACTTCAGTCTGTACGACTTTCCAGGGACTACTGAGGTTAAAAGCAAAAATTTCACTTTTTTTATTTTTTTATTCAAAAACAGAATTGTCCAAGAGAAACTTCTGTGAAAACCTTCAAGGCTGAAGATTTTCCCTCTGAATTTAAATTCATGTTGCAGATTTTTATTTTTGAGGAAGTCAAAAATTGCAAAAAAAAAAAACAATCAAAGTGGATTTTGCTGTGGATTAACCAAGGAGATGCAGCAGAATCTGAAAGTCCTAAACTCACCTATGCTGGCACTTTCATGCCTGCCCCCTGCTGGTCTACATATAACCCAGCCTCCTACGATGACATCACATCCCATGTGACCATTGCAGCAGCCATGTTGTACAGAAAACGGCAGAGAGGAAGCAATGAAGAAGGACCAGGGGAGGTGAGTATAGAAGGTAAAATCTGCAGATTTCCTTACAAACGCTTGCAGATTGGCAGTGGAAATTTTCCAAGCCAAATCCGCTAAATGTGAACGGACCCTTAGGCCTCTTTCACACGAGCGTGACGGCTTGGCTCCGGATGCATTCAGGGTGCGTTCTGTGAAAATTGTACCATTTTGCAAGCAAGTTCAGTCAGTTTTTTTTCTGCGCGGGTGCAATGCGTTTTTTTGTGCATACGGCATAGGTAGGTTAGCATTAGGTCCCGTGCCACTTTGAGAGACCTTGACAAGGTGAACGGGCTCCGGTATGTTCTTGATACAAGAATATACTGGTGAAAGTCTCATTTTAATATTAGTGTGAGGGTCTAGCCACATATTGTCAATTGCATTTTCCATTGTAGTGCCTCATTTTTTCTTTGTAAATGTTTGCTTTATATAGCCAATCACATGCGCACATTTGGCTATCCTGTGTAGGATGCTTCTGTGGTACATGTGGTCCGCTGCCGGCATCCTCCATTGTATGCACTTTTGCTGGGGATTGCTGTTAGCAATGGATCACATGTGCAGGATTTGCTCCCCCGATTAAATACACGCAACAGCATATGGGGTTTTGAGCATCTTTCTGCCTTTTATGACCACGGTATTTTGTTATTTTGCCTGTACATGCACACATGGAGGTGTGGCAACTCCAGGTTTTTTTTTTTTTTTTTATTGTAAACATAATCAAATACAAGAACCATCAAAAAAAAGTAATTCATGATTATTACAATATTTTTCATCCCCACCCGCCCACCCCTAACGCAAATATAGACGCCGATGCACTCCGCCAGACCACCGCTTCCTAATGTCCATCTCCTACCAATGACCTAATTATTCCTTAATTTCTCATAGGTTGAAATCCGATACATTAACTGTTCCCATTCTGCGAGGGACGGCAGCACCTCTGTGCCCCAGTATCTAACCAGCAACACTTTTGCCACCAGGCAGCCTTTTAACCACTCCCGCTTGATATTCCCTCTAATATCATCCTCCAACCCTAGGCCTAAAATTACTGACTTACAGTCTGGCGTCCAACTCCTACCAATCATGTTAAAGATCGATCTCGTGATCTGTTCCCAGAACTTCTGGACCTCTCCGCATCCCCAAAGGAGATGGAGGGAATCCGCATCCAGGTTTAAATGTGTCTTGATTTTGATCTATGGGTAACATTCAGGTGTAACTGTGCGGCCTGCGTCACATGAGCCAGTGATAGGTGGGACTCACAGCCTCCTCCCATTGTACGTGTGATTTCACGCTGGAGGTAACTGGGAGCTGTTCGCTGTGTGTCGGATTCTATGCCTCTATCCGTAATTGTTCATATGGCATAGATAGGTTAGCAATAGGTCCCGTGCCACTATGAGAGACCCTGACGGGGTGTGCGGGCTCCGGTATGTTCTTGATATGAGAAAATATTGGTGAAAGTCTCATTTTAATATCAGTGTGAGGGTCTAGCCATATATAGTCAATTGCATTTTCCATTGTAGTGCACCATTTTTTGTTTTTGATAAATGTATTCATCCTCCACGTCGCGCGGATCAAAACATATGACGAAGTGTGGGGGAGGCGAGCCAATAGCAGGCTGCGACGGGGATGAGCCTCCCCAGCATCACAGGGGACAGGGTAAGTATGATCTATAGGAGAGGCCTGAGCATTGTAGGGGGTATTTTTGGAACTGGATAACCCCTTTAAAGTTTTTTATATTTTGATTCGCATCCCCACCTATCGCTTGGTTGAACTTGATGGACTTATGTCTTTTTTTAACTGTATCAACTATGTAACTATGTATGATTTAAAGGGGCGCTGGCTTGGCTAGCTCCGACAATCTCATGGAAGTGCATGGAGCAGTGGTCACACTTGTGCAGCTCTCTCCCCATTAATTTCTATGGGACTTCCAAATATACCCGGGCACGCTCTCTCCCCTATTTTCAGAACTCTCATGGAAGTGAATGGAGAGTAAACTATGTGCGGTGCGCTCTCCTTCGCTTCGGGGGCTCCGTTCTGGAGATAGTTATTGGTGGCTTATCCTAGCGAGTGTCGGAGATGATACAAACCCCTTTAATGAATGTTTGTGTCACAGTAAAAAAATATTTTGCACCCTCGACGTGGTTGACCATCTTGTGTAAACCAAATGGTAGAAACATTCAAGGGCGTAACGCAACAAAACCAAAAAGTTGCCATGGGGGTGAATACTTTTGCAAGCCGCTGTGTGGGTATAAATATGTATATACTGTACATATACACACCAGTAACTAGTTAAGAGCTGCCTGTTGTTTACGGCAGTGAGGCGGTTAAGGCAGACAGAGATGGTGAGCTTAGATTGGAGGTGATAGCCGACAGACGGAGAGCGCTCCACTCTGCCCCTGCGAGGATCTGCTCGCCACACATTATACCACAGACCCGTCAAATGAGACGCCCGACACCTTTATCTTAGATGTGATGAAGGATTG
This sequence comes from Bufotes viridis, assembly GCA_033119425.1. Classification (NCBI taxonomy): domain Eukaryota; kingdom Metazoa; phylum Chordata; class Amphibia; order Anura; family Bufonidae; genus Bufotes; species Bufotes viridis. Next base: position 424,893,166 of record CM065592.1, read on the forward strand.
CCCGTCCACTCTCGGAATTTAAAACACTACAAAATGTCATGTATGAATATACAAACAATAATGGGCTGATTTATGAGAATACACTGCTCTCCGCTGGTCAGGAATATAAAGGACACGCTGGTCTGGAAATGCTGCACGCTCCAGACCCCGAGCAGCTGACCGGGTCCCCGTCTGCCACATCAAGGCTGAGCTCTTCAGAACCGTATCTGCAACGTCTGTGCGTTTCTTTAGAATTTCTCGTGAAAAGCGTAAATATAGAATTTTCTTCTGAATAATACCATGGTTTGAAAATATGAGAAAACGCATCTGTCCATCCACTTCTATCGTCCTGCAGGGATGAAGGCAAAAACCCTCATGAAGTTGAAGCCAATTTTCCCCACTCCAATCAGGCAATCAGAATAACTCCCTGGATCAACGACCCCTCCCTAGTAACTATAGCCTGTAATATTATTACACTCCAGAAATACATCCAGGCCCCTGTTAAACTCTTTTACTGAACGACCCATCACCACCTCCTAAGGCAGAGAGTTCCATAGTCTCACTGCTCTTACCATAAAGAATCCTTTTCTATATTGGTGCAGTAACCTTCTTTTCTCTAGATGTAGAGGACGTCCCTTCGTCAGTGTCACAGTCCTGGGTTTTCTTACAGCATAAAGAGTTTTCCAAAAAAGTTTGCATAATGGCTGTGCTTCTTTGTACAATCATAAGGAAGAGGTCTTTTTTGGGCTTTCTTAATGTATTTTTCAGCCAAATTTCAGCTGCATCGCTAGATGCATTTCACTCAGAAGCAGGTGGAGTAACCCTTTTGTGGAATCTGCCAGCACTGTACTGCTGTGACGTCCTTTCCCTCATTATATTTGTTTTCAGCTCTGGAGCTCACAGGACAAATAAGGAGGATGGAATCACAGTTACAGACACACAAGATTCTTTGTGTGTTTTTTTTTTTTTTATCAGGCTTAGGATCTCAGCTAGCTCTGACACGCCCCCCATTTCCAGTGAACCTTTTAGTGATTTCACCATCTCCTCAGGCAGAGAGTTCCATAGTCTCACTTCTCTTACCGTAAAGAATCCTCTTCTATGTTTGTGCAGTAACCTTCTTTCCTCTAGATGTAGAGGATGTCCCCTGATACGCCCCCCATTTACTGTAAGCCGTCTTCTGATTCTCTGTTACCAGGGACAGATAGTGCCTGATACCAGGCGGTGGACTGCACATTAAGTGGAGGTGAGACCCCTACTGGCCATGATTATACAGCTTTTTTCAGGTGGATACAGGCAGAATTTTTAAATGAAGTGATTTAGAAATTCACTAGTTACACCATTCTCTATCAAATGAGAAGACATTTTGTTAAAGTATTGATCACTATACACTGCTAGGGTGGCCATACATATTAGCCAAACCTCAATCGCACCTGCTGATAGGACGGAACGGGACTGACCGACCACCTAATGTGTATGGTGGTCTTCCAACTCCTCTGAGTGCAGATGTCAAGGGAAAGAGGCGACTCGCGAGCATATTGAATTTCAACATGCTCAATCCTTTATTATTGCCTATTCCCCTCTGTCCCACATGCATGCTCGGCTGTGTATGAAGGGTTTGGAAGCTATGTAGGGTTTATTGCATCTTTACGTTACCTCCAGTACACATCCATTAAACGGGCTGTCTGATAACAAAATATCCCCCTTTGACCTGGTTTCCTATCATGACTATGAAGAAAGTTCTTATTGCTGGACCACCTAAAGTCTATAGGCATCTTCTGCCATGTATAGAAATCTGTCCATTCCTGACACCTGTAAGTAGCGCTGGAAACGCACGTGCACTTTCTGGATTTTTACACCTCTCCGGCCTCATCTGTGGGGGTGCCAGGAGTCGGACCCCACTGATCTCATATTGATGACCTAGGTCATCAATATGTAAATCCCAAGCCTAAAAAATGTTCCCCCCCCCCATATACTGGGCCCCTCACACTGAATCTACTTACCTGGCTCCCCGCGCCGCTCCTGGTCCCCGCACGCGGATGAAATCATCCGGTGTCAGTGGGGAGCAGCGGTGATGGGAACGAGCCTTCTTAGCATCGCAGGTGACGATTAGGGCTGAAACGATTACTCGATTGGATCGAGTAATTCGACACAAAAAAATACTCAATGTCAATTTTTTGCATCGAGGATTTGTTTGTTTCATGTGACCACGGAGTGGGAGTGAATCTCTTGCTATTACTCACCGCTCCGTGGTCACCCGCTGGCCCGCACCGCGCTGCACTTTCCTCCTGACACATCGTCAGGTCATAGCGCACATAAGCGTGTGATGTCAGGAATACAGTACAGCCCGCGGAGAAGAAGATGGACGAGCTGTGGAGCAGAGCCCCTACAGGAGAGGCAAGTATTTTATTTCACTGGCGCTGGGGACATGGTTAGGAGGGGGAGATGGTGGCACCGGGGGGCAAGCTGGTCGCATTTGGGGCAAGCTGATGGTACTGGGGAGCAAGCTGATGGCACTGGGGGAAAAGGTGATGGCACTGGAGGGGGTAGCGTGATGCCACTGCGGCGCAGCTGGTGGCACTGGGGAGGGGTCAGCTGTTGGCATTGGGGAGGGGGTAGCTGGTGGCACTGGGGAGGGGAAGCTGATGGCACTGGGGAGGGGAAGCTGATGGCACTGGGGAGGGGAAGCTGATGGCACTGGGAGGAAGCTGATGGCACTGGGGGAGGGAAAACCTGATGGCACTGGGGGGAATCTGATGGCACTGGGGGAATCTGATGGCACTGGGGGAGGGAGCTGATGGCACTAGGGGGAGCCTGGTGACATGGCACTAAGTGGGAAGCTGTTGGCACTGGGGAGGGGGGAAGCTGATGGCACGGGGGGGGGGGAGCTGATGGCACTAGGGGAGGGGGGGAGCCTGATGACACTGCGGGGCAGCTGATGGCACTAGGGCACTGGGGAGGGCAGCTAGTGGCACTGGGGGGCAGCTAGTGGCACTGGGGAGGGGGAAGCCTGATGGCACTGGGGAGGGGGGAGCCTGATGGCACTGGAGGGGAAGCTGGTGGCACTGGAGGGGAAGCTGGTGGCACTGGGGGGGGGGAGGGGGGGGCCTGATGGCACTGTGGGGCAGCTGGTGGCACGAGGGGGCAGCTGGTGGCACTAGGGGGGAACCTTATGGCAGGGGCAGCTGATGGCAGGGGGGCAGCTGATGGCACGAGGTGGGAGGAGGGCTAATGAGTTTTTATAAAGAAAAACGTTCTTTTAATTAGTTTTTTGTTATTAGAGTACTCGATTAATCGTTGGATTAATCGATGGAATACTCGATTACAAAAATATAGCTGCAGCCCTAGTAACGCCCTAGGGAGGCCCCTTCTCCGCCTTTTTTAGTCTCGGATAACCCCTTTAAATCCACTTCTGTCTTAAACAACTGCATCAAAACCTCCTTGTGTGATCCCAGTTTAAAAGGCATCATCCAGGGGTGGCTGCTACGAGCCATAGGAACCCGTTTAGATGCCCTGTTATCTCCTGTGACCCCTGCAGAAAATAAATCACAGTGTGGACTTCTACGAACTTGAACCTATAGCAAAACAGTGAGTATTCAGACTCCTTTAGTAGCTGCACTCACCGGACTGTGATCCTTTCTTGTCCCGGGACTAAACCAATGGCTGAAAAAGAGAAAAAAAAAACTATGTAAATGTATGTATGCAAAATGACGATACATTATCATAATCTTAGGAAAAGCCAGCAAAAATATTGAATCTGAAATCTGATCCAGAAATGATCAAGGCAATTGTCACTTCCCTTCCCCCACTCTTCCTGTCGGATGAAACAAATTCTATTGCTCAGTAGGGGGCGACACTGCACGCCCGGACATCTGTAGAGATAAGACCGCCCTCTTACTGGGGAATGTTTTTTTGCACAAGATTAACAGAAGTTCACATTTTAAGAGAGACCGGGGGAAGATTGAAGCACTTGTCCGCACTTAGCCGTATATATTGGATTTGCAATCATGTAAAAGCGCAGCCTCGCGACTAACAGCTATTGAGTTAGTAATAAAGTAAGAACATCCAGGGGACAGAGAACGGCTGCATAATACTTCAAGACATATACAAGACGTGCGGTATGGCAGGAGAGGGGAGTGTAACCGGATGTACGGTAGGAAATGGAGGTCTAACCCGATGTATGGTAGGAGATGGAGGTCTAACCCGATGTATGGTAGGAGAGGACGGTCTAACCCGATGTATGGCAGGAGAGGACGGTATGGTAGGAGAGGACGGTCTAACCCGATGTATGGTAGGAGAGGACGGTCTAACCCGATGTATGGTAGGAGAGGACGGTCTAACCCGATGTATGGTAGGAGATGGAGGTCTAACCCGATGTATGGTAGGAGAGGACGGTCTAACCCGATGTATGGCAGGAGAGGACGGTCTAACCCGATGTATGGTTGGAGAGGACGGTCTAACCCGATGTATGGTAGGAGAGGACGGTCTAACCCGATGTATGGTAGGAGAAGACGGTCTAACCCGATGTATGGCAGGAGAGGACGGTATGGTAGGAGAGGACGGTCTAACCCGATGTATGGTAGGAGAGGACGGTCTAACCCGATGTATGGTAGGAGAGGACGGTCTAACCCGATGTATGGTAGGAGAGGACAGTCTAACCCGATGTATGGTAGGAGATGGCGGTCTAACCCGATGTATGGTAGGAGAGGACGGTCTAACCCGAGGTATGGTAGGCGATGGAGGTCTAACCCGATGTATGGTAGGCGATGGCGGTCTAACCCAATGTATGGTAGGAGAGGACGGTCTAACCCGATCTATGGTAGGAGAGGACGGTCTAACTCGATGTATGGTAGGCGATGGCGGTCTAACCCGATGTATGGTAGGAGAGGACGGTCTAATCCGGTGAATGGTAGGAGATGACCGTCTAACCTGCTGAATGGTAGGAGATGACGGTCTAACCTGGTGAATGGTAGGATATGACGGTCTAACCTGGTGAATGGTGGGAGATGGTGGTCTAACCTAGTTTATGGTAGGAGATGGCGGTCTAACCTGGTATATGGCAGGAGATGGCGGTCTAACCTGGTATATGGCAGAAGGTGGCGGTCTAACCTAGTGTACGGTAGGAGATGGCGGTCTAACCTGCTGCCTCAATGTTTTTGTAGACTGGATCTTCCAGGGGAAAGACACTGATACCCCCCAGTCAGTGATCACTGCTAGTCAGAACAACGCCTGAATTTTTAAAAAAATATGACAACTATTTAGCGAGATATGTGTCCTACAAAGTTGTCAGCACCCTACCACCAGTCCTCTTGTTCTAGTTCCTAGAAACAGCGCCACTCTTGACCATGGGCTGTACGTGGTACTGCGGTTCAGCTGTATTTGCTTGAATGAGGTTAAACTGCAATACCAGACCCAGCCAAAAACGAGAAGTGGCACTACATCTGGAAAAGAGAGATCACCCAATTCGTGTTGTAATAGTGTAGAAGGAAAATAGCTTTCCATGGCACTCCAGAACCTGGTGGTGGAGGCTGCGTGTGGCCCTTCATGCATAATACTATATGGAGTCCATTAATGAGCAGGGACATATTCAGAGGAGAGGGCCCTGATGGTATTCTAATACAGGGTTTGAGGCAGTGACAGGAAAAGTGATGGGAGATCAGAATATGTTCCAGAGATTCCTCTCATATGTGTACTAGGCTTTAGGAACTATATATCTCTTCCAGGGAAAGCTGTGTGAGATATAAGAAATCCAGGAAAGTTAAATATCCCTTACAAAGAGAAGTTTGCTAAGGGGTAAGTCCTGTTTGCAGGCCTAGATTTGTATGGAATGATTAGCAGGTTGGTAGAGGGGCTGGTCATTCCCTTCCTGGCCAGTACAAGTTTTCTCTGTATCACATTCCAGCTCATTACTGGGCTATTAAGGTGCAAGGTGTGCACTAGAGAAAGAGAGCCAACTGGGGAGAGGCCACCTGTCTGGAGAGATCGTTACTGAGGTTGCTAGCCTCCAACCTTTGAGAGGTTGGTAGTAAGTCACTTGTACAGTCAAGGAGACTTAAAGGGTTTCTGTCATCAAGTTTTGACATTATAAGCTGTCTGACATTAGCTATGTGCTAATGTCAGAGCAGCTTGATAATGTCTTTTTTTTATAAAAATCCGATTTATATTTTGGCTGAAAAATGTACTTTTATAATATGTAAATTAGCCTCTAGGAGCAGGGGGGGGCGTTGCCCTGCTCCTAGAGGCTCCGTGCGGCAACCTGCTGGCACGCCCCTTCTTACTTTGAGTGACAGTGCCGGGCAGCGATCCTCCGGCACCGTCTCCTTCTGAAATCCCACGCTGTCCTTGCTTCCGGGTGTACTCAGAGGTATTCAGCGCAGGCGCGGTGAGCTGAGGACAGCAGGCACCAGCGTCCTCTGCTCACTGCGCCTGCGCCGAATACAGAGCGGCGGCGCAGGCGCGGGATTTCAGAAGGAGACAGTGGTGGAGGATCGCTGCCCGGCACTGTCACTCAAAGTAAGAAGAGGCGTGCCAGCAGGTTGCCGCACGGAGCCTCTAGGAGCAGGGCAACGCCCCCCCTGCTCCTAGAGGCTAATTTACATATTATAAAAGTACGTTTTTCAGCCAAAATATAAATCGGATTTTTATAAAAAAGACATTATCAAGCTGCTCTGACATTAGCACATAGCTAATGTCAGACAGCTTATAATGTCAAAACTTGATGACAGAAACCCTTTAAAGGTGTAGATAGAGCTCAGCCGAGCAAAGGTTGATTGGTGTTGGGAGCCTGAATGTAAAGGCTATACATTCATTCAGGCAACGCCCTGTATGAAATGGAATTCAGTCACAGTCTCTGACTGCTTTTGATGTCATTTTGTCTACTGCTACAGAGATAATTCGTACAAGGGGTAGAAAGTCAGTGTAACCCCCAGCAGAACAGTGTGCATGGAGCCTATACTGAGGCACACAGCGTCCCCAGGCTCTCAGTATGGTGACTCTGCATAATGGCAATTTCTAAAGCAATGCCTACCGTAATATAGCATCTCGCTGAACATGGCAAAACTTTTTAAATTAAAGGGGTCTTCCAGTTTAGAAAACCCAATTTCAAACATCCTGAGTAAGCAGAGAGGGGTCTTCTGTTCTCAATTCATATCTCTTGGCCAGAGTGGACAAGGGTTGAGTCTCTCCCTCTGGAGGACCAGTCCTGTATTACACAGACAACCCATGGACACTGTGTAATGCTTCATTTCCCCTGTGGTGGCGCTGCAGGGAAATTGAACACTTACTGCCAGGTTTTCCCATAGATCGCAGCTTTCCGATGATCACAGCAGGAGAACACTTTGTGATCGACTTATCGTCATAAGACTGAGCCATCTATGGTGACTGTGTATATTCCCTAGGTTAGGCTAGGTCTACACGATGACATTTTTTGCGCGACAATTTTTATAACGGTAGTCTATGGTGTCGCATTGCGACATGCTGCGACACGACGGTCGCAAATAATACATTCGATATGGATTTTTCTGCGACTGTCGCATCGCAGTCGCAGCATGACGCAGTGCAACACCATAGACTATCATTTAAAAAATTGTCGCGCGACATTGGTGCGACAAAATGTCGCGCGACAAATCTTGCAGTGTAGTTGTGCACTATGGTCGCGCCACAATAAGTCGTCGTGTAGACCTAGTCTTAAAGGGGTTGAGCAGTGAAACAATGGCGACGACCTATCCTTAGGATGGGTCATCAATATCAGATCGGTGGGGGTCTGACTCCCGGCACCTCCGCCAATCAGCTGTTTGAAGCCGTAGTCGCGCTTGCTGCTGATCGGCAGGGGGTGGAGTTGGACCCCCGCCGATCTGATGTTGATGACCCATCCTGAGCATAGGTCGTCAATACTGTTTCGCTGCACAACCCCTTTAATACCCTGAATACATATGTAGAGTTGTGGCCTAGTAAAGTGTTCGGATTCCTTTCGGGGCTCAAGGGGTTAACTGAACAGAAGCCCCCTGGCGTTCCCTTCCCCATTTTTCCTCTGTAGAAGCTGGTTACCATGCAGGCTCTTTGTTATAGCTGTAAGTTCATGAGAATTGATGCTAGTCATTAATCTCAGATGCAGAACCCTAGTCAAATGCTTTGTGAAAGTCCAAGTTTGACATCCACATTATTCCCCCAGTCAACCGTATCTTATTCCAACGCGCGGCATAATTAATTGCTCCTGCATTTAACCACTGAACTGGCTATATTTGTAGGGGATGTAAAGTGCTCTGACCTTTTGCATAAAAATCCACGGTCCCAAAGGACAGATAACAATATGCCGATAAAAGGGGAAGAAAAAATAAAATGTAAAAATAAAAATCACAACAGATTTATTCGCGGCGGGTGACCCACTTCCGCCAATCGATACCTCTTATAGGAGGAGACCAAATTTGCTTACAAAATATGGAAGTGTGATTTCTTACGCGCGCCGTAAAATACGGACTCCCAATCATAATGTTCGTGGAGGGAAGGCCCAAGACGGGAGAAGCAATTTGGCGAATTAACCCTTTCTGATCGGAGATGAACAAGTCCGCGATAGCTAAATATCGGACAGGGCAAAACATTTTACTTGTGAACTTTTGCCTTGCCGAAACCCCTTTAAGTGTCTTACATGCTATCACACCGATTACGGGAGGGTCACGTGTCTCACAAGGAGGAGGAGGCATCACCCCCGATTTGATCACTTAGTAAGGCGATGGTGAACCCCCCCCCCACCCGTCTGTTCTAAAGACATGTGGGGTATGACGGAAAGGCCACAAACCAGTACTACTTACTCGTGATGATGAGGGTCTTGAGTAAAGTGCGCCAGCCTTTCATTGGTGCTCGACCCGGGGCTACTGATCTGCAGAGAAATGCAAATAATCAGTTAAAGCCACTCATATAATTTATACAATTCTGATTAATAAAAGAGATATTAATGGTTTAAAGCAACTTCTGTTAAACATATTTTAAAAGTTTTTTTTTTTACTTTTCCTAAAATCTTACAGTTCTCACGAAGCCTCATAATAGGCTTTTTGTTCACGTTATAGCAGTCATCTCATTATCATCACAGACAGGATTTATATATATATATATATATATATTTATATATAAAGAAGGACATATGTATGTACAGTATACACATCGCTTGCTACCTGGAAAGAAATCTATTGGGGGTCTCAGCTCTCTAGGACGTACCGTTCCTGAGATATTCCCAAAAAATGAGCTGCATTAGCCAATACATGCCTGCAGGTCTTTCTCTTCATATCCCTGCCATACACATGCCCACATGTCCCTTATCAGCCAATAGAAGCTCGCAGGCCCTTAGTCTCCACATACACAGTTTTACTCCAGGTTTCCATTACAACCCTGCCATTTTTATTCACTGCTGTAGGTCAGCTTTAGGCTAGGGCTACACAACGATATGTGTCGCACGACAATAGGTCCCACGACACATAGGGCGCAACACTGCGACATGTCGCGTGAATTTTTTTCAATAATAGTCTAGCATGTCACAGCATGTCACAGTGCGACACCATAGCCTATCATAAAAATTTTTTTAGACAAAATGTCGCGCGACACATGTTGTTGTGAAGCCCTAGCATTAAAGGGGGAGGGCACTGTGGAGGCCATTGTTAAAGGGGCGGGCACTGTGGAGGTCACTGTTAAAGAGGCGGACACTTTGGAGGTCACTGTAAAGGGGGCAGGGGCCACTATTAAAGGGGCAACTGCTGTGGAGGCCACTGTTAAGGCAGAAGGGAACTGTGAGGTCACTGTTAAGGCAGCGGAGTACTGTGGAGGTCACTGTTAAGGGGGTGGGCCCCTGAGTAGGTCACTGTCAAGGAAGTGGGGTGCTGTGAAACTTACTGTTAAAGGGGACGAGGTCCCATTTTAAAGTGGCAGGACACTGGGGAGGAGAGGGTCAGTGTTAAGGGGTGAGGGACTGTGGAGCTCACTGTTAAAGGGGTGGGTGCTGTAGAGGTCACTGTTGATATCTTTTAACGACACACAAACAAACATTAAATTAAATAGATGAAATATACCCGTGCGAAGCCGGGTCCTTCTGCTAATTATATATATAATCCACACATTATAATGATCCACTATTCATAATGGGTACAGTACACAGCTCAACTCCTCCCCTCCCTGCACAAGGACCCCGGAACAGGTCACAGAGCATGCCCACAACACTTTACCAAAGTCCCTATATTTATGTGGTTGCTGTAAAGCATACATCTGAATGACCTTAACGGCAGGGGGAAGGTATCAAAGGGGTATTCTGAGACTTTTATACTGACGACCTATCCTTTGGATATGTTATCAGTATCTGATCTGTGGGTGTCCAACACCAGAACCCCCCACCGATCCGCTGTCTGAGAATGTACTGACCCTGGCAGTATTGCCCGGGGCCTTCTCACACCTCACCAAGCCGTCCATTGTATAGTGGCCATGATTGGTATAGCAGCTCAGCGCCATTCACTTCAATGTATCGTCACATGGTCTAGGGAAAACTGTAAGAAGGCCGCAGTGCAACTGCAAGCACCGGCGGCGTCTCAAACAGCTGATGAGCTATTCAGAGAATAGGTCATCAGTATAAAAAAAAGGCCTTATTATGTGGGGGGGCGGGGGACACTGGGTGGGGACACTATTACTGTGTGCCAAACATAGGCAAGTGAAGGAGGGCTGAAGGAGTAGCCCCTCTTTAAGTTCTTTTAAAGTTGGGAGATAAGATGTTTTCAATGTAAAATGCTGCCCCCTGGGTAGAGACGTCCTACAGTGTGGCTTCCTCTGATAACACTGCAGAGCTGTATTGTACTTCGGTGATTGCCTCATCACTGTAATCATCATGGCTGTAGAATTAGAAGGCCATTATTTGCTCAGCCTGGCGCTGCGAAGCTCTTCCTGCTGTGTATAAATAGCTGCGCAGGAACCCACTTGCCCGTTTGTCTCCATCTAAACGGGCCGGGAAACGGCTCAGTGAAGTAAATGATGCTTGGAGGCAGAGAGCGAACATTTTCTCTCGTGTTTCTCGAATTTACAGCCACATTATCATCAATGTAAAACGACTACACAGAGCAGAAGGGGGCCCCGGCCAAAACCATGAAACAGTCCAAAGACAGAGAAAAGTCATTCAGGGAAACGTGACAAACAAATGTTAAAAATCCTCATACGATAAGTGTTGGAACGTTTTATTTGCAAAATTCTCAATATTTTCATAAATTCTTATTAGATGCCTCGGCCGGTTCCGGACCGCATTTCGCAAGGCATCTACAGCGTCCCATCCAGTTGTTAGGGAACTTCTTCCTGTCTTGCTCCAGCTCCTGGTCTTCACCACAATTCTGAAGCTCTGTGACTTGGGATCTGCAGAAACACTGGGCAGTCCAGGTAATAGAGGACGGCGAGAAATGGTTCTGCCATGCCTTGCCCAGTGTTTGAGATTCATTCCTGTCCTGACTCATGTTCCTTGCGCTGCCGTTCTTGATTGACCCTGACTTTGTCCTTGGTTTTGTTCCTGACCTTGCTTCTGCCTTGTCTTTTGGACTGTTCACCTGGTACCTGTAGTTCTAATGATAGTTCTGACGCTTGGTTACTTTACGGCCTGCTCTCCCGTCCCATTTACTGGCTTGTTATATAATGATCACTCTCCTGGTGATGACCCTCAGTTACATTCATGACCACGCTACTACTGTTACAGGAATTTCCTGGGACCAACACATTGATAATCCTATTCAAGTGAATGTGAACTTAGCTGCAATAATAACTAACAGCAACTACAACCACATCTCTCAGAAACGGTGGCTAAACATTTTTAAAGAGACAGAACCCGCCTAACCCTCCCCCCTTCACACCAAACTACTACTTACTGCTTGTGTGTGGTATTGCAACCGACTCTTATTCACTTCAACAGAACTGAGCTGCAATACTAAACACAACCCATGGATAGGTGTGGTTGTCCATGTTTTTGTAATTTTGGACAACACCTTGAAGTCCTAGTGACAGTTGACACATACATTGGGAAGTGCCCCCGACTTTTATGCCAAAACACTTCCCAGATGTGATATTAATGGGGTATTCCCATCTTAGACGATGGGGGCATATTGGTAGTATATGTCCCCATTGTCCCACCTCTGGGATCCGCACCTATATAGAGAGCGGGCAAAGTGGTGGCTGGAGAACCCAGGGACTGGCCACCACCAAGCACTCTCCCCATAGTAGTGACTAGGAGTGCACCGAACTTGTGCGGCCTTCGTTCCCATTCATTTCTATGGGGCCGACAAAAATAGCCGAGACAGCGCTAGGCTATTTCCAACGACCCCATATAAATGAATGGAGGGCAGCTGCGCATGTGCCACAACTTTCAGGGCACCGTTCTCGATATAAGTGCGGGTCCCAGCGGTACCATTGTCTCAGATAGGAATACCTCTTTAACTGGGTTGTCCTATGAAAAGTATTCTACAGTTTTCAAACAAGAACTTGGATCTGAAAGCGTTTATACCAAAAATGTATTATAGCCACTGAGTTATTTGATTAAATCCGTCTGTATAGCTTCACCTGCTGTACTTTTTCAAATTTCTTTGTCCATTTCGCTGGGGTGGACGCACATGCTCAGTTGCAGTTTGTCCTTTAACTGCCACCAGCTGCAGCAGAAAGGCCATGCCCGCTGAACTGTGATAAGGAGAGCGATGCAAAAACAAAAACAAAAAACACACACCTACTAGGAAAGAATACAACCCCGTAAACCACCAGCTTGTAATAATTTGAGCAATGAATGGGGAGATCTCTGGATCCATGTGAGGCGCAGGGCTGGTTCTATAGGTTTTAATCTTTAACATCTATTGTAGGAAAACCTCTTTAACTAAAAAATAATGGCAACACAGGAGAAACTATTAAAAATATCCTGGGTAGAGTTCATTATATTTTTTTCTACTGCTTTTTTGCTTTTCCAGTCTTTATTCTCCAAGCGCAAAAAAGTCACTAATTATCAGTAATAATTATCTCCAGAAAGTAAATTGCAATAAAAATAGTAATAATAATAAAAAAAAAAAAAAACTCCCGCACAAATAATAACTCCACCTTCCATCGAAAATGACAAGACGAGATGGACAATTAAATTAGCAGCCGGTGACATCGCCGGGAATTGAAAGGCAAACCTTGAAGCTGCAGCTCGGCCGCGGAGTTACATCCTGGATTAATCTGAAAATGAAGTTTTCATGCTATTCCGGCGGGTATCCCAGGAATCCAGTAATCCATTTTCTCCAGCGTGGCTATGAGAATAGCAGACTGTTGCCTATGTCATGCTTTGTTAGAGGTCCCATGATCACATTATGGCATGGCGGAGCTGACACTTTTATTCGGTTTACACTGTATTCTATGTACAGGCCCCCGATTTCCTTCGCCGCGGCTGCTGACAACCCTTTCCACACTGTATTAATCTTGTTTACCGACTTATCTTGATCCGAATATCAGAAAACTGAACTTTTTATCTCTTGCAGAAAATAAACACCGTGTTGACAGAGGCAGAAGCTATTTTCTGGTTTTAAATTGCTTGTTTACTCTCAGCTTTCGCTTTACGAGAGCGAAAAATGAAAGTTTTAACTCGAGGTCCGAAAAACGGAGAGCAGGAGGCGCAATGTAACCAGCGCCAACCTATTACCTATTATTATACAGCAGGACGACTGTCACAACCGTATCAAGCAGCTTGGAGAAGATTTAGCCATACTTATACGGTAATGGCTAGTCTTCTGCTCCATTCAAGTCCAAAGCTGCTCTCAAAATTCGGCTGGTTGCCCTTGGAAACAGACAGCAGGTCACTACGCTTGGCTGACACTTGACCTAGCAGCATAGCTATGCAAATGCCTTGTGAACTCTTGAAAAGCACCACACCCTTAGGCCCCATGCCCATGACAGTGCCCGTTCTGCGGGCCACACAGCCAAGCACTCAACCTTGGCATCCTATAGGCTATGCTTTGCTGTTGACCTCGTGGTAGGTCTTAGGTACATCTAGAGATCTATTCTCCCGGGGTGTGTACATTTTTGACATCATGCGCTTATCAACACTTTTTACCCACTTCTGATTTACTAGGTAGAACTAGGTAGAAGAGGAGACAACACTGCGGCACAGTCAATCGATCACCCCGTCCTCTCAAGCCTCAAGTCTCCATGGACCACCAACTCTGAAGGATGGCCCCACCAGTCTGTCAAGTCCTGGAATTTTTTTTTTTACTGCCTTTCAAATGATTTTTAATGTGACACTAGGGAAACACAAGATGTCCATGGAAATTCCTTCCTCTCCGGCATACATCAGGGAGACCAAAAGCTCCAAAACATTGGGGACCTTACACTACAGACTGGGAATCAGCAGGAACTCTGGTCAAGACGTGGCCCTCATCTGATGTCTATCCAAAATGGAAGGACAGCGGTCATCCCTACCAGATATCAACAAGATAGTTCCTCCGTCACCCCACGAAAATATGTAAAAGCCATGCGCCATTTCTGACGACTGATCTGTGGGTGGCTCAGCCTACCTTGAATGGGAGCTGTAAACAGATTGGTCAGATGAGATGTTTACAAGTATGTGTGTGTACATGCCCCATGATGGCCTGTCCAGATATGATATGTGGTCAGGTCACATATCAGAAGCTACAAAAGATAGTGCCACGCTGTGAGCAGGATGCTGGTCGCCATTGACTAGGGTAGAGGAAAATGCACAGGAGAGGCTACAGGCTGTGCTAGCGCAGCAGCGTGCATGTCACAGGCAATATGCAATCCAGCCCATTGTGGTGAAAATCAGAAATAACTACTTGCCAATATCCAAAATCTATTATTTTATCATTCACAAAGTGAGAGCAGTGACGCGAAACATAATTCCTGGTGGTGTTGCTACAGTAAATCTGGTGTGCAAGCGAGGCAGACTTCATAACAGCGCAGTCGTACAAGTAGTATCGGGGCACGTACTGGAATTTAAAAGGTATTGCCATTTTATTTAAGAGCTAGGTTATGCCATCACTTCATGATTGGTGGTGGTCCAATCCTGGGATCTGCAACCATCCAGGAAACAGCAGCCAATCGCCTTTACTGCAGGAATTATGTTTCGCGTCACTGCTGTCACTTTGTGAATGATAACATAATAGACGTTGGATATTGGCAAGTAGTTATTTCTGATGTTCACCACAATGGGCTGGATTGCATATTGCCTGTGACATGCACGCTGCTGCGCTAGCACAGCCTGTAGCCTCTCCTGTGTATTTTCCTCTACCCTAGTCATTGGCGACCAGCATCCTGCTCACAGTGTGGCACTGTCTTTTGTAGCTTCTGATATGTGACCTGACCACATATCATGTCTGAACAGGCCATCATGGGACATGTACACACACATACTTGTAAATATCTCATCTGACCAATCTGTTCACTCTCAGGATCTGTGGGGTTCCCAGAAATCGGACCCCCACCGATCAAAAAGTGATGGCATATCCTAACGATATGCTAGCGCTTTATAAGATCGGACAGATTGTCTCACATCCTAGTGATAAGCCACCAATGTTCGAGGTGAGACAACTCCTATAAAGCAGTTTTCCGATCTTATAAAGCGACGGCATATCGATTGGATCAGTGGGAGTTTGACCTCTGGGAAGAGGACAAAGTGAGTGGGATTGTATGCGGTTTTCTGGATCGGGCAGATCCAAGGAGATCGGACACCCACCGATCATAAAATGATGGCATACCCTAACGCTTATATAAGACTGGTATACCGCTTTAAATTCCATTACGTCTGCTATGCTTGCACACCAAATTTGTGATGGTCACTACAATGGGCTGGTTGTACAATGCCTGTGACATGCATGCTGCTGCGCTAGCACAGCCTGCAGCCTCTCCTGGATGTGTGCAGGTCCCAGAGATGAGATCCCCCCCATCGATCATGAAATGGTGGCATGCCCCCAATGTTCGAGTGCAAGCCCTTTAAGTAGACCAAGTGGAGTTTTTACACCATTTTACACCATTTTCAACTCCATCATTTAAGCTTGTTCTCCCTGTTGTCGGTTTATTTCAATGAAGTTTCTACCATGATCTTCCAAACGCAAAATGCGAGCATCATGTGTGTACGGAAAAACTACCGAGCCACTGCCGCCGTACATATACAGTCATGTGAAAAAATTAGGACACCCTTTGAAAGCATGTGGTTTTTTGTAACATTTTTAATAAATGGTTATTTCATCTCCGTTTCAACAATACAGAGAGATTAAAGTAATCCGACTAAACAAAGAAAACTGAAGAAAAGTCTTTTCAAGATCTTCTGTAAATGTCATTCTACAAAAATGCCTATTCTAACTGAGGAAAAAGATAGGACACCCTTGCCCCTAATAGCGAGTGTTACCTCCTTTGGCTGAAATAACTGCAGTGAGACGGTTCTTGTAGCCATCTACCAGTCTTCGACATCGGTCTGAGGAAATTTTACCCCACTCCTCAATGCAGAACTTTTTCAGCTGTGAGATGTTTGAGGGGTTTCTTGCACGTACAGCCCTTTTCAAGTCACCCCACAGCATCTCAATGGGATTCAAATCTGGACTTTGACTTGGCCATTCCAGGACTCTCCATTTCTTCTTTTTCAGCCAATCTTTGGTTGATTTACTAGTATGTTTTGGGTCATTGTCATGTTGCATGGTCCAGTTCCGCTTCAGCTTTAATTTTCTAACTGATGGTCTCACATGTTCTTCAAGCACCTTCTGATACACAGTAGAATTCATCGTGGGATTCTATGATGGTGAGCTGACCAGGTCCTGCTGCAGCAAAGCAGCCCCAAACCATGACACTTCCACCTCCATGCTTCACAGTTGGTATGAGGTTCTTTTCTTGGAATGCTGTGTTTGGTTTACGCCTAAACATGTCCTCTGCTGTTGTGTCCAAATAATTCAATTTTGGACTCATCTGTCCAAAGAACATTATTCCAGAAGTCCTGGTCTTTGTCAACTTTATCTCTGGCAAATGTCAGTCTGGCCTCGATGTTTCTCTTGGAAAGCAAAGGTTTCCTCCTTGCACACCTCCCATGCAAGTTAAACTTGTACAGTCTCTTTCTGATTGTAGAGGCATGTACTTCTACATCAACAGTAGCCAGAGCCTGCTGTAGTTCTCGAGATGACACTTTAGGGTTTTTGGAGACCTCTTTTAGCATCTTGCGGTCTGCTCTTGGGGTGAACTTGCTGGGGCGACCAGTCCTGGGCATGTTGGCAGTTGTTTTGAAAGCCCTCCACTTGTAGACTATCTTCCGGACAGTGGAATGGCTGATTTCAAAATCTTTGGAGATCTTTTTAAATCCCTTCCCAGACTCATAGGCTGCTACAATCTTTTTTCTGAAGTCCTCTGACAGCTCTTTTGCTCTCACCATGGTGCTCACTCTCACTTCAACAGTCAGGAGCACACCAAACTAAATGTCTGAGGTTTAAATAGGGCAAGCCTCATTCAACATGCAGAGTAACGATCTACTAATTATGTGCACCTGGTGTGATATACCTGTGTGAGATCTGAGCCAATTTAAGAGGGAATACATGTGAGGGTGTCCTATCTTTTTCCTCAGTTAGAATAGGCATTTTTGTAGAATGACATTTACAGAAGATCTTGAAAAGACTTTTCTTCAGTTTTCTTTGTTTAGTTGGATTACTTTAATCTCTCTGTATTGTTGAAACGGAGATGAAATAACCATTTATTAAAAATGTTACAAAAAACCACATGCTTTCAAAGGATGTCCTAATTTTTTCACATGACTGTATATATATATTATATAGCTGGGAATGCATCTAGTAGCCCTTTTAGAAAGCGCAATTTTAGATCCTGTCGTCCTATAAAGCTGAAAGCAAACAATTATCCGGCGGGCAGACAATCCTTCTGTAACAATTACTGCGCTCTATAACTCTACATCTAACGCTATTCCCTTCCGTGGACGCAGCGGCCGGTGGAGAGACAGTGAGTAATAAAGCAAATCTGTACGTAACCAAGTAAACTACAAACAACCTTGAAAGTAAAAAGATGGAAACCTGGAGAACTTATTTGCTGCAGAACAATACCCTCCCCAGTGAAAAGGCCATTAGTAGCATGCTCTCAGGAGAGCCCAGGAGACAAGTCACTACAAGTGAGAATGAATTGCTTTCCCTCTGCCGCGGGGGGTGGTCCTTTCCTATAGGGACAGGCACGACTGAACTGCCACATCCAGAGAACTTCCTCGCACACTTGCCTGCACCATCCCTGGCCCTTGCGTGATCTTGTCATTAGTCACCGTGCCGATACGAGACGTGGAGATATGTTGGCTTTTATGAGAAGGTTTTAACAGGATTAATGAGAACGGCTCCGGCAACGTTGTAGGTCTCCTTGCCCATGCAGGCGGGCATTTGTTAATTATATACCTGGTGCCATGTCAAAAGATCTTCACATTAATTATGCGGAACGAAGTACGGATGAAGTGAGACGCCGCATGCTACAAACCTCTCTACTGGAGTGGGATCCTAACATGGCTCTACAGAAGGTGGACAACCTACTTTGGCTCGGGGGGGCCTCACGTTTTTAGGTTTACTATAGGAAACTCAGCGTGCCAGTCAAACTATGATGAGACCTTCACCGGCAAACTGGTGGCCGCAACGTAGTGAGAGCTCGTAGTCATGATTCCATACCCCATGGTATCATTGCAGAGTCCTGATAGATCATGAAATCTTTATGGAAACAAAGGGGCCAATGGGACCCCACGGCCTAAGTCCTAGAGGGACTACTGTATCAAACGCTGCTCCTAGTCCTCTGCTGTGTCCTACTAACCTTCTTCAGAGACATGTCTTTTGGTGTTTTCTAAAGTGGGTCTGTCAGCGGTTTTGACTATGCTAAACTGCTGACAGCACTGGGTAGTAGCTGGGGAGAGCAGGACTAATATTCCTTTTGTGCAGTTTTTATTATCAGGAGTAGTGTAAAGATGAATTTTTATTCTGCCAGATTCTGATCCTTCACTGTGAAGTGCTCTCTATTACAGCTCCACCCCTCTGTTCTAAGTGACAGCTGAAGCATCCAACCAGGAGGCCACTACAGCTGTCACTCAGAACAGAGGGGAGGGGATGTAAAGCAGCTCGATACAGAGACACATCACAGTTCACGTCCACACCACTCCTGAAAAGCTTGACAAAAGGTATATTTCTGTTGCTCTCACCAGCCCCTACCTAGTACAAGCTGCCCTCTACCAGTGCACAAAAAACCTCTCCTGGTCGGTCAAAGAGGTGCCCGCTGGTTACATCACAGTCGTTCTGTCTCCTGTGTGTCCATCATTGTATACCCAATGAAGCTTCCTACTGAACTACAGCAAGCAGAGATCCTGAAAACCATAAGGAACTGATGCAGAAATCAAATCGGCTTTCCAGGAATACCCATGTTAATTCAAGCCCTTTTTGGCCCCGTGTGACAGAATCGGCTGATGCTCTGCACGCCAGGAGTTATGAACCTTTACTGTGACCCTTAAATACAAGGCAAATGCGGTCCACAGTCGTCGAAGCCACAGATGACGTAAAATAAGCGTCCCCCCTCTACACAACGCTCTTTGCTTAAACTACGATTCCAGTGTAATCGGCAGCCATATAAACTGGTAGGGGGAGGAAAACAATCAATGCAGCACAATGCTGCGAAATCCATAATATAGACTGGTTCGGGGGCGTGCAAAGTCCAGGCCGTGAGTGTCCTCTGCTGGCTGCCCACGACCTGCATCTGCACTGAACGACGAACTGCAGAGACAACTGCATGAGCCGCACTGACCCTTCCCACCCCTTACAATAGCTAGTTTGGGGGTCACAGTATACAGGCTGCAAGTAAATAGCTAAACTCTCATCATTTCTCATCCTCTAGAGGACAGAGCCACAATTAGGTTTTGCGTCATCCGGGTTAAAGATTTAGTTTGCCTCATTAGCCCTGTATTATCATGAATATCTTATTGGTGGGGGTCCGACTCCTGGTACCCCTGACAATTAGATGTTAGAAAGGACCATGGGGCTCGAGTGAGAGCTGCAGTCTCTGCCTGGCCGGTGTCGTCACATCCATCTGTCACACAATCTTTGTACGGCTCAGTCTCCTTCAAGTCAATGGGCCTGAGCTGCAATACCAAGTACAGCCACTATACGATGTACGGCGCTGTGCTTGGTATACTGAGTAAGCAGCTGATCGGTGGGCTGTCGGAAGTCGGACCCTCACCAATCAGATATTATCCTGAGGATAGGTTATCAATTCTGAATTCTAGGAAAAATACCCTGTTCAAGTTAAGAGCCTTGTTGGCATCTCCAAGGGAACCCAGCACGCCCCTAGCTATGCCTTCTCATAAGATGGCCTAGAAAAGAGAAGCAAGAAGGCACAAGAAACGTCTTCTCCCGCTGTGTATAAACTGCAGGGCTGAGGCTCCTCTATGGATGTCTCCTCGTGGTTATAGACGCTGGCCATGGACAATCGTACGGCCAACAGCGATATCCCCAAACTGCACCATAAACATTCTCAAACGTTGGTCAAACCAGCCTGTAAGGTGCTATAAAGTGAGCCGGGATAAGCGCCTACATACACATCTGATGCCGCTTATCTGGAGGGGTAAAAATGGGAGATTTCCGCGTCTTTCCAGGCCAATTTAGGAGTCTCCAGATTCCATGATGATAATGTACAAAAGCATGGAGACTGTATTATTTGGTGGAAGAAAAGTTTCCAGTTGCCGTTCCACCATATTGAATTCAGGTCAGGTTTTTCCAATGGGAAGAGGGTGATGTGATATATCAACCGTGGCTAGAATTTTCCCGGAAACACACAGGAAGTGTCAGTTTTGAACTATCTTTACCTGTTCAGGAGTTAAAGGGGTTTTCCGAGAGTTTCTAACTGATGACCTATCTTCTAGGGCAGGCATGCTCAACCTGCGGCCCTCCAGTTGTTGTAGAACTACAACTCCCACAATGCCCTGCTGTAGGCTGATAGCTGTAGGCTGTTCGAGCATGCTGGGAGTTGTAGTTTTGCAACAGCTGGAGGGCCGCAGGTTGAGCATGCCTGTTCTAGGGGTTCGACACCTGGAATCCCCCGCTGTTTGAGGCGGTACTGGCGTTCCTGTGCCGCAGCCTTCTCTCTGCTTTTTCCTAGGCCGAGTGACGACATGTTCATGTGTCACATAGACTAGGAGCAGTTCAGCCCCACTAAAGTGAATGGGGATGCGCACAATACCAAGCATTGCCACTATACAATGTACGGCGCTGTGCTTGGTGAGCTGAGTGAAGACTGAGAAGAGCTGATCGGCCGGGGTGCCGAATGTCGGCTCGCCACCGATTAGATGACCAATCCTGAGGATGAAAATCTTGGAAAACCCTTTTAAGGGAGGTCAAAGATTCCTGAAGTGCGTTACATAATGTGCTCAATACGGCCACCATTCTGTTAGATGCACATGGTGAACCGATTATGAAGAATCATAGGGGATACTTCACAGCCCTGTTCTGGTGAGCTATATGGCCATATTGTATTTGTAGGACTCATATCATAGGCCCGTTTTTCAATGATGGATCACTTAATGGTGAGAAGAACCTCCAGATGTTACGTGATCCCATATTCCTGTTTTGATGATAACAGTGAGTTCCTGCGTTACTTCCGGCAGGATGGCGCACTTCCGCACTTTGTTGTGGCTGTATGCAGGTGGCTGGACGTGCATTTCCCTGATGGATTGGGCGGAGAATAGAATGGCCGCCATGGTCATCGGACTTAACGCCTTTGTACTTTTATGTCTGGAGTCATTTAAAGTCGCTTGTGCATGAGGAAAAAATTACGCAATATGGCTGACCTACAGTGCTGTAAAAAAGTATCACTTGCGGTTCCTCTTCAACACTTCACCATGTGCATCCGGCAGAATGGTGGCCATATTGAGCCCGTCATGTAAAGCACTTAGGAAACTTTTGACCATCCTTGACTCTTAAACAGGTAAATATAAGTCGAAACCGACTCCTCCAGTGTGTTTCTGTGTAAATTCTAGCCCATTTGAAAAACCTGAGCTAAATTCAATATGGCGGATTTCAAAATGGCAGCTGAAAAAGATTCCCCCACCAAAAGGGCTACTTTCACACTAGCTTTTTTTGCGGACCCGTCATGGATCTGCAAAAAAACGCTTCCGTTACAATAATACAACCGCATGCAGCCGTCATGAACGAATACGGTTGTATCATGTCTTCTGTAGCCATGACTGATGCGTCATTGAAAATCAATGGGAGACGGATCCGTTTTCTATTGTGCCAGATTGTGTCAGAGAAAACGGATCCGTCCCCATTGACTTACATTGAGTGCCAGGACGGATCCGTTTGGCTCTGCTTTGTCAGGTGGTGACTAAACGGAGGCAAACTGATGCAATCTGAGCGGATCCTTTTCCATTCAGAATGCATTAGGGCAAAACTGATCCGTTTTGGACCGCTTGTGAGAGCCCTGAACGGATCTCCCAAACGAAAAGCCAAACCGTGGGTGTGAAAGTAGCCTAATGCTGTTGCCCCCGCCCAATTAATGCTTTCACACATTGGAAGTCAATTTTCTACAAATTACACCAGTTAAAAGGGTGCGTCCAGACTGTTGCCTCACCCTATACATTGGATGTTTTAGAAAAAGAAAAGTTGAATTAGGCGTAGGTCATCAAAATCTGACCGGTGGGGGTCTGACACTCGGCACCCCGCCACCTAGCCATTTGGAGCAGTTGCAGTTCTCAAATAAGTGCTGCGGTCTCTTCATGCTATACCAAGCACAGCGCCATACATCGCATAGTGGCTGTGCTTGGTATTGCAGTTTAATGTCACTGAGTTCAATGGAACTGAACTGCCATTGACTAATGGATGCGATGTCAGTGCTAATACAATCGCCACGGCTCCCGAGAGTAAGACCCCCACTGATCTGATACCCTTGAGCTATCCTAAACGTAAACAGGTAACACATGGAAAACCCCTCTTCGTGTAGTCACAACTAGGGGGACATTAACGTATACAGTGTTACTATAAATTTCAATGTACAAACAGTTTGCAGTAAACTCCCGAGCTCCCTCTAGTGGTGGCAGCAAGTAGTCAAAATGATATCTGTACATAAGGAGTCAGGAGCTCCATATCACAAAAATAGAGCAGCAACAACTATAAGAATGGATTCAAAGATGGATATTTACTTTCCGTCCACATACGATTTATCATGCGACTTGAAGAACATAGCGGAAGCGGCTATCTTCCTGTCGCCTTATTCTAAGCTCTTCCCTTACTTGTAATCTACACAAATTATAAGGTTACTTATTTTTCAAAAATTCTTAAACTTTAGTGTAAATTCAGGAAGGCCCCATGAAGCTGCTCCACCACCGATACCATATCTTGACTTCTTCCCTTACCTCAAGATTCGGACCCATTCTTTGCACTTTCTTGCAGAAAGTTCACATGGTTACCTGGCTGACATTAGGGGTAACCCTCCATCTCAGGCGGCACCACTGGGATGTGACATACTGACCCCTAGTAGGCTCCGATTGTTAGTCTGAGAGAGCTGGCGCCTGATGGTACAGAGCGGTCTTCTCATCAGAGGTCCTCATCCAACCCCATGGATGGCGAGAACTGCAGAATACCTAAACGAGGTAAACGAGTCATATTTTCTGAATTTCCGAGGGATAATAAGATACGATAGTTTCAGGAGGAAAGACGGGGGCGCTGATGTTTTTCTCTGAAGCAGTAAGAGCGTGCCCCACAGAAATAATCCCAAAATATCAGCTGCTCTAGCTGTATGTGGTCAGCCAGAAACTAAAAGCTAAATTGACCAACGTGCTACTTCTCAAATCCCCGGATCATACGGATAAACGTTCAGACCTGGATGCAGTTTAACTCTATCAACACAGGCCCTTATCAGATGTAGCAGTGCTGAATAGGTTATCTGTGCTTTTACATGAGGCTGCAGGCAAGCAGCAGACGCAGGAGAACATGTCCTGGTCTGGGTAGGTCTGCTCCTATGACCATAGCCTCCTATCTTATGGTGTAGGCCTCAGTGAAAACAGCAAGACATTAGCAGCAGACCCTTTGAGTCCAGTAAGTTGTCCGGTGTGGCCTGCACGGCTAGGACTTATTTTCCAATTGTCCAGAGCATCTCACAGATGACGATCGGATTGAGATCTGTGGAATCTGGAGGCCAATTCGCCACCTTGAACTCTTTGGCACGTTCCTCAAACCATTTCTGATTGTTTTTGCAGTGTGGACAGGGCATTATCCTTCAGAAAGAGGTCACTGCCATTAGACACTTTGCTGCCATGAAGAGAGGCACTTGATCTATACAATGGTTAGACAGGTCGTACCACACGATTCCAGGACCCACGGTTTGTCCAGAGCATCACACTACTTCTGCCACTTTGTCTTCTTCCCATAGTGTATCCTGGAGCCTCTCTTCTACCAGTAAGTGATGTACATGAACCCGAATATCCACATGAAGTAACGCGATTCCTCAGACCAGGCTGCCTTCTTCCTCTGCTCCATGGTCCTGTTCGGACTCTGAGGTGCCTCTTGTCGGTGCTTTTGGTGTGTGGTTCTTCTCTTGGGTTGCTGCTGCCGGAGCTGTAATCCCCCTTCTTTAAAAACTTCAGAGAAGAGGACGACTCAAGCATTTCCAGGAGATTTCTTGATAGCTTGGGGGGGGAAGTACTATTTCAAGGGGTTTTCTAAGATTTTATAACTGATGATCTATCCTCTGGATCGGTGGGGGTCCGTCACCCAGGACCCCGCCAATTAGCTGCTTGAGATAGGGTGAAATAGGTATTTGGTTTTGCTCTGACAACCCATCCATCTTCGCTGCTGTCACAGGAACCTGACAATTTCCCATCAATGTAATCCGAGATGTGACGAGCCGAGCTTATTTCACACCAGAAATCAAATTCGGATTCTACCTGCCCTGAGTCAACATTACACCGTCTGTGGATACAAGGAAATGATAAAATACCCGGCAGGCGGGTTGTCAGGCCTGGCATAAATGCTTTATTGTATGGGGACAGACCTGACATACATCATAGCAGGAAGAGCCGAGACATGGCTGCACCGAAAGAGCACGACTGTGTCTGAAAAGACAGCAATATATACAAAAAAGCCTATACGTAGGCACGGGCGTAGCTATAGGGGGCGCAGAGGTGGCAGTAACACCCCGGCCCTGGTGCTTGACGGGCCTCTGCAGACACCGGTATTATAAATGTCCCACGGCCGGTGGGGCTGTTACTGATTTTGCATTGCGGCTCATGAGCTTCAACTTACATGCCTTATTAAAGGGGTATTCCCGCTATATAATGTGGCGGGATCCTGCTAGGGTATGTCATTGCTTTATAACTACTGGGGGGGTCCACAGAAGTACTATAGAGATGTGGCCCCATCACCTCTGGAGCCACCACCGAACCTGAGAATGAAGGGGCTGCAGACGTGCTATAGTGATGAGTTCCCATCACCTCTAGGGCCACCACAGTTCCAGAGAATGAAGGGGCTGCAGAGGTACTATAGAGATGTATCCCCTTCACCTCTGAAGCCACCCTTGATCCTGAGAATGAAGGGGCCGCAGAAGTACTATAGTGATGTGGTCCCATCACCTCTAGGGCCACCACAGTTCCAGAGAATGGAGGGGCTGCAGAGGTACTATAGTGATGTGGCCCCATGACCTCTGGAGCCACCACCGATCCTGATAACAAAGGGGCCGCAGAGGTACTATAGTGATGTGGTCCCATCACCTCTAGGGCCACCACAGTTCCAGAGAATGGAGGGGCTGCAGAGGTACTATAGTGATGTGGCCCCATGACCTCTGGAGCCACCACCGATCCTGATAACAAAGGGGCTGCAGAGGTACTATAGTGATGTGGTCCCATCACCTCTAGGGCCACCACAGTTCCAGAGAATGGAGGGGCTGCAGAGGTACTATAGTGATGTGGCCCCATGACCTCTGGAGCCACCACCGATCCTGATAACAAAGGGGCCGCAGAGGTAGTACTATAGTGATGTGGTCTCATGACCTTTAGGGCCACCACAGTTACAGAGAATGAAGAGACCACAGGGGTACTATAGTGATCTGGCCCCTTCATCTCTGCCGTCAGCAAGGATGCTGAAAATGAAGGGGCCACAAAGGTACTATGGTGATGTGGTCCCATCATCTTTGGGACCACCAACCTTCCTGAGAGTGAAGGAGCCACAGAGGTACTATAGTGATGTGGCCCCATCACCTCTTGGGCCACCACTGATCCTGAGAATGAAGGGGCTACAGGTGGACTATAGTGATTTGGCCCCTTCACCTCAAGGCCACTACGGATCCTAATAATGAAGGTGCTGCAGAGATAATATAGTCATGTGGCCCCATCACCTCTGGGGCCACCATCAATACTGAGAAAGGGACCGCAGAGGTATTATAGTAATGTGTCCCATGACCGATCCTGAGAATGAAGGGGCTGCAGAGGTACTATAGTGATGTGGCCCCATCACCTCTGGGGCCACCATTGATTCTGAGAAAGGGACAGCAGAGGTACTATAGTAATGTAGGTCCATAACCGATCCTGAGAGCGAAGGGGCTGCAGAGGTACTATAGTGATGTGACCTATCACTAGTTTTACTTGTGCATGGGCAGCCCACCGACCTGCTGTGCGGGAAACTTCAGCCTGGACCCAATCAAGTGAGTCGGAGTTACCCCCTTCATTCTCAGGACTGGAGAAGGCCCCAGAGGTTGAACCCCCACTGGTTATACAGCGATGGCTTATTCAAGCAATAGGCATCACTATGTAAGAGGGGAATATCCTTTTCAGTTGCCATTTTTTAGGTTAATTGCATTACCAGACACCCAAATGCATAATTATTCACACCCTACTTGCAGGAGGCCCCTATGTCAGAGTCGTGGATCAATTCTTAAAGTTGGACCTCCATGATCAACCTGTGTGGCGCCGGCCTCTGGTCTCTCTTCTCGTTTCCGCCATTCGTTAGCTGCGGGAGTCATTTTTAGAACACGGCTCTAAATATAATCCGGTATTGTCAGCGGAAGAGCGGAATTAATTGGATGTTCAGAAACGTCGCATTTCACTTAGTGTTAATTTAATCAAGCTGAAATAAATATTGCTGTTTCTAGAAAACAAGTTATCAGCTCTGCATAGTAATCGTACACCTGGCCCGCCGCTGCAGGCGCTGTGTCAGTACAGAGGCCATGTCCTTGTAGGGCTGCATTCACACGTTGCGGATGTTGTCACTGATTTTTATTGGGGAGATGATGCGACCGTTTAGCAAACACAGCTACAAAACGGTGACAAAACAGCAACTTGTGAACTCGGCCTAAATAGCCTCCCCCTCCGCTCCTCATACACTGAGAAGTTATCGCACGGTGAAAGGGGTCCCCTATCCTCAGGATAGGCCATCGATATCTGATCGTGGAGGTCTGACTCCCGGCACTCCCGCTGATCGGCTGATTGGAGGAGCCCCAGTGGCCCTGCCTGGTACTGCAGCTCAGCGCCATTCACTTCAATGGGGGTAGGCAGCAGAAAGGTCATGTGACCGATGGATGCAAAATCACAGGCCGAGAAAGAGGCGCCGCCGCCGAGTCTAACATCTAATCGACATGGGTGTGGGGAGTCAGACCCTCACCAAATGGAAATTGAGACCCAATCCTAAGGATAGGTAATCAACATGTAAGCCCTGGAAATAACCCTTTAATTTGAACTTTTAGGCCACCTTTATACAGTCAGTGTTTGATCAGTGATTTTCATCAGTGATTGTGAGCAAAAATCAGGGGCGAATCAAAACCACAGACCAGGTGCAGATCCCTCCATTATTCCTCATCTCTCTGTAGGCTCCACTTCTAACAAGTATGACCTGCCCAAAGCGGAGGGCCCCTTTAATGAGGAATCCGTGTGCCGGGCCTTCCCGAGTCCTCTGGAGCTGGCGCTGTCCTTTGCAGCCAATCTCAGCTCTTTCTAATAGATTTGGGTGGCAGGGGGGCACCCCTTTATTAACAAAGAATCAAGAGTATTCAGCAGAAGGGCAATTCTAGAGTTCTACCGTAATCACAGTGAATTCCTTTAATCTGAAACCTGATAATCCAGACTTAAAGTGTCCATACACCTTAGACAACTGCCCGGCTAAAAGCCGTTCTTCCTTCCCCCTCCACATGCATGCTTGGCCCGGCAGAGCATGCTTGTATACTCATTAGGGAGAAGGGAGACAGCTGCTAAATTAATCTACCTTATACATGCCCGATCCAGATATCCGATTGATCTGGGAACCCCTAAATACAAGAGACGGCCGTCCGGTTCTGCAGAAACCTGTCCGATATTCGTCTAACATTTATGCCCAGTTTAAAGGGGTTGTGCACCTCGACAAACCCCTCCCCCTTGGCTCCCTGCTCCTTCTCTACCTGGCCTCCGAGGTTGTAAACTGCCATTTTGTCTGGGCTGCAGCCAATCACTGGCTGGAGCGGTTAGTCATGTGACCATTTGACCTGACGCAAGTGGAGCAGATCACTGCTGCAGCCAGCGATTGGCTGCAGCGGCGTCAAAACAGAAGTTTACATCCCGGGAGTGCAGTGGAGCAGCCAGGAAGAGCAGGAGCAGGGAACCAGCGCCGGGAAGCAGGTAAGTATGCTTCACTTGGCAGGTCTGACCAAGAAGGATGGGGCAAAAAGCCCCCAAAAGGTGCAAAACCCCTTTAAGCACAAATAAATAAGTGATATATATGTGATAAAAGGGGTTCTCTAGGTGTTAAATAGTTAACCTATCTTCAGGATAGATCATCCATATCAGACTGGTGGGAGTCCGACTCCAGCACCCCCTTAATTGGCTTGTGTGAAGGGATCACAGCGCCGTACATGGTATAGTGGCTGTACCTGGTATTGCAACTCAATACCATTCACTTGAATAGGACGGAGCTGTTTAACAGCCATGAGACTGATTGTCGTGACGTCACAGGGTCACCGATTGGATAATAATGACCTATCCGGAGGATAGCTGATCAATATATCGCTTCCGGGGAAAAAATAAAAACCCTTTAATTCCCTTTGGGTTATGATTGTGTTGGCTTCTATTTCAGGTCTTTCTCCGTATACCTATAGAGGTGAACTCTGTATACCTTTCCAAGACTGTCGGACAATCCGGCACCCATCAGATCCCGAAGACATATAGACTGGTTATGGGACGTCAATGGCGGAGCAGCCTGTAATTATACGTCATGAATCACCTCTAGAGCTGCAGTAATGTACGATAAAAGTAATCAAGCGCCCGCCGCAGCATAAATAGATAAAACATATGCGCAGCCTCCCGCAGCCCGCTGACACTAAAACTGCTACATTAAAAATGCTGATTTACTGCAGGATCCGTAACAATAAACGCGCAAAACAGAGAGTGGCGGTAATAGACGGCGGGCGGCGAGCTGAATGACACCGGCCTCACCTATTGATTCTGCAAGTATTTGGATTTAGAAAGATAGGGGGCGGCCTATGAAATTACCTGAATATTTAACCCCCTAGGACTAAATGCCTAAATTTGCGGCACCACCATGGGTCAAAGTTTTGCTCCTCACACCCTGCGTGCAATTTTCCTCCCACGTTCAATAAATAAAAGTTGGTCTCAATCCTCCCGATCGGGGGCCAGGCACTCCCCCTCCCCCTCCCGCAGCGGCTCTATGATAAATGGACTTATTCTCTCAAATCAAACACTGGAATTTAAATTCAGATGAGTTAATGCAAAGGTCAACATTGTAATCAGTTCTTCTGATCTTTATAGAATTTCTAGAGTAATACATAATAAATCTGAAACAAGGCAATTTGCGGATCTGTGCGTGTGGCTGGCAATAAAAAAAAAAGCTAACGATTAGAGCCTTTATGTACTTAGAAGCGATTTAACGGTGAGGCCGAGGGGCTGGCGGGGGGTGACGCAGAAAGATACGAGGCGCGGGACCCGTTGTAGAACCTTCTATTTAATAGAGTGGAAGGGGCTGAACCTACAGGGCAGTGGTCGACCACCCTGCTGCCAAACTACAACTCCCAGCATGCACTGACCGCCTGCGGCAAAAGCTGGGGAGCCACAGGTTGGTAGACCACGGCTCTATAGGATGATGCTATACATACAGGGTTATGTCATCCCTTGATTACAGACCATTCATCCAGAATATGAGATAGATAGATAGATAGATAGATAGATAGATAGATAATAGGTAGGTAGACAGACAGGTAGATATGTGATATTAGATAGATAGATGGACAGATATAGATATCAGATATGGGGTAGATTAGATGGGAGAGATCTATAGATAGACAGAGATATGAGATGGATGTAGAAAAGATAGATGATAAATAGATAGATAATGTACATACTATAGAAAGATAGATAATGTACATACGATAGATAGATAGATAGATAGATAGATAGATAGATAGATAGATAATGGACAGACGGAAAAACAGAAAGATAGATATGAGATGGATAGATAGATAGGTAGACAGATGGACAGATATACATATCAGATAGATATGGAGTAGATAGATGGACAGACAGACATGGAAACAATAGAAAGATAGATAAAAACAGATAGAAAAATTAGATAGATCGACAGAGACGCATAAACAGACCGATAGGTAAGGGTACTTTCACACTAGTGTTTAGGATTCCGTTTGTGAGATCCGTTTCAGGGCTCTCACAAACGGTCCAAAACGGATCAGTTAAGCCCCAATGCATTCTGAATGGATAAGGATCTGTTCAGAATGCATCAGTTCGGCTCTGTTCCGCCTCTATTCCGTTTTGGAGGCGGACACCAAAACGCAGCATTTTGGTGTCCGTCTGAAGAGGCGGAGTCTAACGGATCTGTTTTTAATTACAATGTAAGTCAATGGGGACGGATCCGTTTTCAATGACACAATATGGTGCATTTGAAAACGGATCCGTTCCCCATTGACTTTCAATGTAATTCAAAACGGATCCGTTTTGGACTTTGTCATTTTTCTTTAAACCTAATACAAACGGATCCGTTCTGAACGGATACAAACGTTTGCATTATAGGTGCGGATCCGTCTGTGCAAATAAACAGACGGATCCGCACCAACGCTAGTGTGAAAGTAGCCTAAGAGATAGATATGGAACAAATAAAAGGATAGACAGATCAGGATACATGAAATGACAGAAAAAAAGAAAGAAAGAAAGAAAAAGAAAGAAAGAAAGATCCGTCAGAGGATCTCAATAGTGGGGAAAACGCTTCCGTTTTGTCCCCATTCATTGTCAATAGGGACAAAACTGAACTGAACAAAACGGAATGCGCCAAAATGCATTCTGTTCCATTTGGTTGGGCTCCCATCGCGGGCACACAATGTAAGTCAATGGAGACGGATCCATTTTCTCTGGCACACTAGAAAACGGATCCGTCCTCCATTGACTTTCAATATACATGACGGATCCGTCCAGCTATAGAAGACATAATACAACCGAATCCGCTCATGACGGATGCATGCGGTTGTATTATTGTAATAGAAGCGTTTTTGCAGATCCATGACGGAGCCGCAAAAAACTCTAGTGTGAAAGTAGCCTTATATATTATATTTTGAGATATATATTCTCCCGCCTCTTCTTTTTGTGCAGTTTTCCCTTTTCCGTCACACACAGACATTTCCCGAACACTAACAATCCGCCATTTTAATTTCTTTCTAACAGAGAATGAGGAAAAACTAGGAAAAGACCAGGAGAGATCTTGGAAAATATTAGTCTGTGTCACCGGCTTCAGGGAGGAAAATCTCTACGTCCAACTGAGGATTAGGGCAGGACAATGATGAAAAGTCCATATGTTGCACTGCCACAATAAATTATGTCGGGACGTACGGTCAGGCCACGGAGGGGCTCCAGAAATAGGTCGGAAACAAGTCTGTCTGAAAACAAATTGGCCAAATTGTGATATGAGGGGAGCGTGCTCTTGACATATATTTCCAGGAGGCGACTGCTGTGCGAAGCGGATCTGCGGAGAGGAAGTACAATATGCTGCCGCCTCTAATATCAAAGACGTATTATTATTACATCAAGACGCCTATATGCGCCGCACCCTGCGTGGGGCTCCTGCCCGGGGGCTTTACTTGTAGATGAATGCAGGTGCAAAGGGTAAGGATGGCGCAGGGGGCTGGAGAACAAAGCGGACTTCGGAGCAGGTCACAAAAAGTATTCAAATATAGAAAAATATTAAAAATTGAAAAATAAAAACACATTCATGTTAAGCCATTTTTAAAACAATTTTGAATAAAGATTTAGGCCTCTTTCACACGAGCGTGTCCGGATTAGGTCCGGATGCGTTGCGGATGCGTTCAGTGAAAACTGTGCGATTTCACAGGCAAAGCCATTCAGTTTTGTCTGCGATTGTGTTGAGTTATTCAGTTTTTTCCGCGCGGGTGCAATGCGTTTTGATGCGTTTTTCACGCGCGTGATAAAAAACTAAAGGTTTACAAACAACGTCTCCTAGCAACCATCAGTGAAAAACGCAACGCACCTGCACTAGCTTGCGGATGCAATGCATTTCTCACGCAGCCCCATTCACTTCTATGGGGCTGGGGCCGCATGAAAAACGCAGAATATAGAACATGCTGCGATTTTCACGCAACGCACAAGTGATGCGTGAAAAAACACGCTCATGTACACAGACCCATTGAAATGACTGGGTCAATGCGTTCACGCATTGCACCCGCGCAGAAAACTCGCTCGTGTGAAAGGGGCCTTAGACTGGTTTTAAGGAGGGAGGCTATTGATTAGGATAGGTCATCAATATCTGATTGGCGGGGGTCCGACTCTGACAACTCTGCCGATCCGTTGATCCTGTCAGGACTGCGCCCTCTTCCTAGGCCGGAGACGCCATGTTCGTCAGTCACATGACCTATGTGTAGCTCGGTCCTGGGCTGTAATACCGCAAGGATGACCATTCAATTCTATGGGTGTGCCAGATAGCCATAGAAGAGAATGGAACAGTGGTCACTCCATTCACAGGGTGGACGCCCGTTGTTGAGATCTGTGGTGGTCCCAGAGGTTAGACCCCGCAGCAAGTACAGGTTTGTCACCTCACAGATCGATAATACATGTTTTTTTTTTTTGTGTGCCAACCCCTTTAATTACTTCCAAAGGTCTATTACATGTAATTAAAATTTAGTATAGCCACTGAGATAGTCAATAAAATCTATCTGTATAGCGCCACCTGCTGTTTGACGTTTTTCTAATTTCCCTGTCCTGCTCACTGAGACGGAAACACATGCTCAGTTCCATCCTTCAACCGCCACCAGCTGCAGTAGAAAGGACACGCCCCCGCCCTGAGAAAGTGCACGTCCCCTAAAGTGCCAGCTTGAAATAAATCTAACAGAATGAATGGGGAGATCTTCATGATCAGTATCCATGTGAGGTACAGGGCTGGTTCTAGTTTTGTTAGATATAGATTTTCATGTACAATGAATCAGCCCTGCGCCTCACATGGGTCCAGAGATTGCCTCATTCATTGCTCTGATACATTTACATCAATCTGGCAGCTCAGGTGGCGTGCCCTTTCCGTTGCAGCTCTCTCCCTATCACAACTCAGAGGGGGGTATCCTTTCTGCTGCAACTCTATCCCTATCATAGCTCACAGGTTGTGTCCTTTCGACTGCAGCTGAAAGATGAAAACTGAGCATGTGCGTCCACCTTATTGAAGTGGACAGAGGAAAAAAAATAACAAACAGCAGGTGGCGCTGTACAGCTACATTTTAACTCACTGGCTATACTAAATGTTTAATTACATGAATACAACAGTATTCAGATCCGGGTGCTGGTTTGAAAACTGCTAAATATTTTCTGTGGGACATCCCCTTTAATGGGTTGTCATGTTATAAACGGACGTGCTGGGTCCTCCAGGGTAAAAGACTCTCTTTGTACACCCACTAAATTAACGTCCCGAATCAGGGACGGGGCGGGACGGGACACTATAGGCCGAGTAGGCCGGTGGATTCGACTCATGGGTTGCAATTCGAGGGGTCCTCTGGATAGGTCATCGGTATCTGATCGGTGGGGGATCTGACACCCGGGACCCCCAGTCGATCAGCTGTTTGAGAAGGCACCGGTGCACCTCCCTGCTCACCAAGCACAGCGCCATACATTGTATAGTGGCAGTGCTTGGTATTGCAGCTCTGCACCATGCACTTGAATGGGATTGCACTGCACCTAGGCCAGGGATCAGCAACCTGCGGCTCTCCAGCTGCTGTGAAACTACAATTCCCAGCATGCTCTATTCATTTCTATGGGAGTTAACAGAAGAGCAGAGTAAGTATGCATGCTGGGAGTTGTAGTTTCACAACAGCTGGAGAGCCGCAGGTTGCCTACCCCTGACCTAGGCGATGGGACCGATCAACGCGTCGTCAATGGCCTAGGAAAAGCTCACAGTGGGGTCATCAGTATTCAAATCTCGGTAAAACCACGTTAATCCGTACTGCTATTTTTGGAGCACGTAAATGGGGTTCACACCTTGCATCCGGTATACGGCAGCAGCAGCAGAATCGTACCACCGCAGGGGTTAAAATCCAGAAGTAAAAGGTAAAGCCTTCCTCGTTTTAAATACTACCTCTGAATGCCGGCGCAGAGCCATATTGTTCCCCAGCATGAGGCGATCAGATACCAGACTAAAATGATGGACAGCTGTGGTCCACTGAACAGGAAAAAAATCCCATTTACTCCCTGCCAGATGGGACCTACTGGATGCTTCCGCGCAAACAACTCATCTTTCTTTGGACCTTCTTGTCCAGTGGCAGCAAGCCCTGGCTGATAATGATGGATATCGAGTCTACTATAAAGTGGGTGACAACAGCAGCCTTGTTATAGCTGCCAGTCTTCCCGTCTTGTCATTATTACGGATGGAAGATTTATAGGAGTTTCTGCCTTGTGTATGGAGTCCAGCTATTTGCAATTCATCATCCGGTATGGAAGGGGTGATGTACTGACCATGGATGTAATTGCCAACTCCACCTGCTTCTAGAAATTAAAAGATCACTGGGTAAGGGCACGGGCTGACGTTCTCGGCTCCAGCGCCATCACCAGACTTAATAGTCCTGTCCGATCTGTCCGGGTTTCTCGAAAGGTGCCATACGTCCGGGTTATTGCTCCTGCCTGATGGAAATGATGAGGGGATTGCTTAGAATTTCCAAACCGAACCGGAGGACATGTATATGCAATCTGTCTGATCGACGGGCTTCTTAAAGGGCCGTGCCGTGTCATGTGATCTTCCCCCTTCACTCCAGTCCTAAAAGCCCCTCAAGACACATAAGCGCACTGTATCAGTAGGAATAAGTCAACTGGAATTGTATTTTTTTCTTGGCGTTCTTAAGTAAAGAACTCTCTGGCATTAAATACTGGTGACTCGTGCATCAGAATCAACCCTTCTTGCGTGGCCAATGCATAGAATATTGCAATAGGGTAACGTAGACATTGTGCATCACAATGGTTCCTTAGAGAAAAACTCCCGACAATTTTCGCCCACATACCAGGTTTTTTTTCCTTCCCCTGTTCTCAGCATCACTGCATCCTGGAAGGATGTTAACATGCAGAACTTCCTGTTTCATCAGGTTCCTACTAGGTTTTCTAACCAATCCCAACATGCTTTGCTCTGTAATGTTTCGTCTGCCACGCCGTTCCCTCTGCAGTAGTCACACACCCTTATCCATGTTAGCTAAGAGGAGCAAGCTCCGTAAAACATTACAGAGCAAAACATGCAGGCATTGGTTAGAAAACTCAGGAAAACAGGAAGTTCTGAATGGAAACATCCTGCCAGGATGCAGTGATGCTGAGAACTGGGAAGGAATGTGCCGACATGAAACCAGGTCTATGGGGAAAAATATCCAGTGTTACTAAAGTTACTAAATGCAGAAAAAAAATATAGGGCCTCCTTCACACAGTCAGTATTTGGTTAGTATTTAGCATCAGTATTTGGTCAGTATTTGTAAGCCAAAAATAGGAGTGGAACCTACAGAGAAAGAGTATAACTATTTGAAATATTATATGAAATACTTGTGCCTCTTCTGTGTTTTGGACCCACTCCTTGCTTTGGTTCACAAATACTGACGCAGAAATACTGACCAAATACTGACCGTGTGAAAGA
The DNA here is from genome assembly GCA_033119425.1 of Bufotes viridis. Lineage (NCBI taxonomy): Eukaryota > Metazoa > Chordata > Amphibia > Anura > Bufonidae > Bufotes > Bufotes viridis. Next base: position 424,929,249 of record CM065592.1, read on the forward strand.
GGCCTAAGCCTGGAGAAACCCTTTCATTGTTTTACTCTGGCCCTTTAAATTCAAGTTTATGGTCCCACAGGTAATACTAACTTCTGCTGCATATCACTGGGCTCCACAGCAGACATTGCCAAAGTGACGCCCCCTCTCTGACATCACTGGGGCTCAGTGGCTATTGGCTGTAGCTTCACCTCACAGACTTCCTGCACTGCCCACCCCCTGCCTGCGCTCACCTGGTAATACCGAGCTCCATATTAGCTGCTTTTAGAAAGCAGGGGGAAGAAGTGGATGTAAGGCAAACTGATGACCACCGGTACGGCTTTAAAGGGGTATTCCTTTCTATGGGAGATAGCCGGGCGCCAAACTTGGAAATCTCTGGTGCTTCCATAGAAATGAATAGATTGGAGGTGTGCATTCCCGACCAGCCGCTACATACATTTCAGGGGGTCTCCAAAGGGTAGGGGCCCCTGTTCTCGTGATCAGTGGAGGCCCCAGCGGTAGCAGCCCCACCATTTTTTTCTATGATGATTCTTTGAATTACGGTACATTCGCACGACTGTATTATGTGGTCCACAAAATATGGATGACGCCCATGTGGCATCCGCTGACTTCACTGGGTCCGTGGTCCGAATTTTCAGCCAAGAATAGGACATGGTCTATCTTCTGCGGAACGGACATACGGAAAAAGAAAGCTCACGAAAGACATCAGTGTGCTTTCCACACCAACAGATGAAGAACATGTCCTATTCTTGGTCGCAAATGCGGATCACGGACCTATTGTAGTCAGTGGGTCCGCAAAAAAACAGAATGCCAAACGGCCGTCATCCGCATTTTGTGCATTCGTGTTTCGCACAACGCAAAATACATATGGTCATTTGAATGCTCGCTTAGAAAAGGAAAAATATCTGACCACTGTATAAACAAAACCACATGAAAGTGTCCACTTTTGCGCCTCTCATTTATTCACAGGGTTCCTCATTTTATATAGTGATGAGGTACCACAAGGATAGGGGGGCATCACTTTAGGATTGATGGGAGTCTGACCATTGAGACCCTCACTGATCCTGGGAACGATGGAGACACAGCGCTGGTTTAGCACTGCACCCTGTTCTGTCTCCCCTGCACAGCTGGGGGGATTGGGAGCGCTGCTCTGCAGCTCCTGCAATACGCTATCACTTTACCAGACAGAAAAACCCCATTAAAGATACAGTGCGGAAAAAAATATTTAAAAATCGCACGTGTCTAAATTCTGGAGGAAAGGAATGGCTGTGAGCAGGAGAGAGCGCGCTAATGATAGGCGCGTACAGTCAGTTGTCACCTTGCAGCTCAATTAGCCCGGGTGTAAAAACGAGGCATGTAAGAAGAAATAAGGTTCTGACATTATCTCTGCCAACAAGATAATTACGCAGCCTTCATTTAACAGTAGGGCAACACGACTGTAGCAACAAATTAACTCGGCTCCATTTGCAATTCATGGTGTGTTTTCTCATTTAGTACCATTTGTCTTACTTCAAGTGAACATTTCCATTATGATTTCTATATTTTTTTTTTTCCTGCGGGAGAAGAGTTTTTGGTTGGGCTCCAGAATGATATCAGACGAGCCATATATCCATCTCCTCCTTACCGTCCGAAATAAAGAACATTCCAACGAGGATCAACGAGGTCAAGGGTGAAATCTTATGGCGTTTTAAAGCGCAAGAACCGGGTCCGCAGTCCGAATTTGCGCCCAAGAATAGGACATGTCCTATCTTTTGCAGAATGGAACATCAGTGCGCTTTCCGCATCAACAGATGAAGAACGCGTCCTATTCTTGGCCGCAAATGCAGACCACGGACCCATTGAAGTCAATGGGTCTGCAAAAATAAAAAAACAAATGCCACACGGATGTCATCCGTTATTTACAGATCTGTAAAGCCATATATTATTCTCCTGCTTACCTTCCGAAATAACTAATATTAGAGGTCTGTTCAATGAGGTCAAGGGTGACATCTTAAGGTGTTTTTAAAGGGCAAGAACATATGACCGAAGAAACACAGAGAACCAGATCTTGAAGAGCAGGAACAACCCTATTAAACCCGGCCCGGGAGGGTGGATCCTGCGTAAAACTATACCTTTTTTGTAAAGATCGGCTGCTCCTTTTATTGACAAATTCATCTTTAAAAGTTTATGCAAATGGGTGTTTAAGTGCACTCAGGGGCGGGCCTGGACCCCTTGGTGCAGCTTAGCTTCACCACTGTGCAGTAATGGCCACTCCCCCTCTTGACTGACAGGACCAGGCATCATCGGCATCCCCTCGCCCTGTAATCCTCTGCCTGCACAGCATATTGCAATATCGGCGCATGCGCTGTACATCAGCTTCTACTTACCCACCACCGCATGTGCCGATAGCTCCACAGCGCCACGTAGGGAACCTCAGGTGGGTGACCACTGCTATAAACTGGAAGGAGCATGCCCACTACCTAAGAGGGTTGTCCAGGATTTAAATATTGATGTCCTACCATCAAGACGGGCCATCAATATCTGATTGGCGGTGTTAGGACATTCCTCGCCAGTCAGCTGTCTCCAGCGTCAGCACAGTTCCACCCCTTGTGTATGAAGTGGAAGGGAGAAACGCAGCAGTTACACGCTTGGTCTACTGCACAAGGGACAGAGTTGTGTACCAGAGCTACCCCGAAACAGCAGATCATTGGGGGTGAGGGGTGTCGGACCCCGCCAAACAGACACTGACGGTCTATCGTTAAAAAAGGCCATCCATATTAAATTCCTGGACAACCCCTTTAAAGGGGCTGCATGGGGCGTGGAACTGTTGAGCATACTGAGAGATCCCAGATGCTGGAGCTGGACACAAGAGGCATCTACATACCCACCTTCCATGCCGGTGCGGGTGCAGGTACCTCATCGCACCCAGAGGCTCCGCACCCCCACTACTGTCACACACAGGCCAGCGATGAATATGTTTTCACTGCCCGGCCTGCCTGTCCCAGTAGTGGGGGCGCGGAGCCTCTCTGGGCAACTAGGTGCAACAGCACCGCCCTCATCGCACCTAGGCATAATTTACATACCACAAAAAGTCTTTTTTTCACCGGACTGCCGCCACATATGGAGACGCTACATATATCGTGAGACTCTGACGACGAGCACGGATCTACAGTAGCCGACCGTTTTGAGTCTTTAATCCCACGTTGGACTGGGACACGTCTGGAATCCGGATGCGCGAACCTGGTCTTAACGTGATGCCGACGTCCACCGGCTCTTCTCTGGATTTACGGTACACGGTGAGGACTGACCTGTCCCGAGGGACTGCTGCGTCTATTTTCTGCTTAAGACCACGAACGCGTTTCCTGCGCTTTAGGCTTCTTGCACACCACCGTATGCCCTCTGAGACATGATGATGCTGTGCACATATGAGTGCGGGACAATAGTCCCGCGGGCGGCCCGACGTGCACAGCATCATTGTAATCTATAATGCTGTGCGCTCGCGTGTGCACGATCAATGTCTTGGAGGGCATACAGTCGTGTGCAAGAGGCCTTAATCTGACTTTTGACAACGCACATGCCTGACGTACACGGCGCCCGCAGTCTCTATATTAGGCCCACAGATACAGTGTCACTATCTGTTCTGGGACGCCAAGGTGACTGCTGCCATCGTGACCTGACGGGCTAATTCTAGCCTGAGTGCAAATCTGCCTTTTATTTCATAATTAATTTCTCGTGTCAAACCTATTCCACGTTCCCTTCTTTGTGCAACCTTCCCCGGCTGCTAATAAAGCAAGATGTGAAGTCACAGGACCTGACCCCTGACAATAGCGCTATTGTAGTATTCCCTTCGGGAACTAAATGGAGAAGATTACTTTTATTTATTAAAGGGGCTATAACCTCAGAATTTTTCTTTTGCTTAATTCTGCCTATTCCCGGGGAATGGATCTTCTGGATATCGTCTTGTGACATCCCACTCCACGGCCAGAAGCGACTTACTCTCACCGCTGAAAATGAATGTGCACCACTGGTGGCTCTTAATGTTAACAGAGCGGATTCATAGTAACATAGTATATAAGACCGAAAAAATACATTTGTCCATCCAGTTCGACCTGTTACCTACAAGTTGATCCGGAGGAATCCGAAACATTTCTTTTCTATGGGCTGGAGCACCATTTTTCGGATATAGGGTCCCACATTTCTGGCATTTACAGAGTTAAAGGGATTATCCCATAAGTCATTATAAAGTTTCGCCAAAAATGTAAATTTTTCATTTTTTTCCCCTTTTTCTGTGGCCCCTCAGCAACATTTTTAAATCAGTGCTATCTGTACAGTGTCGCACGATCCATTTCTCAGTTTCCCGCCTACAACTTACAAATCCTTCGCATTTTTTCTTCATTCACCCCCCTCCCGCCCATATCACCACTAGTCAGTCTTCTTCCCCCTCTGGCAGCAGTACATTTCATCTCTAGTATTTCCCAGTCATTCTCCTGAACATAGTCACAAGCAAGTTCCTCGCAGGTATCCTTCCTCTCTAGCAGCAGAAAATATAAGGGCACATTATTAGGACTGGCGTTTTAGAAGTCTGTCTTAATAAGCCCCTGCGCTGATGGTGGATCGCCAAAGTTAGGCAGCGACGCCGGCCTCTACATAACTTCAGCGGATCCACCGCCGCTTCCAAATGTAAGATAGCTTCCTAGCGGTCTTACATTTAGACCATTTTCTATGGCTAAATCAGGCGTAGAAAATGGTAAATGAGACGGGCCGCCTTCCCTGCCCACGCTACTCTCCCTTTTTTAGACCTGGCATGAGCGGGGAAGAAGTTATTTCCCCGCAACCTGGCGCGTGACAGAATCTGCGCCAGATATACGCTGCAAAAGAGCCGTATATCTGTTCGTAAATGACCCCCACAGTCTCTAGTAAGTTCCCCAGTCAGTCGCCTTCCCCCTCTAGCAGCAACCAATATATATAGTCCCTTGTAACTTTTCCAGGTCAGTCTCCTTCCCCCCAGCTACCAGCCATAAATATGGTCCCCAGCAACTTCTGCTGCAGACAGTTAGATATTAATTGTACAATGGGGTCTGGAAAAGCGGAAGAAATGTTATTTGAGAAATTTGGATAGGTCTTCAAGATCATGAAACCAGACAACTCCTTTAACCCTTTGCCAACCACCAGCGAATAGTACAGTGGAGGCAGGCATCAACAGAAGACCTCCTCTGTACCAGTACCGATCACATAGGCACGGACAGATCTGAGAAGTCTCTTAACGCTGGACTGTGGCAAACAAGGAAAAATAAAGCCAACGTGGGTCTCGCCCTGATGACGTCACCGGGAGGCCTTGTGATATCTCATATGTAGGCTCCATAGAAGGTCCCTAGGGCGGTGTATGAGGGCGGCCGTTAAAGGGATTGTTTCATCAGAGACAACCCCTTTTGAAATACGGCAGTCAGGGCGATCAGCTCGCTGCCCCTGGTCCTACCGCCATCATTCTCCAGAAAATAGCGGACTGTGGTGGAGGGAAGCATTGTAGTGTTACGTGGTGGCCATCCAGATGATAATCCAGCTCCTGCATCTGGCACATAAGGTCCTCATCGAGACTTCTCAACGATGTCCGTATGTCCTAAGACCGGGATGGGCAAACTGCGGCTCTCCAGCTGTTGTTGTAAAACTACAACTCCCACCATGCCCTGCTGTAGGCTGATAGCTGTAAGCAGTCTTTGCATGCTGGGAGTTGTAGTTTTGCAACAGCGGGAGAGTGGCAGTTTGCCCATGCCTGTCCTAAGAGAACACATGGACGGGACTGCCTTCATAAGAAAACAGACTTAAAGGGGTTTTCTTGGAAATACATACTGATGACCTATCCTCAGGATAGGTCCATTCATATCCGATCGGTTGGGGTCTGACTCCCGGCACTCTCAATCATACGCTTTTTGAAACTGTGACAGCGATGAGATACTAACCAAGCACAGCGCCGTACATTGTATAGTGGCTGTACATGGTATTGCAGCTCAGCACCATTCACTGAATTGGTTACAGAAAAGCTGTGTGACCGATGGGTCCGAAAAAAAGGCTGTGGTGCATTCTTTAGCCCCTCTGCCCCCTTCCAATAGCTGATCAGTGGGGTAACCGAGAGGTGGATCCCCACCAATTGGATACAGATGATATATCCTGAGGATAGGTCATCGATATTTAAAGGGGTGTTCCATAAGTACAATATTGATGACCTATCCTCAGGCTATCAGATTGGTGGGGGCCTGACTCCCAATTGTTTGAGAAGGCCATAGTGCTCCTCACAGCATACCGAGCACAGCGCCATACACCATGTAGTGGCTGTGCTTGGTATTGCAGGCCAGGCCCATTCGCTTGAATGGGGCTGAGCTGCACAAAGGCCACGTGACAAACGTGCTGTCACTGGTCAAAGAACAAGCCACAGCTCGACGGAGCTCCGTGGCCTCTTCAAACAGCTGATCAGTGGGAGTGCCCTACCCTAGGTCTCCCAGAAAACCCCTTTAAGTCCTTTAACATCCCCTTTAGTGTATATCCTCGAAAAAAAAATAGTCTGAGAGTCTGCTACAATGTATCAGTGCAGATAAAATGTATCAGTCTGGAGTTTTAGCTCACAGAGGACAGTGTAGTCTGCATATGCTTCTGGATGAAAAAATTAAAAACGTTCACCTTCAGTGACAACAAGCAGAGGTTTTGAAAATGGAAAGGAACTGAAATGGAAAGCACGGAGAAGCTGCAGAATGTTTTTACGTAAAACTGGAAACCCCCTTTAAGCAAGCACGCAGCCCTCCGGCACTTAAAAGGGAATGATTATAAGGGATGAAAAAGGCGATTGCCATGCAGAGCCATCGTCGGCTAAAGTAAATGGATTGTGGCGTAATGGAATGACTGAGACGTGAAAGAATTACTGCCAAATGCACATACGACGCGAAAGAGATAGCTAAGTCTAAATTAAGATGTTCGCTATGAGGCTTCCAATAGGACCTTGACATGACTGTTGACCCGCTCATGACACAATCACGCCAGCAAGGATTTGGATTGTATTAGTATTACCGGAGGAAAAAAAGTCAAGGAGTCATCAGGAAAACAAATCTATATCTTCTACTCCATCAGCCAATTACTGTTGTTAAAATGGAATTAGATGGGCATTGACAATGCTGTGGGGATAAGGATTAGGCAGACGACTGAGTATACAAGTAGCAGTGCCGTCTGCGCGACGCTCCCCCCCCCCCTTCCCTCTTTGGAAACTTAAACAAATGTGCGATAGGAAAGCGGCGTGCATTATGCATTAGCGGCACGGTAATCAGTCGCGCACCGGCTCGCCCGTCGCGTTACATGTCACTAGCAAACAGGAGGACGGGCGACGGGATTACATATTCCGCCAGCGTCACCATGCAGCAGCGACGTGGAGCTCCGCTGAGATCTTCATTATGTGTCACAGGGGCCAAAGCAATACATTTTAAAGGGGTTGTCCAGCTTAAAAACTCATTGCCGTACACCCTATTAGGGAATTCTGGGTTAAAGGGGTAGTCCCACAAAAAATATTCTACAGTTTCCAAACCAGCACCTGGATCTGAATATTTTTGTAATTGCATGTCATTAAAAATTTTGTACAGCCACTGAGTTATTCAATAAAATGTATCTGTATAGCGCCACTTGCTGTTTGTTCTTTTTCTTATTTCTCTGTCCGGCTCACTGAGATGCCGCATGCTCAGTTTCATCCTTCAACTGCCTCCTTAGCTGTGATAGGGAGAGCGGAGACACGCCTCCTGAGCTGTGATAGGGAGAGCGGAGACACGCCTCCTGAGCTGTGATAGGGAGAGCGGAGACACGCCTCCTGAGCTGTGATAGGGAGAGCGGAGACACGCCTCCTGAGCTGTGATAGGGAGAGCGGAGACACGCCTCCTGAGCTGTGATAGGGAGAGCAGAGACACGCCTCCTGAGCTGTGATAGGGAGAGCAGAGACACGCCTCCTGAGCTGTGATAGGGAGAGCAGAGACACGCCTCCTGAGCTGTGATAGGGAGAGCAGAGACACGCCTCCTGAGCTGTGATAGGGAGAGCGGACACGCCTCCTGAGCTGTGATAGGGAGAGTGGAGACACGCCTCCTGAGCTGTGATAGGGAGAGTGGAGACACGCCTCCTGAGCTGTGATAGGGAGAGCGGAGACACGCCTCCTGAGCTGTGATAGGGAGAGCGGAGACACGCCTCCTGAGCTGTGATAGGGAGAGCGGAGACACGCCCCCTTAGCTGCAGCAGAAAAGACACTCCCCTTGAGCGGTCAGCATGATATAAATCTAGCAGAGCAATGAATGGGAAGATCTCTTGATCCATGTGAGGTCCAGGGCCGGTTCTATAGATTGTCATGTGCTATATGACGTCGGATTTTTATTGTTTACATTAGTCACGGGAGAACCCCTTTAACAGAGCGTGGGTCCTCTGTTCAGGACCCTCTTGGGCACAGCGCAGTGCTTGTAAGGAACCTCTCACTCTGGAGATCTCTTCCTGAATTACACGGACAACCCAATGATTTAGAAAGCGTAGAATGTTCAGCGCTCGTGATAAATACAAAAAGATTTTATTTTATCTCAGGACATACAATAAAAGTTAAAAGCATCTTGCTTACACGTTTCTGGTGAGAACACCCTTAGTGAAACGCGTTAGAAGAGGCTTTCAACTTTTTTTGTATGTCCTGAGATGAAATAAACACTTTCTTATTTTCAACGCTTTCTATTCACAACTCCTGGGAATTGGCCCCGCGTTCATGCACCGTATGGAAAATGGAGGGGAGCTGGTTCTACTTTGTATCCTTTCAGTTTAACCTAATGATCTGAATGGACATTGTGAAATGCTTTGCTTCCCCTGTGGTGGCGCTGCAGAGAAAACAAACACTTACTACCAGGTTTCCTCACCGATCGCTGGGGGTCTCAACAATCTGATGGGCGAATCACAGGCAGCATTCTGGTATAATGTTCCAAAGTCCTTGCCTACCGCCATAGACTGAGCAATGCCCCACTGATATAACTGTTGGGGGTTACCTACCAGGTCTCTGAACCTCTGCGGTATAGTATGTTCACACATGGTGGATATGGGGCAGATTTTCCGCTTTTGGATCGTAGGTGCAAAGTCTTCAGCGTACCAGCAAAGTGAATGAAATTTTACAAAATCTCATCCACATGCTATGGGAAAAAACCTTCAGTTTATGCAGCGGTTTTTCCATGTGCAATGCGTCCGCACGTGAATCATGTAGGTTTTGGTGCAGCACACAAAATCACTGCACATTCATGGAGTTCACCTCTGATATTGTTATTTTTACACAGGGAGCAATGAAGGCTGCGCAGAATCCATACATGTCGCTTATGTCTACACGTATCATCTCCAGAACTGAAGAGACCAAAAATCTCCATGATCCAGATACCAGTAATGTTTGATTCATGGGGTCGACAAACGTAATCTTCTTATTTTTTAGTAAAAATAAAAAAGATTCTTTAAATGGGGTGTTGTCAATTACATCAAATTATTCCTTATCCACAGGATAGGGGAAAAGCGAATGATCGGTGGGGGTAAGACCACTGGGGCCTCTGCTGTTCACAAGAACGGAGGCCCATGCTTCCCAACTGAACGGGTCGGCGGTAAGACATAAACTGCCGCTTCATTCAGCTCTATGGGACTGCTGGAGATAGCAGAGTACTGTGCTATTCAAACAGGGAGCATGGGCCCCTGTCCTTGTGATTGGCAGGGGGCCCAGTGGTCGTACCCCCAGTGAAGAGACACATCCGATATTCTGTGGATAGGGGACAAGCTGTCGTAACGGGACAACCCTTTTGGACAGCCAGAGAGAGTAAATCCTCCCTGACATAACATGAAGAAAGGTTCCTGCAACTCACTTGGGACTACTGGAAGCTGTACAGGGAGAGAGAAGACAGTACAAGGTGGAATCTAGAGGGGTGATAACATGAAGAATAGCTCTTGTATATTCCCACCTGGGGTCACTGGAGACTGCAGAGGGAGAGAGATACAAGTAACAGGAAAGGGGTGATGACACGAAGAATAGTTCCTGTATCTTACCACCTAGGTTCACTGGAGACTGCACAGGGGGATAGATACCAGTAACAGGAAAGGGGTGATGACACAAAGAATAGTTCCTGTATCTTACCACCTGGGTTCACTGGAGACTACACAGGGGGATAGATACAAGTAACAGGAAAGGGTGATGACACGAAGAATAGTTCCTGGATCTTACCACCTAGGTTCACTGGAGACTGCACAGGGGGATATATACCAGTAACAGGAAAGGGGTGATGACTTGAAGAATAGTTCCTGTATCTTACCACATGGGGCCACTGAAGACTGCACAGGGAGAGAGATACAAGTAACAGGAAAGGGGTGATGACACGAAGAATAGCTCTTGTATCTTACCACCTAGGTTCACTGGAGACTACACAGGGGGATAGATACCAGTAACAGGAAAGGGGTGATGACACGAAGAATAGTTCCTGGATCTTAGCACCTGGGTTCACTGGGGACTGCACAGGGGAACAGATATCAGTAACATTTAAGGAGTAATGACTTGAAAAATAGTTCCTGTATCTTTCCATATGGGGCCACTGAAGACTGCACAGGGGTATAGATACCATTAACAGGAAAGAGGTGATAATATGAAGAATAGTTCCTGCATCTTCCCACTTGGGGTCAATGGAGCATGTACATGATAATAACAGGCTGTGATTTATAAGAAGGATAATAACATGAAGAAGATATCAGTTTTGGGGCACTAGAAGCTGTATATGAATCATGTAAAAATACAGACGCAAAGCCCACGCCTAAACCCTGCCAGGGTCCACTGACGACTGATTTCCCTGTAATACCAGTGAATGGAGTATTTTATGATATACCGGTTTGTATATACCAGTGATGGGCAACGTGCGGCTCTCCAGCTGTTGCAGAACTACAACTCCCAGCATGCAAAGCCTGTCTATAGCTATCAGCCTACTGCAGGGCATGGTGGGAGTTGTAGTTTAGCAACAGCTGGAGAGCCGCACGTTGCCCATCACTGGTATATACCATTCATGAGCTTCAGAAAAAAAAAAAAAAAAAAAAAACATCAAGAAACAATGAACACAAAGTGAATTTTAAAATGCACTGCATGCCTAAAATTGCCTTAGATTCTGCACAGAAAAGTCACAGATTAGCCCCATGCGCTGATTTTTGGTGAATTTTTCAGTTTATATAGTCACAGACTACCCGACATAGACATACACTAAATAAATATTATTTTTTAGAGTACGAAGAGGCAATATCAATCCTGACAATAAACTCGCAAATCCTAAATCATGCGTGCATAAAGTAGCGGTACACATACCCATACATAAAAATAAGGTAAAAAAATAAAATAAAAAGAAACCCCCAACCCTTTACCTAAAACACCAGATTTTGTTGAAATCCATAAAAGTGGCTTCTGAGATGGATGAAGAGCCACATAAATAAAATCAAATCAACTCAGTACATTTCACCTGACCTGCCAGATCTTTTTAACTTATTGGAAAATTTGCTAGATTTAATATTGACACAGCGATGTGTAAATCAATATTTCCAGAATGAGCGATATATTTTAATTTAAAAATGTTCAAACTGCAGCAGTAAATCTATGCACTTAGCCCATGCACATCATCAGAGGCTTTGGCTTCTTGAAATGCAGGATTGAAATAGATGACGGCTTAGAAGACGCGCTCGCCATATTATTAGGACCCGACGCCGTCGCCTCCCCTGCGTCCTTAATCCAATCCGCTGTATGTGGCATTAATGACTGTATGCTCCATAAATGACAAAACTGTGAGTGCAGGGGCCTATATGTCCTAGAGGCAGATCATACAGGCTGCTGGGGAGCCTCTGGAGATAGAGGGACCAGCCCTGGTTAGTCCTTTCCTCTTTGCTATTGGAGAACGTGTGCAGGGCTTCCCTCCCCTGAGGAACTGCACTTTTAGCAAACAAGGGGGTGGGATATGAATAGGACCCTGGAGGTGAAAACAAATATCAGGCCCTTCTGTTCTGGACAGCAAAATCTAGCGTGATATTGAGAGGCCCACTAAGGCCACTCTCTTCTATAAATGTGTGGATGCTCTTCTTGTGGCTCTCATAGTTGAAGGGTTTGCAGACAAGCCTACTAGTGGCCACCAGCACTCACGTGCTGGATGCCGATTCTTGCCTCACAAGACTTGAAAAAGGAGTCCTTGCACTTTGAAACGCATTGTTTCTTAGAGGTCCTAGTAAAAAAGTTACTTTCTACCATTCTGGTCATGTTTTGTGCTCCAAGGGATGTCTCTACAAGGGTGGATGTGTAGGTTCCTCATCCACCGATCCTCTATATTTGAAGGGTTGTCTGTTATGTTATATATCACAAAAATGCTAAATAGATTACCCCCAAAACTTTCTTGTAAATCCAACGACTGCTGTTTGCGGAGGCCTGCATCCTGTCTATGGAGGAACAGACATAAAAGAGAAGTGGCGTGGAAGGTGGTTCACTCAGATATTTTCAAAACTCCCATAGAAATGACTGGAGAGCAAACCGTGCATACGCAGTGCACTCTCCTTCACTTTTAGGGACACATTGCAGGACCTAGCTAACATTGATGGCATATCCTAGCGATATGCCACCAGTGTCTGATATGATAAAACTCCTTTAATTCCATCCTAGACCGGAGCATCTCCAAAGAAGGATCATATTGCACATGTCCACTAAATGGAGAGGGGAGGAGTGAGCAGCAGCAGGAGTGAGACAGAAGAGACAAGCACAGACAAAGAGAAAAATAGGTAGTTTATATCTCAGCTAAAGTGCTTTATTCACAACCACACAGATCAGTTCCTCTCTGTAATGTCCTCCATGATCCTGTGGCTTTTTCTGACTGAGTAAAAGAAGGTTAGGAGGGTGATTCTCCTCTACTTTCTGTGTGTATTAGATAGCAGCAAGTCTCCACCCACCATATCTGAGAGAACCGCAAAAAAGTCATTCACTATGTGCAGAGGACAACTGCTCATGAATACCAGATACAAGTAATATAATGACCAGAAATAATGTTATTCCTCATGTGCACTCACTGTACTTCTGATTAGTTTCTTGAAAGGTTAGTTACGCTTTAAACATGCCCGATCGTTCCTACCCCCGATGAGGGATAGTTGAAAAGTTTCAGGGAAATCAACGTCAACTTATTTCTCAATTGTATGGGGAACGGGATTTGACCTTTTTTCCTGCTGTCATTTGTCCATTCCACTTGCCGGCCATAGACACAAAATACGGTATTTATCTGCAGGTCACTGGCGGACCCAGCATCTGCTGCTAATCTAATCTTTTGTGTGTGACAACCACAGACATCTGTCAGTAGATCTCACCAGATGTAGTCAGACATACCACTGGTCTACGATAAATGTATCATGTCTATAAACCTTAGATAGTTGTCAGACAGCTATTCCTCCTGACACCCCTACCCCATACACATGCGCACTCAGAAGGGGCATGTTTAAGGAATCGTACTTACCTGCTTTCCGACGCTCAGTTTCAGCTTCCTGCATGTAAACTTCTGGTATGGACAGGGTCACGTGTGCCGATGCCGCCAATTGCTGGCCACATGACGATATGTCCCCAAGTGATACTTGGGGACAAGTCACAGCTGTGGAGGTGCAGGTAACCCCGGTAATGCCAGAAGTTTACATGCAGTAGACCCAGGGAGCAAGTAAGTACGCTTCTTTCGACAGGCCCCCACTGGGTAGGAGGTGCATTTAAAAAAAAAAAAAAACTATATGAAGTTGGACATCCTCTTTAAAACCATCACCTGAGCCTAAAAGAGTATGTGACATAGCCCTCACGAATACAAATGCCTTTTTTTACATGACGCCCCCTGTCCCTTTTCGAGCCCGGCAAAGTGTGCCCGTAACACTGCACCGCTATTTTTAGTATGGAAGCTAGGACCTGCAATTAATGCCTGATCGCCGCCTAACAAAACATCTGTTTTTCTCGCTATGTAATTAGTAAAATTAATGAACGCTAATCCGTCCGCTCAAATGATTCTTTTGCTCCTGGAATCAATCATTTTAACACTCAATATGTTTTAACATAAACAGCGATAGATCAAGTCCAAATTGCTTCTACCTCTCCGCTACTTATTTACCACTCACAACGAAAGCGGTCTAATGGGGTGCGGGGGTGCAGGAAGAAACAGACGGCGCATTTCAATTCCAAAACTTGTAAAAATGTAATAGCTATGGGTCGGGAACGCTCACGGCGTACGCTATTCACCGTAGACATAACCAATAGAGCACAGAAGGTGGGTTAAAGAAGGGTTTGTCAGGCCCTGCTCCTTCCGCTATGACCGCACTATGGGTTGGCGAGTCAGTCATGGATCCAGGGCTGTGGCCTTCAACTATGACACAAAGCGAGTCCTTCTGGTTGAACATATCACTGTAAAGTGTTGATCCAGAAAAAGGTCAAGAAGACGTCACCATCGCTCACTGTTCCCAGTACACAATCTTCTAGACTGTTCCCATATTCTAGGAAAGCCTTCCCACTACATGTAGAGGAAAGAAGCCTTCACCATAAGCATAGAAGATTCTTTACTGTAAGAGCAGTAAGACTACAGGATTTGAAATGTGAGTTGCTCCACATGCGCAATGTCCACCATAAATCATGATCAGAATTAAAAGGGTTGGGCTAGGCTATGTTCTCAATGTCGGATAGTCCGGATCCCATAGGTTCTAGAGAACAGGGGGCATACGCGGTGTGGTCTCTATTCATCGGTATGGGGCTTCAGAAAATAGCGGATAGAGTGAGAGTGTTCACCTATCTTCGGGAGTCCCATAGCGGTGAATGGAGAGCGTACTCGACAAAGGCGGCCATCTCTCCAATCACCAATATGGGACTGGTGGAAGTAGTCAAGGCAGCACTCGGCTATTTTAGGACCTCCCACAGCAGTGACCAGTGGGCATAGGTGGTGTTCATGAATAACCCCTTTAGTTGCTCTGGTGCATCCCAGTCCAATAAAAGTTATGCAGTGCTTGGCAAAGAAAATGTGTAACCCAATTAACTTCACACAGCACTAGAAGAACACTTTTAGAAACCTATGGTGCCGACTTTAAAGGAGCATTCCCACCTGGGACATTAAGGGCATATTGTTAGGACCTGCTCCTATCTGCAGAACAGAACCCCTGACGTGAACAGAGATTAGCTGCGCATGTGTGTCCACCCCATCTATTCCCTGCTATGAGAATTCTGAAAATAGCCAAGGGCCTGGTTTGGCTATTTCCGGCAGTCCCCTTACTGGTGATTAGAGAAGTGGCCATGCTTGCACAATGCAGTCTCCATTTGCAGGTACGGAGCTTCAAAAGATAGCCGAGCACACTCACTTGGCAATTTTCTGAACGCCCATAGCGTTGAATGGAAAACACCCTGCGCTGTGAGCCCCCTAACTTTGGAGGCCCCATTCTCTAGAAAGGAGCAGGTCTCAGAGGTGACATTGGTGTCGTATCCCTAATGTTTAGGACCTGCTCCTATCTGACATTGGTGCCGTATTGCTAACGTCTAGGAACTGCTACTTCCTGACATTGGTGTCATATCGCTAATGTCTAGGACCTGCTCCTATCTGACATTGGTGTTGTATCGCTAATGTCTAGGACCTGCTCCTATCTGACATTGGTGTCATATCGCTAATGTCTAGGACCTGTTCCTATCTAACATTGGTGCAGTATCGCCAACATCTAGGACCTGTTCCTATCTGACATTGGTGCCGTATCGCTAATGTCTAGGACCTGTTCCTATCTAACATTGGTGTCAGTATCGCCAACATCTAGGACCTGTTCCTATCTAACATTGGTGCAGTATCGCTAACATCTAGGACCTGCTGCTATCTGACATTGGTGTCGTACCGCTAATGTTTAGGACCTGCTCCTATCTGACATTGGTGCCATATTGCTAACGTCTAGGACCTGCTCCTACCGGACATTGGTGCCGTATCGTTAATGCCTAGGACCTGCTTCTATCTGACATTGGTGTCATATTGCTAAAGTCTAGGACCTGCTCCTACCTGACATTGGTGCCGTATCGATAATCCCTAGGACCTGCTTCTATCTGACATTGGTGCCATATCGCCAACATCTAGGACCTGCTCCTACCCGACATTGGTGCCATATCGCTAACGTCTAGGCCCTGTTCCTATCTGACATTGGTGTTGTATCGCTAATGTCTAGGACCTGTTCCTATCTGACATTGGTGTTGTATCGCTAATGTCTACGACCTGCTCCTATCTCCAAAACAGGAACTCCAAAGTGAACAGAGAGCATCTGCCAATGTGTGGCCACGCTCCGATCACTGAATTGGGAGTTCCAAATATGCCGAATGCTGGCTCAGCTGTTTGCGGCAGTCCCATAGAGGTGAATGGAGAGGTGGCCGCGCTTGCGCAGTGCACTTTCCATTCACCGCTATAGGGCTTCCAAAAATAGCCAAGTGTGCTCACTCAGCAATTTTAGGAAGCCCCATAGCAATTATTGGAGAGCATGCCGCGCATGTATGGTGTGGTCTCTCTCATTTCGAGGGCTCCTTTCTCTAGAGTTGGGAACCGCACCGATCTGATATTGATGGCATGTCCTAGCGCTATGCCATCAATGTCCCAGGTTAACCCTCACGCATTACATATGAATGTAGGAGATTAAAAACAGTGGCGTGCCAAACACACAACTGTCCTAGGGGAGAATAGGATGCTGTGTAGAGGCGCTGCAAAAAACGCCTACAAAACAGTAAGGACTCCTTGAGCCGCCATGTGCAGCTTTCTCACGTGCTGCTAACTCTGGTAATAATAGCAATTAAAATAATTTGCGGCGCCAAAAAACCCACAAAATCTTACTTCATCCAAGTCGCAAAGGAAGTGAGAAAAAACATCCGGAGTTCAAGGGTACCAAATATCTAAGGAGACTGAAAAAAATGACTCGCCGCCAGATCTGAACTTCTTCACTAGAAAATTGAGTCAAAATAGATTTTTTCTAATTTACAATGAATCAAAAAGGGAAAAACGCCGAAGCGTGGCAAAAGTGGCGCAAATGTATCAAGAAAGCAAATGAATAAACAGTTGAGGAGATTTATTGGGGGAAAAGGCGATAAATTCTGCCGGGATGAATTGATTTTTAGTTAAAGGTATAACTGACAATTTATTGGGCGGGAAGATGCATTATTTGGCGATTGTTATCCGCCTCCAGTAAAACTGATTTGTGTCCTATTGTATTTTATGGAAAAGGCAGAGCAACTCTCAGTGATTTAGATTAAATGTATTAATCATAACCACACAGTGTGAACTATATATCTGCTATTAAAGAAGATTTTTGACATTTAATTCTGTAGCAATATTTTGGCTCTGTACCTTTCTTCCTAAATCCAATTCCTGCTACAGTCGGGAGATCTCTTCCCTTTTAATTTTATGAGGCTTAAAGTAGCATTTAACCAGCCATGCGGTAAATAATGCGGGATTACAGATATTTAGTGTTTTGTTTCCCTTTCCAGAGGGCCGATCCATCAAACGGAGACATAAAATACCTTCCCGTATTATTTTTTTTTTCCTGCCTATTTCTCATATTTTGGGTTTTATAGTACTATTTGAGAATAATGGAAGCGGCGAATTGAAAGAATAATCAGATGGCTTGATGCGTGTTTGAGGAAGCCGAGGCTGCGAGGTTAAAATGCAGTCGGCGGTTCTGAGATATGACATGTCCTTTATTTTACAGGAATCTTTCAGCGGCTCTGGATTGGAGCTAACCGCCATATGGCTTAAAGGCTATGGACACCTTCTGGGCATTTTTTATCGCATTTTACTCATTTTGGGCTAAAATAATTTTTTTCTATTGGCCGTTATTAAAAATGTTTAGCCCTTTCTGAGACACAGGGGTTAAAACAATCAGTCTGTTAGCAAGCTCTTTGACTCCCCTCCTCTAACAGCTCTTATCTCTGATCTCTTGACCTCATGAACACTTATTTAAGCCATATTATTATCAGTTTGACAACATGGCAGGATTCAAAGTAAACAGAAAGTCACAGATTGCAAACAGACTGATTTTTAAACCCCTGTTACTCAGAAACGGCTGAATATTTTTAATAAAGACCAATTAAAAAAAGAATTTTAGTCCAAAATGAGTACAAGGCAATCATTTTAACAAAATTGCCCCAAAAGTGTCCATAGCCTTTAATGGAATTTTCTATAATAGATTTCAGGATAGGCTGATTGATGAGGGTCCGGCGGATGGGACCAGTGTTGTTCAGGAGGACGAGACAACGTTTGTCCAGCCGGGACACTGGTAAAGGGCAAGAAAAGAAGTCTGGTCTTTTTCCACTAAAATGGATGCAAGTTATCAATGGTGCTGGGAGCACTCTATAGCTCCCTTTCATCTACATTACAATACAGACTGACCGTTTATATGCAGCATGGTCGAAGTGAATTCCGATAGGCCCAGGCTCTAAATCAATAATAGGTGTCCATGTTTCGGAAGAAGACAACCCCATATTGAGGTGTCTTCAGAGACAATAACTTGTCACCAATGAATGTTTCTTAAAGGGGTTGTCCCAAAATATAAACTTATCCCCTGTACGCAGTGTAAGAGATAAGTATCTGATCAGTGAGGCGCAAATGTTGGGACCCCAACTACCTAAAGTTCTCTAAATGGGTGGAGCAGCCGGAGCTCGGCAATCTTTTGTAGTCCCACAGGGAAGGAATAGAGCAGCGGTGCACATCCTCGAATACTCCTGTTTGCATAAGCAATGTCCAAGTCCAAGTGGTCAGACCAGCACCAATAAGATGCTTCTCTGCTATTCTGTGGATAAGAGATGAGTTTATATCTTGGGAAAACCACTATAAAAAGGTGTTTTTTTTGGTGTTTGATATCAACTTAACTATCAACTATCCTGAGGATAGAACCTTGGATTGGTAGTAGTCAGACCCCAGCAGAGTGGATGCCTCCCCACAGTTTACCAAGCACAGCACCTAGGCCATAAGATTTTGAAATCAATGGCCTAGGAAGAGGATGCAGCACTAACTGGAGAGCTATTGTCTCTTTAAAAAGGGAGCCAAGCCCCCCCAATGTGATACCGACGAGTGACGACCTATCCTGAGGACAGGTCATCAATATGAAAATCTCAGAAAACCACTAAAAAGGAATAATTTACAATCAACCCATTAAATTATTATTACTGAATATACGTTCTGACAGAGGAAACAGATCCCCTATACTACACCACACAGGAGAGCTGACAGATCCTCTATACTACACCACACAGGAGAGCTGACAGATCCTCTATACTACACCACACAGGAGAGCCGACAGATCCTCTATACTACACCACACAGGAGAGCTGACAGATCCTCTATACTACACCACACAGGAGAGCTGACAGATCCTCTATACTACACCACACAGGAGAGCTGACAGATCCTCTATACTACACCACACAGGAGAGCTGACAGATCCTCTATACTACACCACACAGGAGAGCTGACAGATCCTCTATACTACACCACACAGGAGAGCTGACAGATCCTCTATACTACACCACACAGGAGAGCTGACAGATCCTCTATACTACACCACACAGGAGAGCTGACAGATCCTCTATACTACACCACACAGGAGAGCTGACAGATCCTCTATACTACACCACACAGGAGAGCCGACAGATCCTCTATACTACACCACACAGGAGAGCCGACAGATCCTCTATACTACACCACACAGGAGAGCTGACAGATCCTCTATACTACACCACACAGGAGAGCTGACAGATCCTCTATACTACACCACACAGGAGAGCTGACAGATCCTCTATACTACACCACACAGGAGAGCTGACAGATCCTCTATACTACACCACACAGGAGAGCTGACAGATCCTCTATACTACACCACACAGGAGAGCTGACAGATCCTCTATACTACACCACACAGGAGAGCTGACAGATCCTCTATACTACACCACACAGGAGAGCTGACAGATCCTCTATACTACACCACACAGGAGAGCCGACAGATCCTCTATACTACACCACACAGGAGAGCTGACAGATCCTCTATACTACACCACACAGGAGAGCTGACAGATCCTCTATACTACACCACACAGGAGAGCTGACAGATCCTCTATACTACACCACACAGGAGAGCTGACAGATCCTCTATACTACACCACACAGGAGAGCTGACAGATCCTCTATACTACACCACACAGGAGAGCTGACAGATCCTCTATACTACACCACACAGGAGAGCTGACAGATCCTCTATACTACACCACACAGGAGAGCTGACAGATCCTCTATACTACACCACACAGCAGAGCTGACAGATCCTCTATATACACCACACAGGAGAGCTGACAGATCCTCTATACTACACCACACAGGAGAGCTGACAGATCCTCTATACTACACCGCACAGCAGAGCTGACAGATCTTCTATACTACACCACACAGGAGAGCCGACAGATCCTCTATACTACACCACACAGGAGAGCTGACAGATCCTCTATACTACACCGCACAGGAGAGCTGACAGATCCTCTATACTACACCACACAGGAGAGCTGACAGATCCTCTATACTACACCACACAGCAGAGCTGACAGATCCTGCCCTGGTAATAGGATTGGTGAAGGAGTCCTGAGACGACCGCTCACATTTTCCCCATACCGCAAGATAAATATTACATGTGAACAGAATCTTCATAAGTTTCATTGTAAAATATTCCTTGTTTTGCTGAAAAAGATAACATTTTTCGTGAACCACATTAATGAGAAAAATCATGTTCAAACAAGCCATGGGAGAAGTCAGTATTAAACAGGTCCCTGATTGTACAGGGAGGCAGGCGGCGTGTCACAGGCCCTCCATTGTGATACGGTTTAACACGCTGGCCTCTGATCTCTGACCGCCTATAATTCAGCGCAGAGAAATGCATGCGTTTCAGATGCATCTATTTTTATTTTTGCTTGACTGGCTGCTTGACCGCTGATGGGATTTGTAGCCCATTTTCTGGGCTTATTGCAATCTCATTCTGGTATTTTATAGGGGCTATTACAGCTGATAGATTAACTCCGAGCTGGTGGCGATACAAACTAGAGTGAGCGGCGAGAGGGACCGAGCGCTTGCGCTGGGCGCTGATCTAACCAAATTTACAATATTCCACATTTTACTACGGTCTGTATTAAATCTGTATCATATCTGCTGCGTATATATGGGAAACATGGCAAAGCCCATATATATATATATATCCATATCAGTGCATGTCTACACTACGGAGGATTAGAAGACTCAAGCAGCTAGGTAAATGTGGACCTCACTTCTGTCCCTTATGTATTTTGCGACATACGGCGCAGATGACCCCTATGGATAAAACGTCCTATGTCACTGACCACAAGGCTCGGTTCACGTATGACTGGCGCTGGTTATTCTATGCGGAGGTTTCACATAGCAACTAAGCAACGAGCATTTAAATTAACTGGCTTGGCTGCTTCCGTCAACCCAAATGAGATTAGGATAATTACCTGCTGAAATACTTTGTGCTGCTGGAAACTTGCTCCTACAACTCTTTGGGTATGACACATGCAGCCCTATTCTCACTAGGGTTCTCCGGAATTTACACAGTAGTGACCTATACATATTGGTAGGTTACTAAGGTCGGGGGGGGGGGGGGGTCCGACTTCCGGGACCCCTGATGATCAGTTGAATAAAGAGGTCAGAGAGCTTTGTGAGCGTTTAGGCCTCATCGGTCACATGGCCTAGGTGCTGCTCAGCCCTACTAAAGTGAATGGGACTGAGCGGCAATACCAAGCTACGCTGCTGTGATTGGTAAGCTGCGAGGAGGCTATAGGACGACGCCAACGACTGAGTCGGACCCCCCGCCGATCTGAGATTGATGACCTGTCCTGCGGAGAGGTCATCAATATGTAAATCTCGGAGAGCACCTTTAAGAGGTCACTGACTCCCTTAAGGTCAGCACACCACTCTTCTGCTGCTCTAATCATTTCTAAACTGATTTTTAAAAAAGAGGAACCAAGGCACACAAAGGTGCCCTGCCCACGCCCGATCATGTCACCCAAGGACTAATATCATTACGGAGTTCTTATAATTGCCACATCCGCTCGGTCACATTAATAGTCGTGTCCCCGGCAGACAAGTCACACAGCGATACCATCTAGTTATAAAAAACACCCCCGTCCATCAAGTTCACCGTTTTTATAGGCAAAAAACATTCTTTAAAGGGAATGGGTCACCAGAAAATGGCCTTTTGTTTAAATCTTTAAGTATTTAAGAATTTTTGGCGATTATTTTAGAATTTTCTATGTTACGATCGCTATTTTAAAAAAAAATGTATATAACAGTTTTCACACAGGCCACTAGGTTTATAGGTGATGATTTCCTGTTCTGTACAGGTAGCTTTTCAGTAGCGATCTCCTTATCAGAGGATTACAATGACAGGTATCACCTGGATATAGATAACAGAGAATCCACCATTCACAGTAGGCGATATCCCAGCTCATCTGCTCCATCCTGACCTCTGCACAGAGCACGCCTAGAAAACTCTCCCCTAAGGCCCCTTTCACACGGGCGAGTTTTCCGCGCAGGTGCAATGTGTGACGTGAACGCATAGCACCCGCACTGAATCCTGACCCATTCATTTCAATGGGTCTGTGTACATGAGCGTTGTTTTTCACGCAGCTCTGGCCCCATAGAAGTGAACGGGGCTGCATGAAAAACGCATTGCATCCGCAAGCAAGTGCGGGTGCGATGCGTTTTTCACTGATGGTTGCTAAGAGATGTTGTTGGCAAACCTTCAGTTTTTTATCACGCGCGTGAAAAACGCATCAAAACACATTGCACCTGCACGGAATAAACTGATCGCAATCGCAGGCAAAACTTTGCTTTGCCTGCGAAATCACACAGTTTTCACTGAACGCATCCGAAACGCATCTCGACCTAATCCGAGCACGCTTGTGTGAAAGAGGCCTTAAAAGTCAATGATTCCTCTCCTGTCCATTGTGCCTATGGCCCATGAAGATGGTCTCGAAGGACGGGAAGTGTTAACATATTAGAGGCCTAGTGGGCAGTGTGAAAACTGAAAGATTTTATGATTGTTTTTAAAAATAACGACGTGGAAAAATAAATAAAAATAAAATAGAATTAAAAAAAAACGGCGAAAATTCTAAAAAGAGGTTTCAAACAAAAAAATGTGATTTAAACAATAGGTCATTTTCTGATAATGGCGCTCGCACTAGAGCTGCGGCCTTCTCTCAGCTTCCCAAGCACAGCGCCATCCATTTGATTATGGCAGTGCTTGGTATCGCAGCTCGGTCCCATTCTCTTGAATGGGGCTGAGATGTGCCTAGGCCAGGGATGGGCAAAGTGCAGCTCTCCAGCTGTTATAAAACTACAACTCCCACCATGCCCGGCTGTAGCCAGACTGAGCATGCTGGGAGTTGTAGTTGTGCAACAGCTGGATAGCCGCAGTTTTCCCACCCCTGGCCTAGGCCATGGCACTGATGGCAAGGCTGTGAGAAGGCCGTGGCGCTACAGTGCAGGCGCCTTCTCAAGCAGCTGATCGGCAGGGTCCCTGGTGTCCAGAGGATAAGTCATCAGTAGAAAACCCCTTTATTACAGCAGACTGGCACTGTGTGCCATAACTTATTATCCACGGTTACACCCAAATACTTCTCCACTGAAGATCCATTTAGGGTAGAAACAGCATATTTATTTTTTGCCGTAAAATGAATAACGTCACCCGTATCAGCCGCCTCGCTGCCCAGCGGGCCAATTCATCAAGATCAGTGGGTGGAGACAAAACCTTCCGTGCAGTATCTAGAAAAGTACAAAGAAAAGCCGACACCTACCAGAGGACTTGGATTTAAGGAGGACTTCCTTACACTTCTCGCTTGCATGGCATGGAGATGACTCAACCTCGCCTGGAACCCTAAACACAGAAGACGCATCTCATGATGTATTTAACATTTAATACATACTTAAAACCAATCTCGTTATTACATTTTTTTTTATTCGCAAATTGTTTGGTTTAAAGGACCGAAGGGAAAACTTTTTCACTCCTTAGAGCGCGTTCACACAGAGGAAATTGGAGGTGAAATTTTTAGCACAGACAACGCACAAAATTCGGCCGGCAGCCACGTGGTTTCTGCCTCCCATTGTTTTCAATGAGAGGCAGGGCTGCAGTTCACAGATGGCGTTTTAAAGCCGCAAAAGCGCCAACAAGGGACTTCTTGGAGCAGTGTGCGGACCACAGCCATGGCAGCTGTCCGATCACTGCTTACCTCCTTTCCATAAATGGGCCCTAAAGTGAACTGTGTGAACAGGTGCTTAGAGGGGATATCCAGGATTTTTATATTAATAGCCATTCCTCAGGATAGGTGGTCATCAATATGAAAACAGCAGGGGTCCAACTCCCCGCCGATCAGCTGTACGAAGAGGCTATGAGGCTCCATTAAAACGTAGGCCTCTTCCTAAACTATGCGATGTCACATTCACAGGGTCTCGACGCAGCTCAGTCCGTTCAAGTGAATGGGGTTGAGCTGAAATTCCAAGTACAGCTGCCATACAATGGACGGTGCCATGCTCGGTGGGCTGGGAGGAGGCCATGGGGCTTACTGGAGAGCTGTGGCCTTCTCAAACAGGAGTCAGACCCCCACGGATTTCATATTGATGACCTATTCTAAATATAGGTCATAAAAGGGGTTGTCTCATCACAGACAATGGGGGCATATCACTAGGATATGCCACCATTGTCTGATAGGTGCGGGTCCCACTGCCAGGAACTGCACCTATATCGAGAACGGAGCCCCGAAAGTGGTGGAGGGCGCACTGCACATATGCACCCGCCCTCCATTCATTTTGAATGGGGCCGCCGAAAATAGCTGGCTCGGCTATTTCCATCAGCTCCATAAACATGAATGGGATCGGTGGCCAGTCAGGAGCGGTGGTCAGTCATGAGCGGTGCGCTCCCATTCACTTCTATGGGGAGTGCGATTGGTGGTGGCCGGACCGGAGTCCTCCCGCCACCACTTTGCAGGGCTCCATTCCTGATATAAGTGGGGGTCCCAGCGATATGTCCCCATCGTCTGTGAGGAGACGTTTTTGCTGTACGGTTGTATGTCCTAATAACACAACCGGCTGCATCCGTTAAAAATCCACCACTGAAATGGTTTTGGGTGCCGGTTTTGGCTTGTTCAGCTCATCCTGCCGCATAGAAACCCGAAAAACTGGAACGGAATGCATTCTGGTGCACTCCGCTCCGGTTTGTTCAGTTTTGTGGGGACCAAACTGAAGCGCTGTGCTGCGTTTTTTTGACCCTGTGCTGGATCTCAAAACCGGACAGCACAACGCAGATGTGAAAGTAGCTTAATATGTAACTCCTGGAAAACACCTTTAATTGGGAAATCCGGTCAAAATGTTCTTCTGATCGGTCATGGATACTTGTGAGAAGAATTTCCAGAATTAAAGTGCTCTTCAAACCCCTTTGACGCCGCTCAGATATTTCTGCTCCACAACATGCCAAAGGGGTGCGATCCCTCTGTAGAGGTGGTGGCCCGCGATCACAGGTTCATTCAGTGAGCTCTTCCCTTGCATTTACGACACGGCAGAAGAATATTGTCTCTGGATTTCATGCCTGGCCACAAATACCCTCCAACTCTCCTTCCAAAAGAAACGTGGCTGTTCAGCTGAGCTCAATGGATATGCTATTTCTGATCGCATCCCTATTTCCCTCAAAGTCAGCCATCAGGGGAGACGTGCAGGCTTTCCCCATAGTCAAGGGACTGTGAGTCCATCCCATCTAAGGCGCTATTCACATGAAGAGCCCTACGTCGGAGCTATAGGTCAGGGGATCTTCTCCTGTATACCTCTGACGTGGGCCTGTGATGTAACCCACTGAATGGTCACACAGCTGGATAAGTCACTAAAAGACCCCAGACATGTTCAGGCACTGGTGATAGGCACTGGGGGGTACGACAGACAGAAGACGCCCGTGGGGTATGAGCATGGAGCACTAACCTCGCTGTGCAGTCTGGGACATAAGGGGGAAGGTGCCGGTGAGGATGCTCTGAAACACCGGATCCGGTAGCTCTCTCTCCAGCTCTCCGGATCCTTCCTGCTCCCACCAAGGGATGACTCCTGTGATGCCGCACGCTCCTCCGGACTCGCTCTCGTAAAACCAGTCACTCTGTTCATCATCACCTGGAAATCAAAAGCTAATTAAGTAAATGATATATTATGCAGGTAAAGGGGTCCTCTCACGTCAGCAAATAGCATTTTATTATGTAGATAAGGTTAATACAAGGCCCTTACTAATGTATTGTGATTGTCCATATTGCTTCCTTTGCTGTCTGGATTCATTTTTCCATCACATTTCCACTCCTTGTCTCCATGGTTACGACCACCCTGCAATCCATCAGCGGTGGTCAGTGCTTGCACACTATAGGAAAAAAAGCACCGGCCTACGTGCGCTCCCACGGTCCCGGCTTTTCCTATCGTGTTGAAGCACGACTACCACTGTTGAATTGCAGGGTGGTCGTAACCATGGAGACAAGGAGTGGAAAATGTGATGGAAAAATGAATCCAGACAGCAAAGGGGGCAATATGGACAATCACAATACATTAGTAAGGGCCTTGCATTAGCTTCCTCTACATGATAAATGCTATTTGCTGAAGTGACAGGACCCCTTTAAAAGGGTATTCCCCTCTGGCCATATTGCTAAGATACGCCATCGCTTTATGACTGATGGCAACAATGGTCCTGAGGATGAAGGGGTTGCAGCGCTGGTGGAGCTCTGCATCCCCCATCTGTCCTCCAGACCCCCGCTGTGCAGTGAGATGCAGCTCAGCCCCATTCATAAACAGTGAAGGTGATGACCCCCCACTTATCATGGGGCAGGGATGGCATGTTCTAGCACAGAACGCTGATTATTTCATTAGGAAATATGTACTGTACCAATAAACAACAACCCCAATAAGGTTTTTAGAAGTCGGAATAGGTCTACCCTCTGTTCCTAACCACAGCGCCACCCTCCTCCATGGTCGATTGTGGTACTGAAGCTTGTAATTTACAGTGTTCCTAGTATAAAAAAATACCCTTTTCATGGCGTTTCCTTTCATTTGTCTGGTTTACTGCTGCTGCTAATCTCTTCTGCTAGGGACAGGATCTAGACAGAATCAGTCTGCTTCCCCCTCTGGCAGCTGTCAATATAGTCTTTATGTGCAGATAAGGTTTGCTCAGCTACACTGCCACGCTACTGCAGAGGCCCTGCTCCTCTCAGGACAGGCAGGTCCGAAAGGTATTTCTATTGCGGCCCTGCAGTGAACAGAGGATCAGAGACCTGGTTGTGGGGAGCATGACTGAGCATGTGTGACCACCAGCACTCGGCTCATTAGGTGGCCCCAGCCGTACACTGGTGGCCCCGTACTATATAACTCCTCATTGGACTGTTCGATAATGACATGTATATGGCAAATAGGCTTCATTTTTTAAATGAATCCATACAATGGACATGATGAAGCCCTTCAATATGAACAGTGAGAGCCATTAGGGAGTTTCCAGAGAGATAAAAAAATGGATTGAGAATAAAAATTAAAGGGGTCGTTCCACCTCCCACATTGGTGGAACAACCCCCTTTAACTTTTATTCTTTAATCCATTTTTTATTTTATTTTTGTCCTATCTCTAGAACAAATTCGCACTGCGCATGTACAGCGTGCCCTCCGTTCACTTCTACGGATGTCCCAAATATAACCGAGCAAGTGTGTTCAGCTATTTTCGAAAGTCCCGCAGAAACTAATAGAGAGCGCAACGTGCAAGCGCAGTCACCGCTCTATGTGACTGCCGGAAAAAGCCAAACCAGCTAGGATATGCCCCCATTGTCTTATAGGTGCAGGACCCGCAACTATATTGGGAATGGAGGCTGGAGGACTCCGGTCTGGCCACCACTAAGTGCACTCCCCATAGAAGTGAATGGATGCGCACCCCGCATGACCGGCCACTGCTCCCATTCACTTCTATGGGCCCGCCGGCCCCCATAGAAACTTAATGGAGGGCGGCTGCGCATGCACAGTGTGCCCTCCAACACTTTCGGAGCTCCGTTCTCGATATAGGTGAGGGTCCCGGCTGTGGGACCGGCACCTATCAGACAATGGGGGCATAACCTCGCGGCACCAATCACAACCACTTGTCACGTAATCCTCCGTACGGTTAGAATGATGCAAACCATCACACAAGAACCCTTAAAAAGTCCGCCATTATCACATTAGAGCAGAGAATTACACTCCTGTCACGGTGCAGAAAAACCGGCGATATTTGGTCTTTCCTGACAGCATTAATTAGAAGGTGTAAAGCGTCTCACTAATTAGCCCGTTTCAATTAGACTTAATTCGGCAAGCAGAGGCGACATTTTTCAGTACCTTGGCGTCCCTCGTCGTTCGTAAACAGACCGCCGTCGCTGCTGCTAATACTGCTGGATTCACTGGAAAAGTCACAAAAAAAAGAGAAGATTAATCACAAGAAAATAGATATAACATAGAGAGACGATATTCTGCATCAAATTCCCCTTCTCCATGTCCAAGAAAAGGCAGAAATGAAATTTCTTTGTAATCAGGCCACAAACGGCGCGCTTTTCTGAACAACTGAGCGTATTATTTTTGGCACATAAAACCTCAGGAATCTAATGGGAGCCTGACAAGGAGCCAGATGCGCCTGTATGGAGGTGCTGACACAATTGATGAATTTTATTATCTGCCTCCATCAAACGCTCGCTGCTCCTTTCTAATGCCGAGCAGTCAGATCCCAGAACGCAGGAGCTCGAGGAGGGAGCCATCCTGAACTAGAAAGCCATTCCAGACCTTTCTCCTGCATATAAAACGCCCGGCCATGAAGAAAGACAAACTGGTATTTCTGCAAGCCTGGAAAAAGTCAGCAAGTAGGCGAGGTCAGTAGATGATCTGTAGGGAGACTGGAGCTAAGGTCGACAGTATACCACAGGCAAAAACTGAAATGACCCTTTCTAAAAAAAATGTTTAGTCTACAATTCAGGAGCCCCCGAAGCCCCCGTGTGACGCATCATGCACGGTCTATGGGACTGATGGAGACAGCTGAGCTCTGGAATCTGAAGTCTAATAGACAGTGAATGAGGCAGTGGTCACACACGTGCACTATCGCTATTCAAATAAGGATTCGGAGACCCCCTTCTTGTGACTAGCGGGGGTCTCAGTAGTCATATATTTAACACCTAAGAACTTCATGGCTTCTGCTTGCAGCCACCACTAGGGGGAGCTTCAAACAGGTGTTTATAGTACTGGACTGCAGAACTACAATTCCCAGCGTGCCTGCACAGCTTACAGCTATTAGTGCATGCTGGAAGTTGTAGTCTTGCAACAGCTGGAGGGCGGCAGGTTGAGCATCCCTTCCCTAGTAGACAGCTAAACTGTATTAATTAATGGGGTGGCTGTGCACGTTTGGGGGGGGGGGGGGGGGCAGACCTGCAAAGGGTAGCATACTTACCTGCTTTCCGATTTTTGCGCACCCCAGCCTCGGCCGCTCTGCTTGGGTCCCAGGATGTAACCTTCTATTTTCACGCCACTGCAGACAATTGCGGAAAAGCCGAGGCCAGAGTGCGCAGGAGCAGGGAGCGGTAAGTATATTTCCCATCACAGGACTGCCCAGGAGTCACAAACCCTTTAAGGGGTTGTTCTGGTTACATCAAGTTATCCCTGCAGGAGAGGGCATATCTATTAGATTGGGGTCGGACCACTAGGATCTCCACCGAACACAAGAATGAGATGCTGCACCCCGTAGGGACCCCCAAGATGAATGGAGCAGCAGGTCAGCTCCACTCATCTTTATGGGACTGTTGGAAATATCTGAATGCTTGTTTTCCGCCATCCCCGGCAGTCTCATAGAGATGAATGAAACGGCAACGTGCATGCTTGACCTGCTACTCCCCTCATTCTCAGGGTCCTGAGGGTACCGAGCCCCAGTCTCGTGACTGAAGGGTATAGCCGACGGGGACTGCTGGAAGCTGGTGGGGCTACTTGTTTTCGGCAATATCTTTGGGAGTCCCACAAAGATGAATAAAGGGGCAATATGCCTGCTTGACCTGCTTCTCCATTCATTTGGGGTGGTCCCCGCGGGGTCCAAGGCCCCTGTTCTTGTGATTGGTGCGAGTCCCCCAAGGATCTAATTTATCTCCTATCCTGTGGTTGGAGAATAACCGAGATATCCCTTTAAAGGGTTTGTCCCATTACTCATTTGCTTATCAAAAGTCCTAAAAGTCTCTTAACGGCTGATGTAAATGAACCTTCATTTTCGTTATATGTGTCCACCAGCACTGAGCTCAGTGCGATCTGCCGCAGTTAACCCCTCAGGTGCGTCCCCCCCCCCAACAATAAAAACATTGATGGAGCAGTGCGAGCCCCCCCCCCTCCGCCCCAACATTAAAAACATTGATGGAGCAGTGCGAGCCCCCCCCCCCTCCGCCCCAACAATAAAAATATTGATGGAGCTGTGCGATCCCCCGAACCTTCTATAAAATGCGGCCTGCACGTGGCTTTTTTGGTGTTTTATTTTTTTCGCGTGTTATCGAGTATCGCAATCAAATCAAAATTTTGGTATCGTGACAACCCTAGTAAGAAGCCGCTGGCAGTGACTTATCTCATGGGGGATAGACCTGCTGAAATCCAGAACCTTCTTCCAGTAGACCCCTAAACCCTTAAGATCATCAGCCAAACCCCCCAAAATTAGCACCCAGCCTTTCATATGTACATTCCCAGCTTCCCAAAGAACTGTGGAGGTGAAAACTTTAATGTTAAAGGGGTTGTCCCATTAAAAATATTCTACATTTTTCAAACCAGCACCTGGGTCTGAATCCTTTTGTAATTGCATGTCATTAAAAAATGTATCATAGCCTCTGAGTTATTCACTGAAATCTATCTGTATGGCTCCACCTGCTCGGTCCTGCTCACTGAGATGGACGCACATGCTCAGTTCCATTCTTCAACTGCCACGAGCTACAGTAGAAAGAACATGGCCGCTGTAAAAGTGCACGCCCCTGAGCTGTCAGATTGAAATAAATCTGGCACAACAATTGGAGCAATGAATGGGGAGATCTCTGGATCCATGTGAGGTACAGGGCTGGTTCCAGCTTTGTTAGAAGGAGGTTGTCATGTGCTATATGAGGTCTGATTTTTATTCTTTAAAACAATAATGGGAGAACCCCTTTAACCCCTTTGGGACACATGACGTACCGGTACGGCATGTTTCCCGAGTCCTTAAGGACACATGACGTACCGGTACGTCATGAGTTGTTCCGATCACTGCTGCTCAGCTGGCAGTGATCGGAACAAGGTACCTGCTGAAATCATTCAGCAGGTACCTTGTTACAATGCCCAGGGGGGTCCTGTGACCCCCCCATATGGGCGATCGCTGCAAACCGCAGGTCAATTCAGACCTGCGGTTTGCAGCGCTCATGTGATCTCTGATCCCCGCGGTCTATGACCGCGGGATCAGAGAGTTAATGTCCCCAAATAGTTTTTAACCCCCTGCAGCCCCCAATCATACTGTGGCTGCGGGGGTGCAGGGGGTGGTTGCGGGCGGCGCGAGGCGGGCGGGAGGCGGGAGCGGTGCGGCGGGCGGGATCGCGATTGCGATCCCCGCCCGCCTCCCTGTAATCTATCCCTGGTGTCTAGTGGTTCTATCAGAGTGTCAGCACATTGCTGACACTCTGATAGAAACGGCTGGCATCTGTGCTGCAGATGCCAGCCGTTTAACTCCTTCCGTACCGCGGTCCGTACGGACCGCGGTATGGAAGGGTTAACCGGAGGAGCGCTCCCTCCCTCTCCCATCGGGGGCTGCTGTGCCTTGCAGCCCCCAACAGGATGGGATCGAAGAGGGAGGGTGCTCCTCCTCCCTATCCATCACCCCTGCCCAGTTATGGCAGGGGCGATGGTTGCCATGGAGACAGGACGCTTTCAGAAGCGTCCTGCTCTCCATGGTAGCTGAAAGTCTGAATAGACCTGCTAAAGGTCTATTCAGACTTTCTAAAGTACAAAATACAGTACAGTGCACTATATAGTGTACTGTACTGTATTATACAGACACCAGATCCACTGGATCTTTCAGAACCAAGTGGGTCTGGGTCAAAAAAATGTAAAAAGTGAAAAAAAGTAAAAATGAAACAAACACATAACACTGAATAAAAACTAAAAAAATAAAATACACTACACATATTAGGTATCGCGCGTCCGTAAAAACCTGCTCTATAAAAATATCACATGACTGAACTCCTCAGGTGAACGCCATAAAAAAAAAAAAAAAAATGGTGCAAATAAGCCATTTTTGGCACATTACATCACTAAAAGTGTAATACAAAGCGATCAAAAGGTGTTTGCCTCCCAAAATAGTACCAATCAAACCGCCATCTCATCCCGCAAAAACGAGCCCCTACCTAAAACAATTGGCCAAAAATAAAAAAACTATGCCTCTCAGACTAAAACATGATTTTTTTTGTTTCAAAAATGCTTTTTAGTGTTAAATGTAAAAAAAAAAAAAAAAAGTAGACATATTTGGTATCTACACGTCCGTAAGAATCTGCTCTATAAAAATATCACATGACCTAACCCCTCAAGTAAACACTGTAAAAAAAAAAATAAAAACTTTGTCAAAAGCCATTTTTTGCCACCTTACATCACAAAAAGTGTAATAGCAAGCGATCAAAAAGTCATGACCCCCAAATAGTGCCAATCTAACCGTCACCTCCTCCCGCAAAAATGATACCCAACCTGAGACAATTGCCTAAAAACTGAAAAATATATGGCTCTCAGACTATGAAGATACTAAAACATGTTTTTTTCATTCAAAAGGATATTATTGTGTAAAACCAAAATAAATAAAAAAAGGTATACATATTATGTATCGCCGCGTCCGTAAGGACCTGCTCTATAAAAATATAACATGACCTAACCCCTCAGATGAACGCCGTAAACATAAAAAATAAAAACGTTGTCAAACAAGCCATTTTTTTGTCACCTTACATCACAAAAAGTGTAATAGTAAGCGATCAAAAAGTCATATGCACCCCAAGATGGTGCCAATCAAACCGCCATCTCATCCCGCAAAAAATGAGCCCCTACATAGGACAATCGGCCAAAAAAAAAATATATATGGCTCTCAAACTATGGAGACACTAAAACATGATTTTTTTTGTTTTAAAAATTATATTATTGTGTAAAACTTATATAAATAAATAAAAAGTATACATATTATGTATCGCCGCGACCGTCACAACCTGATCTATATAAATAACACATGACCTAACCCCTCAGCTGAACACAGCAAAAAAAAAAAAAAAACGGTGTCAAGAGCCATTTTTGTCACCTTACATCACAAAAAGTGTCATAGCAAGCGACCAAAATGTCATATGCACCCCAAGATGGTGCCAATCAAACCGCCATCTCATCCCGCAAAAAATGAGCCCCTACATAACACAGTCGCCCAAAAAATAAAATAAAACTATGGCTTTCAGAATGTGGAGACACTAAAAAAATATTTTCAAAAAGGCTTTATTATGTAAAACTGAAACAAAAACCCCAAAAAGTAGTCATATTTGGTATTGTCGCGTCCGTAACAACCTGCTCTATAGAAATAGCACACAATCTAACCTGTCAGTTCAACTATGTAAATAACAAAAAATAAAAACAGTCCCAAAACAGCTATTTTTTGCAAATTTTCCATTTTAATCCATTTTTGCAGTAACAAAGCAAGGGTTAACAGCCAAGCAAAACTCAATATTTATTGCCCTGATTCTCTTGTTTGCAAAACACCCCATATGTGGTCGTAAACTACTGTATGGCCAAACGGCAGGGCACAGAAGGAAGGGAACGCCATATGGTTTTTGGAAGGCAGATTTTGCTGGACTGGTTTTTTGACACTATGTCCCATTTGAAGCCCCCTGATGCACCCCTACAGTAGAAACTCCAAAAAAGTGACCCCATTTTGGAAACTACGGGATAAGGTGTCAGTTTTGTTGGTACTATTCTAGGGTAAACATGATTTTTGGTTGCTCTATATTACACTTTTTTTGAGACAAGGTAACAAAAATAGAAATTCGGAAATTTCATCTCCATTTGCCAATAACTCTTGTGGAACACCTAAAGGGTTAAAAAGTTTGTAAAACTGGTTTTGAATACCTTGAGGGGCGTAGTTTCTTAGATGGAGTCACTTTTATGGAGTTTCTACTCTAGGGGTGCATCGGGGGCTTCAAATGGGACATGGTGTCAAAAATCCAGTCCAGCAAAATCTGCCTTCCAAAAACCATATGGCGCTTCCTTTCCTTCTGCGCCCTGCAGTTTGGCCATACAGCAGTTTACGACCACATATAGGGTGTTTCTGAAAACTACAGAATCGGGGCAATAAAAATTGAGTTTTGTTTGGCTGTTAACCCTTGCTTTGTTACTGGAAAAATGGATTCAAACGGAAAAATTTTCAAAAATCGAAATTCTGAAATTTTATCTTTATTTGCCATTAACTCTTGTGGAAAACCTAAAGGGTTAATGACGTTTGTAAAATCAGTTTTGAATACCTTGAGGGGTGTAGTTTCTAGAATGGGGTAATTTTTGGGTGGTTTCTATTATGTAAGCCTCACAAAGTGACTTCAGACCTGAACTGGTCCCTAAAAGTGGGTTTTTGAAAATTTCTGAAAAATTTCAAGATTTGCTTCTAAACTTCTAAGCCTTGTAACGTCCCCAAAAATGAAATAGCATTCCCAAAATGATCGATACATGAAGTAGACATATGGGGAATGTAAATCAATAACTTTTTTTGGCAGTATTAATATGTATTATAGAAGTAGAGTAATTGAAACTTGGAAAATTACAAATTTTTCAAAATTTTTGGTAAATTTGGTATTTTTTTATAAATAAAAATGAAATTTTTCGACTTCATTTTACCACTGTCATGAAGTACAATATGTGACGAAAAAACAATCTCAGAATGGACTGGATAAGAAAAAGCGTTTTAAAGTTATCACCACATAAAGTGACAATGGTCAGATTTTGAAAAAATGGCCTGGTCCTTAAGGTGAAATAGGGCCGTGTCCTTAAGGGGTTAAGGGCACATTCACTTTGAATTTGCAGTGAAAAATTTGGCATATGCACCCTGGGGAATAAAATGTATCCATAGGAAGACATTCACCCCTTACAGGCCAAAAGAATGCCCTCTCGGCCTCTGTAGATTCCCTCTTCGGGGACCCACAACTGCTCTAAACCTCTACATATTGCTCCCCAAAACCACCTGTCGCTCATGTTTTCATCCGAGCCCTTCTGTTCTTCATAGTCCATCTTGTCTTTGGTTCCATGACCCATGTCTTCTCCTTCCACCACAACGCCCTCATCAGGAACCTCAGGCCCATGCCTCGATGGAGCAATTTTCCGCTTCTTCAATTTGTTCTTGGATATCTCCAGGTGCAGATAATGTCTGGAGTCATTGTCCATTGCCTGATCACGGGCCAGGGTCAAGGTGCTGGCGACTTCTGCCGGCGGGTCAATGGCCATTCTCTTCACTTTCCGTCTCCTTCGTAAGGTCCTACTCACCAAGGTATCAGCAACCAAGTCAGATTCATGCCACAGAGGCCTCTTACTGCGGACATTGTTGACGCTGGAGGACGGCCTCCGTTTCGCCAGTAGAAGCTGGTCGTCCGAGTCGCTGTCCTTCTTATTGTTACCGACACACTCCCTGTAGTCCTTGTTTTGTTCTTCTAGACTGGAGTCGGAGCCGTCGCTTAGACAATGTCCCGTTTCCCATGGGTGGTGAATATTCTCTGAACGTCTCTTCCGTCCCCGCCGCTTCCTCGCTTGCCGTTTAAGGAGGCATGAAATGCTTCGGGAGTGATCTCCAGTATCGGCAAAGCATCCTCTGGCCTGTTCGGAGCTTTCTTCCAGTGCTGACACAAGGTCATGGACAAGCTCTTCCATTGTCCTACTGAAATGCCTACGGAGATACAACAAGACGAGATATGAGACAAACCATAAACTCAACGTATCGGGGAACCCATCGCCTGGTTGGAGGGGGTCCCTAAACCACCAGCATGCCGTTATGGTGCTGGCATTTAGGGTCCCAAACATGCATAGAGCAAACCCATCTAACCCCGAAGAGAATAGGAAATGAGAATTGAACTTATCAGAAGAGTCCGGGACTCTTCACCACTGGCATGCCCACTGCTCTAATGAAGCCGAGAATGGTACCCCTTGCTTTAATGTGCACTGAAGTGAGGTGTACTGCCAACAGCTTCTTAGGCTGCATCGCGTGAAGAGTCCTGGACTCTGGACAGTAAGTTCAATTTTCATTTGCTATTCTTCACCGGGACGGATGTGTTTGCTATGTGCAGGTTAAGCACCCTAAGCCCCGGCTATATAACTGGTGGTTTGGCGCTCTCAAACCGGGTGAGAGGGTCCCCGTAAAATACAGAACATCTTTACTCCATCACACCAATGGGAACTTCAAAGGTGGCCATAACCATGAGAGTAACATCTGCGGGACATTACTGGAGAAAGACGGATCGGCATTCGGGACTCCATCACACCCAACCTTACGGGCAGCAGTTTCTGGCAGTGGCTTCTACCCCTCTCCCAACGGAGAAGATACGGTATACCCAACTGACTGTGCATGTGTATGGGGAGGGGGTCATGAAGAACGGCTGTCGGATGAACAAGCGATCAGCCCTGATCTATGAAAGGGGTATGCCTCCCTTAAAGGGGTTGTGCCGGAGTCTGATATTGATGGCCTAGCCTCAGGAGCAGGGGTGCGACGCTCCATACCCACGCCGATCGCCCATTACCCTACATAGCTCCGTGCACTGTGTAGTAGATGGAGCCGGTCACCATTCACTTCACTGGGCCCGGAGCTGCAGTAACCAGCTTCAATGGAGCTTGTGCCGCCAGAGCTACGAGGTCACCGCTGATGAGTAGGGGGTCCCATGTGCCGGACCCCCACTGATCTGATATTGATGGACAATATATAGCATCCGTATCAAAATTATGGACATCCCCTTTAACCCACATTATTAGATCTGGTGATGATAGCGGCACAAGGGGAAACGTCCAAATCTAGATCTGGGGCCACACGATAACCACGCATGAAAATGTGTCCTCGAAATACATCCATCTGCAAGCCGTGTACAGAAAGGTATGCTATGTGTGACTGTACCCCAACCCTGGTGCCCCGTGCACCCGAGATCAATGCGGCAATGGTCCAGGATGCAGGTAGACGCAATCTGGGGAGTCCACATTCAGCAGCTTCTTCTCGCCCATCCGAATGGTTACCCCAGAAGTGATGCCCCTTACCAGTGGTGCGCCACACAACACTGCTGCCTGCGCGATGAGCAGGGGACGGCGCTGCCAATAGGCTGCGTATTGAGATTGCCGAAACCACAAATGTCACTTGTCCCCGTTGAGGGAGGCCGGATATTGGTGCTTCTTCCCGCAATGGACTGGATCTGGCACGAGGCTGTCCCTGCCGATGCGGAGCCCACTGCCAGGAAGCCTTTCAGGCAGAAGCTACTGTGCCCGGGACGGCATTATCCGGCTTGGCATTACCGACTTTGACATAAACAAAAAGGGCTCGAGAAACAAACTGTTCATTCACAAATCTGGATTAGGGCAGTTTATTAGAGCGCCTCTCGGTTTCTGCCCAAGCATCGCAGCGTAAAACAACTGTGCTCCCCGGGAAAAGATGCGCCCCGTCAGCCATTGGCCATAGCTACACAATGCATGTGAAAGATCAGGACAGCGCCACACACAGGGTAATGGCCGTGAATGGAACTGCAGCGCTGCAATACCACTCATGGCCACTATGCAGTGTGCGGAGCTGTGTCGATCCAGAGCCCATTCAAACAGCTCCCAGAAAACCCATATAAGTTGGCCATTCACATTAAGGGCTCATGCCGGCCGGGCCTGTGCTGCATACCGCAAGTTTCTGTCCGCAATGCACGGGCATAGACCATAGGGCCACCGTATGCGGACGCAGGACCCATTCACTTGACTAGTGTCCGCAATCCACATCCGATGGGCCGCACCGCAAAAAGAGAGTGCACGCACTACTTTTTGCGGCGCGGAGGCACGGACAGAAAAGCCACGGAGGCAGTCCGTAGTGCTTCCGTGCCTCTGTTCTGCACCTCACCTTCCGCATCGCAGGCCCATTCAAGTGAATGGGTTCACATCCGTGATTCGGTGCACAAACGGGCAGTGCCTGTATATTGCGGCCCGCAATACGGGCACCAGCCAACAATGGTCGTGTGCATGAGCCCTAAGGCTTCATGCACACGACAGTACGCATTTGGCACAAAATACGGACACTGGACGTGTGCATCCTGCACTTTCCTCAGTCCCTATAATAAAAATGTCTATACCCGCCTGTAAAACGGAAACAATTTGCGGAATGGCCACACGAATGCAGACATGAGTGATGTGATCCGCAGAAAAAGCGGATCAGACAGGGACCAAAAATAGGGTGGCGTGCATGAGGGCTAAATGACTTGACGATCCCGCCATGCTCATGCGTGAGAGTTGGACTCACGTATCTAAGGTCACCCGAGGACACAAAAGTGTGACGGGTGGAGTCCGGCATCTGGGGTCCTATCCAGTCCTTAGATCCTGCAGTCTAAGGCCTATTGCACACGGCCGTATGGCTTTTTCAGTGTTTTGCGGTCCGCAAAAAACAGATCCGCAAAAAAAATACGGAAAAATGCGGAACAGCTGGCCCCTGAGAGAACAGTCTTATCCTTGTCCGTTATGCGGACAATAATAGGACATGTTCTATCTTTGAACGGAACAGAAAAACGGAAACACGGAAACGGAAGGCATACGGAGTACCTTCCGTTATTTTTTTTGATCCATTGAAATGAATGGTTCTGTATACGAAATGCAAAAAATGCAACGTAAATGAAAAAAAAAAAAAAAACGTTCACGTGCAGGAGGCCCAAGGCTACATGCACACGAACGTTGCTTGTTTCCGTGTCTGTTTAGTTTTTTTTTTTTGCGGATGGGATGCGGACCCATTCATTTCAATGGGTCTGCAATCAGGATGTCCGTTCAATAAGCCCCACAAAAAAAATATAACATGTCCTATTCTTGTCCGTTTTTGGTATTGGTACAATGGATCCGCAAAAAAAAAAAAAAAAAAAAAACGGAATGGCATACGGATGTCATCATTTTTTTTTTTTGGGGGACCGCAAAACACATATGGTTGTGTGCTTGTAGCTTTAAGCCTCTTTCACACGACTGTATGGTTTTGCGGTCCACAAAAAACGGATGACATCCATGTGCATTCCGTTTTTTGCGGAACGGAACATCTGACCCCTAATAGAACAATCCTTTCCTTGTCCGTGATGCAGACAATAATAGGAAAAGTTCTATCTTTTAAAGGAATGGAAATAGGGAAACAGAATGCACACGGAGACACTTCAGGTTTTTTTTTTGCGGACCCATTGAAATGAACGGTTCCGTATACGGAACGCAAAAAACGGCCCGTACAGTCGCGAAAAAAAACGTTAGTGTGCAATAGGCCTTATGGCATTCGATCCCTATTTTTGGCGGATCGGATGCAGACCAATTCATTTCAATGGGTAAGCAAAAAATGCGTACCCCTTCAGGGCAACTTTTTTATGATTGCATTTTATCAATTTTGGGCTAAAAATCATTTTTTAATTGGTCTTTATTAAAAAAAATGTTCAGCCATTTCTGAGATAAAAGAGTTAAAATATTTCAGTCTGCAAGCTGTCAGTTTCTGTTTTCTTTGAATCCTGTCATCTGACGGCTCATGTGCAGCTCTTATCTCTGATCTCCTGACCTCAAACACTCATTATAGCTTAATTCTTAGCAAACGGATAAGAAAATGGCTTAAAGGAATTGTCCGCTTTTTTGATATTGCTGTCCTATTCTCAGGACAGGTCATCAATATCAGATCGGCAGTGGGCCGACCCCACCCGATCAGCGGCTTGAAGAGAAAGCGCTGCCCCCTCTTCGTTGTTTATTGCAACTGCAGTGGTGAGCAGAGTAATTACAAGCATGGCGTCCCCAATCACCTCTAGGGGACGGCTCCTTCCTGATCATGTGGATACTACGGAGCCCTCCCATAGAGGTGAACGGGGACGCCATACTTTTAGAAAATCAGTGATAAGAGCTACACATGAGCCGTCAGATTACGGGATTCAAAGAAAACAGAAAGACAGACAGATTTTTAACCCCTGTTAATCTAGCAGAGTCAGGTGTGTGGTACAGCGGATAATCCAAAAGAATGGTCGGGAACGCTCGTGTCACAACCAAAAGGTAAAGTACGAGGTCAAGTAGAAAAAAATAAGGCGAGGGCCCTGGGGGCCAATGTGCTGGTCCCTAACAATCGGACCGGTCGTCGACATCCCTGCAGCCACCAGAGAGTCACGGTCAGGGAGACACAATGCTGGACTGTGGCGGGTTTATATAGGACGGGGGTCTCAAATGAGGAACCCTCCTGTACGACATCTCTACGGACACTGGAGGTCTTGTAGGACAGAATAAGCGCCCGTGACCTATATGGCGGCATTATTTATTTTGGACTGTATATATAAAAAAGGGGTGCATACAAATATACAAGAAAGACAAAAAGCCTGATGACTGGTACAGAGGGGGAGAAGACCCTGCCCCCTGAGGGCTATAATGTCTCCACGAATACTTATGAGGGGCACACCCAGCGTTACACTGCCACAGCTGCCTCTTTCAGCTTTGGTCTCCCAGTCGCCCCCGGGATGGGGAGATGCCTTTACCCCACAGATAACAGGATGGATCCTCTGCTGATTAATAAAGAGAATTTCACACCTCAGACCCGAGGCTGGGAGGAAAGATCCGAGAAACCATTAATGTAACTGAGGTGACGGGGGGGCCCCTGCGCAACGCCAGGTGACGGGGGGGGCCCCTGCGCAACGCCAGGTGACGGGCGTGGGCCCTGCGCAACGCCAGGTGACGGGGGGGGCCCCTGCTCAACGCCAGGTGACGGGGGGGGGCCCCTGCGCAACGCCAGGTGACGGGGGGGCCCCCTGCGCAACGCCAGGTGACGGGGGGGGCCCCTGCGCAACGCCAGGTGACGGGGGGGGCCCCTGCGCAACGCCAGGTGACGGGGGGGGCCCCTGCGCAACGCCAGGTGACGGGCGTGGGCCCTGCGCAACG
This sequence comes from Bufotes viridis, assembly GCA_033119425.1. Classification (NCBI taxonomy): domain Eukaryota; kingdom Metazoa; phylum Chordata; class Amphibia; order Anura; family Bufonidae; genus Bufotes; species Bufotes viridis. The sequence continues at coordinate 424,970,465 of CM065592.1, forward strand.
CTACTATGTTTTATCATTATATATATATATATCATTAATATACCCCCGATGAATGACTCCAACTCTCTGGCAATGTCTGGTGGAGGCTGCGGTAGTCTGAGCTGCGTCTCCTGCCTGGCACCAGCACAAGGAGAGAAGTAACATAAACCACAAATTATTAAAGCCCTTCCCTGCTTCTGGCTGGATCGGTGTAGAAAGACCAGCACTGCGTCCTGCCACACTGCGCAGGTATTCTCCCCTAGAACCATACAGGACATGTACAAGGGCCTCATTCACACAGTCCCCTTCTCTAAGGTCCTGAATAAAGCACTAATGTAACCCAATGCAGTTACTGACACAGTGTACAGGTATGCAGCCAATCACTGACCTCAGTAGTCACCTGTGTATGAATGGCACGTCACCGCTGCAGCCAATCACTGACCTCAGCAGTCACCTGTGCATGAATGGCACGTCACCGCTGCAGCCAATCACCGACCTCAGTAGTCACCTGTGCATGAATGGCACGTCACCGCTGCAGCCAATCACTGAACTCAGCAGTCACCAGTGCATGAATGGCACGTCACCGCTGCAGCCAATCACCGACCTCAGTAGTCACCTGTGCATGAATGGCACGTCACCGCTGCAGCCAATCACTGAACTCAGCAGTCACCTGTGCATGAATGGCACGTCACCGCTGCAGCCAATCATCGACCTCAGTAGTCACCTGTGCATGAATGGTCAGTGATTGGCTACAGAGGTGACAGGCACGATGAACAGCACATAACCGCCACAAGCCTGTTAGAGATCGGGGCAGCAGGGGCTGGAGAGGAAGACATTTCAAGGCCCTGTTCACACGGCGTCTTTTGAAGCCAGAATTCTGGCGCTGATTCCACGCCAAAAAGAAGCGGAATCCGGCTCTGTTCATGCGGCCAGCAGTTTTAAAACGCGACCACGCTAAGAAAAAACACCTGGCTGAGCAAAGGACTGCAGCCGGTCCCATTCCCTACAGCGGATGTGCAGAGAAATACCGTGAAGGAGATGCAGCGCTGAATCAATGCTGCCGCCCCTTCATTCTGAGGATCTGTCAGACGCCCGCCAATCTTAAAGGGGTTGTCTCATCACAGACAATGGGGGCATATCGCTCGGATACGCCCCCATTGTCTTACAGGTGCAGATCCCACTGCTGGGACCCGCACGAATACTGAGAACTGAGCCCTGAAAGTAGTGGAGGAGCACTGCGCATGCGCATCCACCCTCCATTTGTTTTCTATGGCGCCGCCGAAAATAGACGAGCGCTGGCTCGGCTGTTTCCGTCACGCTAATAGAAGTGAATGAGAGCGGGGGCCGGTCGTGCGCGGTGCACTCCCATTCACTTCTATGGGGAGCTGGTGTTCTGCCAGATTTCTATACCTCGGCAGAACGCTATACCGGAAGTGACGCGGCCGCACACGAATCAACTGGAGGAGGGTGTGTGTGGCGCTGTGCGCGTGCACATCCACTGGATTAGCAAAAAATCATTGTAGCACCGCGGGAGAAGGACTTTATGCGCATAAGCGCACACCGCGCGTTCATCCTTACCGCAGAGCTGAGTGCAGAATATCGAGGTCACCACATAGCAGAGCTGAGTGCGGGATATCAGCTCTGCGGTGTCCCCCAATATCCCGCATTCAGCTCTGCTATGTGGTGACCTCGATATTCTGCACTCAGCTCTGCGGTAAGGATGAACGCGCGGCGTGCGGTTTCGCATGAAGTCCTTCTCCCGCAGTGCTGCAATGATTTTTTGCTAATTCAGTGGATGTGCGCGTGCACAGTGCTGCACACACCCTCCTCCAGCTGATTCGTGTGCGGCCGCGTCACTTCCGGTATAGCGCTCTGCCGAGGTATAGAAATCTGGCAGAACACCAGCTTGGTGTTAGCCGTACCGGTGTCCTGCCGCCACCACCTTGCGGGGATCCGTTCCCAGTGGTAGGGACCCGCACCTATAAGACAATGGGGGTATATCCTAGCGACATGCCCCCATTGTCTCAGATAAGAATACCCCTTTAAAGGGATAGCAGTACGCAATAAAGGTCCTGCTGAGTGTTACTCGTTAGTGGATACGTGTCTGTGTCACGCACACGACTCTTGCCTGTTTAGCGGTCGGCAAATTGCGCATCCGCAAAACACAGACACTGGCCATGTGCGTTCCGCATTTTGCAAATGGAACGTCCGGCCCATAATAGAACAGTCCTATCCTTGTCCGTAACGCGGACAGAAATAAAACATGTATATTTTCGGTCTGCTGTCCGCATCTTTTGCGTCCCCACTGAAGTGAAGGGGTGCACATCTGACCTGCCAAAAAATTTGGTCGTGTGCATGAGGCCTTACACGGGAATACCACTTTTTAAAAAAATCCAGACTGTATAAGGCCCTGTTCACATTTGCAACCGAGGTTTTTTCTCAGCCTATATTGCAAATCACATCAGGTTTGGCGGACACCATGACAGCCTCTCCCTCCAGCGGCACTATAAGTCAGCGTGCTCTGTCGGATGGCGCTGGCGACATGGCGTTTGTAATATACGTAAGGGATGGCATAAGAGCCGCCAGGTGCGGTAGTCACAGGAATGCAAAGTGCCATGCGAAACCGGATCATGTGATCAAGTGCATTCCTATGGCTATGGGCACCCCAGTATCCAGGTCCTCATACTGGTTCCCCACTTAGGGGTCCCCCCCATATCTCATATCTGCCTGACAGGACCCCTGCTTGACAACGCACCCCACACCGTCTCACTCACCAGCTGGTTCCCTTATTGGCTCGGATGTGTTTCCTGGCCACGCCAACCATGAACAAAGCTTGAGATGTCCACCCAAGGATCACAGCCAAGCCAAGGAAGCGGGCAGAGCCACCATGACGCTTCCGGAGCAGCAGAAGCGACCAGCAGCGGAGGGGAGCGGAAGTCGGAATGAACCATCTACACCAAGAACTATGGAAACGGAACAGAAGGCACTTTACATCTCTCCTTCAACTCCATAAAACTACACAGGTTTCCTTGTCATAGATAATGTTAATTATGTCAATGTTTACGCTAACGTGCGGTAAAAATCCAACATTTTCTATGCATTCTACCTCCTTCCGGAGTGGTACAGTCCCGTCTCCATGGAGACGCGTCCAGACACCGGGGACATGGCCACCCTTGGGAAGCTTCAGAGCCGTCTGGCCGATCTGACCATGGAATATTTCCAAAAATGCAGGTAAAGTTAGCGGAAAGGACCGCACCTCCGGGACCGGGAAGGCTGCGGAGCTCCGGCAAGAAGCGGCGGCCCACAGGAAAACTTTCCCGGAGTTTCTTTAGTGAAACATAGAGCGACGGCTGCTCTGAACTACACTTCCCATGATTCCATGCCAGTCTGAGGCCGGTCAGTCAGGTGTTGAGAACTATGGGAAATGTAGTTTTGAGGTCCGTGGAAACTTATTAGTCCTAGTTATGGTAGTGAGTAAGTTTTGGGTGATGATGAGAGTTATAATTACCTGCACACCTCATGATGGGAGTTATGATTACCTGTTCATTTATATTATACACATTGTGCATAAGATGGGACTAGTGCAGCCCAGTAATAGTAATGCCCCCATTAGCGCCCCCAGTAATAGTAATGCCCCCATTAGAGCCCCTAGTAATAGTAATGCCCCCATTAGCGCCCCCAGTAATAGTAATGCCCCCATTAGAGCCCCCAGTAATAGTAATGCCCCCATTAGAGCCCCCAGTAATAGTAATGCCCCCATTAGAACCCTCCAGTAATAGTAATGCCCCCATTAGAGCGCCCTAGTAATAGTAATGCCCCCATTAGAGCCCCCAGTAATGGTAATGCCCCCATTAGAGCCCCCAGTAATAGTAATGCCCCCATTAGAACCCTCCAGTAATATTAAAGCCCCCATCAGAGCCCCCCAGTAATAGTAATGCCCCCATTAGAGCCCCTAGTAATAGTAATGCCCCCATTAGCGCCCTAGTAATAGTAATGCCCCCATTAGAGCCCCCAGTAATAGTAATGCCCCCATTAGAGCCCCCAGTAATAGTAATGCCCCCATTAGAACCCTCCAGTAATAGTAATGCCCCCATTAGAGCGCCCTAGTAATAGTAATGCCCCCATTAGAGCCCCCAGTAATAGTAATGCCCCATTAGAGCCCCCAGTAATAGTAATGCCCCATTAGAACCCTCCAGTAATATTAAAGCCCCCATCAGAGCCCCCCAGTAATAGTAATGCCCCCATTAGAGCTCCCAGTAATAGTAATGCCCCCATTAGGGCCCCCTAGTAATAGTAATGCCCCCATTAGAGCCCCCCAGTAATAGTAATGCCCTCATTAGAGCCCCCCAGTAATAGTAATGCCCCCATTAGAGCCCCCAGTAATAGTAATGCCCCCATTAGAGCCCCCCAATAATAGTAATGCCCCCATTAGAGCCCCCAGTAATGGTAATGCCCCCATTAGAACCCTCCAGTAATATTAAAGCCCCCATCAGAGCGCCCCAGTAATAGTAATGCCCCCATTAGAGCCCCCTAGTAATAGTAATGCCCTCATTAGAGCCCCCAGTAATAGTAATGGCCCCATTAGAGCCCCCTAGTAATAGTAATGCCCCCATTAGAGCCCCCAGTAATAGTAATGCCCCCATTAGAGCCCCCTAGTAATAGTAATGCCCCAATTAGAACCCTCCAGTAATATTAAAGCCCCCATCAGAGCGCCCCAGTAATAGTAATGCCCCCATTAGAGCCCCCTAGTAATAGTAATGCCCTCATTAGAGCCCCCAGTAATAGTAATGCCCCCATTAGAGCCCCCAGTAATAGTAATGCCCCCATTAGAGCCCCCTAGTAATAGTAATGCCCCCATTAGAGCCCCCAGTAATAGTAATGCCCCCATTAGAGCCCCCTAGTAATAGTAATCCCCCCATTAGAGCCCTCTAGTATTATTAAAGCCCCCATCAGATCCCCCCAGTAATAGTAATGCCCCCATTAGAGCCCCCTAGTAATAGTAATGCCTCCATTAGTCCCCCCCAGTAATAGTAATGCCCCCATTAGTCCCCCCCAGTAATAGTAATGCCCCCATTAGTGCCCCCAGTAATAGTAATGCCCCCATTACTGCCCCCCAGTAATATTAAATTCTTAGGAATATTAGAGGAATTCCACTTCATAGAATGCTCCAGAATTGGGGAATGGAGGTAGTTACTAAACCAGACATGTCAGGAGAGGTGACAGCTTGTATTTAAGCCTTCCTGGTGGTGTAGGGTGTTGAAGAGGTTAATCATTTTTGGTGTTTTGTGTCGCGCGAAACATAGGGCACAACTACACTGTGACATTGATGTCGCGCAACAATTTTTTTAATGATAGTCTATGGTGTCGCACTGCGACATGCGACATGCTGCGACTGCCACACGTCAGGCGTAGAAAAATCCATCTTGAATGGAGTTTTTGCTACTGTCGTGTGACAGTCGTCTCCTGTCGCATGTCGCAGTGCGACACCATAGACTATCATTATAAAAATTGTCGCACGACACATGTCGTCGTGTAGGCCTAGCCTTGAAATATAACCAAAGGCACTACAAAACTTGCTGACAGTGAATGGAAAAGTCTTTGTCCAAATAAAAAAATAAGTCCTGCCCTGTCTGTCCTCACAGCTGAAGATTTGCTACAGTGTATCATTGTAGGCAACTTAGACATCTCTCCTGTCCTAGACTGCAGGCTCATAGATCCTGACTGCACTGATACATTGTGACGTTCTTCAGATGTGCGACTACATCAGGGAGGGGTCTCAGACTCTCTTGGTGTCAGTGCCCATGGTAGTGATATAGCCATATATTACCTTTGCAGAGATGCTGAGGAGAACAGACTGAAGGAATATAACGCAGCGGTGGTCATCCAGAGCTGGTTTCGGGGGTGCAGGGTTCGTGCCTATCTCAGGTAAGTAGTTCAGTCGCTCTGTGTATGCTTATAGATGGCGGAGTCCTGCTCTATAACATATGTAAAACTCTATCACTATTAGACACACAATGGTGCAGCTGAATGTAATAAAACCTTCCTTTACTTTTAATCCATATGCAAATGAGCAGTTTTGTGCACTGAGGGTGGGTCTAAGCCATTCTGTGCACCCTTGCCCCTCCTCCTTCCACTGCCAGACCCTCCCTCTGCCTCCTGTTTGACAGGGCCAGGTTCCTGCTGTAATGAGACACCAGTGCATGACACCAAGGAGACAGGCAGAGTTCATGCAGTACAGTAGTCAGGCAATAAGTCAGGACAGACAGAGTTCATACACTATGGTAGGCAATAGATCAGGGCAGGCAGAGTTCATGCAGTATGGTAATCAGACAATAAATCAGGACAGACAGAGTTCATGCAGTGCAGTAGTCACCCAATAGGTGAGGACAGGTGGTACGGGGTTAGTATGGTGAACAGGCAGAAATCAGGTACAGGAGGCCAGAACAATCAAAAACGTACCTTTTCAGGAGTAGACAACCTAGGAACCTGTAGCTCAGGCATCTTCCTATAGGCCTCGGATGCTCAACCTGCAGCCCTGCAGCTGTTGTAAAACTATAACTCCCACCATGCCCTTCTGTAGGCTGATAGCTGTAGGCTGTCTGAGACTGATGGGAGTTGTAGTTTTGCAATAGCAGGAGGGCAGCAGGTTGAGCATGCCTGCTATAGGCGAAGGGAGCTTATATACCCCATGAAACAATGCCATTGGCTGGGGACTGATTAGCTCGGGCTTGCACGACCCCTTAAAGAGCCAGGAAGAATGCGTAACCTAAGACAGAGAATTAATTACTAAGGGACCAAATCAGGGAAGGGTTCTTATATCTCAAAAACACCATTGCTCATTAGAGCTGTTAATTCACCACTTTTATCCCTGACTTTAAAACTTGACTTTTAATAGGGATTTTAAAATAACAAGTGAGCGATTTAGAGATAAAAATACTACCTAGATTGTACCCTAGAGCGAGTGTTTATGTAGATAGGGGAGTGCCCTCTGCCAGTCACAGGCTGATGCTTATTCTAATATCTATGGCTGTATTTGTGATCATTGAGAGTAGCTACCCCTCTATACTAACAGCTAAATCGCTGCGACAACCTCTAGGTAATCGCTCTAGGGTGGATTAGGCAGAGCTAAAAAACCATTATAATCCGTCCCCCAACATGTTTCGCCAGTTACTCTGGCGCCCTCAGGGGTATGGACAGACTACTCTCAATGATTACAAATACAGCCATAGATATTAGAATAAGCATCAGCCTGTGACTGGCAGAGGGCACTCCCCTATCTACATAAATACACGCTCTAGGTTACAATCGAGGTAGTATTTTTATCTCTAAATTGCTCACTTGTTATTTTAAAATCTCTATTAAAAGTCAAGTTTTAAAGTCAGGGATAAAAGTGGTGAATTTATAGCTCTAATGAGCAATGGTGTTTTTGACCTAAGACAGAGAGAACCAGAAAGCAGGGGGCCCGCAAGCGTCCTGCAACAAGGAGGGTAAATACTCCGGCAGTTGTGTTCACTGATTGAGAGAGGAGGTGCTGATGGGCGCAGACTATCAGCATCCCACCTACATTGTCATCTCACCTGGTTCTGTCATTCAAGAAGGGGACTGGCAGAGGAAGAAGGAGAAGCAAGGGTGCACAGAGTGGCTTGGGCCCGTCCATGGTGCACTTAACTGCTCATTTGCATATTGGTTAAAAGTACTTTTTCTCTAGAATGAAGCAAAGGATCTCTAAGTGAAATATATAATTTTATTCAGTTGAGCTAGCCCTACAGGGCATTGGGCCTGGTTTACCAGTGAGTTTCCTGGTGAAAGTTTCCCTCCTTAAGGACACATGACGTATGGGTAAGTCATGTGTCCAGTCCCTGAAGATGGCGCCCGCTCCTGGCCGCTGCGGGCACCATCGCTGCGGGGGTCCGGCTGATTCCTGTAAATCATTTAACCCCGCAGATGCCGTGATCAATCCTGATCACGGCATCTGCACGCGCTAAAACCGAAAGTAAAACTTTCGGCAGCGCTCCGGCTCCCCTAGTGGTGATCGGGAGAATCGGAGCGCTGTAAGGGATAGCCTTAAAGAGGACCTTTCACTGGTCCACAGTTTATCAGGTAAAGGTATGTACATTGAGAGCGGCACCCAGGGATGTCCCTGCACTTACTTGTATCCCTGGGTGCCGCTCCGTTCGTCCTCTGTAGCCCCCGGTACCGGCGCTCCTGCTGCTCTAATTTTGCCTGGGGCGGAGACTTCTTCTTCTGCCCTGGGCGTCTCCTTCTCCCAGGGCTGGAGTGCTGGCCAATCGCAGCGCTCAGCTCATATCCTGAATATGAGCTGAGCGCTACGATGGCCAGTGCTCCAGCCCTGTGAGAAGGAGACGCCAGGGCAGAAGAAGAAGTCTCCGCCCAGGCAAAATTAGAGCAGCAGGAGCGCCGGTACCGAGGCTACAGAGGACGAACGGAGCGGCACCCAGGGATACAAGTAAGTGCAGGGTCATCCCTGGGTGCCGCTCTCCATGTACATAGCTTTACCTGATAAACTATGGACCAGTGAAAGGTCCTCTTTAAGCCTTTCATTCAGCTTGAGGCTATCACTTACTATTTCCTATGGAGCCCTTGTTAGCAATAGGGCTTCATAGGAAAGTAGTAAAATGCTCATAAACTCCAATACAAGTGTATTGGAGTTTATGATAGAAGCAATCAGGTAACTGATTTATATAGGTCCCTATGGGATCTATATAAAAGTGTAAAAAAAATAAAAAAAAATAAAAAAAATAAAAATAAAAATAAAAAAAACCTAAAAATTTAAATCACCCCCCTTTCCCCAAAATTAAAATAAAATAATAAAAAAAATTAAAAAAATACACATCATGGGTGTCGCAATGTGTGAAAACGCCCATAGTATAAAAATATATTTCCCATACGGTAAACAGAAAAACGGAAAAGCGACCAAATGGCCGATTTGCCGTTTTTGGACGCTTCATTTCCTCAAAAAAAATTAAATAAAAAGCGATCAAAAAGACCTACACACCCCATAATGGTATCAACTAAAAGTTAAGATCGCCCCGCAAAAAATAAGCCCCCATACAACGCCATACACTTATTTACAAATACGTTATAGCGGTCAAAACATGGCGACAAAAAAAAAAAATTTGTTTTCACTATCAAAACGCAAGAAAAGCTATACATATTGGGTATCGCCGGATTCGTACTGACCTGTAGAATAAAACTAAATGGTCAGTTTTATCGCAAATCAAACGTCGTAATTTAGAAACCCGTAAAACTGTGGTGAAATAGCTTTTTTTTGCAATTTCACCCCATTTGGAATTTTTTTACCGCTTCCCACTACACCATATGCATTATTAAATGATGGTGTTGGAAAGTACAACTTGTCCCGCAAAAAATAAGCCCTCATATGGCCATGTGAACGGAAAAATAAAAAAGTTATGGCTCTTGGAAGGCATAGAGCGCAAAACGAAAACACAAAAATGAAAAAACCCTGTGTCTTTAAGGGGTTAAAAGGGTTCTCCAAGATTTACATATTGATAACCTATCCTCAGAATAGGCCATCAATATGAGATCGACAGGATTCCAACTCCCGGCAACCCCACCAATCAGCTGTTTTTAGAGGACACCTTGCAGCTTACCCAGCACAGCACCTTCCATTCCATAGTAGCTGTGCCTGGTATTGCAGCCTAGCTTCATTCACATTCATGGCCATGTGACCAATAAATTTGAGCTCACATGACCTAGATAGAGGCCTAAGAGCTCTTTGTACAGCTGATCAGCAAGGGTCCCAGTTGGACCCCCACCAATCATATCCTGACCTATCTTTTAATATGGTCTTTTCAGATACCTGAACAGAATGGTGACTGTGATTCAGAAATGGTGGCGTGGGTATCAAGCAAGAAAACATTTCAGGAGCAAAGTAAAGGTAATGACTGCTGACAGCAACTGACTATACGATGAGCCTTATCTAAGCCTTGAAGATGGGACTGCTTTCTTACAACCCCAAAAATATATTAAGTAAAATAAAATCAGTAATTTTGTGCTAGTATTGTTAACCACTTAACCATTTCCTGACTGGGCGATTTTCCATGTTTAACTTTTTGTTTTTTTTAACTCCGTGCCTTTCTGAAGACATAGCTTTTTTTAATTTTCCATTCACATAGCTGTTTTGGGCAAGTCAAGGTCAGGACAGTCAGAGTTTATGCAGTACGATAGTCAGGCAATAGGTCAGGACAGACAGAGTTCATGCAGTACGATAGTCAGGCAATAGGTCAGGACAGACAGAGTTCATGCAGTACGATAGTCAGGCAATAGGTCAGGACAGACAGAGTTCATGCAGTACGATAGTCAGGCAATAGGTCAGGACAGGCAGAATTCATGCAGTACTTGCGATTATACATGTTTGTGTTTTCGTTTTTCACGCCCTGCCTTCCTGGAGCCATAGCTATTTTATTTTTCCATTCACTTAACTATATGAGAGTTTGTTTTATGATCTAATGCAGTGCCCAGGTTTGGGGTGGTCCACACACTACGCTGGTGTTGAGGTGTCAACATGTGTTGCTGCTCTTCAGAAAAGATGGTAAAGTGTGTTACAACCTAATGGGAGTTAAGTCTAGAGAGTCTGGGTCTGCAGTAAACCAGTGTGCTTTATTGGAGGAACTCAAGTGCAAGACAATACAGGCAAGGCACTTAGATGGCATTTCCAGTCTCCTCCCGGGAAGAAGGTTCCATGCTGAGAAAAGGCCTGAGCCATCTCTCTCTCTCTCTCCATCTCTCTCTCAGAAGGCTAGTACCCTGGCCAAAGGCTGGTGGCCCAGGATCTGTGGCTCAGTCGTCCAGCTGACTCCCTGGTCAACAGGCTGGTAACCCGGAGTGTGCTGCTCAGTAACCTGATCTCAGCATCTTTTTCTGGTCACTCATGCAGTCTGGCAGAGTCTCTCCTATCAAACACTGTTCCCTATCTGCAGACAACTAGGGTCTATAACTTCTCTCCTTATATACAGTTTCTATTTTAACTAGAACCTTCTAGTGCAGTGGAGAAACACAGCCTAAACAGAAACATTACAATTTCTCTCATAGACTTGTATAGGGTTTCAATGCAAGTCCATGGGGTGAATTAACCTTTTTTTCAGACATAAACAACATAACTAAACCAGACAGTCAGATGGTCAGTGTGTCTGTTTTCTTCCTCCAAAACTTTGCACAGGTAGAAAGTCATAAAGTCTCTGAGTATTAGCTGGCTGTGTATTAACCCTTTCCACAGTGCAGTGCAACTATAGTGTAAAAACAGTGCAAAAGAACAGGATATATTACAATCAATAAACATATCAATACAGTTCAACAATATGAAACGGTGTAAGTGCACACAACAGCGTAAGTCACAGTGCTAGTTAACCCTGCAATAAAGTAGAGAGTAGATGGCTTTGTATAGTGGCAATAAGGGAAAATATCCATAAACCTCCATAGTCCAAAGTACCATTTCTCCAGGGCACTACAGAAGTGGAAAGCTGGGGAAAAATAGGATTGAATTGGGAAAAAAATGGATTTCCACCCAGTTTTATGGGTTTTGTTTTTACGATGTTCCTTATGCAATAAATTTTTTTTCCCATTCTCCGGGTTAGTACGATTACTGCGATACCACATTTATATACTGAAAAAAAAAACTGAAAAAATATTTTTTTCTTTGCATCGCTATAATCTGACCCCATAACTTTGTTATAGTTACTACTACAGAGCTGTGTGGGGCTCATTTTCTTGCAGGACAATTTTTAGTTTTTATTGATAGCATTTTGGAGTGTACATGAAATTTTTGTCACTTTTTGTTCAATTTCTTGGGGGTAGTGAAGCTATGGAAAAAAAAAAAGTGAATCGGGCATTTTTATTTATTTCCCTGTTGCGGTGTTCACCGCACAGGATTTATATGTGTTATATTTTAATACCATCAGTGTTTTGGGGTGAGACAGCTCAAATAATCTTTATTTTTATTGTTGTTTTTTGTTTAATATGGGGAACGGAGAGTGATTTGATTTTTCATATATATATATATATATTTTTTTAATATTTTAAAAAACTTAGTTTTGACTTTTTTTGCACTTGCTTTAAGTCCCTTTAGGGGACTTGAACATGCAGTTGTTAGATCACTTGTCCCATAGACTGTCATGAATTATCATTGCAGCCTATGAGACAATTAGCACGTTCCTTCGCTGTGATAGCCCTAGATCCTTCAGACAGACGGAAATTCTAACAAGGAACAAATGGCTCCACGTTCGGACCCCGGAAGCTCGGCCTCAGATGCCGTGGTCAGTTAGACATAACATACTAAGGCTACTGACAAGACGCATCAACTAATCAGATCGTGCTTGATTGGATATTTTTTACTTGAATAATTTTTTGTAGGCCTGAATACATTTTAGCTGTTTTTACCACAACTGGGGGTTCATTTTTGTACATTTGTGGAGTATTATAGTAGGTATATTCTTTGTCAAAGTTCTTTTTATTGAACACGCAAGGAGCCATGGGCCCAAATATACATACAGTGTCAAATCAAGGTACAATCTCAGGTAGTACATTTCACAGAAACAAAACAGCGGGGACATAGTCAAATCCAGCATCAGGTGGTAGCGCAAAATCGGACCAATCTTGGCCAGAAAAAGTCCATGAGGACGCGAAGCGAAAAGTCCCAGTAGGTCCAGGATACTGCACCTCCGCTTACTACCAATATCATAAACCATATATAATACCTGACAAGGCAGACTGGCGGGCCATGGCTATAAGGCAATAAGGGGAGAACTATAATAAACCATTAAAACAAAACAAAACAAAACAAAACATATGTCGGTCTCTATATGCATCACCAACAGTCAAAATGAGTGTAGAGTAAGTGGAAAGATACACTATATGATAAGTAACATCCTATATAGGCATTAGTGCTGTTGCTCTAAATGATCTCCATGGGGCCCACAGTGTCCTGTAGCGTTCATGTGACCTAGACTCCCAGCTAGCTAGCTCCTCTAGCCTACACAACTGGTCCATCTTATTTAGCCAATGTGAGATAGTAGGAGGTTCTTTACTGAGCCATCTCTGCGGGATAAGCAGACGTGCGGCTTGGAGAAGGTGAGTGGCCAAGTTGTTTTTGGATGGGGATAGTGCGGGGGAGGGCAACCACAGCAGGACAAGTTCGGGTGTGAGTGGTATCTTAGTATGTAGGATCGTGTCAATCAGTTTAGAGATCTCTGTCCAGAAAGGCATTATCCTAGGGCAGAACCAAAATATGTGAGAGAGCGAGCCCTCTCCTTCCCCGCACCTCCAGCATCTGTCAGTGGTGCTGAGACCTCTCTGAAACAGCTGCTTGGGTGTTTTGTACCATTGCGTCAAGACTTTGTATGAATGTTCTTGGATTCTCACACATCTAGAGAATCCATGAGAGTGAGAATGCATCCGGAGTACATCAGTCTCTGTAAAGGACTTGCCCAGCTCAGCCTCCCAATGTCTGATATACTGCGGGTGATCCACCTGTGGGGAGGTGTTGAGGGCCAGGTATAGGAGAGAGATCAGTCTCTTATGAGGAGCAGTAGATAGGACTATTTTTTCGAACCAGGTCTGGACTGCCTTATGTGCATTCTTATCTAATAGAGACTTGCCCGCCAACTTGAATTCAGCTAGATCTAGGAAGTTGCTCGTGGCTATCAGTTGCGGGAGAGGGTGTGACTCAGGAAGCTTGCCCTGGATGTTGTCCAGAAAATCAGCCGTAGGGAACTGACGAAGCCTACGCCACCCTGCAGGAAGGTGTGAGACTACGGGCCTAGTGGAGTAGGGTATCAAGTCAGCTGGCATAGCTGGGGAGGGAGCATTCAGTAAGTCCCGGTCCTTGTTCAGTTGCCTAATAACAAGACCCATCCCTTTAAGCAGGACGTGTTCGTGCAGGGACATAAAATTTAAACCCCACAAGGCTGCCCTCTGAGGCGGAGATGTTTGTAGCATCTCCAGTTCAGTGCCGTACGTACGGCAATTGGGGACATGGAGTTGCATCCATCTCCTGAGTTGGATAGCCCTATAGTACATCTGTACATCTGGGAGGGCAATGCCACCCTGGCGTTTGAGTCTTATCAGTCTGCTATGCGAAATCCTGGCACCTTTACCCCCCCATAAATACGTGGCTAACAGTCTCCTAACTTGTGTAAAAAAGGAGGAGGGGAGGAAAATAGGCAGCATCTGCATGACATAAAGGAGTTTGGGAAGGACAAAGGCCTTCAGCAAGTTCTTTCTGCCCATCCACGAGGCATATAGGGTGCGCAACGAGTTCAACTGCTGTTGTATATCTTTTAGTAGGGGCAAATAATTCAGGGAGAACACATCAGATAGCCTAATTGGTACCTTGATCCCCAAGTATGAAATGTGGGAGGATTGCCACACAAAGGGAGTGGTAGTTTTGAGGAGCTGGATAGACTGACGTGGGGCTGATATATTCATGGCTTCAGTTTTGGAGTAGTTCACTTTATAATTAGAGACCAGGCCATAAGCCTCGAAAATTTGCAAGAGATGCGGGAAGGCCTCGACCTGGTTTGTGATCATAAGCAGGAGATCATCTGCGTATGCAACATTGATGAATTCTATCCTGTCATTATGGGCTCTAACTCCACGTATGCCCGGATGATCCCTGATCGTCTGCAGGAGGGTCTCCATCACCAGCACGTAGATAGTGGGCGACAATGGACAGCCTTGGCGTGTGCCATTGCAGATAGGGAAAGATGGCGATAGGGTGCCATTGACCCTAATTCTGGCACTCGGGCCTTTATATAATGTCATTATTGCCTCCCGGAAACGATCAGGGACGCCGAATTTAGAAAGAGTTCTCCTCATGAAGTCCCATTTCACCCGGTCAAAGGCCTTCTCCGCATCTGCACTTAGGAAAGTCAGAGGAATGCGGCGCTTTTTTGCCCACTGTATTGATGTCAGAACTCTGCAAGAGTTGTGGTTGCCTTCCCGTTGTGGGACAAAGCCCGCCTGGTCCGGATGTATCAATGTTGTGAGAAAAGGGCTAAGACGGGAGGCCAAAAGCTTGGCCTATATCTTTACATCAACATTGAGCAAGGATATGGGCCTATAACTTCCACAGTCAGTCAAATCCTTCCCTGGTTTAGGGAGAATGGTCACCGTAGCTTCAAGGGATTGTGCAGGTAGCAGTTCCCCATTAAAGAGGGCATTGCACCAACGCGCAAGACGTGGGCCCAAAACTCCCGAAAATTTCCTATAGTAGCCTACCGGGAACCCGTCAGGGCCCGGGCTTTCCCCAGTGGCATGGAGGTTAAGATCTTTTGGATTTCTTCTGAGGTAACCGGAGATAGGAGCGAGAGTCCCTGCTCAGAGGTTAGTCTCGGTAGGCTCAAGTTAGCTAAAAAATCATCTATAAGGGATCCCGATACAGGATCAGGGCCGCCCGGATTGGTTTCCAGACCATATAGGGCCTCGTAAAATTTCTGAAATTCCTCAGCAATATCCTTTGTTTTATGTAAGAGGGCACCTGATCTGGATCTAATACTAGAAATATACATAGACTCTTTCCTTTGTTTGACCAGGGAGGCCAACAACTTAGTGCCTTTATCCCCATGAGAGAAGAAGCGGTGCTGAGAATATTGATACGCCTTAGCGTGGCAAACATTAAGGTGATCTTTAAGTTCTGATCTCAGCACCGCTAATTCCTGCTGGAGTGATTGGGCCATAGAACGCTTGTGTGTGGCTTCAATTGTCGCTATCCTCTTGAGGAGTGAATTCAGCTTACCCTGTCTCTCCCTTTTCACCTTACAACCCAGAGCTATGAGTTCACCCCTCAGTACAGATTTGTGCGCCTCCCAAACCACAGTAAGAGGCACCTCAGGTGTGGAGTTCTCTTCAAAATACCAGTTAAGCCTCTGGGATAGTGACTTGATCACTTCAGGGGAGTCTAGCAGTGTCTCGTTGAGCCTCCATTGCCTGAGTGGTGTGGGCAGATTAGAGAAACGCAGTTGCATGGAGACTGGTGCATGGTCAGATATCACAATAGGGTCAATCACGGCCCGGTCTACCATATCAACACAGTTGCTGGAGATGAAAAGGTAGTCCAGCCGCTTGTAATTGTCATGGGGGGCCGAATAAAACGTATAATCACGGACTCCAGGGTGCACCAGCCTCCAGGCGTCTGTTAAATGTGCCTCAGAGATACTAGAGTTAATCTGTCCGAGGGCAGAGTGGGTCAGCTGAGACAGGCCATCGGAGGTGTCAAGGAACGGATTCAGTGTCACATTGAGATCGCTGCCAATCAGACACACCCCTTCAGCAAATGTCTTGAAGTGATTTAAAGTGCGTATGATCCAAGCTTTTTGCCCCCGGTTAGGGCTATACAGACTACCCAACGACACTTTTTGCGTGCCAATGACCCCTTTAACAAACACGAAACGGCCATCTGGGTCTGTCTGCGTATCTACCAATGTAAATGGCACTGTTTTACTGATGGCAATACCGACACCCCGCTTTGCCTTATCAAACGTGCTAAGGTACCATCTGCTGAAGTAGTGTGTCTGAAGTTTGGGCAGATTGGAGTGTCGCAAATGGAGCTCCTGAAAAAAGCAGATATCAGTGGATGACCTTTTAAGCATTCGCAGCACCTGCAATCTCTTTTGAGGGGTATTAAACCCTCTGACATTAAAGGTGGTACATGTAATCAGCAACATGGTGATATGTCAGGTGAAAGTGATACCAGTTGATGTCGTAGTGAGCATAGTAGAGACCGTAAAAAACCAAACAAGTGAACAATCATAACGAGCAACAGTAGAAGACCCAGAAACATGTCCGGGTGAAGGGTGGTGAGCGTCGCAGGGCCAGCCAAAACCAACACTGCAAATGTCAGAATCAGGACAGTCCAGTGACACCCAGCACCAGCGCAGTTACACCGGGCTTGCGCAAATGTGTCCCCGATGTGGGATGGGGGGGGGGGGATGCACCACAGTGACGTAGATCTCATGTCACCAGCGCTACCCAACAAACCCAGTGCAAAACAAAATGTACCAGGGCTACAGCTTCGCTGAGTATATAGGAGAGAAGGATACTACAAACATATGTCATAGGACAAAGGGTAGTTAAAATTGAAACACAGACTAGTTTGAAGCCATAAAGGATACTGAACAGCTGAACGCATAAGTCCTCACACATGAGAGGTCAGGTGTGAGCTGCAGGCTAAGACAATAGTCGCAAGCAGTCACCAAAGGAACCGAACGTCGGCCCCTGGTATGATGGGCTCCATTACAGGGAGAGCAGTGGTTCAGGTGATTCTGGGCCGAGCGCCGCTCTTCTTCCTAGGGAATGCTTTAGCCCAGTTCTGTGCCTCCGGCAGGGGCGGCAGTGGTGGTCCAAACTCAGCCGAGGGTAGCCAGGAAGGAATGTCCAACGGCGTGGTCTGTAGAAGCTCCCAGGCCGCGTCTAGGTCCGTCGGGAGTCTGATGGTGCACCGCTTCCCATTAAGCGAGAAAGTGAGACCAAACGGAAAAAGCCATTTGTATGGCACTTTGGCGTGACGTAAATGATCCGTGAGGAGTCTCAGCGCTCGCCTTTTGTTGAGTGTAGTAGGGGCCAAATCCTGATAAATAAAGATCTGTGCGCCTTCGTGAGAGAGATCCTTATGGTCTCTGGCTGCTTTCAATATGGCTGCCGTGTCCACATATTTCAGTAGGCCGCAGACCACGTCTCTTGGGCTCTCATTGTCCTTAGGTCGCGGTCTGAGGGCCCTATGTATACGCTCTACTTCGATCATCGCTGCCCGGTCTGGCCCCAGGAGTAAAGTAAATATGGCGCCCGCCGCGTCAGGCAGGGCCTCATGGGCCACCAGTTCCGGTAGGCCCCGAATGCGAATGTTTTTCCTGCGGCTGCGGTTCTCTTGGTCTTCAATCAGGGAGAACGCGTTGTCCAGAGAAGCCATGCATGCAACTGAGTTTTTCCCTAGCGCGTGAGCATAAGTGAGTATGGCGGACTGGTTGTTCTCCAAGGCCTCCACGCGAGGTCCCAAATGTTTAATGTCCGACTTTATCTCTTGCAAATCCTGGATCACCGGGGCCAGTGCCTCTGTGAGAGCCTGTTGCAGAAATGACCTGGAGAGTGGAGCAGTTTGCGACGGTATAAGCTTATCGTCTTGCTCACCAAGCCCGCCTTCAGCTTCCTCGGTGTCCTGGAGCCAATCTCCCTGCTCCGGTGGCGCCATCTTTGCCACATTGCTTGTGGTGCCCGACGGCTTTTTGCTTAGAAATCTCTCCATGTCCGAGCCTCCCCGGTCCGATTTAGCTGGATCAGGCTTCTCTCTAGGGATGGATCCGCCAATTTTTCCCATGCTGGGCTCAGCCAGGCTGCAAAATTTACTGGGTTTTAAGATAGGTAAGAGAGGAGCTCCCTCACATGCGTCTGCTCTGGTCGGCAGCAAGCTCCGCCCCCCTAGTAGTTATATTCTTGTACATAGGAGGAGTATTATAGTAGTTATATTCTTGTATACAGGAGGCAGTATTATAGTAGTTATAGTCTTGTACATAGGAGCAGTATTATAGTAGTTATATTCCTGTACATAGTGTGGTAAGTTGCAGGGTGCCGTCCTAGATGGCAGGTACGTGTCACCGAGGTGATGGCCTCGGTGAGGTGAGAGCCGGGTTTTTGTCTGCAGCAGCTAGTGCTGTTTGACTTTGTTAAATAGCATGGCTGCAAAGCCGATCCGGGCCGGCTCTTACTGGGAGCAGCTAAAGAGTAGGGTGGGTGGCTGCTCCCCACGGTCCAGTCCATGTTTTGGGCTGGGTATATAACGCAGCCAGCAGCTGTGTCTGGGGGGTGTGATTATCCTGGAGCCTGCTAACAGGGCTGAGGAATTCTCTGTCCTGGAGGAAGGAGCTCAGCAAGGTGGTGTTTCCCTGCGACCTGAAGGTGGAATCGCCTGCGGCTGAGCTGACTGCTAGGTGTGAACCCGCACCTAAACCACCCAAGGTGACTGGACTCTGTGTTGGCCTGTTTTTGTTTTGCCACAGTATTTCCGTTGTGTGTGAACTGTCACCAAGAGACTGCTTTTCATTTATGGCGTGCAAGTGTGAATAAAACACTGTTTGATGCACCATCTGGACTCCTTGTTTTGCCTCTAAACTGCACCCGCACCGCTGTCTACCAGAGCGACTCCCCACAATAGGAACAGTATTATAGTAGTTATATTCTTGTATATAGGAGCAGTATTATAGTAGTTATGTTCTTGTACATAGGAGCAGTATTATAGTAGTTATATTCTTGTACAGAGGAGCAGTGTTATAGTAGTTATATTCCTGTACATAGGAGACAGTATTCTAGTAGTTATATTCTTGTACATAGGAGGCAGTATTATAGTAGTTATATTCTTGTACATAGGAGGCAGTATTATAGTAGTTATATTCTTGTACATAGGAGCAGTATTATAGTAGTTATATTCCTGTACATAGGAGACAGTATTATAGTAGTTATATTCTTGTACATAGGAGGCAGTATTATAGTAGTTATATTCTTTTACATAGGAGGCAGTATTATAGTAGTTATATTCTTGTACATAGGAGCAGTATTATAGTAGTTATATTCTTGTACATAGGAGCAGTATTATAGTAGTTATATTCTTGTACATAGGAGCAGTATTATAGTAGTTATATTCTTGTACATAGGAGGCAGTATTATAGTAGTTATATTCTTGTATATAGGAGCAGTATTATAGTAGTTATATTTTTGTACAAATGAGCAGTATTATAGCAGATATATTCTTGTCCATAGGAGGCAGTATTATAGTAGTTATATTCTTGAACATAGGAGCAGTATTATAGTAGTTATATTCTTGTCCATAGGAGTAGTATTATAGTAGTTATATTCTTGTACATTGGAGCAGTGTTATAGTAGTTATATTCTTGTCCATAGGAGTAGTATTATAGTAGTTATATTCTTGTACATTGGAGCAGTAATATTTTTGTACATATGAGGCAGCATTATAGAAGTTTTATTATTTTACATAGGAGCAGTATTATAGTAGTTATGTTCTTGTACATAGGAGCAGTATTATAGTAGTTATATTCTTGTACATCGGAGCAGTATTATAGTAGTTATATTCTTGTAAGTAGCAGGTAGTATTACAGTAGTTATTGTCTGGTACATAGGGGCAGTATTAGAATCATGTTCTGTTTATTCCCCAGATAATGTGATTTGTTTTGAACTTTGTCTTGAACCAGATGGTTGCTTTAATGCAGGGGTGTACAAACTGCGGCCCGGGGGCCACAGATACCATTATTTGCGGCCCCCAAGCATCTGGTAAAAGACATGTAGGTCTATGTCTTTTGGCTACTTACAGGTTTCTTTCATGTATTCTCCTATTAGATGGGAGTCCTAGAACTTTAAGTAGACATTTATAGTATATACTGTATGTTCAATATGCCAAAAATACAGTATTTCAGTTGGTAATACCACTTTAAGTTTTATTTTCTGCCCTTGGAATTGGTTCAGGCCGACAATGTGGCCCTCAACCAGAAAAGGTTGTGCACCCCTGCTTTAATGGATCAGACACTGACTTACAGAGTAGCTACCTATAGGCGACACTAGACATATAAGCACAGCAGTTTACCACCTGTGGAGGAGTATCAACTGTGTGTGAGAGAAAACCTCCATGTTTTTCTATTCTTAGACAGTCCCTTTAAATATATGTCTATGCAGCAGATTTGTAGCTCTGAATTTAAAAAAGTGGCTCTGATATATAAGGAGATTTATTGGCATAGAAAAAAATCACATTTATTGTATGCATTCACGGTATGCTCACTTATATCAGTTATCTGTAGCCCCGCTATCCCCAGCAGCGCCCATCCCCTCCATTGATTTTCATGCTTGCTTCAGTCTTCCCTCCGTTCCTATTGCAGAGATGAATTTGTAGGTCACTTTAAACATTTCCTCCCGCTAATAGCTGGAGAGGTATCAGTTGCCAGCAAACAAGGTAAAGCATATGCACAAAATGCCTGTGATTACTCGTTAATAAATCACCCTAATGATCATATACAAAATTGCGAAATAAAAGTTGCACTGATGCGGAAAATAAAAGCTCATCAGATACAGCACCCATATGTGCACAGTCAACATCGCTCTGATCTATCTCCTTTGATTTTTGTCGAGTTAGGAATAGCAAGCTGGTAAGTGCACCCCTGAACAGTCTCCGTGCTCGGGGGCCGAGGTCATACGAGGATGTATTAATCTTGCTGTCTGTCCTGGGACGCTCTCGCTCCACGCTCTGCACTCACTCAGTGACCTTATTGAATCTTTCGATATCATCCTCCCGATGCAGTTTTCTGTTTCTAACGACAGCGAAGTCTCTACGACGTGCTGTTCTCCTGATTCCGAGGCTGTGTTTTGGAAGGACGACATGGGCGGAGGTTTCATACTGACGCATGATGCATTCATGTACGTGAAGGCAGAAAAAAAAACGCATGGTTGCATAAAAGTTGCACACAGGGGGCAAAATTTGCCGCTACTCGCAAGGCATGTTAGACATGCTTCTCTTTATGGCAGTGCTTCGTGGCTGCATTGCCTATCTATTAGGGTTTTGCTCCTCAAAACCTCTTCCAGAATGAGCATGCGGTGCCCCCCTCCCTGCACCAGCGGCAGGATGGGCTGCGGCGCCACAATTTTTCTACTTCAGCATCTGAAATGCATAAGTATATCCAAAAATTAGATTTGGCAGTTCGCCGAATTTTACAAAGAAGTTATACTCATAACGAATTACCGTCATGAATCGCATTCCATTGTATGTAGCAGGCGCAATGACGGGGAACGGCGATCGCTCCGCCCAACCCGTGATTGAATCAGATTCCGTCTTCATCATTGATCGCTGCATCTGACATTAAAATCAGCAAAAAAAGAAAAAAAATACATACTCACCTTATCCATTTGTTCGCAGAGAGGCCGTTGCCGCCATCTTGATTGAAGAAGATCACATCATCACGCCGGCTGGCGCGGTGACATCATCCCTGATGATGTCACCACACTCGGGCCAACGTGGTGACATCACACTTACCGTGCGCGAGATTTAACGCGGTTATTTCAATGAAGATGGCCGCGACGGCCTCTCCGCAAGAAAATGGATGAGGTGAGTATGTTTTTTTTTTTTTACCACCAGTTCGGGAAAAATAGATTAATTTCCACGAAGCGCGAGGAAATTCGGCTTTGTGGCGAATCAAATTTTTCCTGAAATTCGGATCGAAGGCAATTCGTTTGTCTTGGATTTGTTTATCTCTAATGGTCTCCTTTCAGAAGAACATCTGTCTTCTAATACAAGGTTGGCTCAGGTCCACCTGAACGCGAGTCACTGGTACACTACAGCGCCGTCCTGGCTTATATAGGGGGACCAGACCAGGGCCCCTCTCTGTGAGTTTCATTTGTACTAAGAGAGGGGCTGTTTGCATGAGACTACATTTGGTGTATTTTAAAGGGGTACTCCGAGACAGGAAACTCCTTTTAATATGGCCAGGTAGAGTGCTTTTAGAAAAAGAAAGACTGAGCTGTCCCTGAGGCTCCAGTTCCTGCTCCGATTCTCTTCTCCTCCAGTCATCTGGAAGTATAATGTGTCGTCTACACGCTATCCCCACCCCTGTCGCCGGATGTTTGGATCCGCGCCACAGGAAGATGCAGAGGCCGTGCAGGTATCAGGAGCGACGCGGGTTTTGGGGAGCGAGCTAAGTAGAATCTATATTAGGGGCCCGGTTATCTAGAGGGGCATTATAGGGGTTGAATTGGGTTTAATTGTCCATCAGTGTGTTAATTTTCTATGCAAAACAAATACAAACCACCGACCCTAATAGGGATACAGTTCATACGTACCATCAGAGCCTTTTCACCACTTTTACCCATTGATTTCAATTCAGTTTCATTCCGCAACCACTTGAAAAATATAATGTAACCCTTTTAAAAAGAGAATCTGTCACCTCTTTCCAGTGTATGTCACCAATGGCAGTGGATTCTAGTTCAATTTATCATCATCATAACAAAACCTTTGTTAGGGGTATCGCTGTTTCCGATTTCCAGAAAATGTTGTTTGTTTGATATGCTAATTAGCCTCCCAAGTGCCCAGCGGGAGACGGTAGGGGGAGCCCAAGTCTGTCTCCATGAAGAGCTCAGCCTCTGCTTAAGTTGGCAGTGCCTCCCCTTGTGCCTCCATGAAGAGCTCAGCCTCTACCTATGTTTCCAGGGCCTCCCCCTGTGCCTCCATGTCCGCCCCCTCCTCTGCGATCTCACGATCAAAACTCACCTGCTCTACACATGCATGAGATTTTGGTGAAACGCACGATGACCAGGCGGGCGGAGTTTTGTTCAGATCGGACCCCAAAAATATTCCAGATGCCAAATCAGGCCCCAAAATTAATTCACCTAAATAAATTTATACCAGATCGTATTATCAGTTCAAACCCCTAATTAAATTCAGACTCTAAGAACTAGGCTCCCAATAGGTCAGGTCAGTACCAGATCAGATCCCAAATTAAGACACCTAAATTAATTCACACCCCATTCCATACCCTCACCTAAGATCAGACCCCTATATAAATTCAGACTCCAGACAAGACCACTAGAATCAGACACCAGGCCAGACTCCAGAAACCAGGCTCTCAATTAGATGCTAAAATTCATTCAGGCCCCAAAAAGGGGTTTTTCGGGATTATTTAAGGTCATCAGTATCTGATTAGTGGGGGTCCGACACCCAGGACCGTCACCGATTAGCTGCTTCCCCATGAGACAAAACATTTACTTATGGCTCCTCGCTGGCAGGTCCTTTTCAGTTCAAGATGGCGCTATAGGTGAAAAGCAGCGGCGAGGAGTAGCAGATCAGACCCCAAAATAAGATCCTCTGAATCTAATCAGTATTTAATTAGTGGGGGTCCGACTCCCACCGATCAGCCGTTTAAGAAGGTACAGGCATTCACGCGACCTTCTCTCAGCTCACCAAGCACAGCGCCGTACATTGTATAGTGGCTGTGCTCGGTATTGCAGCTCAGCCTCTTTCACTTCAATGGGGCTGAGCTGCAGCTTGGTCATGTGACCGACGAACAGGAAAAGCTGTGAGAAGGCTGCGACGCTGCCGCAAGCACCAGTGCCTTCTAAAACAGCTGATCGGTGGGGGTCCTGGGTGTTGTCCCCCTGCCAATCAGTTAGTTCATCCGTTAAAAAATCCCTTTAATCTTGGGGCATTGTCGACTTACTGTACCTAATGACAGACTTTGTGCGGGCCCCCCAGCTTAGGAGCCCATTGCAGCTGTAGCTACAGCACTGTCCTGCCGTCCGGGCATCGATTAGTATTGTTACTTTTCGATACATTTATAACCTGAGTGCATATTAGAGATAGATATGAATTTACATATATCTGCAATATTTTAATAGGCTTCTTCCAACAATTCAGACGATGGAATACGTACTATTAAAATGTCGCAGGACACGGAGTGAAGCGTCCACTCTGAAATGTCACAGGAGTGGCTGTGCATTAATCAAACGCGTGTGTGTAAACTGATAAGTCTTCCGTCTGATTTTAAAGATTTCTGGAGAGGGACATCTCTGAATAGATGAATACACAAGGCAGTGGCTATTGCTGGAGGGAGAGAATACAACATTAATCACATTATAATCGCTAGACTGCTCGGATTTATTCTGCAGGTATCCCCTCCATGCAAAACGCCAGCATCTCCTAAAATGTTACCTCTCACATACAGATTTGTGGGGGGAAGGGGGGGGGGGGCGGGTGCTTGAATTATTATCAAGTGTCCATTCGATGATTGTTATTTTCTTAAAGTGGCGACGAGCCCTGTATTTCCTCCCCGGTTGTCGGTTTCTCTTCATTACTTCGCCGGTAAACAAGGCTTATCATCCGTCCTGCATTAAATAAGCCCCCTGATCCGTCCCATAAATTATTTCCTCGTTATCCACAAACGCACCCAATCCGAGCCGGCCCTCAATCACTCTCCAGAGGAGGACATAGATCAGGGAGCTGCATTCGTTTAGATAGGCGTTCTGGAAATCGGGAAGCGATATGGATATGATAGCCCCCCCCCCTCATCGCCCTCCACAATAATGCAGGTTTGTAGACTTAGACTCCGTGATGAAAGCACGAGACGAGGTATCTATTAATATTAATAATAGTAATCGGGGGAGATTTATGGGAATTGTATCCTTCAGTTAAAGAGCAAAGTCCAGTCCCGGATGATATTAACATTCATTTCGCGGGATAAGTTCCGGAGCGAAATTACGCTTTAAAAAGATATTTTTATTAATTTGGATATTTCTCTATCATCAGGCATGCTCAACCTGCGTCCATCCAGCTGTTGCAAAACTACAACTCCCATCATTCCTGGACAGCCTGCAGAAGGGCATGGTGGGAGTTGTAGTTTTACAACAGCTGGAGGGCCGCAGGTTGAGCAGCCCTGGTCTAGTTCTTTGGGAGACTATTCTCCAGTGCTCACTGTTGCCCCCTGCTGGACAGTGTGTATTTTTGAGTTGCAAAGATGAATGGAGGAAGGTAAGTGACAACTGATCTGAGCACATTTCTAGCTCACAAGAAGGGTTGTCACTTTACAAGTCCATGTAGCCACTGGGGAAATGGAAGGGTAGTTCTAGCCATACAGGACCCCCCAAACAAGAGTTAACCTTAGGGTGGCCCCCTGCCTTTATATTGCATTGGGAAATCGACAAAGGAAAATATTTCCCGTTGCCCACTGAAATTGATGTCCGTTGCAGCGATTCTCTACTCTCTAATAGAGCGGAGTCCTTGTATCCCTTTAAGGCCTCATGACTATTGCACCAATATATCACATTCTTGAGTGAGATAGCTGTCAGTCTACTATTATCTCATGTGTACGGCAGCTATATTCTTTAAGGTGCTGTCTGGTTTGAAAAAACTAATTTCCAATAATCTATCAGGAACCCAATACCAGAAAGGGGGGGGGGGGGGTTAGGGTCCCAGTTCAGACCCCTCTTCTAAAAAGAGCATCTCACTCTCTCTGGAAGACCAAGCATACATTACACATGCAGCCCATTGATTTCAATAGAAGAGTAATGCTTAGATTCACCTGCGGGGGCCCTCTAGGTTCGTGCACATGATCGTTCCGTGCATTGGGGACCGCAATGGATAGGCAACATCCGTGAGGATTCCGCAGATGGATCCAGACCCATTCAACTTGATTGGGTCAGTGATCCGTCCACACTAACACTGCGGAGGCACGGAGAGAACCCCAGGGAAGCTCTCAGAATCCTTACAGTTTGCGGAACTGCCGATGCCCGCAAATTGCGGACCCGCTGTTTGCGGGCCTCAATACTGCAACAGCAGTGTTCAGTCAGTGATTTCCATCAGTGATTTTGAGCGAAAACCAGGCGCGGTTCTAAACACAGAATAGGTGCAGATCTCTCCCTTATTCCTTATGTCTGTGGAGGTTGCAGTCCTGGTTTTGGCTCCCAATCACTGATGGAAATCACTGACCAAAACACTGACATGTGAATCAGGCTTTAAACACTTGCCTGGTATGCCCACAGATTACAGATGATCTCTATCCCATCAATTTCTAATTAAAAAAATTGTGTGATTCTTAGTTTCGCCTGCGGCGGTGCTACAGGTAAATTATACACTTGCTGTCTGGTTCAAAGATTACAGCTCATCAGTATCCTATTCCTTTCCAATAAAAAATATGATTCTTATTGTCGCCTTTGGTGGTGCTACAGATTGATTAAACACTTAGGGCAATTTGCGGAATGAACGGCCCTTTATAGAAATGCCTATTCTTGTCCACGAAACAAACATAATTTTTGCGGGGCCACCGAACGGAGCAATGGATGCAGCCAGCACGCGGAGTGCTATCCGCATTTTTTGCGGCCCCATTGAAGTTAATGGGTCCGCGCCCAAGCCGCAAAAAATGCAGCTTGGATGCGGAACCAAACCACGGTCGTGTGAATGAGCCCTTAGCGGGAGATTTAAAATGTTGCAAGTTGTGTGTTTCAGACTTTTTAAATGCAACTTTTTGAATAAAAAAGTTGCAAGTGCCTCTTTTTAAGTCACCCTCACCACTTTTCCAAAAGGAGTGTAAGGCCCCTTTCACACAGGCGAGTTTTCCGCGCGGGTGCAATGCGTGATGTGAACGCATTGTACCCGCACTGAATCCTGACAGAATCTGTGTATATGAGCGTTTTTCTGTGTATAAATCGCAGCATGTTCTATATTCTGCGTTTTTCACGCAGCCCTGGCCCCATAAAAGTGAATGGGGCTGCGTGAAAAACGCATTGCATCCGCAAGCAAGTGCGGGTGCGTTGCGTTTTTCACTGAGGGTTGCTAGGAGATGTTTGTAAACCTTCAGTTTTTTACCACGCGCGTGAAAAACGCATCAAAACGCATTGCACCCACGCGGAAAAAACTGAACAACTGAACGCAATCGCAGGCAAAACTGAATGGCTTTGCCTGTGAAATCGCACAGTTTTCACTGAACGCATCCGCAACGCATCCGGACCTAATCTGTACACGCTCGTGTGAAAGAGGCCTAAGAAAGGAGCGGGATCAACACCTGAGACAAATTCATCTTCATTTACAGAAGTTTTCTGGGCAAATGAAGCCTGAAATCTCCAGCAGCTCTAAGCTGCCGTACATTTCTGTATAGGGCACAGACTGCAGAAGAGTGTGCCTAATTGGTGACCAGGCCTACACCTCGTCATAAGTTAGGTGCATCCTCCAGCAGCACAGGGGATATCAAGACCGGCACTCACTGTGTGGTTCACTTATAACCCATTCCTTTCCAATAAAAAAAAAAAGTGTAATTCTTGATTTCGCCTGCGGGGGTGCTACAGGTAAATTAAACAGTTGCTGTCTGGTTCACCTGCAGATAAACGCTCATAACTAGCTCATTAATTTCCAATAAGCAGGTTTTGTCTGTGGGGGGTGCTACAGATGAATTAGAGGGTAAATTGCAGCTTAAAAAGCACAGCGCCTTCCATACGATAGTCACTTGAATGAGACGGAGCTGCGTTAGGCCAGCGGTAGGGAACCTCCGGCTCTCCAGCTGCTGTGAAACTAACACTCCCAACATGCTCCATTAATTTCTGTGGGAGTTCAGAGAAGAGCAAAGTAAGTACGCATGCTGGGAGTTGTAGTTTTACAACAGCTGGAGAGCCAGAGGTTACCTACCCATGGTCTAGGCCATGACCGTGACATCACTGGCCTAGGAAGAGGCTTAAGCGCACCCAGAGCACCTTGGCCTTATCTCACGGCTAATCGGCAGGGGTGCCGGGAGTCAGACCCCTGGCTGATCCCGAAGATAGGCCATCTATATGAAAATTTCGGAGAACTCTTTTAGGCCCCATTCACACGTCCTCAAGTGTTTTGCGGATCCACAGATCCGCAAAACACGGACATCGTCGATGTGCGTTCCGCAATTTGCGGACCGCACATCGCCGGCACTATATAGAAAATGCCTTTTCTTGTCCGCAATTGCGGACAATAATAGGACATGTTCTATTTTTTTTTTTTTTGCGGAACGGAAGTGCGGATCTGCAATTCCGGGTCTGGGCGGGACATAGCGTGTCCCCATAGGAATGAATGGGTCCGCAATTCCATTCCGCAAAATGCGGAACAGAATTGTGGACGTGTGAATGGTGCCTTAAACACTCGCTGTCCGGTTCACCACAGATTAGAGGTCCATTCACACGTCCGTAATTCTGGCTCTGCATTCATTCCACAATTTTGGACCCCATTCATTTCAATGGGGCCGCCAAAGATGCCGACAGCACACCGCATGCTGTCCGCCTCCGTAGTTCCATTCCACGGCCCCTCAAAATAGATAGAGCAAGTCCTATAGGTATTTCTATCAACGCACACTGCCAGTATTTGCGGCCCACAAAACACTTGCGGACGTGTAAATGGACTCTACAGCTGATCTCCGTGGGGCCCAGCAGCAGGACAACCCTGTATAAACATATAGATTCGCTATCGCTTGCTCCGGTGGGACAGTTTATCCCAAACGTACCGTGCGCCATTGATGAACGGCGGGAAGAAGTCTGCTCTAATGGATAAAGGGAGCGGAGGAGAGAACGGCATCATTGTCTCCATTTGTAAATAACATATTGCCGCCAACTGTTTCTTAATTGCCCAGACTGTTGATAAATAATCCAGTCCTGCTGCTCTCCACAGACAATTTGCTTTGGATCAGGCTAGGCAATTCAAATAACACTAATTATTTATGATTTTATGATGTTAAAATGAATATTAAATGAAACAAAATTCCCAAGGATTACTCGCATGGCAGCTAAGTACATAACATTCTGTACAGATGGTTGGAAGACTCATTTTTGCTTCATTGCCGCATACATATCCTTGAAGGATTCCGTCGGAAGACAAGCCTATCTTTGAATTTTTCATTAAACCAGACGTCTTGAAATATGAATTCCTTTTATGTTTCTGCGAGTTTTGGGGGAAGAGAACTCTGGGTGAATAAATCATACGACGCTACGTGTCACCAGGACTTGTGAATATTTCTGCAATGTTATTTTATCCTCAGTAGAGCCCCATTGATTATCAAACTCAGCGGAGAGCCTTTTATGATCATATATCTCCATTAGCGCCTACTTTGACTGCCATAGATTTTTCTGGTTAAGACTGCATTATGTATTAGCCGTCCCGTCGTCTCAATACCGAAGTTTGATAGGGCTTTTCAATTCTGTATTATGTATAGACCTTTCTTATCTTCTATATGTAAAAATAGGAGCCGGTGTCTTGTCCGTGCCTGTGTGTGCGAGCGTCAGCCGAGACCTAAGCCAACCTTCTCCTCTTCTCTTCTTCCGCAGACGGCGTACTTTATTATGAAGATGAATTTCTACAATGAAATGGCTGTCAGGGTAAATATCTCTCTTCTTGATATACAGATGAAAAGTCAATTGTGATCTGAATTTACTTTTCATAATAGAAGTAAACTAGACTAATGCATACGCGATCAAGACGGGAGCTAATGGAAAATCCACCGCGTAGCTGCCACGCAGAAGAATCAGTTTTTTATTAAAGGGCCGGAGGGTTTAACTTGTGGCTTTGCGTTTTTATTAGGGAAGTTTAGGTTTATCTTGAGGATTTAGGTGCAGAATAAGGTTACATTCACACGACCGTATGTTTAGTCCGCGTCCGAGCCGCATATTTTGCGGCTCTGGTGCAGACCTATTCACTTCAATGGGGCCGCAAAAGATGCGGACAGCTCTCCGTGTGCTTCCGTATCCGTTGCTCCGTTCCGTGGCCCCGCAAAAAAAATAGAGCATGTCCTATTCTTGTCCATTTTGTGGACAAGAATAGGCATCTCTATAATGAGCCGCCCATTCCTTTCCGCAAATTGCGGAAGGCACATGGAGCGGCTTCCGTGTTTTGCGGATCTGCGCTTTGCGGATCCGCAAAACACACACGGTTGTGTGCATGTAGCCTGAAGCCGGTGGATGGTCTTCTTTGTGTTCCCAGTTATTCTTGTTAAAGGGCATCTGTCATCAGATTTGCACCTTTGAAAGTGTCTCACCTGTTGGCATCTGTGTTGGTCCCATGTTCATATGTGTTCGCATTGCTGAGAAAAATAAAGTTTTAATATATGCCAATGAGCCTCTAGGAGCAACGGGGCGTTGCCCTTACCCCTAGAGGCTCCGCTCTCTCTGCAACTGCCGCATCCTCTGCCCTTTAATTGATAGGCTCAGGCGGTGAAAACGTCATCATACCTGGTCCTGTGAAATAAAGTGCAGAGGACGCGGCAGTTGCAGAGAGAGTGGAGCCTCTAGGGGTAAGGGCAACGCCCCCGTTGCTCCTAGAGGCTCATTTGCATATATTAGGACCTCATTTTTCTCAGCAATGCGGGCACATATGAACATGGGACCAACACAGATGCCTTCAGCTGCCAAGCGCACATGTAACAGGTCAGCCAGTGTCATAGTGTTAAAGGGGTTTTCTGTAATATGGATGACCAATCCAGATGATTGCCGATCAGTTGATTGCAATGACCACAGCACGTCAGAATCAGAACCAGCGTCATACAATCATTTTCTTTTTCTCCCAAGATGTATTTCTTGTGTGCTCATTGTCACCCCCTAGTACTATTAAAAGTTTCCAAAAAGAGTATAGAATAATAAGTGACAACTGCATTGAGCAGATTTCTAGCAAAAAAAAAAATGTAGTTGTCACTTTTTTAACTGCTCTTATACTGGTCCCCGCCATGGGTAGAATGATAGAACTAAAGGGTAAGAGAAGCGGTGTATGGACTAAAGTTGCTCTTTTGTATAGGGAATGTAACCTTAGGAAATTACCTCTCGCTTAAATCACGTTTTTATTTTATTTTTCTATTTTCATTTCCATATAAGACGCTCCTGCAGTTTTAACTCCGAGCTTCATAATGGGCCGATACTTACTGTTCTGTAGACATGACTGCTCAGCAGTCATCTCATTATCATGAGAGGCAGAATTAGGCCTAATTCACACGTCCGCAAAATGGATCCGCATCCCATCCGTTATTTTGCGGAAGGGTTACAGACCCATTCATTTCAAAGGGGCAAGAATGGATGTGGACAGTACACTATGTGATGTCCGCATTTCCGCATCCGCAAAGAAATAGAACATGTCCTATTCTTGTCCGCAATTGCGGACAAGAAAAGGCATTCTCTATATAGTGCCAGCAATGTGCAGTCCGCAAAATGCGGAATGCACATTGCAGCCGTCCGTGTTTTGCGGATCCGTGTTTCCGCAAAACACACTACAGACGTGTGAATTAAGCCTTACAAGGCGAGCACCTAGAAATAGATAACACAGGATCCACTGTTCACAGGTGATGCACTCAGCCAGGGGCGTAGCTAAAGGCTCATGGGCCCTGGTGCAAGAGTTCAGCTTGGGCCCCCTTCTCTCAGTGCTTTGTGGCCAGGGGCAGGGAAGTACATAGCCTTCATGTGCCTGAGGCAAACATTTAAATCTGCTGTGTTCCCCCAGAGATCACCCCAACTCTTTTTCCACTCCTCATTAATCTCACAGCTATATCTGTGTCTGTAACAAAGAGAAATTTGTTAATTGCTTTGGCAGGAATAAAGGTAAGATTTAAGGTCAGATTTAAGCACAGATTTGGACTCCTCATCAAATTCTCTTTCACGTACATATGTCACATGCCCCCCTTCCCATTTGAATATATTAGCTTGGTTCCAAGATGGCAGCTTTCAAAATGGCCTCCAATTTGGTCACCACCCATCACAAATTTCCCAACCACCATTTTCTATTTATTCTGGTGTCTCCATACTTTTGGACCACCCTGTGTAGAACAAACACTTTTTACCTTTTTTTGTCACACCTGTGTCACTACCAGAGCTTTGAGACGTTCTCACAGCTCTGTTTCTCCACCCCTGTGATGATGTCACTACTAGAGCTTGAAGGAGTTCTCTCTGCTCTGTTTCTCCGCCCCTGTGATGAGGTCTTTACTTTCAGTTTCCCTCCTCCCAGCTGTCCCTCCTGTGATTGATTCCTCTTCCTATAAAATTCCCCTCTTCCTGTTTAATCGTGCGGATTATACTTTTCATTTGAGCTGTATCTCTCGCTTGAGTATCTTCACTTGTGTGATATCTTTTCACTGGACCTGTGTTCTGCTGAAGCAAGTATCTGGATATTGTCTGCTGACTTTGGATCTGTTTTCACTGCTGCTGCAGCTCCTTTCAGTTAAGTGTGCAGACATTGTGTGTTTCTGTTTGTTTGCTGACTGGATCCGAGGCGACCCCGGTTCCGTGCCCATATACTGAGCAGGGCACCGGTGGCCGTGCCCTTCCACTATTGTAGGGCTACAGTGGTCACTCAGCCTTAGGTACGCTGGCATGTCTCGATCCACCATCTGGATCTGGACATGGGCTTAGCAGCATAGGGAGAGCTTTTAGGGTCTGACAGGGGTCACCCTTTATGTTCCCTAGTTTGGGTCCGGTCAGTAGCTAATTCACTGTGTATGCTCTTGTTGCTCACATACAGCCGTGACAACCTGTCTTCTTATAGATTGTAAGCTCTTGTGAGCAGGGCCCTAACTCCTCTTGTTTTAATTGTTGACTTTGTTGTTGTGTATTTTGTTTGTACAAGAACCCTTCCATTGTAAAATTCTACGGAACAGGTTGGCGCTATATAAATAAAATAAGGTACAATGGCTTACCCACTGATACACACGGTAGTGGTGCTCTTTCCTTGGGTGACACCCTTACCCAAAAGAGTAAATCAATAAGAGAGAAGTAGTTGTGGAGGGCACTCACTTATCTAGGCACTGGAAAATGCTGATTAAAAATATTCATTTAAAAATATAGTAGTTTATATTTATATCATACTGAATATTTATAATAGAGGTATAGAAGAAAAACTGGATCCGGCAAATAGATAATAGGATATACCCAAAATATTACTTAACAGAAGTTTACACATAAAAAATTATTCCATAAAAGTAAGAAAATATAATTAGACAGATAGAAAAATATATATGAACTAATTGGTTAATTTGTGTGGGGGAAGGGTACCCCCCATCCTCCCACACAAAATTAACCAATTAATTTTTTTATGTAATATATTTTTTCTATTCTTTTTTCTATTTTTTATTTTATGTATCTCCTGACCATACAACAAAGTGTTAATATAGCAGAAAAGCAGTTGATTCCTTAGGTGTGCTCAGATTGTCCAGCTAAAATAGTCAAAAGTAATCCATATGTAATGATGTAGTTCTTTTTAGATGAGTCCCAAAAAAGTTCATAGTGTCTTTAAAAAGTTGCTGAATATGTAGGGATGGGTCACCACTCGATAGGGTGTTACATTAAATAGTACGGAGGCTGTATTTCTCCTCAACAGCGTAGCTGGTCTTAATATGAGTGCAGAACAGCAGTAGAGTACACTTTGGCGGTAGTATTTATTGGTAACGGTACTTGTATTCCCTTATTAGTATACTTATCGGGTCAGCCGTTAGCTGAAATAGCACAATAAAGTTTCCAAACCACTTGTTAGCTCTATAACAATATTAATATTTGGTCGGGTGCCTCACTGGCTACGTTACCAATCTTCAAAGTGCCGATATTCGTTCTGTGTTGATGCGTACAATAAACGCTCGAGGCTTGTGAGCGCTCAGAGTCCCGATTTTTCCCGCCTGCTGAGCTTCAGGTCGGCGTCACACGTGGAGATAGATGGTGGTAGTGGATAATGATGCGGTCTGTTCTTGCATCGGATACACTGTGCACGGTGTATTGGAGCGCTCCTGGGGTCTGGATGTCACTTGTGGTCCGTAGGTCCTCCGGTACTGGTACAGACCAAACGCGTTTCGGGACACACAGTCCCTTCTTCAGTGGGTACCAGTTACCCTATTTTGAAGGTCTTATATAGTCTCTGAGGTTTAATTGGTCAGTGATGTCATCATTGGGGTGGAGAAAGAAATTCATTCATTCAAAAAATCAGGGTATATACCATCAAAAAGTCTGATTAATTGTTCGGGGTGTTGTGTTGATCATATTGTGATATGTAGTGCATGTTTATTATGTTTTACTTTTAGGCTTAGATTTAATTTTTAATTTTTACTTGGTAATTTTTGATTTGATTGGATTTTAACAAGTAAAAATTAAAAATCCTCCTATCCCACACAAAATTAACCAATTAATTTTTTTATGTAATATATTTTTTCTATTCTTTTTTCTATTTTTTATTTTCTTAATTTTTATGGAATAATTTTTTATGTGTAAACTTCTGTTAAGAAATATTTTGGGTATATCCTATTATCTATTTGCCGGATCCGGTTTTTCTTCTATACCTATATATTTATATCTTACTGTATATTTATAATAAACTACCATATTTTTAAATCAATATTTTTAATCAGCATTTTCCAGGCCCTAGATAAGTGAGTGCCCTCCACAACTACTTCTCTCTTATTGCTATATAAATAAAAATTATCATTAGTTATGCAAATGAGTTCTTAACAAGCTCTGCCTCTAATCCCACTAGATGTACGGCAGCTATCCTATAAGTCGGGGTTTGACCTCTTAAATAGGCTTTTAAATAAGCCAGCACCTCATCTGCAGACAGCTGTTTGGGGGTGATTGCTCCTCATCATTCCAGAGCAGAGAGGCCTAGGAATACTAAATCTCCTTAAAGGGGTTCTCCGGGAATTAAGAAAATTTAAATACTTAAGTATTACTTCA
This sequence comes from Bufotes viridis, assembly GCA_033119425.1. Taxonomy (NCBI): domain Eukaryota; kingdom Metazoa; phylum Chordata; class Amphibia; order Anura; family Bufonidae; genus Bufotes; species Bufotes viridis. Next base: position 425,005,646 of record CM065592.1, read on the forward strand.
TTATAAATATATTACCAAATACCTTTCATTAGTTATAATTGCTCATTTTGTCAGGGGAGCAATCATTAGGAGAAATAAAATGGCCACTTCCTATTCGTACACACAAAACCTGTCCTAATCACACAGCAGGACAAGTTAAAGAGCTGCGCCATCTTCCTCTCTTAATTTGTCTGGGATTATGATCCTGAATACAGTTTAATATGATCTTCAGGTGAATCCCTGTAGAAATGGAGTTCATTAGGAGACATGAAGTACAAAGAGGATAGTGGGGGTGTGGATAATGAGCAGCAGCTCTTGTATGCAGTCTCCATTACCACAGTCTGTCCTGTCCATCCTCTCTGTACTTCATGTCTCCTCATGAACTCCATTCCTACAGAGATTCAGCTGAAGATCATATCATCTGTATTCAGGATCATAATCCCTGACAAGAAGAGCCGAGAGGAGGATGAGACTTTATCTCAGTGTTGTAAAGTAACTTGTCCTGCTGTGTGATTAGGACAGGTTTTGTGTGCACTAACAGGACGGCGACCATTTTATTTATCCTAATGATTGCTCCCTAGACAAAATGAACCATTATAGCTAATGAAATCTAATGAAAAGTATTTTCATTTTCTTAATTCCTGGAGAGAACCCCTTTAAGGAGAGCACCTAAACGACTTGAGGAGTCTTATAGGCCAGGAATTCTGGGAAGAAGAATTCTGTATATGAGCTCTTGGCAACCTTACATCTGGTGGCATTAGAGGCAGAGCTTGCCAGAATTCTAGAGAAGAGTTGCCTGGCCTATAAGACTCCACTCATTTAGGTGCTCACCATAAGGAGATATAGCACCCCCCCCTTCCCATCATAAGTTAATGAAGCTGCAGCAAAGTGTATCTCTAAATGCTATAAACAGCACCTCAGGCAAGATGGCAGCCCCCATAATCATGTATCGTAAATACAATAAAAAGAATTATACATAAAAACAGAGTAGAAAAAATTATAGAGCGTCCAGCGTCCAGACATTATCAAATAAGTAGGGGGTTGTGTAGGGCATAGTGCAGGGATGTATGGTCACTTACTAGTTTGTCTAGGCTCCGCTCCTTTCGCCCGCTGTGCCTCCCTTTTACTTTTCCCGCCTGGTATGTAAATGACTATCATCAGTACAAGGAGGAGGAGACTGTCTTGTTTCTCCTCTCCTTGGCTGTAGAGAGGTCCAATCACAGCGGAGAGCGTCACAGCCAGGGAGAAGAAAAAAGTTCACCTTCTTCCTGGCTGTGACACTCTCTGCTGTGATTGGACCTCTCTACAGCCAAGGAGAGGAGAAACAAGACAGTCTCCTCCTCCCTGTACCGATGATAGTCATTTACATACCAGGCGGTAAAAGTAAAAGGGGTGCATAGCGGGGGAACGGAGCGCCGCACAGATAAACTAGTAAGTGACCATACATGCCCTACACAACCCACTACTTATTTGATAATGTCTGGACCCATGAAAGGTCCTCTTTAAAAAGTCATCTCTTTTGAAGGTCTTACAAGCAGCTGTAATCAGAAGCTAGGCCGTCGTAGATTTCCCGCACAGTGGCCACTACAGGGGACATCTAGTATTGCATGCTGACCATATAATACATGGGAAGGTCTAGACAAGGCATCCTCAAACTACAGCCCTCTAGCTGTTGCAAAACTACAACTCCCAGTATGCCCGAACAGCCTACAGGTATCAGCCTACAGCAGGGCATTGTGGGAGTTGTAGTTTTACAACAGCTGGAGGGCCGCAGTTTGAGGATGCTTGGAGTAGACTGTCAGAGCAAGAGAGAGGAGATCCCAATGGATGACTACATCCCCCCAGGAGGTCCTAAGTGTAACACCATTGCAGTAGGCCATGTAGCAGTAAAAAAAAAAAAGAAATTAAAGCAATTCATATAATATAAATGGAAGCGAAACAAGGATTGTAAGCTTCCCAGAGATGTCTTAAGATCCTGGCCAGACACTGAGAGGAGTTTGTCCTTTCCCTTCACTTCAGATGTATCAGATAGCTGTAAACTAGACTGCAACATTGATTTCCAGTGCTGGATCCTAAAATAGTCAACACATTTGAATGGAGAGGACGTCTGGATAACGAAGACTTTATATATTACAGGGAGACAGCGGCATGAAATAACATCAGTGCTCCTGGAGCATAAAATGTGCCCTACTTAAAGGGAAACGGCTGGTACACCAGCCTACGGTAGAGCGCGTGTCGGGCTGTTTAAAGGGGAAGGTACAAAGATATTCAAAGCAAATAGAATCTGAAAAGTCTGCTTGTGAATGTAGAGGCCACTCTATGTTCTACTCTTGTCAAGAGGGGGAAGATATCTACCTCATCTGAGATTTCACAATTTACAGCACATACCCAGAAGAGGTAATCCATTGGTAGATCCATAATGGAATGGGTTCACAGCTACCACCCTTATTCTTACTCCCCTGAGTTTTAGATGACTGCAAGGTCTGTGTATATTACAAAGCCACCTTAAAGGGGTTGTCTCACCTTAAACTTTGGTGTCATATCGCTAGGATATGCCACCAATGTCAAACAGATGCAGGTCCCACCTCTGAGACCCGCACCTATCTCTAGAACAGACCACCCTCCATTAATCTCTAGAGGGTGCCAAAAATATCCGAACGCTGGCTCGGCAATTCCATAGAAGTGAATGGAGAGGTGGCCGGGCAGCTATTTTTAACACTTCGATAGAAATGAAAGAAGGTCACATATGTGCACTACGCTGTCCTTCACTTTGTCCACCAGAGGTGGAACCTGCATCTGTTTGACATTGGTGGCAGGGACGTAGCTATGGGGGGTGCAGAGGTAGCAGTCGCTACCGGGCCCAGGAGCCTGAGGGGCCCAAAGATACTTGTGCCACATAAGAAGACACACAAAGCACTGAAGGACGGGGGCCCAAGCTGAACTCTTGCACCAGGGCCCATGAGCCTTTAGCTACCACCCCTGATTGGTGGTATATCCTGGCGATATGCCAACGATGTTTGAGGTGAGACAACCCCTTATACTGTCCATCCTGGGGTCATATGCAGCATAGGGGCAGAGTTTAAAGGGGTTATCACAAGGCGGTGCCAAAACTGTTTGATAGGTGGAGGTCCTACAACTGGGAAACTCCACTTATGCAGATTTTGAGGTCTCTTTTCTCCATTTTTCTGCCATGAAGGGAAGGACAGCTGCACAGGGATCTGCCAAGTTCAAAGACATTGTTGGATATGGACCTTCATGCACCTGACTGGCATAGTTCCTAACTTCTAGACATTTCTGAATATGCCATGAATGTCCCCTTGTAGTGTAACATCTTCATGATGCCGTAGGTTCCGTATCTCACCGAAATGTCCAGATGCATATTCCACAGCTCTGTACAGAGGTTGTCACCTTCAGTCCATGCTTCCAGTCTAGTTTCCCTATCCTAGGTACACATATTAGGCTGGAACCACACGTCCGGTTTTATGTAGTGGAAAGCCGGGAGTGGATTCGAAGGAAGTGGTAAAGTGGCTTCTCCTTCCTTCTGGATCTACTGGCTTTGGCTAAAAGCTGCATCATAGAAAGTGAACGGATTCCTGAGAAAACCCAGACATACATGAAGAGAACATACAAACTCCATGCAAATGTAGTTCCTAGTTGGATCCACACCCAGTTCCTCAGGACTGCTAAGCAACAGGGCCGCAGTGATAGATTTTTTGCGACTGTTGCATCACGTTCTCAGGTCGTCTTGTGACTCTTTACATCACGAGACATGTCGCTGTGTTGCCGTATCCTAAAGGAAGTTTACTGCATTTAGTTACTTTTTTTTATTTATCTTATTTAATTTTAGCATTTTCTTTTATTCTTTATTATTTTTTTCAAAAGTTGTCCTTTATTTATTTATCATATTTATTAATTTTGGCAGTTTTATTTATTTACCTATTTTACATATTGCCTCACGGTTCGGGTTAAAGAGCATCTGTCAGCATGAGCAACCCTATAAGACCAGGCATACAGCTTGGTAGGGTTGATCATACTGATAAAAAACGATAGGGGGACATTTACTTCGCTGAAATACACTTAAATTAGGTGTATTTCAGGCGCAAATAGGGGCGCACCTAACCACCACTTCGCCCCGCTCACGCCAGGTCTAAAATCATGCTTGACAAAGGCTATGTGATAGCCGAAACGTAGCAACCCTTTGTAACCACGTATTTCATGTAAGCAGTTCCCAATAAAGTGACATTTACTGGATATGCTGCCTCCGTCATCATTCATTGGACTGTACATTCAGGAGCCTCTGTGGATCTAGGGCTCCAGGTGGGCTGTTTCATTCCGGAAGACCACAAGATCCAGCGAGTGCTACTCTACATTGATGCGTTTTAGGTCTAAAATTGTGGACGCTGAAGGGGACTGGCCGGCAGGCCTGTCTCATTCACCATTTTCTACGCCTGTTTTAGGCGTAGAAAAAGGTCTAAATGTAAGACCGCTTAGAAGCGGTCTTACATTTAGAACTAGTACTGGATGCGCCAAAGTTATGGAGAGGCTTGCATCTATTCATAACTTCGGCGGATCCACCGTTTAGTGCTTTATTAAGACTGGCGCTTAAAACGCCGGTCTTAATAAATGTGCCCCAATATTTTTATTATGACTCTCTGTGACCCCATTTCTCAGAAAAATGTATTTTTATTAATATGCAAATTACCTAACTGGAGCACAGAGGAGCCGACCAGAGCCCTCGGAGCACCAGTTTGTTAAAACCTCTTCCGCTTCATTCCCAACCCCCTTCCCTTGGATTGACAGGACTAACCCTGTCTTCTAGTTCCCACTGCTCTATAAGTGCCGAGACCTGTCATCTCATGCCTGTGCCATATCTTCTGGTCTTGGTTCTTGTATCTCCTACTGCACTCCAAGCAGCGCAGATTCCCAGAGACACAGCGCAGGCGCTAGATGACAGGTCTCGGCACTTGCTCAGGTTGGAGTGCAGCAGGATATACAATGAGCAAGCACTAAGACCAGGGCATATAGCAGTAGACTCTAGAAGACAGGGCTAGCCCTGTCAATCCAGGTTAAGAAGGGAGGGACTGAAGTTGAAGGGGGTGTAATAAATTGGTGCTCTGAGGACTTTGGCTTACCCCTCGGTGCTCAAGTTACATAATTTGCATGTTTTTCTCAGAAATGGGACCACAGATATGTCAAAATAAAGATATGGTAGGAGATTTATCAAATTTGTGTAAAGGAAAACTGGCTTAGTTGTCCATAGCAACCAATCAGATTCCACCTTTCATTTTCCAAGGGAACTCTGAATGTAATTAAAAATTTAGTATAGCCACTAAAATGTATCTGTATAGCGCCACCTGCTGTTTGCCCTTTTTTCCTATTTCTCTATCCACACACACGTGCTCAGTTCCATCCTTCATCTTCCTCCTGAGCTACAATAGGGAAAGAGCTACAGCAGAAAGGCAGAGCATGCCCCCGAGCTGCAGCAGAAAGGACAAGCCCCGTGAGTTGAAGCAGAAGGGACAAGCCCCCTGAGCTGCTGCAGAAAGCACATGCTTCCTGAGCTGACAGCTTGATATAAATCTAGAAAAGCAATAAATAGGGAGATCTCTGGTCCCATGTGAGGTACAGGGCCGGTTCTAGCTTTGTTAGAAAGACACTGTCATGTACTATATGATGTCTGATTTTCACTTTTTTTTACACTAATCATGGGAGAACCCCTTTAGATATTTTCCCTACATATATGAAATAAAAATAGTAAAAAAAAGTTACATTTTTTTATTTTTTTTAGAATAATTAAATTTGTTTTCTACAAATATAGAAATTATAGCAATAATAATAAAAATAAAAGCTGCTCTTTCTAAGTTCCTGTCTCTCTCTGAAGTTTGGGCACCTTGATACGACCCTGACCTCTTGAGATACAATAATAGCTTACCGGTGGCGAGCTCCTCAGCTTCTTTTTCGGAACAAACATGTTTCCATTTTATGAAGCATGTGTTGTGTTTCTTTTCTTTTTTTTTTTTTTTTTTGTTACAAAGATTTATAGTAGACGGCGCAAGAAAAATCCCACTACCCATTTATCTTTTGTTGCCCACATTTCTCTCCTACAGAGCTCCATGGCAGTGATGCAGCACCGGATATTTCTCTAGACCTCTATCTTTTTATCTTATTGGGAGTGCAATAAAACTAGTTGTAGTGCTTTTGACCTTCCCTGCCATGAGTTGCCTCGTCATTTGCTCTGCATTTGTTTCTTGCGTCCGTCCGTGGCGTCGATGATTGCCTTTTCAGTGCATCAAACCATCTTGTTTATCATGTATCCCTCAGCCAGAAATCGTACTATAATGAATGGGTTTTTTTTTTTGTTATCAAGGCAAATAGGCTCATGCCAGCCAAAACCAGGGACACCCATCTCCAGACCACACCGTTTCGGGGTTTTTGTACCTCATCAGTAAAGAACCGGTTACTGATCGGCTGGATGAGATGCCTTAGAGGCGGCTTGGGGGTGTTAGAGTGAGCTGTGTTTAAGGGCGCATCCATACGACACCGGCTATATGCATCGTGGACCCAATGACTTCAATAGGCCCGCGATCCTCAAGATGTGGTCGAAGATTGGATATTTCCTATCTTGCGGCACGGAGGGTATGCAGAGGGTGCTTCTGAGTCCGTACCTCCATTGTCCGTGTTTCACTTTCTGCAAAACGGGCATAGTCGTCACACAGTTGTGAGAATGCACCCTAAGGCATCTCCTCCAACCATCCAGTACCTTGTCTGGTACTGATAAGGGACAAGAACCCAGAAACAGTGCTGACTATAGAGAGGGGTCTTTGTTTTGCCTGGTATGAGGTACAATGATGAGCAAAAGGGTAACAATGTTTTCAACTTGACTTTCAGGCTCCATTATCTCACCATCCATTACAGCTTCGAACTTGAGACTACCATCATTTTATATATACCATGTGTCGATCGGCACCACGGAAGAAATAGAGTGGCGGTGCACTTGTCCTAGGGAGGGCGTCCCATGTAGATAACTGGAAAAAAGGACCAGCACTCGCTGTTAGTATATAGTCTTGCTGTGATTTATTGTCACATTACAGTGACGCGTTTCGGCACACAATGTGCCTTTCTCAAACACACAGTTTGAGAAAGGCACATTGTGTGCCGAAACGCGTCACTGTAATGTGACGATAAATCACAGCAAGATTATATACTAACAGCGAGTGCCGGTCCTTTTTTCCAGTTAACCTCATTTTATAGACAATCATCTTGGCTATCTTATAAATCGATGAGCTGGATGATTTGAACCAGGGACCTTTCGTTTGGGAATCAACCTCCTAGCACACTGAGCTATTAGGGAATGTGAGAACAGGTTGTAATTTGTAGTCTAGAAAAAGAAAAAGATTGTTCCACCAGCAGGAGCAAAACAGTAACAATGCAGGTACACTGACGAGAATCTGCAGAACTAATCATATGCTAAATAGTTACAAGTCCAATTTATGTATGAGATCATTGTGTATAAAATGATGGTAGCCTCACATTCGGAGCTGTAGTGGATGGTGAGATATGGAGGCTGAAAGTCAAATGGTCAGAACTTTGTTACCTTTTTGCTCGTCAGTGTACTTTGCATACTTTTTTCCCATGGAGCATTGCCTGAAAAATAAGTCTCCATACACTGCTGGGTCTCTTCAAGAAGGAACACTATCACACTTGAAATTCGTTGTAAAAACTAAAATTGGGAGAATGATGTCCATAGACCAGTGGTCTGTACAGAAAAGAGGTGACCCACCCCCTCTATACGAGAGGTATGCCACCAGGAGCAGACTGGGAACTTAAAGTGGCCCCGTTTTGTAGTTGGGTCCCAATTGATGGAAGGCAGGGCCAGTTCCTACACAAGTCATACTGGAGAAAGTATGGAACAACCAGGGCGGGAGCCCCTCTTTTCTTGGGCCCCGTAGCAGCCACATGGTCTGAATCTATGGCATGTAGTCCATTACTATAGACCTTTTTTGGGCAATCAAACCAATACCCACCTCTCTGGTGACATATCACACCTTCTAGCTATTTCGGATGTAGGTGGTGGTTGTCATTATTATGGCTGTAGCGTTCAGAACACACAATTAGAGGGGTTGTCCCACTAGTACAGGTCCCTCTGGTAGTGGTCAGTCTGCAAGGGTAACAAGTACTTATGGTAATTTACCTGCAGCGCCACCACAGGGGAAATGAAAGATTACATGTTGCCAATCGAAATGCAATAGGGAATACCAGAACCTATTCTTCTTCTCTAACATATAGGCGCGGAGAATGTAACTCGCTCGTTGGCGTCAGCCATTAATGGTTGTCACCTTTTGTCTCTGACCACTGTAGGAGACCAGCGAAAGTTAGGAATCAGGAGCCGCACATTTCAGGTAGCTGTCAGCTGAATGATTTTTTTGCTCTGCATCTGTGTCACCCAACCCCCCATATACATGCACGCTTGGCTCGGTTGAGCGTGCATGTGTTCTCAATGGGGAGAGGGGAATGAGTTGCTGCCTGTCACCTCTGGTGGTGGCTTTTCTCCACCAGAACAAAAGAATTGGGCATGTTGAAATCCAACTGCCCGATCTTTTTCTCCCCCGACATCTGCCGCAGATAAGAGCTGGGAGGCTTTATACATATAAGATGGTTGACCTGCAGAAATGGGTGGGTTTGGCCAACTTTAATGTATATGGCCAGCTTTACTCCTTTTCTCCCCCGACATCTGCCATCAGTTGAAAGTTGGGAGGCCCCAGACATATAAGATGGTCGATCAGTCCTGCTGAAATCATCAGGTTGTAATCGATATGGCCAGCTATAGAGTCATACGGAGCCAGATTCAATAGGCCGTGTGGAGGAATTTGGAGTCCCTGCTGTACTGCAGAGCCCTAGGCGCTCCATAAGCGTCCACATGGTACCGTATTAATGCTGATCAACTAATATAACACTTAGGGTGCATTCACGTCAACATTTAGATTTCCGTTCTTCTGATCCGTCAGAAGAAGAGAGCGAGATCCGTTTTTTTAGACAGAAAAAAAGTACTGCATGACAACTGCAGTACTGCATGACATGGCATCAGGATCCGTTTTTTTTACAGGATCTTGTGACGGATCAGAAGAACGGAAAGCTAAACAGTGACGTGAATGCACCCTTAGGGCTCTTGCACATGACCCTATGTAATTTGAAATCCGCAAAAACGAATCCGCAAAAAATTCTGATGATGTCCTTGTTCATTCCGTATTTTGCGGAACGGAACAGCAGGTCCCTAACAGAACAGTTCTATCCTTGTCCGTGATGCGGACAATAACAGGACACGGTCTATATTTCTGCAGAACAGAAATACGGACATACGGAAACGGAATGCACACGGAGTAACTTCTGTTTTTTTTTTTTTTTGCTGACCCATTGAAATGAATGGTTTCGCATACGGTCCTCAAAAAAACCGGAAAGGACGCGGAAATAAAATACGTTTGTGCGCATGAGGCTTTACTATGGTATAAATATAGCTAATAAGCAGGTCAGCAGTGTACGCTGAACATAGGGGAATCTATTAAAGGATGTGTGCTAGGATTCTGCTATAGAAAAGTTGTCGAGTTGCGCAAAAATTTCCGTCTTTTTTCATCTTCACGCCGCTCTGACCGTTTTGAAAATGGCATCAATTATAGCTCTATTTTATGCCGGCTCATAGCCACACAGACCGCCAGACGAGCGCATCTTTTTTTTTAAATCAGATCCTTTTTATTAATAAACCATAAGCAAAGCATCATGTACAACCATGTACAAAGGTACAAAAAAAAATAGAAAAAGACACAGCATTCTGATGTAAAGGCAAAAATTACCATTGCACAAAAGAAAAGTAATGTTAATATACTCCATATGCCAGCATTTAGAACAATAAAGAAATACTGTGCAACATGTCTTACCCTAAGTTCACACTTGCGTGTTTTACAGCGCGTTCGAACGTGCTGTAAAACGCTCAACACATGCAAACCAATGCTTCCCTATGGGCATGGTTCTCACCTGAGCGTTTTACAGCGCGTACGAACGCGCTGTAAAACGCCATACGCCGTACGCAAGTACTTGAGCTTTTTTTGGGGCGTTTGTCGCGCGTTTTGTGATTGACACCACAGTAGTTAATCACAAGAACGCGCGTACGACGCGCGTTTCCTATTTGCAAAAACGCGCTGAAATATGCGCGACAAAGACGCGCGTAAAACGCGGGTTTCAAGAACGCTCAGGTCTGAACCCAGGGTTAGTGTTTTCATTATTTTAACGCAATGAAATGTATATAGTTTACACCCATCCCCCCTTCCCTATCCCACCCCCGAGAGGACACTCACCCCTTCCCTCCATCAGACGCAATCATAGAGCAATAGGATTATTCACCATCCACTTCCTCCATAACCTATCAAATTTCTGCGGACACCCCCGTTTAGTGAAGACCCCTTTCTCAGACACCAACACACTGTTAACTTTACACAGAAACTCTCGTAGTCTCGGACCCTGGGCTTGTATCCAATGCATAGCAATGAGTTTCCTGGCCACATATAAAAGTCTCCCTACAGCCACCTTGCCGTATTTGTCGATATCAAGTTCAGAGACATATCCTAGTTTACAGACTATTGGATCCCTATTTATCCTTACCCCCATTCTCCTAGATATGGTGTCCAACACTCCCGTCCAGAACCCGTCCAATCCACTGCAAGTCCACAGCATATGAAGTAAATCCGCATTGTCATTGCCACATCGCGGACATCGGGCATCTGATCTCAGTCCAATACGATGCAAAAACACTGGGGTTTTGTACACCCTGTGTACAATAAATAGCTGAGACGGTTTCCCTTGTTCGCTCAGAGAAGACAGAGGGATTGCCTCCAGAATATCTTCCCATTTGCCCTCCTCTATTACACCAATATCTTTCTCCCATTGACGCATCCGGGTTAAAGGGAATTTATCTAACAGCAAAGTGTATAACATGGATATCAATCCCCGCAGACGAGCGCATCTTAATAAATTTGGTGCATGCATTTTTTTTTTCTTTTATATAAAAACGCCAGTCTTACTGAATCCTTCAGCTTTGATCGGGCTTCGTGTATACGTCATGCGCTATTCAAAAACGAAATCAAAATTTCTGGGCGTCACGTCTGATCCTTCTTATGAGCTTTTATTGATGGTGATTAAACTTAATCTTTTTTTTCTTAATATTTCCTCAAAATGTACGAGCCTCATAGTCTACCAGTAAACTAAAGTATTTAAGAATTTCCTGGACATAAAATATGCATCTAAAGCGCCATAAAAACTTCACCCGTTATAAAATAAGAGAAGCTAAAATTTTAAGAGGAGCTATGTTTCTTTCACTTACATCTTTAGAACAATGAGACGGAACAGTAACAAACCATTAAATATTAACGTCACAGTAAAATTTCCCGAAAATGCATTATTATTTTTTATAATGGAAAATGGAGGCAAAATTATCCCAGGCGTGGGCGCTTCCCGCTTCCACTTAAATGATCAAAATTATTACAAATAAAGGATGTTTATAAATCACAACTATAAGCAATGTATGAAATAAGCTGAAGCTAGTCCGCACGTTATAAAACACCTTGGGGAGATCTATCAAACTGCTGTAAAGTAGAACTGACTTAGTTGCCCATAGCAACCAGATACCACCTTTCATTTTCCAGAGGAGCTGTAAAAATAAAAGGTGGAATCTGATTGGTTGCTATGGGCAACTAAGCCAGTTCTACTTTACAGCAGTTTGATAAACTTTCCCTTATTGTTTTTAAATATTTAGGTAGGTATATAGATATGAGAGATAGATAGATAGATAGATAGTAGATAGATAGATCAATATGAGATAGATAGATAGATAGATAGATAGATAGATATCAGACAATATATGGATGGATAGATAGATAGATAGAAAGATAGATAGATAGATAGATCAATATGAGATAGATAGATAGATAGATAGATAGACAGATAGATAGATAGATAGATAGATATCAGACAATATATGGATAGATAGATAGATATAGATAGATAGATAGATAGATAGATAGATAGATAGATAGATAGATCAAAAATAAATATAGTATACGGTACTGGTATCTAAACTGTAAAAAAAATGCTTTTTTTAAAATAATAAATTCAAATATATATATCTATATTATACAGAATATAAATTGAGGGAAAATATCTCAAGTCAAAAATTGATAGATAATATACATTAGATAGATAGATAGATAGATAGATAGATAGATAGATAGATGGACAAAAATGAAACAGTATACTGGTATCTAAACTGTAAAAAAAAGTTTTTTTTAATAAAAAATTCGAATATATATATTATACAGAATATAAACTAAGGGAAAATATCTCAAGTCAAAAAATAAAATGAAATATATACATCTGCTTATATATAATGTCTGTAAAGTGCTGCAGAATATGCCAGTGCTATATGTATATATAATATATATCATCTAAGTTTGGGGGTCAGCAAAAGAAGGGCTTCGTCCACTCACGGTCACTTGATCATCAACCTGAGTATTCAGCCAAAGTAAATTTGCCACAGCATCGCAGGGGTTAATGGATAACTCCAGGCTGTTTATTCAAAAAGGTACATCGAATACAGTAATGCATTGCTGTAATGGATGTACCTTTTTGAATAAATGGCTTGGATAGACACACACATTTAAATAATTCATTTTTAACTATATATTTTTAATAAAAAAAATTATTTAAACGTACATTTATTAAAAAATAATTTTTATTTTATTGTAACTAAACATTTTTTTTTTTAAAGTTAATTTTTTCTTTATTTAACCTTTAGGTTATTGCAAATTACGGTATTTTTTATTTTGTTGTAACGGTATATTTTTCTTGTATTTTGTGATTTTTCATTTCTACACCACTTCAACCAAAGTTAATAAAGTCATACAGCAATAACATTCCCATAGTAAGAAAAAAAAAAAACACTCTGTAAAACAATAAAAATATCTTCGGAGGATTATACTTGGAAGATTATTAAAATTAAAAGGAGAGGAAAAAAAATCCCTCTCCTGCTGCTGTCAGCTCCCCAGACTGTACTTAACGTTGGGCCAAATTTCCATTTTTATAACCAGAGCCCTATAGAACCCTAAATCAGATCTATATTATGGAAGCTTTCATTTGGCTATAATATGAATCAACGTCTTATCTTTAGTGATTATAGTTTATCAACTTCCGTCAGCAAAAGTAAAACCTATTAGTAAAAAATAAAAATAAAAAATAAATTTGCCTTTGTGGAAGCAGATGGCTTTCGCCTATTAGGTTTGATCATTTGTTTGAGGGCTTAAAATAAACATTATTTATAAGATGACTTGCGTTTCGATGTTACCTAATGAGGACGATGCATCATTGATTTGACTACTATAAGAGGTCATTTAGTACCGGCCCGTTAACAAGCAGTAATCTGCGGCTGAGCAGAAGTCACTTTGCTTAAAATTATCCGCCCCCAGCTGATCAACGACAATAATTGTTTTGTTCCAATAATTGTCAAAAGTTCCTAATTACTATGAAGGTCATCCAAATATAGAGTTTGTTTTTAACCAAAGAATGCCCGGCTGTCGAGTTAGAGGCAAAAGGATCATTCCTGAGCCTTAATTCCGTTATATGTTCTTTCTCACCCCTCTCCCAGTACCCTGGCATACTTACATCCTTGTAGTGTATATCTATATTGGTTATGTAAAGAAATATCATCATATCAGTCCTGAAAAGAGACCCACTGCCATCTCCCTCTTGGGCATGGCCATCAGAGCACTCACTTGGTTGCCTGCTGTGCTCCCCCAGCGGCCCTCTGCTCCTTTCTGCCAGGGTAGCACTGCTACTTTCTGCCTGCCTTTCACTGCACATGCGCTCTCTCCGGCTCTTAAAGGGTTTGTGTTACTAGAAATGTGCCTCCTAAGCTGTCTAACATAAGCTATGGGCTAATGTCAGACTAACCCAATAATGTAAATCTAATGCCTCTCTGACCTGTAATAACTCTAAAAAAAACGATTTTATATCATATGCAAATTAGCCTCTAGGAGCAGGGAGGGCGTTGCCTCTGCTCCTAGAGGCTCCGTGTTCCCAACTTGCGGCCACGCCCTTCTTCTTCTGATTGACAGTGCCGGGCAGCGCAGCTCGTCTGTCTCCGGCCCTGTCTTCATTCAGAAATCGTGCGCCTGCGCCGTCCACTTCTGTATTCGACGCAGATGCAGTGAGCTGAGGACGCTGGCGCCTGCTGTCCTAAGCTCAATACGCCTGCGCCGAATACAAAAGCGGGCGGCGCAGGCGCGGGATTTTGGCATGAAGACCTTAGATTTTTCCCTACCCGTGAACTTTTCCTACCCTCGTCATTTCCGGTTCTGAAGCAGCCGCACCGGAAGTGACGTTTGCGGGTGTGGAGGGACGCGTGTCTCGCCGCTCACTTACTGAGTGGCTGAGTAGGAGTCGGCGCAGGCTGGGCTGTAAGTTTTCACTACCCTCGGGCACATGCGCAATTGGCCGTGAGTTTTCCCTACCCAAGGCGCGTTCAGTTAGCAGCGCTCGCCTGCGCCGACTCCTACTCAGCCACTCAGTAAGCGAGCGGCGTGACAAACCTCCTTCCACACCCGCAAACGTCACTTCCAAACCGGAAATGACGAGGGTAGGGAAAGTTCACGGGTAGGGAAAAATAACGGAACACAGGAGGCAGGAGAGCTGCGCTGCCCGGCACTGTCAATTAGAACAAGAGGGGCGTGGCCGCAGGTGGGAACATGGAGCCTCTAGGAGCAGGGGCAACGCCCTTCCTGCTCCTAGAGGCTAATTTGCAAATTATATAAAATCGTTTTTTAGAGTTATTACAGGCCAGAGAGGCATTAGATTTACATTATTAGGTTAGTCTGACATTATCCCAGAGGCCACAGCTTAGGGGGCACATTTCTAGTGACAGAAACCCTTTAAAGGGTCTGTGTGTGCACCTTAATCTTGTCCAGGCTAGGGTATTTAAGGCCCATTCCCCTTTTGGAATATGCCTGAGCAACAGGTTCTAGTTCTTTAGTGTCCTGCAAAGGTGTTCTGTTTTCTAGTTTGTCTACTCGTGTACCGACTCCTGCCTGAACTTTGTATTTGACCCTTCACTGACCTCTACCTCATCTCTGTACTGACCATGAGCCGCCTGCCCTCAAACTGGCTTTTCATTGCACAAGCTCTGCCTTTCTGACCTTGACCCATCCCTAACTGCAGTTTTGCCTGAACCCTTGGTGTTTCACATTGGTGTCTCTAGACCCCTGTTGGTCAGAAGTCACTAGACCAGAGATTACTTCAATACGTAGCGGCCTGGTGCGCAGTCAAGATCCATGTACAAGGGTTAAAGTTTGAAGACCAGGAGGGCCACTTATGCCTCGTTTCCACTGAGCGGATCGGTACGGATCTGCAGAGTTTGAAAGATTTATAATGGTCCGGTCTATTTAGGGGAGCGTTTCTACTACAACTCGGGCTGCTGGGTCCATACGTGGTTTAGAAAAAAAATGCGTAGCGTGACGTCACACTAGTGCGACAACAAACGCGACGCTACAAACAACAAAGTTATCTGTACTAATCGTGGCGTGTTGTTATGTTGCGCTTACGTGTGACGTAATTCAGGCCGCCAATCAGGAGAATGTATTGTGTGACGAAAGTAGCTCCGCCCTAACCGAACCGTTCCATTTTTCTATGGCCCTACATCTGAAGCAGGACCCTGAATGGAGCGGTACGGTTCGCTTGTATGGAACGCTTTCATAGTGGAAACACCCAAAATAGCGAACCGTACCGTACTGATCCGAACCGATCCGCTCAGTGGAAACGAGGCATTAGAAAACGCTTTTAGGAGTAGCCCTAAGTCAAATCTGTTCAAGTGACACAGCGAATCCACAACTGCTTCATAACAAAAAGTTAGTCGGCCAGACCAGGGTCAGACAAGGTGTTCAGGGTGCTGGGTCTTGCAAATGTAATTATGAAAAACTTAAAATATGGGTCAAGCATCTGTATATCACTTCTAGTGTGCTAGTCGGTGGCCAGTACCATTTGCGAGAGAAAAAAAGTATGTCAATATTTTTGAATATAGAATTAAGAGCTTTGCAAATTAGGCTACTTTCACACTAGCGTTTTTGCTGGATCCGGCAGGGTTCAGCAAAAACACTTCCGTTACTGATAATACAACCATCTGCGTCCGTTTGTATTATCTTTAACATACCCAAGACGGATCCGTCATGAACTCTATTGAAAGTCCATTGACTTACATTGTGGGTCATTACGGATCTGTCTTGCTCCGCATCCCAGGACAGAAAGCAAACCGCAGCATGCTGCTCTCCGGTATGAGAACGGAACAGAATGGATTTTGGAGCGCTCTGCTCTGTTCAGTTACGTTTTTTCCCCATTGATAATGAATATGGACAATACTGAAGCATTTTTTTCCGGTATTGAGACCCTATGACGGATCTTAATACCGGAAAATATTAACGCTAGTGTGAAAGTAGCCTTACCCGGCTGCAGAGTCATGGCAAGGTTTTCTTCTACCTCGGGCAAGAACTCAATTTCGATTGATAACTAAATACCTGGCCAAAACAAAATGGCTTGGTGGGAATTAGGGTGTCATTGCCATGCCACCGAGGCCTATGGGTCACCAGCATGGTCTACCAATAAAACCGAAAGACATAAGGAGAGGAAGTTATGTAGGTCTCCCCTTTTCCGTGTAATGTGCCTTTAAGTTATTCTGTAGTCTTTTTTTTATAGATTAGGAGATCTTACGGGAGTACCAATTATGTATTGGAGAAGTTATAAGCCTCCAAAATTTCCTTGTGATGACTCCCAGTCCCTATTTTTTTTTTTTTTTTTACATTTAATAAGGTATGGCCAGGGCTCCATCCTTAGTCATGTATACCGTTTTTTATGAATGGATCTTGTCTTCACTTCTTGATGGTCTACTGAAGGCAGCTGGACCATAACTATTTTGGAGAAGGAAACTCAAGTAAACACAAGATTTGCTGAATTTCAGAGCTGGCATTACATATTAGATCAAAAGGGGTAAAGTAAAATGAACTAACATCTATATGGATAACTCAACATTCCCCTGACAGCAGATGGATAAAAAGTTGTATTTCCATATGCCTGGTTCTTTATTCCTCCTGGAGTAGTCACCACCAGAGGTTTCTTGCCAAATGTATGTGTTTATGGAGAGGTCGAGCAAGTTCCTGGCCGATGACCCTATTTAATGTGTACGACCAGCTTTAGGGTAGGGTACAGAGACATCATCTCAGTAAAATAATCAGCTATTAACAGTCCATCCATGGCCATCGTTATCTGTGTTAGGCACACTTATGATGTGGTTGACATGCAGTCTACAAGTGCAGTAATTGACTATCTGCCATAGCTGAAGGTCTGGTTGACCTTTCGTAGTGACACCGGGCGCATGGAATCCGCTGACGGTGTAGTTACATCCCACTTCTTCAATCATAAATCATTTGTGTTCCTACTGATGTCCAGACGCCATACCTGGCATGTGCAAAAAAGTCAATTAATAGTTCTCCTCTATATTCTGATTTGTAAGGGTTGAGCGCCTTTGCTGATATAAACTTCCTTCACGAAGACTTGAGACCGTTAATCAAAAGATTTCAAGAACCGTGACATCTGTACGTCTCTTCCGAAATGTCAAAACCCGGTAGATGTATGCCCACCAAGACTCAACCAGACTGGAATCAAGACGTCCGCATCGAGAAGTCATAGCAATATTAAGGATGCTATAATAGTATTAAAAGATAAACATGGCATAGATATGTGACTCCGATCAGTTCCTACCGCATTCATTTAGGAGGCCTTATTATTTAATACGAATTATATGAATGACATTGAGGAGAGAATTGTGAGTAATGTCTCAATTTGTGCAGATGATAGTAAATTATGTGTCAATGTAAATACAGGGAAGATGTAAATTAATTATAGAAGGACATCTACTGCCTGGCAAATTGAGCAAAGTAAGGCACAGATGAATTTCACCGTAGATAAATGGTCTGCAAGGCACTTGGGTTGGAAGATTCTTAAGCAGAATATTACCTAAATTGGATTGAAATAAATAGCTATTCCGGGGAAAGGGACCTTGGGATTTCATAGATAATAAACTGAAAATGTTTAGTTGACACAGATCAAGTCATTTGGGTTTACTGAATATTCTTAAAGGGGTTTTCCAGGCTCCTGATATTGATAACCTATCCTCAGGGTAGGTCATTAATTTCTAATCGGTTAGGGTCCAATTCCCCGCACCCCCACCAATCAGCTGTTCTCTGCAGCTTCCAGCGCTGGAATTAGCAATTTGAATGAAACAGGAAGTAGAGAGCTCTGTTCAAAGTATAGTGGTCATGTTGGGTTACTACAGCTCAGCACCTATTCACTGCAATGGGAGAAGAGCTGCAGTAACCCAGCGCGGCCACAACACTGTGCTTCCTGCTCCATTCACAAAGTGCTAGTTCCAGAGCCAGCTGCTGCAGGGAACAGCTGATCTGTGGGGACCCCCACCGATCTCATATTAATGACCCATCCTGGGATACCGTATTTTTCACCCTATAAGACGTACCGGCCATAAGATGCACCTAGGTTTTAGAAGAGGACAATAAGAAAAAAAATATTTTTTATTAGACCTCAGATCAGCAAACTGACCTCCAGTGTTAATCAGACCTCAGCTCACAGCCCCAATCAGACCCCCAATGTTAATAAGACCCTCAATCAGACCTCAGATCAGACCCCCAATGTTAATAAGACCCTCAATCAGACCTCAGATCAGACCCCCAATGTTATTAAGACCCTCAATCAGACCGCAGATCAGACTCCCTAATGTTATTAAGTATGGGGATCTCAAATGAGATCCCCATACCTCAGATCAGCCTCCCATGCCTCAGATCAGCCCCAGATCAGCCCCGATGCCATATATCAGCCACAAACCTCAAATCAGCCTCCATGCCATATATTAGCCTCCAGCCTCAGATAAGCCTCCATCCCATATATCAGCCCCCAACCTCAGAGCAGCGCCCATGCCATATATCAGCCCCCAACCTCAAATCAGCCTCCATGCCATATATCAGCCCCCAGGCTCAGATCAGCCCCCATGCCATATATTAGCCCCCAGGCTCAGATCAGCCCCCATGCCATATATCAGCCCCCAGTCGCAGATCAGCCCCCATGCCATATATTAGCCCCCAGGCTCAGATCAGCCCCCATGCCATATATCAGCCCCCAGCCTCAGATCAGCCCCCATGCCATATATCAGCCACCAACCTCAAATCAGCCTCTATGCCATATATTAGTTGCCAGGCTCAGATCAGCCCCCAGCCTCAGATAAGCCTCCATTCCATATATCAGCCCCCAACCTCAGAGCAGCGCCCATGCCATATATCAGCCCCCAACCTCAAATCAGCTTCCATGCCATAGATCAGCACCCAGCCTCAGAGCAGCGCCCATGCCATAGATCAGTCCCCAACCTCAAATCAGCCTCAGATCAGCCCCAATACCATATATAAGCCCCCTGCCTCAGAGCAACGCCCATGCCCCCAACCTCAAATCAGCCTCCATGCCATATATCAGGCCCCAGCCTCAGATCAGCCCCAATACCATATATCAGCCCCCTGCCTCAGATCAGCCTCAGAGCAAATAAAAAAAAAACACAAAAAAAACACTTACTTCCAGCACTCGCCTTCTTCCTGCCGTCGGCTGTTTTGTGACCCATTGCACACAGCATGAAGTCACAGAGCGCCCTCATGATGTGCGCATGTCCTTTAACCTCTAATCCCACAATGTAAAATTGTGTCTTTCCCATGTAGTATATTATTCTGCAATTCTAGAAACTTGCAAGAAGTATTACTGGTCGGCCATTTAAATGGGTGATCATGTAATACATGGAGCAGTGACTCTCTGTGGCTCATAGTGGGGGATCCACTCCCATGATGTACATATTCTATAATAGGACATATGGACCGGGGTTACCTGAGGGTGCGTTCACAAAATGAATTGGGAAAATCCTCCTCCAAAAATCTATGCGGATTCCACTCTGATTTAATGAAGCTATTTTTTTGACCCAGCTTTTGGGTTGCATACTTTACTTGAAAACTGCAATGGATCTGTAAAAAAAAACTTGCGAGAAACCATGGGAACATGTACAGAGAGCTTTTTTGCCGCTTCCGATTTCAATGGGAGATTCACCATGGATTCCAAGATAGGGCTTGCTGCTTCTTTTTTTCCCCGTGTGGTATGAACTGTGCCGGTAAAAAAAAAAGCCTGCTCCCCATTGAAATGAATGAGAAGTTGTTTGGAGTTATTTTTTGTCCTGCCAAAATCAGTGCCAAAAACTCTATTTGAACGGGCCCTTAGTAAGACAACCCTCTTAAAGGGGTTTTTCCAGGACCTAAAAATCGATAATCATAGGTCATCAATATCTGATCGATGGAAGTCTAATTCATAGCAGTCCCGGCAATCAACTGCTAGGCTAGGGCTACACTGCGACTTGTGTTGCATGACATTCATGTCACACCAATTTCACACAACATTTATTGTTATGATAGGCCATGATGTCGCACTACGACACGTTACGACGGCAACACGACAGGTGCAAAATATCCATCCAAATTGGATTTTTGTGCAACTGTTGCGTCGCAGATGCAGCGTGTCGTATTGTGATACAATTGACTGTCATTACAATACATGTCGCACAACATTGGTCGCCGTGTAGCCCTTGCCATAGAATGGGGCTTGGTACTGCAGCTCAGTCCCATTATCTTGAATAGGACTGAGCTGCACAAAGGCCATGTGACCGATGGATGTGACTACAGGCTGAGGAAGAGGCTGAGAGCGCCGCGCCGCCTTGCAACAGCTGATCGGTGGGGGTGATAGGAGTTGGTCTCCCACCGATCAGAGATTGATGACCTATCCTGAGCCTAGGTAATCAGTTTTTAACCCCTTTAAAGTGCTTTTCATATATAGAGTAAGTCAGCCACAGGTAACACAACCCTTTGCGCCAATACAACAAAACTGTTCTCAAAAAATAAAAAATAAAATTAATTTTCAAATTTTTTTGCTTCAAGATTCAAAAAAGATGGCGAGGATATCACACCAGGAAATATGTCCACAATTACTATGCCCTGAAGAAGTATTTGGAAGGTGTCGCCATGAACAATAACTTCATAAGGTAAGAAAATAAGTCCGAATGCATAAATCTGTGGGTTGTGTGTTCAGGATTTTATGCTAATGAGCATCCTGAGTTTAACTGTTAAAGGGGTTGTCTCACCTGAGACAATGGGCCATATCGCTAGAATATGCCCCCATTGTCTAATAGGTGCGGGTCGTAAACGGAGCCCAGAAAGTGGTGGACGATGCACTGTGCATGCGCAGCTGCCCTCCATTAATTTTTACTGGCTCGGCTATTTCCGTTGGACCCATAGAAGTGAATGGGAGCAGTGGCTGGTCATGTGCGGTGCCCTCCTGTTCACTTCTATGGGGAGAGCTCTTGGTGGTGACCTGATCGATGTCCTCCAGCCACCATTTTGTAGGACTCAGTTCTCGATATAGGTGCGGGTCCCAGGAGTGGGACCCGCACCTATAAGACAATGGGGGTATATCCTAGCGATATGCCCTATTGTCTCAGATGAGAATACCCCTTTAATGTGGCACACAGATGCTATTTGCGTAGAGGGCTGTGGAGTCGGTAGATAAATGCTCCGACTCCTCAATTTTTGGTACTTCCAACTCCGACTCCTCTGCTTCTAAGCTCTTATAGCACAGAGAGGTAGTTGGGTAGAAGTTGCTGCCTTCTCCTTTGAGTGCTGATCTTCTGCTGAAGATAGAGCAGTGGGAGGATCCAGGAAGGGGCAGGGGAAGGGGCATTTATTTTAAAACATGATTTCCCTAGTAGAATCCCATAGTTATGTTTAAAGTTTAAGCTAAGGCCTCTTTCACACTTGCGTTCTGAGGATCCGGTGGGCACTTCAGTCCCGCCGGATCCATCAGAACGCAAGTCGCCTGAAAGCATTAGAAGACTGATCAGGATCCTGATCAGTCTTCAAAATGCTTTGAGGTTACCATGGCAGCCAGGACGCTATTAAAGTCCTGGTTGCCATAGTAGGAGCGTGGAGCGGGGGAGCGGTATACTTACAGTCCGTGCGGCTCCCGGGGCGCTCCAGAATGACGTCAGAGCGCCCCATGTGCATGGATCACGTGATCCATGCGATCACGTGATCCATGCGCGTGGGGCGCCCTGACGTCACTCTGGAGCGCCCCGGGAGCCGCACAGACGGTAAGTATACTGCTCCCCCGCTCCCCACTACACTTTATCATGGCAGCCGGGACTTTAGCGTCCTGGCTGCCATGGTAACCATTCAGAAAAAGCTAAACGTCGGATCCGGCGATGCGCCGAAACGACGTTTAGCTTAAGGCCGGATCCGGATTAATGCCTTTCAATGGGCATTAATTCCGGATCCGGCCTTGCGGCAAGTGTTCAGGATTTTTGGCCGGAGCAAAAAGCGCAGCATGCTGCGGTTTTTTCTCCGGCCAAAAAACGTTCCGGTCCTGAACTGAAGACATCCTGATGCATCCTGAACGTATTTCTCTCCATTCAGAATGCATTGGGATAAAACTGATCAGGATTTTTTCGGCATAGAGCCCCGACGACGGAACTCTATGCCGGAAAACAAAAACGCAGATGTGAAAGCACCCTAACAATCTGAGTTTACAAGTTTTTATAGCCTTAGCTGAATGACAGCAGTTTTTCAAATGGTTTACAGCTTCAGTCTTATTGACTATCCGTTCCCTTCACTTATACAAGTGTCTCTAGTCCTGCAAAAAACATATTTACTTAACCAGTTATCTGTGAGAGGCTCGGTTACCCATGGGCGTTGCGTTCCCTGTAACAGCGGAACACAACACAATGGAAAGTATAGGTATCGCCGCTCCTTAACTGTGCGTTGTGTGCCATATAGTGAAGCATATAAAAAGCATGCTTCTTCACGGTCACTTAACATGTTCGTTTTCCGGTAACGTGACGCACTGCATGCATTGATCTTTATTCTTACAGTAGAGAAGTAATTCATTATAACTTTTTGTGAATTGGGACAATTCAATTTAAATTTAGTAGTAGTCGGAGTCGGTTCATTTTTGCCTCCGACTCCACAGCTCTGTTTGCGTAGCATGCAGCTCATTCACTCACTATTAGAGTGCCCGCGCTTCACAAATAGCACATGGACGTAACGCACAGAACATTTGTTTGGCGGCTGCTTTACCCGTACAAAGGGATGCAACTTTACCACTGTTCACATTACATTTGGACCATGCGTCTGACATATCTGTCTTGTGCATTAAGTAGTTTAGGATCAGCTAGTTAGATAAGGAGTAGGCAGGATTAGACTACACGGGTTTTGTTTGTAGTCTGTAAGCATGGAGACACATAGGTCAGCAGAGGAGCTGGAATCTTTTTTTAATTAAGACCATTTGCAGACTTTCTTCATTTTTTATTTTAGATGCATAGGAGCAATAAACATATGTGGCAAAAATGGACCTGACCTTTAAAGGGATTGTCCCATCTGGAACATTTATGGTGTATCACTAGGATATGCCATAAATGTCAGATACTGTAGGTTTGGCTCCCACTCCTGTCTCCAAAACAGGGCCCTGAAGTGAATAGACAGCACATTGTACATGCTCGGTGTCTTTATCTTTCACGGCTATGGGGTTTTTCAAAAATAGCTGAGTAAGCATGTCTGTTTTTGGAAGTCCCATATTAGTGAACTGTGGACGACCATGCATGTGCGCTTTGCTCTCCTTTCACCTTTTCACCTTTTACTGCTATTGGACTTCCAAATATAAGCAAGCGAGTCCCATAGCAGTGAATGCCACACAATCGTGGCCACCCTTATATTCACCACTATGGGACTTTCAAAAATAGTCGAGACAGCTCAGTTATTTTCGGAAGTCCTAAATTGGTCAATAGGGGGTGGTCGTGCATGCCGGTTTGCTGTCCCTTCACTTCAGTGCCCTGTTCAGGAGATTGGAGGGATCCCAGAGGTGGGGCCCATACCTATGTGATATTTATGGCATGTCCTAGCGATATGCCACCAGTGTCCCAAATGGAAATACCGCTGAATTATACCAGTCCAGCATATGCCGAAAGGACACTACACTGGAGCTTTTGCGCCTGTAACGTAATGTGAATTCAAAAGATTTGAGAATGAATAAGCTTACACGGGCTGAGTGAATAAATATATTTACTAAGTGCGATTAAATAAGAGATAACACAGACAAATCACATACTGAATAATAAAAAGTAAATAACTTACTAGCCTAAATATGCAAGACGCAATATGGGGTGAGACTCTGTCGATCATGGTATAATACATGGCTGTCTACCACGTTATAACATAACATGACCGACACCCGAGGGTGTACAAGAGCTAGGGCAAATCAATACTTTCAGGCAGAGTCCCAAGAGTGTACGTGTGTCACAGATTTTAAACCTTTTAGCCCCTCCTCCAGTGTGCAGTACGCATGTCTCCGAGATCCCCCAGGAATGTGGTCTTATCAGCACAATGGGGAATGGGTACTACATAACAAGACACATAATCACACAGAATGGTAATAATAAAAGGAAGCAGAATTAAAGGGACATAACCAAACAGTACTTAAAAAATACCCTTGCAGTATAGCAGCCAATGATACTCCTGACATATAACCCCAGCTTGTGGATATTTAATATCAGCCGCCATCCACAAAACGGGAAAAACAAAACCAAGGAAAGATTTTTGTATTAATATATTGCAGCTCTTTTTCGGATTCCATTTTCAGGAATTGTAATTGTCATTTCGGGAATTTGCATATTTTTGATGCGGCGCGGGACACGTAGCATCTATACCGTCTACTCCCAGGATGTAAATGATTCGGTGAAGGTCAAATTTAAATGATGAATTCACAGGACAGACATTTCAGCTGGTGGATATCTATCAGCATCAGATGTGGATATTGTTTGTACAGTAGCGGAAATCTCTTTTCGCAGTGCATTTGTATTTCTCTGAAGCCGCTCACCTGTGATCTGCATTCTCCCCAGACAGGTGTCAGCATGTGGCCTTGTTTACAAATTACAACACGGTTCATTATAAAATCCAATTCCCGATCCCTTTCTTCCTTTCTTCGCCTGAAATATTGATAGGCTGAATTATTTACTTCTCGTTCCTGGTACAAAATACACCATTTTGACAAGCGCTATCAGGACTGGTAAACTGGTAGCATTAAAATATACGTGTGTGGAATGGGATATCAGCCACGCCTCACCGACATGAGAGAGTTTACAAAAATAGAGGTGAAGCAATCCACAGCCACTTCCTTAAAGGGGTTCTTCGAGATTTAAAGAGGTTTTCTAAGACTTTTATGCTGATGACCTATCATCTGGACACCTTGGACCCCTGGTCATCAGCTGTTTGAGAAGGCACCGGCCTTCTCTCAGCTCACCAAGCACAGCGCTGTCTATTGAATAGTGGCTGTGCTTGGTATTGCAACTCAGCCCTATTCACTTCTATGGGGCACCTAGGCCGTGCAACCGATGAACACGGTGAACATAGCCTAGGCTAAGCTACTAGAAGGCCATAACGCTACTGCTAGAGCGGGTTCCTTTTCAAACAGCTGATCGGTGGGGCTCCTGGGTGGCGGACCCCCACCGATCAGATACTGATGACCTATCCAGAGGATAGGTTATCGGTATAAAAGTCTCAGAAAACTCCTTTAACTATTACCATAGGTCATCAATATCAGATAAGAGAGGGCCCAACTCATAGCACCTTCAACCAGTCAGCTGTGCAGCACCAGAACTACACAGCTCCTCCCACTGTGTAGTGGGCATGCTTGGCTATTGCAATGTTGCTCCCATTCAACGTAACAGTAACTAGGCACGCCCACTACACAGTGGCTTCTGGTTCTAGCGTCACTCAGCTGATCGGTGGAGGTGCCAGGAATCAGACCCCCATTGATCTGATATTGATGACCTGTCCTGAGGATAGGTCATCAGTTTTGAAGTCCTGGAAAACCCCTTTAAAAGGATTGTCTTACTAAGGCTAAGACTATTAACTGCATCATGAACCTTAGAGTTATCATCATACACACAGGACATATTATCCATAAGGTCTAATAGGTTTTCTATGGCTCATCCTATCAGACATAGACCCTAGACACAACTGATTGGTTCCTAAATCATCTCCAACATGGAGTTGTCTTCTTCTCTCAGAGCCTGGGACCCACCCAAGGATCGTACATTATTCTAGTGCAAGGTTTAGCAACTACAATTCCCAGCATGCTCTGTTCATTTCAGTGAAGTTCTGAGAAGAGTAGGGTAAGTATGCATGCTGGTAGTTGTGGTTTGACAACAGCTGGAGTTCCGGAGGTTGCCTATCCCAGTTCTAGTGGGACGGTCCCAATCCCACCATTACCCATATCAACCAAATTTCCTTTGGCTAGCAAAGCAATCCTCTGGCCGTTAGGAGGCTTCATCTTCATTCCCACAAACTCCTTCTCCATGACAGGCCACATTCACATGTTCCCGATGATATGCATGATAAGATGATCAGTGGTTCATCCATGAAGATGTCCTTGAAGAATTCAAGTTTGGTCCGTGTGTCCACTTTGTGTTCTCCATGTGTCATCTATATTCCACAGACACTGCACAGCTGAGAAGTAATTTCTAGAACATCTCCTACCATGAAAACCAAGGGCCTGATACGGATGGCCTCCATGTTGTGTCTGTGGTTTTCACGGACACAATGGTCCGTGAAAACCAGGGGCCTGATACGTATGGCCTCCATGTTGCGTCTGTGGTTTTCACGGATACATAGATGATAATGTGTGTGAGGGATGCGGGACAAAAATAGGGTGTGCTTCCATGTGGTCACCATGGATCCACGAAAAACCACTGATGTGGAGAAGTCAATGTACACATGTGCTGACCATGGAGACCACAGACGTGTTATAGGGGTCCGTAGCAGATGCATTAAACTCCCTGCAAAATTTGGTGCGGTTTCATTAAACTGAAACATATTATTGGCTGTCAGCGCGGCCTTGTTACGCTGTCCGTCCTCATTTACCTCTCCCAGAAGATCTCTTAATGAAGTTAAACCCCAAGTTCAGGCCAATAATCCGGTGGCAAGAGTTTGCGGGATGTAACCATTCATCACTTGTCAGGACGGCACTTTTGGTTGATGCGTTTAATAAGGGCATCCTCTCGCCGACTTAATTAGAAGTGAACAGTTTGCATATTTACTAAATGCGGAGTGTCGCTGCGAACACGGCCTATTGCCTGCATGAATTATTTCTCTATCTGCCGTAAACAGCTGGGTAATTATTACCGCCATAATCAGATAAATTCCTTCTGTAAGGCTTTCTTACATGGTAATTCTTTGAACTCATCCGAAGCTGAAGAAAATTTATGAACTCCGGTATCTTGACCGTGGTTTTTTATTTTTTTTTCCTCTCCCTGATTTCTCTTTCAAGGACACAAAAAGCAGTAAACAGTTTGTACGTCGAGACGACCGGGAGGATTTCACTGGATGGCGAAGGGTGCTATTATTTATGGCTAATTATTATTCGGAAAGATTTCTGGTTAATCTCCAATAGTGAACAAGGCAAACAGAAACGGATATGGGTGGTTTAAAAATGTATGTCTTGCGCCGTCGGAGGAATGTGGAGCCCATAATGAGATAGGATTTCAATTATTCGGGAGGGAACGGTTGTAGGGTGGAAATTAAGTGGGAAAAAAGAATACCGTAAACTAGTGACTGTCCATCTACTAATATTAATCCCCTTGTTGTCTTTAAAGGCTATGTACACCTTTGGGGGCAATTTTTGTTTACTGGTGCATTGTATTCATTCTGAGCTAAAAATCATTTTTTCATTTGGTCTTTATTAAAAAATATGGAGTCCTTTTCTCTGTACAGGGCTGAGATGCTCTATTAGCAGAATCTTAATTTTGTCTCTGCTCGGTGAGGCAGGGAGCTGACGGCTCCTTATCTCTGCTCTCTGACATTATAAACACTCATTATAGCTCAATCCTTATCTTACTGAATGTGTCTTACATAAGTGTTTATGACCTCTTAGTAATTTAAAGATAAGGGTTATTAGATGACCGTCACAAAGTGAAAGCTAACTCTTTGTGACAGAACTACTCAATATTTTTAATAAATACCAATAAAAAAAAAAAGATTTTTGCCCCAAATGAGTGAAATGCAATTATAAAAAAAATATCCCCAAAGGTTTACTTAGCCTTTAAGGGGTTGTCAGGATTTTGAAATTAATGGCCTATCCTCAGGATAGGTGATCTATGTCTGATTAGTGGGGTTCCAACGATCGGCGCCTCTGCCGATAAGCTGTTTTAGTCCGTGGTGCTCCAGTGAGCCCTGCAGCCTCCTCGCAGCTTACCAAGGACAGCGCCGTCCAATGGCAAGTGCCTGTGCTTGGTATTGCAGCCCAGGCCCATTCACTTAAATGGGACAGAGCTACGTCTAGGCCATGTGACCGATAAACATGACATCAGTGGCCTAGGAAGAGACTGCAGCACTTACAAACTGCGGGTGCTGGGAGTCAGATCCTCGCAGATCTGTTATTGATGACCTATGCTGAGGATAGACCATCAATATCAAAATCTCAGATAATGCTTTAAAAGAGTTGTCCATCATTTTAATATTGATGGGAAAACCATCAATATTAGATGAGCAGTAGTCCGACACCCCCAATCCCTTGCCGATCAGATATTTTGCAGTAGCTCCAGCGTCAGAAATAGGCGCCAGAACTACACAGCTCGGTCCACTGTTTAGTAGATAGAGATGATTGCTGCTGCGCTGCTCCTTCTAAACAGCTGATCTTCGGGGGTGCGGGATGTCAGACCCACATCGAAATGTATTGGATATCACAATTTCAGAATGCTGTCAGTGTTATCCAATACATTCCAGAACTGTAAGGGTTACATAGCACCATAAATTAATATAATGCTATGTAACCCCGTCACTGCTGGGAGGTCAGGACGGGTGCTCTCCCTGACCCACTCTGCGAATCCAATGCGTGAGACTTTCTCATGTGAAAGGGGCCCTAGTGTTCCCTCACACACAAGATTGTTGTCGCATTTTTTTACCACTAAAAAAAAAAACTAAAAAGTTTTGCCTGACATGTTTTTCTGGCTTTTTTGCTTAGAAAACTGTTACTTCTTAATACCCATCCGCTCTCCGGACATGTCTATTATCTCAGTTAAATAACAATTTTGGAGTATCTTTTTTTAAAAACTGCACGGTTCTTCTGTTATTCCTCCTGTAACTATATGGATAAGTTGTCCGGTTTGATGTTACCATTTGAGGGTGCCTATGGCCAGTCAGTGCTGTCAGTATCAGACTGTGCAGGGACACACCCCAATTATTTGTACATTTCTAGGAGGAAACACAGAGGAATGACACAATTATAAGAAATGAGGCCGCAGAATTTTTATTTTGCGGTGACTGCAAATATTTACTAGACCAGACATGACAGGAGATGTGACAGCTCCTCCTTAACCATGTGTGAATATGCTCATATTCATTAAGTTCGTCCTTAGAGATTTTCAAAATTTAGGACCCATTCACACGGCAGAATTTGGTAATAGAGTTTTGGTGCCGAATCTGCGCCAAAATTCCGCTGGTGGCAACGTGGCGTCTACCTTCCATTGCTTTTAGTACAGCAGTTTGCGCATCTGACCATTTAAAACTGTGATGGTGCGAAGAATGGACTTGACCCTTCTTGGTGTGCTGGAAGCCACAGAGGGTGTCCAGCTTCATTCAGTGGAGCTAAACCGCGAGCGTGACCACAGCATCCCAAGTGAACAACCGTGGCAGAAACCGCTGCTGATATTTTTTTAGCATCAAAGACAGTGTGAATGAACCCTTACAAAGTTTTTCCATTGTATGATGAAAAGTTGTGGAGCTTTCTTATATACTTTGTGTATCAATATCTATTTTTAAGATCTCTGCTAGCTGTTATTGAGCATAAACTTTCTTGTTTCATTCACAGTCTGAAGACTTATCCCTCTGACATACAGTGTATCAGCTCTCTGTTTTACAATCAGTTAAACATAGGATGGGTATTCAAGTTCCGTAATGAATTTTTTATGTGCCCAGCGTAACCCAAACACTTCATATTTCTAACCCGTATACCTGTTTTCCATCTCAGCACTTTCCTTCCCCATCACTGAATCCTAGCAAGATGTTTACATGCAGAACTTCCTGTTCTCATTAACTTCCTACTGGGTTTTCTAACCAAACTCGGCAAACTCTGTAATGCGTCCCAGGCTTGTACCTCCTAATTAACCTGGAGAGAGCAGGTATAAGGGTGCGTGACTATTGCAGAGGGAACAGTGAGAAACATTACAGAGCAAACATTGCTTAGAAAACTCAGCAGGAAGCTGAGGAAAACAGGAAGTCCTGCATGTAAACATCTTGGCAGGATGCAGTGATGCCAAGAACAGGAAAAACTGCTGACATGAAAACAGGTATATGGGGCAGATGAAAAAAAATTTCACGATGAAACTGAAGAACCCGTTTGAGCCCTAAGATTGAGGGGATGTTTATTCCATTTAATAACAGAAAGCAGAGATATTGAAAACAGTACTACTACTGTACTGTACCTTGTACTATTAAGTCACATACATACATGTGGTTTCATGCGCCTGTGAGTTTGCTCAAAATCCATCTCTATCAGTCACATTGAACAGTGTGAAGACATTTGCCTTCCTGCGCCCCCTGTAGGTCAACAGCAGCAGTGCAGTCTATAAACTCAATAATATCATTTTTTCACTGTTGCAAATAGCTACGGAGCCCGGGCCAAATACAGAATAACACCCGGAGGTCACGTCTCCTTGTGTAGAGGTGTGCGGAGGTTACAGATCTTCTGTCTACATGTACAGCGGGTGGGCCAGGGACAGTGATTACTCGATGTCTGTAACAGTAAGATAAATTTGCCCTCAGTGGAAAAGCTGACAACAAGCAGCTCCTAACTACATGTGAGTCAATTTATGTTACACAGGAGTTTCCAGATAATGAAATATAAATGAGATGGGTTTACTGGAGTCTGAAGGTGTTTTACTGCAGCCTAATCAGTGATAAATACCCGGCTTAGCCGCCCGCTATATGGAAGGTAACACTGAGCGAAAACTGCACCATGACCCTGAAAAGTTAAGAGAAAACTCACACAATACTTTTCTTATCTTGCAATGATGCTGATCTGATTTCTTCTCCGTTCACATCCAAAGCTAGATTCTTTTCTCTGCAGTCTTACAGAAAAGCAGTGCATTATGGGAGCTCTGCCGGTTGAGTCCTGCTAAAACTGCATTGCGCTGAGTCCTGCGTTTGGCGGTCGGCATGCACTAATTGGCCTTCTGCATACTGCAGAGTGCCTCCATATGGCAATATTACAGAACGGAATGGACTTTTTTGCTGTCGGATTCATACAAATACGGCTTCTGGCATATCAAGGTACATGGTGTGCTTTTAATGCAAAAACACCAGTTCCAGATGCTAGAGAAAGGTCTTTGGGAAATATGAATCACAGTGTGGGGCAAGGTTTATTTTTAGTGGTTCTTTCCCTTTAAGTACCTACCCTTCTATTGTAGTGATATTCTCTGTAATGTAGTTGGTTAGTGGTACCAGGCTGCGTTCCTGAGGTCTGAAGTAACTATACATGTGTACTACACACTGAAGGCCTTAGGAAGGGCCAGGAAGCTAGGAAACTTCTAGGCATGTAACAAAGGGCTCAGCTCCAATGAGAACATAAGGCTACATGGACACGACCGTATGTGTTTTGCGGTGCGCAAATTGCGGATCCGCAAAAAAAAAAAAACACATGACATCCGTATGCCATCCGTTTTTTTTTTTGTTTTGCAGTTCAATTGTAACAATGCCTAAAACGGACAAGAATAGGACATGTTCTATTTTTTTTTGCGGGGCTACGGAACGGACATACTGATGCGGACAGCACACGGTGTACTGTCCGCATTTTTTCTACTGTACTGTACTGTCCACAAAAAAACGAAACGGACCCAGAAACAAGCAACATTCGTGTGCATGTAGCTTAAGGCCTATTGCACACGACCATATGGCTTTTTCAGTATTTTGCGGTTCGCAAAAAATGTGGATGCCGTCCGTGTGCATTCCATTTTTTGCGGAACGGAACAACTGGCCCCTGATAGAACAGTATTATGCTTGTCCGTTATGCGGACTATAATAGGACGTGTTCTATCTTTGAACGGAACGGAAAAATGGAAATACGGAAACGTAAGGCATACAGAGTACCTTCCGTTTTTTTGCGGATCGGTTGAAATGAATGGTTCCGTACATAGTCCGTATACGGAACGCAAACAACGGAACGTAAACAAAAAAAATACTTTTGTGTGCAAGAGGCATTAGGCTACTTTCACAGTAGCGTTAGCAGGGTCCGGCAGGCTGTCCCAGCATGCTGCATTTTTTGTCCAGCCGCCTCTAGGCATGTGTGCCATGCTGTGGCCGAAGGTTCGTCCAAATTATAGTGAATGGGGCCAGAGCGGACTTCCAGTGGCACATGTGGGATAGCGTTAGTACAGATCCGGCAGGCTGTTCCCCTAACACTAATGTGAAAGTAACATGTGTCTACCATCTCCCTTTGTATCATATGGACGTCAGCAAGGTGCCATGTTGGGAAATGGTTGATGGGGCTCTCGCTCATTTGTTCACAGCCCAGCTGACTGTTACTTACTTTCCTCTGTGTGCTATCTTCTGTATTTATATCTGTTAACTTTTATCTTTTATGCATCTAAGCTGTGCCAAGCCTATTTTATTCCTGGATCTTAGAATTCACAGTAAAACAATAGGAGTTTTTTCTGTCTTTTTTACATCTTGCGTCATTATGCAGCTTGCTGGTGCTCTTGGCGTTTTTCAAGCTTTATTACATCACCTTTTCCATAGGGGGAAAAACTTAATGAAAAAAATGCTATTTTGTAAGACATACTGTTAGCATAAAATGTCAAAAAACTGCAAAAAAAAAACACAAAAAAATGCAAGTGGTTTTTGCAAAAAAAATTAAATACCAGATGTCATAGTTATGTGCGGACATGGAACCAGATATTTTTCTGGCGTTTTTTCTCAAATAGAGAAACAGACGTCAAAAAGCCAAAAATGAAAATGTCGAACTCTTCAGTAGGCTGCATTGTTCAAAAAAGACCAGAGTCTAAAAGACGCCACCTAATGAACAAAAATGCCAGTAGCAAAAAAAAAAAAAAAAATTTGTGTGTCCTGCATTATATATTTCCCATAGACTTTCAGCTAACAGTTTGAGCTGGCGGTTTTACTGCGAAAAATGGCTAAAAAAACACGGGTACAAACACAACCACTAAAAATGCAAAAAGCGCATTAAAACGCCACTAGAACCCTATGTGTGAAGCTCATGCAGGTGAACAATTATAAACTTGTACAAGTTCTGTTGGAGAAAAGGTGATGCCTTTCATCCAGTTTTGCTTTCAGTTTACTTCAGTGTTTTCTACAAATTTGAAAAGTCCTTTGATAACTTCTTGTTTTTTCTGGATGTCATCCGTTTTTCATGAATTTTTCATGTGCATAAAAAAACCTAAAAAATAATGCACAGTAACTGCTCACAACCACCAGTGGTTGGGGAGCATGTTTAAAAAGCTTGGGGCACTTAGGCATGGGCTGAAGTTAAGGGTGATTGGCTTGCACTGGACCAAGACGCAGGCAACCAGGACACGTGAGCCGACCAGTCGTTAAAAGTGGACTTCAAAAGTAGGTAACGGTATCAGCAAATGTCGTGCCCCATCCTGCTCTGTCCAGAGGAGCACCTGTGATTCTGCTCTATGGTGATGTGATATCACAACCTTAGAAACACATATTTCTCCTTTTTTTCCCCACCGTCACAAAAATAAGTGTCAAAATGCTACTTTTTGTTAACAAAAGGAGCCCATATATTTATTTTTTTATCACAACCAAGTCTGAAGGGCAAATCATGGAAGCGGCGGTCTAGCCCGCAGGCGCCGTGAGCTGCTCGTCAAGCCTCTCGCAGGGTCATTACGGGATTGTCAGCTGGGTTTGTTTTCTTCAAGGGTTGATCTCTGCTTTAAATGACCCTCAGTCCTTCAGCTAATCGACCAGTAATTCGAGTCTGAAAACTTACATCACGTAAAAAGCTTCCAGGTTGTATTAAACTAAATAGAAGCCGCTCTGCTTTAATCTCACTTAAGCGTAAAATTAAGATTGATCAGTAAATCAGGAATCTCCTCGTTACGGAGGCAGCGGCCGTGTCACAGGCACCACAAAGAAGAGACACACATAGACATCAGGATGGCATGGAGACGGATGGCACAGTTCTGAACATGAACTCATAACAGTGGCCTTTCTCCTGTGGAGACCATTCTTCTAGCGTGGGGCAGCTGCCTTCTTCATCCCAAATCCAAAAAGAATGACCATATGTTCAATCATCAATAATAATCCATAAGATTGCTTTTGACTTCATAAAAGTTATTGCCGTAACGATATGGGGCCCACCACCAAAACTGAAAGGGGCCGTTGCCTGGTCGTAGCCGTATTGCGGGGTCCGCAATATGCGGGCACCGGCCGTGTGCTTCCTGCATCACGGATGCGGACCCATTCACTTGAATGGGTCCACAATCCGGAGCTGCGGTGCAGAATGGAGGCACGGAAGCACCACGGAGTGCTTCCGTGGTGTTTCTGTCCGTGCCTCCGGACCGCAAAAAAATAGAACAACTTGCGTTCTCCAATGCACGGAACGGCTGCACAACGGCCGTGTGCATGAGGTCTTACAAACATACAAGGGCTCCTATATTCTTCAGAAGCAGTTCTTTTATCAGGCTCATGATCTGAACTAGTTTGGACATGCCCTCAGCCAGTTGACAAGGTTTGGATTTTCCTCTTGAGATAAGAAGCACCAGAGTTACCTGAAAGCCCCTTTAGCTACTCTCATCCTATCTAATTAATACACTTAGCCAAACTACAGAACGTGTCATGCCAGTGATCCCTGCCCACGGCCATCCGAATATCCTGGGTGAGCGCCATATCGCTTACTCTCCTCATGCTGCCAGGCAGCCAGACCTTGCCAGCCCTCCTGTAGCAAAGTTGGTTGCCGGAGCTCTCGGTTTCCCACTGGAAGCAGCAGCGTGCACCCAACTTCTAGGCCTCTTTCCCTGTCTCATAGGGTGTGTGCCTCTCCTGGTAGACCAGTGCATCTGCTCTCCATTTTCACAAGCCAAAAGCTGGACATCTGTGGGCAATTAAGTCACCTTTTCCCAGGCAGAGGTGCCTGAGCAATACGGTTCCTACTTCGCTAGTTACCAGAGAAGATGTGCTACTCTTACTATCCACTCATGCACCAAACCTCTGCCTGTGTTTCCAACTATGACCCTCCGCTGCCTGTCCTGACCTTAGACTGTCTTTCTTATTGATCCATTGCAGCCTGCCCGGACCAGTTTCTTAGATACACACAATCTTTGCCTGCCCTGACTTCCGCCTGTTACTTGATATTAATATTACCTGACCCTTTGGTGCTTTGCATCAGTGTCAATGACCCCAGTGGGTCTATGCCAACAACACTGGGA
The DNA here is from genome assembly GCA_033119425.1 of Bufotes viridis. Classification (NCBI taxonomy): domain Eukaryota; kingdom Metazoa; phylum Chordata; class Amphibia; order Anura; family Bufonidae; genus Bufotes; species Bufotes viridis. Next base: position 425,041,290 of record CM065592.1, read on the forward strand.
CTATCCCAAGAGGTAGCGGCCTAGTGGCTCCCCTGCAGCAAAGACCAGATCCCCCTGTAGGGGACAAAGGGTGAAAACCAGGGGACTGCAAGAATAACATCCTTAGGAATAGTCCAAAGCTAAAACGGTTAGTTGGCATGGTGGTTCCATGGAGTGGATAGATAGAAGATGTTGGTTAAGGGACTGTTGTGCTCACAGGTACGTAAAGGGTTTGGGCAACTTACAGACATATGTATTGTAGGATGATAGGGCTAAGTGGGTACTGTTTATCCTTGCGGAGAGTAGCAGAGCTGGTTTATGGTGTCTTATAGGCCAGGCAATGGTAGTTGGCGCAAATGTTCCAAAAAACTCCATAAAATATATCCGTTTGATGTTTAGTACAGAATATATGTTCAAAGCAGTTCTGTCTGGAAATGTTCCTCTACCTCTACCTACAATAAGAAGTGAGATTTCATCTTCATTTTACAAAAGGGAACATTTTATACCGTGTGTCCTTAACACTTGTAGCTGCTTCATATAATGGTTTCACTTGAAAAAAGTATATGGAGAAACAATGAGCTCGTTGAAGGGTTGGTGCCATCTCCAGGCTCTGGGAACACACTGGCGTTGTCCAATTAATACAGTCTGATGAGCAGCATGAGGATATGAAAGATTTATATGGACCACGTCTTGAGAGAGGTTGGACAGCAATGACCTCTGCCCTATCTTCAAATCATGGCCCAGATCCCCCAGCAATTAATCTAAATAATGACTTCTACACTGTCAGATGAGTGAGGGTCCCATAGTGAAGTGTCATTACATTCCCATCAATGTCCTTTTTATTTTTCTTGTTGATGTTTTCCCTTTTCAAGATTTGTGCTATTGGATTTTTTAGAATATCACATAAATCTTTTTTGTCTATCTATATCTATTTAAACATTTTAGAAGCACAGCTGATCGATACTTTGTATAGTAACATAGTAAAATAACTACTGCTACTACAATATTGCCCCTATATGCAAGAATATGACAACTATAAGGATAGCTTCACAGTACACGCAGGATTTTCAGTGCGGATTTCTGCGTGGATTTAGTGCCGAAAACCAATCCAACTCTGTGCTGAAACCCCCACCAATTGCACTGCAGTTCATGAGCCCAAATGTTTTTGCAGCATGGTTTTCAAGACCGCGCCAAAAATGTACAGGTACATCCTTTACAAGATTACTATAGGGGCCTCTTGCAAAGCCGCAACAGGAGCCTGCTTGTGGTTTAGCTCCATTCAGTCGTGCTACACCTAGAGCAAATCCGCATGAAAATCCAGGGCTGAACCCGCAGCACAGCGCAAGGGTTTCTGCCGTGGGATCCACAGAAGATTTTGTTCTCCATGTGAACCTAGTCTAATACTACCAATATGTACAACAATATAACTACTATAATACTGCTCCTATATGTAAGAATATAACTACTATAATACTGCTCCTATGTATAAGAATATAACTACTATAATACTGCCCCTACAGTATGTACAAGAATATAACTACTATAATACTGCTCCTATGTATAAGAATATAACTACTATAATACTGCTCCTATGTACAAGAATATAACTACTATAATACTGCCTCCTATGTACAATAATATAACTACTCTAAGGCCCCATTCACACGTCCGCAATGTCGTCTGCATGTATTCCGCAATTCTGCGGAATACATGCGGACCCATTGACTGTGAATGGGGCACGGAACGATGCGGAGAGCACACAATGTGCTCTCCGCATCAGTTTTTGCGGAGCGCGCCGCCCATCTGACGGCCGCAGCTCCGCAAAAAAGTAGAGCATGTCCTATTCTTGTCCGCAATTGCGGACAAGAATAGACATTTCTATGGGGCTGCCGGCCGGGTGTGTTTATGGATCCGCAATTTGCGGATCCATAAACACAACGGACGTGTGAATAAGGCCTAATACTGCTCCTATGTACAAGAAAATAACTACTATAATACTGCTCCTATGTACCAGAATATAACTACTATAATCCCGCTCCTATGTACAAGAATATAACTACTATAATACTGCTCCTATGTATAAGAATATAACTACTATAATACTGCTCCTATGTATAAGAATATAACTACTATAATACTGCTCCTATGTATAAGAATATAACTACTATAATACTGCTCCTATGTACAAGAATATAACTACTATAACTGCCTCCTATAAACAAGAATATAACTACTATAATACTGCTCCTATGTACAAGAATATAACTACTATAATCCCGCTCCTATGTACAAGAATATAACTACTATAATACTGCTCCCTATATTTGCACTAATTTCCACATATCACGTTAATATGCAGCTCAGTTGGTAAAGTTTTCTGCCTCATCTAATACATGCCGACCTCTAAAATCCCTTACCTAAGGACCGGGGAAGGTCATCAGTCTCGCCATTCCCTTGGTCCTTTGTCAAAGAGTGGACACAGCTAATGAGGTTTGTTTGGTGCAGCACAAATTTTCAGACACAGATAGAGATCCTTTCAGGGGAAATAAATTTGTTTGGCTTTACCTGTTAACTTGGCGATTAATAACCGCCTTGAAGCGCAGGTCAGGGAGGTCACAGTACCAGCCTGCCAGCCTCTCTAGTCACTGCGCCTCCGCCATGCTAAATATAAGAGGAGAGTCGCCCTCTTCCATATCTGTCCGATATTTATACGTTGACATCTAATAGGACAATTATAACGCGCTCAGGGCACAGGCGGTGTAGGTTGCACTGAGTATTTTCGAAAATCTATTTCGAGCTTCTATCAATACAGGGAAAAAGACTTCAGAATTATATTTCCTAATCAGCCGACGATCAGTTTTCCATAAGAAACACTTAATCTTCAAATAGGATCATTTTGATATAGCAGAATAATTAAAGGAGTTTTCCAGGAATTAAATATTTGTGACCTATCCTCAGGATATTAGAACAGTGGAGGTCTGACTCCTGACACCCCCGATCAGAACAGTGCTCAGACCAGAGCTGCTGCTTCTTCATAGGATCCAAAGCACAGTGCCGTTCATTGTCTAGTGGCTGTGCTTGGTATTGCAGCTCAGTTCCTTTTACTTCGATGGGACTGAGCTGTGCAAAGGCCATGTGACCGATGAACATGACATCACAGGTGTTACTGTGATGGCCACTGTCCCACTTTCCTCGGCAGGAGCAGACATTGCTAAACTCTCTCTGTGTGTGCTGGGATTAGTGCTCAGCGAACTTCTCTTCTGGGCTGCTAGAGTTAAGCCTTCCCTCCTGCTCTCTGTCCAGCTGCTGACTACGGTGCTGATCGGCCTTCCTATTTAGCTGGGCCGGTTGAAAAACGCATCAAAACGCATTGCACCCGCGCGGAAAAAACTGAACAACTGAACGCAATCGCAGGCAAAACTGAATGGTTTTGCCTGCGAAATCGCACAGTTTTCACTGAACGCATCCGCAACGCATCCGGACCTAATCCGGACACGCTCGTGTGAAAGAGGCCTAACTCTACACTTTTTAACTGCAGAAGCTTTGCAACAGGTTTTTGGGGAAAAATGGAACAATTGCACAGCTGAGATGCTAAAATATAGTCAACCAGTAGATTTTTTTTTAAATGGGCTTCTAGCTGGGTTCTGTACATAAAATGAGTACTGTTTCTTTAAAAACTGGTGTGCAGTGCAGCAGAGTCTGTATGTATGTGAACTGCTCCAGCCCTGGCTGTAACAGACATAATGCACTTACTGCCCCTATCTTGTCACTAACCCTCGGTTAACACTTGCGCGTTTTACAGCGTGTTCGAACGCGCTGAAAAACGCCCGACGCATAAACAAGTACTTGAGCTTTTTTGGCCCATAGACTTCAATGGGAACGCGCAACGCTTGTATTTTGCGCGTTCTTGACACTGAAAACGCGCGTTCGAACGCGCGTTTATGAATTTGCAACATGCTGGAAAGGCCAAACTTCATATAGACAGGGATATTTGGTCATTGGACAACACTGCAGTCAATCACACAAACGCTCGTAAAACGCGCCTTTACTATTGCCAAAAACGCGCACAAAAACGCACGTAAAACACGCGACAAAAACGCGTGGAAAACGCGTGTCTCAGAAACGCTCAGGTCTGAACCCAGCGTAATGATAAAACCTGACTTTCTCTCAAGTAATTTGCTCAACCTATAAAGGCTCATGCACACAAAAGTATTTTCTTTCCGCTTCCGTTCCGTTTCTTTTGCGGACCGTATGCGAAACAATTCACTTCAATGGGGCTGGAGAAAATACTGAAGTTACTCTGTGTGCATTCCGTTTGTCCGCATGGCCGTTCCGCAAAAAAGTAGTGCATGTCCGATTATTGTCTGCAAATCACGGTCCGAGGCCCCATTCAAGTCAATGGGTCCGCAAAAAATACGGAACGCACACGGAACACATCCGTATGTCATCTGAATTTCATCCGTTTTGGGGATCCATGCTGTAGAAATGCTATGCCCAGCTCATATTGCTCATGTGTTTGGTGATTAATAAGTTACTGTTTCTGTTTCTGATCCCCAAAAAACGGATCAAATACGGAAACCATACGGAAGAGGACTTAAATCAGAGAAAAACAAAAACTCTCAGATACTAAACAACGGATCCGTGAAAAACGGTCCGCAAAACAACAATGGTCGTGTGCATGAGCCCTAAGAAAGTATTTCTTCTCAGTCCTAATTGTTGTGTCTGTGACAGACAATTCCTATCCTGTGGGAGTAGGGGGAGAGTCGCAGTATTCGGACCCCCTTCAGTCTGATATTGATGACCTATCCTGAGGATAGGTGATCAGTATTTCAGTCCCAGACAACCACTTTCATTTAAAGGGACTGTCTTTTTCAGAAAGAAGTCATGAACAAAGAGAGATGTCACGGCCAGCTACGTGTTTCCCCTGCAGCGCCCTCTTCAGTAAATCTGGTATTGCAGCACCCACTCGTTCTTACAGATTGGCTTACTGGGGGGAGTCTCAAGCAGGGGATCTCCTCCATTAAGTCCACGTGCCCTTACAACCACTGGAATGAACGTGGAAATAAACCGTGCGCCTGCTCCGTTCTCAGCCTCACTCCTGTGCCGCCATGCGCAGCAGCAAGGTTTAAACGTTGTATTGACTCCCCTTGGTATGTACTTTTGGTTGTGAGCTCACGGAAGGGAGTAGACCCCTGACCCCTGGACGATATGATGATGGAGGGAGGATATGATATGATCTAGGTTTGCATGAGAGCTGTGTACACAAACCTATAGAAGAGTTCTCACCTTGGTTGCAAACATCTATAAACCTTTAGCGATCCCGACAGACTACAAGCCATTTATATGTATAGATCAATGACCAATCAATGCTCGACATATACTGGCCATGTGGGGGAGCACCGACCAATCAATGCACATTACAAGCTTTTCATTCTAGACTGTCAGAGTAAAGATGTGACGGTGTTCTATCTATCTATCTATCTATCTATCTGTCTATCTATCTATCTATCTATCTGTCTGTCTGTCTGTCTGTCTGTCTGTCTATCTATCTATCTATCTATCTATCTATCTATCTATCTACCGTATTTATCTACTTACCTACCCATCATATCTATCTATCTATCTATCTATCTACTGTATTTATCTACTTACCTACCCATCATATCTATCTATCTATCTATCTATCTATCTATCTATCTATCTCCTATCTATCTATCTATCTATCTATCTATCTATCTCATATCTATCATCTATCTATCTATCTATCTATCTATCTATCTATCCTAGCTATTTGTCTTTCTTTTTATTGATCTATCGATACATTAGCTACCTAATAGATAGAAATTAGATAGATAGATAGATAGATATTAGATGGAGAGATAGATAGATAGATAGATAGATAGATATGGGATAGATAGATAGATAGATAGATAGATAGATAGATAAAATAGAGCTCACCACCCATTCACTTGATTGTACCCCACATGGCCACTAGACAGTGTATGGATCTCTATACACTGTATAGCTCCCATTATCCCCCCCACCAACCTTAGGCTACTTTCACACTCATGTTTTGGCTTTCCATTTGTGAGATCCGTTCAGGGCTCCAACAAGCGGTCCAAAACGGATCAGTTTGCATTCTGAATAGAAAAGGATCGGCTCAGAATGCGTCAGTTTGCCTCCGTTCAGTCACCATTCTGCTCTGGAGGCTGCCTGCAGCGTTTTGCTGTCCACCTGACAAAGCGGAGCCAAAGGAATCCGTCCTGACACACAATGTATGGCCTCTTTCACACGACCGTATGGCTGTTTCAGTATTTTGCGGTCCGCAAAAAAACGGATCCGCAAAAGAAAAAGGATGACATCCTTGTGCATTCCGTTTTTTGCGGAAAGGAACATCTCGCCCCTAATAGAACAGTACTATCCTTGTCCGTGATGTGGACAAGAATACGACAAGTTCTATCTTTTAACGGAACGGGAAAACGGAAATACGGAAACGGAATGCACATGGAAACTCCTCAGGTTTTTTTGCGGACCCATTGAAATGAATAGTTCCGTATACGGACCGTATATGCAACGCAAAAAACGGCCTGTACACTCGCAAAAAAAAACGTTCGTGTGAAAGAGGCCTAATGGGGACGGGTCAGTTTTCTCTGACACAATCTGGCACAATAGAAAACGGATCCGTCCCTCATTGACTTTCAGTGGTGTTCAAGACGGATCTGTCATGGCTATAGAAGACATAATACAACCGGATCCGTTCATGACGGAGGCATGAGGTTGTATTATTGTAACGGAAGCGTTTTTGCAGATCCATGACGGAGCCGCAAAAAACGCCAGTGTGAAAGTAACCTTATATTGTTGACCTATCCTGAGAATAGGTCATTCGTATCTGTAGCCAGAGATCCCCTTTAAGTGTTTTCTCTACAGTGTTACTCCCAGCCTTCCGATGTGCGGAGAACTGCAGCCCAATCTCATACAATTGGGGACCCTTTGCTAAAGCAGTCTGACAGCCCTTGATTCTCTGGATGGTGAGGGTCCCACCCTGTGACCTATCAGATAAAGCCCTTACCGCTCGTACCGTTCATATCCGTATATTAGACCGAGATACGTTTCCTTTGTTCTCTCGTAGATCTGTAATTGAGATAAAATCCTTTCTGTTTTTTCGGGAGACCTCAGATCCAGATCTGTGTGGCCGTAAATCCCGCAGAAGGTGACAGCATTAAACACACTCTTTGGAAAGCGTAACACAAGTAATCTCTGAAGGGCAAATAATTCAGTGAAATCTCATCTTGGCTTAGGGCGAGTGACTACTGTACACCCGCAGTCCGTAACTCATGGTAAAGACCTGGCCATCGGGTATTAACACTTAATTAAATCTATACGCATCAATAGGCGAGGTTCCAGTGTTTCAAGCAAAGGTTAATTAGACTAGCTGTTTCTGAGGAACAAATCGGAGGGATGTTAATTGACCCGAGCGCTTCTGCCCATTCTGCCCCATAGCAAATTCTGTGTTGTCTGGAAAACTTCATTGGTTTTCTTTGTGCTTTGCAAAGAGATGTTTCCAGCCGTTTGTATTATTGTTACTATTCAGTTATTATTAGGTTATTACAGCACGTGGAGGCACAAGAACCCCCCTATGGCACCATACTATGTGGCTGCAGGCTCTCCGTGTGCCATGGCATGGTGCTCCACAGAGCTCCATATGGTCCAGCTCTTTCTTTTCAGCATCCCATAGAACATGGCATGATGTAGTTCTGTCAGGTTCCGTAGTAGGACCTCCAGCTCGAATAATGAAGAAGCCTCGATGTGGGCACCGCATCCCCTCCATTGCTTTCACCGACAATGATCGTATGAGCGGTACCACAGCTTGGAAGCTGTGCCTCTCCAAACAATGGAGCGACGTGGCACTAATAAGAGAGGTACAGCCCCTTCCAAAGATCAGACCACCACCCATCAAACATTGAAGACCTGACCTAAGTTCTAGAGAACCTCTCATTGGACCTCCTCCCATGTTCCTTCTCAAAGTACAGTCAGCCCTTTGAGTGGGATCAAGCAGGATGCGTGAGGCAGGAACCTTCCGACAACGGCTAATGGGCACCAACGCATAGAGGTCTCCCAGTTCGACCTTCCTTGGAGCGTCCCTGGACAGTACGTCAAGTGGCCTTGTAATACAGACCTGAGATGATGGCAGAGAGCAGTAGGGGATTGGTTGTTCTGAGTTCAGTCTTCCAAAATGAAAACCTTCACAGACCAGCCATGAACGAAAACAGGTGTCTAAAATTCCTAGTGTACAACCAGCTTAAAGGGGTTGTCCCAGCTCAAACATTTATGGCATAGTCTCATGATAGATGCAGGTTCCACCTCTGGGATCCGGCCTATTTCTTGTATGTAAGCAGGAACCCCGTCTTACTTGGATGTGTTGAAACTACTGGAACGGCGGGGCAGGCTGTGCTGTGCTTTTGCTGTAGTCCAATACAAGGGAATGGGAGTTATGGAGACACTAAAAAGTGGTGCAAATTGGCAAAATTTGGTGCAACTAGAATCTGGGATGCGCTGTTTTGTGCCAAAATTGCACCACTGTTTTGGCATAAAACTCCTTCTCAGACTAAGCCAACCAATAGTTGGTCTAGAGTCGGAGAAAAGTGTCTGTCCCTGCACCAGATCTACCATCCAACCTGAGCCGCTGTGAAAAATCTGGAGCAGGTCTACACAGCCCGTCTGCCAGGCCAATCTATCAGTTTGCAACGTTTTTGGTCGTTTTGCTTGGTTTGAAGCCATTTGTTAAATGCCTCACAAAATACCTATCTAATCTTATATATTACATAGGTTCCGTAAGCTTGTACACCTCTGTAGCTGAACCACTGTAGTAAACAAGTCACAATGATAAATCTGGATATAAATGCAGCTCCACCCATAAAATATCTGGGCCCCCCCCCCCTTCCCCTAGTAAATGCAAAATGCTGGGCATGGCGCTAACCACCCGGAGAATGTAGGTATGCCCACATTGTGCCCCCTCACAGTAGTTATCCCTTTTTTGGGCCCTCCTTGTAGTAGTTATGCCCACATTGTGAATCCTCATGGTAGTTATGCCCACACTGTGCTCCCCTGACAGTAGTTATGCCCTCATTGCACCTATTTACAGTAGTTATGCCCACATTGTCCCCCCTCACACTAGTTGTGCCACCTTGCAGTAGTTATTTATTCATTGTGCCCCCTTCACAGTAGTTATCCCTTTATTGTGGCCCCCTCACAGAGTAGTTTTATCCCGTCTGTGTCCCCTTCAGGGTAGTTATGCTGTTACTGTGCCCCCTTACAGTAGTTATGCCCTCTCTGTGCCCCCTCACAATAGTTATGCCCTCATTGTACCCCTTCGCAGTAGTTATGTCCTCTATGTTCCCCCTTCAGAGTAGATATGCCATCACTGTGCCCCCCCCTCACAGTAGATGGGCCCGCTCTGTGCTAGTTGTTATTCCCCTTCACAGTAGTAATGCCCTCTCTGTGCCCTTCAGTGTTAATAAAGAAAGAATAGTAACTTCTCACCTTGTCCCGTTCCTGATGATGACCTCCAGCACTCCCCTGCAGACACGGATCGCGCTGCAGCACTGTGTGGGAGGAGCTCAGGTAGCTTTCCAGGCGCCCCGCGATCTGTACCTGCAGGGCTGAATAGTGACGCAGAGAGGAGAAGGCCTGGAGAAGAGAAGGAGCGCGGGGAGCTTAGCGATCAGTAAGTGAAAGGACTGCAGCTCCACGGAGCTCCAGCAATGAGCGCTTCCATCTTTACTAATGGAGGCGCTCATTGCATCTGGCACCCCCCTGACAGCTGTCACCCAGGGCACCCCGCACCTGCCACACACACCCCACCTTGGCACTCCACTGAGTAGGTCCGCCCTTTAGGCTCCTCAGCATAGAAAGAGCAGAGGTTTAAAAAGGACCTGTCCCCTCCCCTGATATGTCTGTTGTAGTAACTACTTGCATTCCCCATGGAATAATTCTGGAGCATCTGTTCTTATGACTCTATGGGGGTCATTTACTAACCAGAAATACTCTTATATCAGGCGTATTTCTGGTGCGGATTGCAGCGCAAAGGTCCTAACATTTACCATTCTCTGCTCCCGTTTTAGGCTACTTTTACACTTGCGGTAAGCCTTTTCCGGTGGGCTGTTCCGGCGGGGGAACGGCCTGCTGGTTCTGTGCTGCCGCTAGTCCACCGCGCCGCCCCCATTCACTAAATTAGGAGCCGGCTGGAGGTCCAGCTGCAGCACGGGAAACATCCCGAGAGGCGGCCGGACAAAAACCGCAGCATGCTGTCGTTTTTGTCTGGCTGCCTCTCGGCATGCTTGGACCTTATAGTGAATGGGGCCGGAGCAGACTCCCGGCGGCACGGTGGACTTCCAGTAGCATGGATCTGGTAGGCTGTTCCCCCACCGGAAAAGGCTACCGCAAGTGTGAAAGTAGCCTTAGGCATAGAAAATGGTCTAAATTTAAGACAGCAAGGACGCAGTAGATTCCCCGAAGTTATGTATAGGCCGGAACTTCATCATAATGACCACCACCACCAGTGCAGGGGCTTATTTAGAATTTCAAGCAGTTTGCAATGAAGGTCCAGATGAGTGTTACCAGGTGTGGGTGTTTGCCTCTGCACAGTCTGGTATTGTCCAATCAGTGCTGCCAGTGTCATAATGTGCAGGGAACCCCCTCCCCCCTCCCCAACTGGTAACACCCAGCTGGACCTTCATTGCAAACTGCTAGTAAGGCCTCTTGCACACGACCGTGTGTCCCCGTGGTCGTATGGCATCCCCCCAAACGGCAGGTCCGCAATACACTAGGCTCCGGCCGTGTGCATTTCGCATCACTGATGTGGACTCATTCACTTGAATGGATCCGCAAATCGGGAGATGCGGTGTGGAACGAAACAGAACCCCGGAACGGAAGCAATACACAGTATTTCCGTGGGGTTCCGTTCCATGCTTCATTTCCGCGAAAAGATAGAGCTTGTCTTATCTTTTTGCGGAACGGACGGATCGCAGACCCCATTCAGGTGAATGCGCATGCGGCTGGCCCACGGTCGGTGCCCATGCGTTGCGGACCGTGTGCAAGAGGCTTAATTCATTCACTACTTCTACCAGGAATAATAGAGGAATGTTACCACATAGAGTCCTAGAGCCATAAGAATAGAGGCTCCTGAATTGTTATTACATGGGAAATGCAAGTAGTTACTAAAACAGACGCGTCAGGAGAGGGGACGGGTCTTCCGTAAAGGGTTTATCCAACGTCTCCAACAGCCCCCCATGTGCCGGGCCCCTCACAGGTAACATACTTACACTGCTCCCTGTGCCGCTCCTGGTCGCCACACCGCCGCTGCTGCTTCTCACTGCATGCGGCCAAATCCGGGCATATTTGCGAGATTGAGAGCGCCGTTATTATTATTCTTTACATGTATTTTTATTACAGCATCTCATTATTAGGTATTATGAAATACAGTTTATGTCTCGCTGTATGGATGCATTGCTCTGACTATTATCAATCTTAGCCCTCTTGCACACAAACTTTTTTTTTTCCGTTTTCGCAGATTGTGTTTGTGGTCCATATGCAGAACCATACATTTCAATGGTTCCACAAAAAAAATGGAATGTACTTTGTATGCATTCCATTTCCGTATTTCCGTATATCCGTTCCGCTGAAAGATAGAACTTGTCCTATTATTGCCCGCAAATAACGACCCGTGGCTCCATTCAAGTCAATGGGTCCGCAAAAAAAACGGAATGCATACGGAACACATCCGTGTGTCTTCCGTTTTTTGCGGATCCGTGCCCCCTTTGCCCATGTGTTTACTGTTGAATCACATTACATTAATGCCTAAAAATGTTATGTTTCTGTTTGCGATCCGCAATTAACGGATTGCATACGGAAACACAGCAGAAACAAAAAACGGTACCGCAAAATACTGAAAAAGCCATACGGTCGTGTGTAAGAGGCCTTATGCTGTTTGTGATACTGTTATTATTGTTCTGTTAGATAATGTTAGATGTAAATATGTATTATTATTAGATACTTTTATATGTTTTATGTATGTTTTCTATAGATACATTGTTTTAATTATCTAATTATATTATTATATAATATGTCACACGTACGTCTTTTATGTAGTTGTATGTCATTTATAGTATTATTAGGTATTATTATATTTAATGTTTTATGTATTATATAATTGTGTACAGTGTGTCATTATTACATATTCTTTTTTGCATGTTGTTGTTATATCATTTTATGTTTGCATCACAGTCATTACTATAATAATATAGAATGTTTTACCCTGGGTTCACACCTGAGCGTTTTACAGCGCGTTCAAACGCGCTGTAAAACGCTCAACAGATTAAAACCAATGCATCCTTATGGGAGTGGTTTACACTTGAGCGTTTTACAGCGCGTTTGAACGCGCTGTAAAACGCCCAACGCATAAACAAGTACTTGAGCTTCTTTTGGGGCGTTTGACGCGCGTTTTGTGATTGACACCACAGTAGTCAATCACAAGAACGCGCGTTTTACGCGCATTTCCTATTTGCAAAAACGCGCTGAAAGAACGCTCAGGTCTGAACCCAGGGTTATGGAATTATTATTATTATTCTATAGTGTGATATGCATGTATTGTCATATGGATATACTGTTATTATTATATCATTTTATGTTCCCATTGCTGTTGGTATGATGATATAGAATGTTTTATGCATGTATTATTATGTCACTGTATAGTATATTTGATGTATTATTTCATAGTGCGTTATACGGATGCATTGGCGCTCTGATATTTTATACTGTATATCTGTAGTTTTTTTTTTTAAACCTGTGTCTTGCAGGAAAGAATTGGAGGAATACGCCGAAATGAGAAGTAAAGAAAAACTGAAAAAAGATTTGGAGAATGTGGAGCGTTTGAAGGAACGCCGGGCGAGAAAGATGCATTACCTCCTGAGCACTGAGCAGGTTGGTGTACACCGCCATTCCCTGACAGCTCAGAAAGGCTGCAGGGACTCCCGCACTGACAGAGACAAAAGAGGCGGCTGAATAGGACACGACGACTTGAAAAGATATCACAAAAACACAACTTCTACTTCAATTAAGTGGTTTTCTTGGTGTGAGGGCAGATAGCATGGCTGCCTGGTTACTGCATCAGAGGGAGGCCCCCGTCAGCACTTTCATCTCTGACTGCCAGAACCCTTGGCTCCTCGTCATGCTGTTTATTTTGATGAGAATCTACGGATGTAGCAGAGCTGAACTTGATTTGTGTAGTAGAGCTGGGTTTGTCAGTTGTGGGAAGAACTGGATTTGTCAGATGTGGCGGTGCTGAGTTTGTCAGGTGTAGCGGTACTGAGCTTATCAGGTGTAGCAGTTCTCATTTTGACAGGTAGAGCAGCGCTGAGTTTGTCAGGTGTAGCGCTACCGAGTTTGTCAGCTGTCGTGATGCTGAGTTTGTCAGATGTAATAGCGCTTAGTTTGTCGGGAGTAGCGATACTGAGCTTATCAGGTATAGCAAAGCTGAGTTTGTCAGGTGTAGCGGTTCTGATTTTGACAGGTAGAGCAGAGCTGAGTTTGTCAGGTGTAGTAGCGCTGTAGTTAGTCAGGTGTAACGTTACTGAGTTTGTCAACTGTCGTGATGCTGAGTTTGTCAGGTGTAGTACACTGAGTTTGTCAGGTGTAGTGATACTGAGTTTGTCAGGTGTAGTGGTGCTGAGTTTGTCTGGTGTTGCGGTGCTGAGTTTGTCTGGTGTTGCGGTGCTGAGTTTGTCTGGTGTTGCGGTGCTGAGTTTGTCTGGTGTTGCGGTGCTGAGTTTGTCTGGTGTTGCGGTGCTGAGTTTGTCTGGTGTTGCGGTGCTGAGTTTGTCTGGTGTGGCGGTGCTGAGTTTGTCAGGTGTAGTGATACTGAGTTTGTCAGGTGTAGTGGTGCTGAGTTTGTCTGGTGTTGCGGTGCTGAGTTTGTCTGGTGTTGCGGTGCTGAGTTTGTCTGGTGTTGCGGTGCTGAGTTTGTCTGGTGTTGCGGTGCTGAGTTTGTCTGGTGTGGCGGTGCTGAGTTTGTCTGGTGTTGCGGTGCTGAGTTTGTCTGGTGTGGCGGTGCTGAGTTTGTCTGGTGTGGCGGTGCTGAGTTTGTCTAGTGTGGCGGTGCTGAGTTTGTCTGGTGTGGCGGTGCTGAGTTTGTCTGGTGTGGCGGTGCTGAGTTTGTCTGGTGTGGCGGTGCTGAGTTTGTCTGGTGTTGCGGTGCTGAGTTTGTCTGGTGTGGCGGTGCTGAGTTTGTCTGGTGTGGCGGTGCTGAGTTTGTCTAGTGTGGCGGTGCTGAGTGTGTCTGGTGTGGCGGTGCTGAGTTTGTCTGGTGTTGCGGTGCTGAGTTTGTCTGGTGTTGTGGTGCTGAGTTTCGCAGGTATAGCTATGATGAGTTTGTCAGATGTAATGGTGCTGAGTTTGCCATGTGTAATGGTGCTAAGTTTGTCAGGTCTACCGGTGCTGAGTTTGTCAGGTGTAGCGGTACTGTGTTTGTCAGGTGTAGCGGTACTGTGTTTGTCAGGTGTAGCGGTGCTGTGTTTGTCATGTGTAGCGGTACTGATTTTGTCAGGTCTACCGGTGCTGAGTTTGTCAGGTAGGTGTAGGGGTGCTGAATTTGGCAAATAAGGCAAACTAAGTGTCTCATGTAGCAGTGCTGAGTCTCAAAATCATGTTAGGTGTCACAGAGCTGAGTTTGTCAGATGTATTAGAGTGTATTTCTCACATGCAGCAGGGCTGACCTGACAAAAGTAGCAAAGCTGAGTTGGTCTCCCGCAGCAGATGCCACATATCTGAACTTGTGCTAGTACAGAGTTTGTCTCATGCAGTAGAGCCGTGTATGTCAGATCATGCAAAACAGAGCTTTTCCGGTGTACAGAGCTTACCCTGGGTTCACACCTGAGCGTTTTACAGCGCGTTCAAACGCGCTGTAAAACGCTCAACAGATTAAAACCAATGCATCCCTATGGGAGTGGTTCACACTTGAGCGTTTTACAGCGCGTTTGAACGCGCTGTAAAACGCCCAACGCATAAACAAGTACTTGAGCTTCTTTTGGGGCGTTTGACGCGCGTTTTGTGATTGACACCACAGTAGTCAATCACAAGAACGCGCGTACGAACGCGCGTTTCCTATTTGCAAAAACGCGCAGGTCTGAACCCAGGGTTAGTGTGAAATATATAACAGAACTGAATTTGTGAGAAGCAGTTAAGTTAAACCTGTCAGATATACAGATGTAGCAGAGCTATAAGGAATAGTTAACATGTTACATAAACAATGGCATAAACGTTATAACGTATTTTTTTTCAATGGTTTTCAGTAGTTTTGTTACAATATAACAGTTTTATCACATTTCCTTTTAGATCTGCTACATCTGTAGCAGAGCTGAGTTTGTCAGTGTAGCAAAGCCGAGATTTTCTCCTGTAACGGGGCTGAATTTTTCAGATACCGCTGTACCAGGTTTGTCAGATGCAGATGAGTCGAACATGTTGAGTTTGATAGCCGCCTCATAACTGAGCCTGTGACGTACAGCAGTGCCGAGTTAGCAGCCATACAGAACTTGTCCAACGTAGCAGAGCTGATTGTCATTTTGCCTGTGGTTTTATATACTGTAGGACCATAAAACAAATTGAGCTCTGCTACATGTGAGGGATCCTACCTTGCTACAGTGTGAATGCTTGTGTAGTAGCATATGTTTGGTGAAGGTGTGTACACAATTCATTATGCTAATGTGCCGCTGTCAATACGCACTTAATGAGAATGATATACCTGACATTGTACTGCAGCTTTATACATCCCAAGACATTTCACCACCAAACCAATTAACAAGTCCTATTGTTCAGGTAAATGAGGACAGCCTGCGGGCCAGATGCCATCCTCCGACGCTCCACTTCTGCCCCACTGACTTGCTTGTTCTTCATGCCTAAAATAAATATGACATTCATAAAAACATTGCAAGAAAATCACTGTTGAACATCTGATAAGTACTGTAAATGCGCTGAAGAGCTCTGCGTGGTATGAAAATTGCTTAAATAACAGTTGCTTATATGATATGATACTCCGGCAAGTTGTTCCAGAGTTACATCCTGTATTATACTTCAGAGCTGCACTCACTATTCTGCTGGTGCAGTCACTGTGTACATACATATCATTACTTATCCTGTACTGATCCTGAGTTACATCCTGTATTATACTCCAGAGCTGCACTCACTATTCTGCTGGTGCAGTCACTGTGTACATACATTACATTACTTATCCTGTACTGATTCTGATTTACATCCTGTATTATCCTCCAGAGCTGCAATCAATATTCTGCTGGTGGAGTCACTGAGTACATACATTACTTATCCTGTACTGATCCTGAGTTACATCCTGTATTATCCTCCAGAGCTGCACTCACTATTCTGCTGGTGGAGTCGCTGTGTACATACATTACATTACTTATCCTGTACTGATTCTGATTTACATCCTGTATTATCCTCCAGAGCTGCAATCACTATTCTGCTGGTGCAGTCACTGTGTACATACATTACTTATCCTGTACTGATCCTGAGTTACATCCTGTATTATCCTCCAGAGCTGCACTCACTATACTGCTGGTGGAGACACTGTGTACATACATTACATTACTTATCCTGTACTGATTCTGATTTACATCCTGCATTATACTCCAGAGCTGCACTCAATATTCTGCTGGTGGAGTCATTCTGTACAGTAATTACATGTTCTGTGCTGATCCTGAGTTGCAGCTTCTGTTATCCTTCAAAGCTGCATTCACAATTCTGCAGGCTTGAGAGCTGAAATCTCCCAGCTTTTCTGGCTGCATCTACATCTATATAGATATCTATATCTCCCAACCTGCTTACACATCAGCTGCCTCCTGAGCGGTGATAGGGAGAGAGCTGCAGCAGAAAGGACATGCCTCCTGATAAAGGAGAAACTCCCCGAGCTGGCAGCCCAAAATAGCTAGCATAGCAGTGAGTGTGGACCCCTGTGAGGCACAGGGCGGGTCCGGCTTAAAAAGAGACTGTCCTGTATTATATGATGTCTGATTTTCATTTCCTTACATTAATCCTGGGAGCACCCCTTTAAGTGACCGTCCCTATCACAACTGACAGCTCTTACTCTAGTATCATTGGACCTGGTGCTATCGCCAAACTCTACAAGTGATGTCCGGCGGATTAGATTACGTGGGCAGAGGAATCTACCTCATCCTAAAAGGCAACACGGGCTCAGTAGAAAAATCCATAACCCCATTCATTAGAATATATGTTATATATAAAAAGCTTGCATTGGCTGGAATTACGGATTACTCACTAATAATCTGTAACACGTGGTGACATTCCGCTGCCATAAATAATGTGCCCGGCTCCACCTGCTGGCGAATACTGCGCATCAAGGATTGGATTGTACCACATATCCTGGGGTTATTCCCTATGTGTAGTAAAAACGGCATAAAACATCAATAAAAGGGGAAAAAATGTTTATTTCCACCTAACTTGGGATAATGACCTAGATTTTAGTTTGCCCATTATCAAAAAGATCATTTAAAGAATGGCTGTTTTTATACAAATTATTGTCATTTTATTTTTATTTTTTCATATTTTTATTTTTAACTTCTTTTTTTTATTTTGAACATTTTGCTCATAGCCAATCGTGTCAGTCTAAATTGTGTCAGAACAGATCAGATTCCAAATCCTCTAAGAATTGAATGACATGAGAAAAATATATAGTTAATATTTTTATATATATAGATATATTTATTTCCTTTTTTTTAAGTATTTTAATTATCTATCTATCTATCTATCTATCTATCTATCTATCTATCTATCCATCTATTTATCTATCTATCTATCTATCCATCTATTTGTCTATCTATCTATCTATCTATCTATATATCTATCTATCTATCTATTTATCTATCTATCTATCTATCTATCTATCCATCTATTTATCTATCTATCTATCTATCTCGGATCTATCTATCTATCTATCTATCTATCTATCTATCTATCTATCTATCTATCTATTTATCTATCTATCTATCTATCTATCTATCTATCTATTTATTATCTATCCATCTATTTATTATCTATCTATCTATCTATCTATCCATCTATCTCATATCTATCTATCTATCTATCTATCTATCTATCTATCTATCTATCTCATATCTATCTATCTATCTAATATCTATCTCCTATCTATCTATCTATCTATCTATCTCATATCTATCTATCTATCTATCTTCTATCTATCTATCTATCTTCTATCTATCTATCTATCTATCTTCTATTTATCTATCTATTATCTATCTATCTATCTATCTATCTATCTATCTATCTATTCTATCTATCTCATATCTATCTATCTATCTATCTCATATCTATCTATCTATCTATCTATCTATCTATCTATCCATCTATTTATCTATCTATCTATCTATCTATCTCGGATCTATCTATCTATCTATCTATCATCTATCTATTTATCTATCTATCTATCTATCTATTTATTATCTATCTATCTATCTATCTATCTATCTATCTATCCATCTATCTCATATCTATCTATCTATCTATCTATCTATCTCATATCTATCTATCTAATATCTATCTCCTATCTATCTATCTATCTATCTATCTATCTATCTATCTCATATCTATCTATCTATCTATCTTCTATCTATCTATCTATCTATCTATCTATCTATCTATCTATCTATCTTCTATCTATCTATCTATCTTCTATTTATCTATCTATTATCTATCTATCTATCTATCTATTATCTATCTATCTATCTATCTATTCTATCTATCTATCTATCTATCTATCATCTATCTATTTATTATCTATCTATCTATCTATCTATCTATCCATGTATCCACCTACCGTATCTATCTGTCTGTCCATCTTCTATCTATTATATAATATTTTATTTATACTTTTTTTGGTGAATAATTCTATTTTATTTTATTATTGCTTTAGGTTAACCTTTTACCAGTAATTCACGAATTATTTAATTGAATTCTCTAGTATTTTATGTGAACCTAATGAATATTTTTGTTTTTCAATAATCCGTAAATATCCTGTAAGTCAGGATTTTGGGTCAGTGATGCCTGTGAAGTAGTTTGGACTTTTTGGTCTATTTGCGGTCGGTTATTAGTGACAGCGGGGAATAATCCTAAGGAAGGTCAGCAGCTCATCTTTACGCGAGGTTATCTTTTAGCTACTCGATCATCGCAGGTGCCACGTGTCTGCCGCCTCCTTACACCTCTTACCGCTCCTGTGCCCATGATGCAGTGAAAGTCATCGTATAAGTGGTGATTATGGCGCCTTCATATCTTACCACACAGATTGGGAACGTGACCTCGGCAGCTCGCCTGGCCTTTCCTACCCCTGAGACAAAGAAAATCACAAGTTTCTCCCAAACCTCAAACTTATGATTAATAATGTTTCCAGCCAAGTCTTCGGGGAATTTGGTCGAGCTTCATTGCCAACTAGGCGAAGAATATTTCATTCATGTCCACTATTTTTAGGAAGAACACTGATTACGGGGGGAAATTTATTATAGAAATGAGATGTGACAAAAAAAAATAATTTGCTCATCAAAAGGTCAATTAAACATTTGTGGTGTAAAGTAAAAAAAAACAAAAAAAAACCTAGAAGTTCAGCTATAGCCCTATATAGAGTGTAAGTTTTTTTCTTCATATATTAAAGGGATTCTCCCATCATTGATGTAAAAGCTGAAGATCGGACATCATCTAGAACATGATAATACCTGTCTATCAAAGCTAGAACCGGCCCTGGACCTCACATGGATCCAGAGATCTCCCCATTCATTGCTCCAATTTTCTGTTAGATTTATTTCAGACTGGCAGCTTAGGGGGTGTGTTCTCTCTTAGAGGGCGGTGTGTCCTTGCTGCTGCAGCTCTTACCCTGTAGCTTGCTGGTGGCAGTTGAAGATTTGAAATGAGCACATGCGACCCCCTCAGTGAGGTGGACAAGAAATAAGGAGCTGAACAAACAGCAGGTGGCGCTATACAGATACAATTTATTTACTAGCTCACTGGCTATACGAAATTTTTAATTACATGCAATTTCAAAATTATTCAGATCCAGGTGCTGGTTTGAAAATTGTAGATTTTTTTTGTGGCACAACCTCTTTAAGGTCTACTTAAAGGGAACATTTTAATGTTTTTTATGTGAGTTTTAATTATTAGATGCAAAGTCTGTAAAAGAGAAATCATGTTTTTATTATTCTTTATATTAATATTTTTTTACCAATTTATATTATATTTTTATATTACTTTTTTATTTTGAAAAAATTCCTTAGGAGCGGCCATATTGGACTTTCTTTTTTATCTATCTAAACAGTGCAGCAGGAAGTGTGTCTGCTTTAGGCTGGGTTCACACTTGAGCGTATTTGATTTGCGCGTTTAACGCGCGTATTACAGCGCGTTTCTGGAAATAGGAAACGCGCGTTGTACGCGCGTTCGTGTGATTGACTACTCTGGCGTCAATCACAATACGCGCGACAAAACGCCCCAAAGAAGCTCCTGTACTACAGCACGTTCGTACCTCTAGGACCCCTACCGATCCTGAAACTGAAGGGGCTGCAGAGGTTTCTGCACGGTCTGGTGGCCAGGAGCAGGGGCGTGCAGTGACAAAAGGTAAAGGGTCTACTGCACTGAATTAGTACTGGGACCCCTTCATTCCCAGAATCCGCAGGGGTCCCAGAGGTGGGTCCCCTCCGATCATGAAGGGATGGCATATCTTAACTATATAGCATCATTTGTATCGATAGCAAGAAGTATGTATACAGTCTTTAAAGGGATTTTCCCCAGTGTGACACTGATCGCTAGGATATGCCATCAATGTCAGATATGTGTGGATGTCCCACCTCTAGGACTCTCTTCCATTTCCAGAATGGGCCCCCAAAGTGAACAGAGAGCACATGCGTGGCCACCCTTCTTTCACCGCTATCGGTGTTCCGAAAATAGCCGGAAATTTCTGTCCCATAGCAGTGAATGGAGAGGTGGCTGCGCATGTGCAGTGCATTCTCCATTAACCGCTATTGACTACTTTCGGAAGTCCCATAGCGATGAATGGAGAGTATGCTGCACATGCGCAGTGTGCTCTCCTTCACTTTGGAGGTCCCATTCTCTAGATAGGAGCAGGTCCCAGAGGTGAGGCCTGCACCTATCTGACATTCATGGCATATGCTAGCGATATGGCATCAATGTCCCAAATGGGCCGTCCCCTTTAAGAAGAGATTCAGTACTTCTCCACCCCCAGAGACCGGGTGCTGGTGGAGGAGCTGCATACAGAGCCTGACCTGTGTTTATAGTGTAAAGGAGCTGTCATCTGTCTGAGCTCTCCTGCCCTCTAATAGTGATGTCATAACTCTGCTGACTCTGACCTAGCCTGCACAGCAAAGCTGAAAAGTGAGCCTCAGAAAGCAGAGCCTTTCAGCCTATTTCCCACCTATTTCCCACTACTTCCCACTGGGGTACTACCACTTGGCAGCACTATCGTTTCCAAAGAGATAAAAGCTCCTATAAAGGGGTTGTGCCCCGAAAAATTTTCTACAATTTCCAAACCAGCACCTGGATCTGAATATTTTTGTAATTGCATTTAATTAAAAATTTTGTACAGCCAGTGAGTTATTCAATAAAATGTATCTGTATAGCGCCACCTGCTGTTTGTTCTTTCCCTCAGTTAAAATCTTAAACTTTCACCAGCCTTATCTTCTTTTTGAAGCTGTGAACCTACAACAGAAAGGACATGCCCCTGAGCTGTGATAGGGGGAGCACTGCAGCAGAAGGGACATGTACCTTGAGCTGTGATAGAGAGAGAGCTGCAGCAGAAGGGACATGCCCCCCAACCTGCCAGCCTGAAATAAATCTAGCAGAGCAATTAGAGCAGTGAATGTGGAGATCTCTGGTTCCTTGTGAGGTACAGGGCCGGTTCTGGCTTTGTTAGAAAGACATTTACTATATCAGGTCTGGTTTTCATTTTTTCATCAGTCCTGGCATAACCCCTTTAAGGGCGAGGAAACTTGGAGGGCAGACGAACAAGTACAGTATCTCAGCTGATTTTCTGACGGAGCTTACTCTTGTACAGAAGCACAGAGCAGACTGGACTTCAGGGTTACTGGGGTATTGGGCATTCACCATGCTTATTACCAGTCCGTGTACTTTCCTGTCTGTCATTCTTGTAGTTAATAAGGTATGTCCAAGAGATAAGATAGATAGATAGATAGATAGATAGATAGATAGATAGATAGATAGATAGATAGATAGATAGATAGATATATAGATAATAGATAGATGGATAGATAGATAGATATGAGATAGATAGATAGATAGATAGATAGATAGATAGATAGATAGATATGGAATAGATAGATGGATATGGAATAGATAGATAGATATGAGATAGATTGATATGAGATAGATAGATAGATAAATAGATAGATAAATAGATAGATAGATATTAGATAAATAGATAGATAGATACAAAGGAAAAATTCCACAGCACTTCCTTGAGTAGTGAAAAAAATTCTTATTTATTTACAGAGTAAAAATAAAATGAGATAGATAGATACAGATATAGATAGATAGATAGATAGATAGATAGATAGATAGATATGGGATAGATAGATAGATATGGGATAGATAGATAGATAGATAGATAGATAGATAGATAGATAGATAGATATGAAATAGATAGATAGATGTGAAATAGATAGATAGATAGATAGATAGGAGATAGATAGATAGATAGATAGACAGATAGATAGTAGATAGATAGATATAAGTTTGATACATTGTAGATATTAGATATTAGAGATATGGGAGATAATAGAAGATAGATATATTAGATATCTTGTTACATAGGAAATCTTCAGTGGATTAAATACGAGGCATGTACTGAATTACTGTTTGACTTTTCCACCATTTTTTCCTTTCTTCCGTTGGCTTGAGCTGATGCATCATATGAAGTCATTCCTGTCTCCGTACAGTTTTTCCTCGGTAACTGGGCAGAGACTGTGGTATATTTAGTGTATTACATGGTGAGTATTGGGCCGGTGCTATAGCCGGATATATTGGGAGCGGGCCAGGTATGAAAATAGAATGCAGGACACAGTGTTCTCTGAGCCATCCTGATATAGATTCCGTCCTGACAGAGGAGACCTCCAGAGCAGCACGCTCGCTCCTCATCTATTGCACTGACAGCTAAGCAGAATACTTTCTGCACTGCGCATTTTAGGTCAAACTTTCATTTCGTGTAAGAGAATACATTCACCATTGTTTTCGGATTGAATTGTTAAAGGGGTTGTCCAGGATTAGATGAAAGGCTCTGTTTTGGGGATGCGGATGAGCTGCAATAGCAGACACAGCCCATGGAGCTTTTCTGGAAATAATGGAGGGCCCCTTTAAATAGTTTTGTGAGCAAATTTTGGAATTAAAGGGGTGACTTATTAGGATAATCCCTATTAGGGCTTATGATTATCGTAGAGAAAGGATCCCAACTTGGACCCCCCACATTTAGAAACAATCACCCCAGTTCACCTGCAGTGGCTGCTTTACTAAAAATGAGCAGCCGCTGGTGGCTTCCTCCAGTGATAGCACCTGATTGCCAGCGAGTCCTTATTTAGATAGAAGGGTGTAAAAGCCTTTTTAAGATAAGCATAATGTAAACACCCCCTCCATACAGAAGCAGTGCATTTCCGGATACGCCCCGAAACGCGTTGCTTATGTAGAGACTTTTATTGCTGTTTAATAAATCTCACTTTAATAGAATCCATTACAGCTTTTGGTCATTTGAAGAACACAGTGGTGCTTTGTGACTTTAGTTATCAGAGTCCAGTGATTTCTGTTCCTTCGAGTGGATTGAGGACCGGAACATGGGCAGCACCCCCCACCGGTGGTACCTACACAACTGCACACCTCACACAGTGAGTCACCTCCTTGCATTTCCATCATCTTCTCAACTTTTCCAGATGTTATCACCCTATGAAGCTCTATTTTCTCGATTGGGCTACTTATGAGTTTTGTGGCCCTTCTTTAGCGGAGCGATAAGCTGTGTCCCACAGTTTCCCCATAAACATGCATCCTCGATGTGCTAAGAAGACAGTTACTTTATGTCCATACATGGTTTAAAGGTGTTGTCCGTTAGATCACTGTACCTAATATTTTAGGGAACGCAATAAAAAAGGTTTTCCAAATTTGAAGAGATTTTTCCAAGTTGAAAAAAGAATAAAAAAAGTAGCAGCATAGCTTAGGCTACTTTTACACCTGCGACGTGTATTCCGGCAGGCTGTTCCAGCAGAGAATAGCCTGCCTAGAATTCTCCGGAATGCCCGCCAGCGACCGGCCCCATTAAGTATAATGGGGTCTGGCAGATATCTGGCCAGGGTGTGAAAGTAGCCTTAAAGGCTATGTACACCTTCAGAGGCAGTTTTTGTTTATGAATGCATTTTACTCATTTTTAGCTAAA
Organism: Bufotes viridis; assembly: GCA_033119425.1. Classification (NCBI taxonomy): domain Eukaryota; kingdom Metazoa; phylum Chordata; class Amphibia; order Anura; family Bufonidae; genus Bufotes; species Bufotes viridis. Next base: position 425,065,798 of record CM065592.1, read on the forward strand.
AATTATATTTTCCATTGGCTTTTATTAAAAATGTTGAGCCATTCTGTCAGAAAGGGTTAACAGTTTTCTAGCTGTATGACTGGTACTTAAGCTTTCACTTTATCTCTAAATTACTAAGAAGTCATAAACACTTATATAAACCACATTCTTATCAGTAAGATAAGAACTGAGCTAATGAGAGCAGAAATATGGAGTCTGTCTGCTCCCCAACAAAGGCTGCTACTAGAGCATCTCAGTTCTGTACAGAAAAAAAGGCTCCATATTTTTAATAAAGACCAATTGAAAAAATCATTTTAGCTCAAAATGAGTACAATGCAGTAATAAAATTTCCCCCCAAAGGTGTACATAGCCTTTAAAAATAGTACAAAAGTAATACTCATCTTACTGATCTCCCACCATTCCTGTTCAAACTCTTGTTGGGTCTCCCACTGCTTTCTACTCCTGTATCCCCCTCCATACATAGGAAATGTGACCATCCGATCAATTACTGTCTGAAGACAAGTCACCACTGCGTCCAGTGATCGGCAGTCACATTTTCTGTGTAGCAAGAGAGACCAGGAAGAAGAGATTGGCGGGGGTCCTGAGAAGCACCGGAATGGGGGGTGGCAGGGAATTGGTGTAATATTAGTATTCCTTTTTTCACTTTTGTAAAATCCACTCTGTCCCTATTATTTTTACTTTTTTTTTATTCCTGTCCAAACAATCCTTTTAACATTGATGGCTTATACTTGAAATTGGTCATCATCATATGATTTGTGGCGGTCCAACTCACACACTGATGGTCTATGTCCAAACCTGGAATTCCCCATTAAAGGGGTTTTCCAGGATGACCCTGCTTTTTCTTTTTCAATTTGGACTCTCTTGACCTGTTTTCACCATGTACACCAATTCCTTTGGTTTGTTTCCATCCTGTATGTAGCATTTCCTGTTCCTGTACCCCACCAAACCCATGATGCACTTCTCCTTCCTCTGACACACCTCTAGCACCGCCCGTCACAACACCCAGCTAGTTTATAGCCCCTCCCACCCAGCTAGTTACATAGACACTCCCCTATCACGGCCCCGCCCATGGACATAACATCACAGGAAATGGGAAACAGCTTCATGGACATGGTCATGTGACCGCAGCCCAGAACAGGAGATGGGAGAGACATTAGAAAATTTACAGCTACCTTCATACATGATTATTTTAAAGAGCATTGATGCAAACCAGAAAACCCTTTTAAGCTCCCTAATATTTTATCAGAATTTCTCTCTTCGTCAGTGGGACTATATGGGCAATATATCTACAGGCCAGTGCGGATTGAAAAGCCACCAGAGAAGGTGCCTTCTGCGGGGATGTATGTACTGTATGTTTAGTATCAATTTCAAGGAAAAGTTCTGATGAACATATCATAGAATTAAGCAACTGCATAACATATTAATACAGGATCACCTCCTAAGTCAAGCCTGTATTTGAAGCCTCCGTATTGTTGGTGGGTGTCATAAAACTTTCTGCCACCGGGGGGCTCAGCACGCAGTAAACAATAAACACTTCTAACAATGGGCTGAAGTGTCCTCATCTCCTTCTAAGAGAAGAGCAGCTCCTTTAAGTTGTATTTAAGTGTTCGCACTTCTCTGCTTGTCAGCACTTCACTGTTGCTGTTGGCCGAGGGCTGGGAGACATAAATCACATTGGCAATAATAAAAGATTGTTTTTTGGTGGAAAGCCAGCAGAAGACAGGCTCAGGATGTTCGGAGGGAGAGAGGCGAGAGCTACAATTTCCCTTGTGTCTAGAAGGGGGTAATGCTACTGGTGGGTTTGGAGCTTGCACATCAATAAAAAACACTTTTATAGATGTCATCCTGCAAGGCTCAATACATGAGTGTCATCGATACCCTGTAGGAGACAAAGTCGCTGGCTGTCTCTTGACTTGGCCAATGTCCATTTTTGGCTGGGTGGCAGGCCAGGTCAGGATCATTAGGGCAGTATTCTTGGCCCTCAGCTCGTTGGGCACAATAAGTGCCCCTCAGATGCATTTTACATTTTATTAACCCAAAATAAGTGCATCATGGCTATAATAGTTATTGAGGGGCCGTGACTTGAAGGCCCAGGGGTCCAAATCTGATATCTATGATGTCTTATCTACCCCTGTCCACTTCTTTTTGGAGATCTCAGAGAAGAGGAAGATGCTATGACAAAGACTATAGTTGTCCAGAAAATTCCTCTCCTTCAACAGGTTAGGCAGGGGGTGCCAATGGCATTGTTTGTCTGCGCCTTCCTGCAACTTTTACAGTATAATGTTATTTTAGTCTTCTTACTCTGGTCATCTGACTGTCATGCCCAATAGACTTTTATTTTTATTTTTCAGGGTCCTGGGAACATAAACTGTTAGGATAGGGTGTGTCTAATTTCTTTGTTATAACATTTCGTCCTTTTCATTAATAAAAGGCAGAACCTTTATTAAAGGGGTTCTCCTCTTTGAACACTTGTAAGAAGGGTCCTATACTTGTTAGAAGGGTCCGTTGACTGATTCCAAAGTGTCCTCCTGGTGGGATCTTCAGCGATCAGCTGTAATGCATGGTGAAACAAGGCAGTAAGTGTTTATTGTCCCTGCAGTGCCACCACAGGTGAAATAAAGAATGACGCAATGTCCATTCAATTCACTGTACAGGTTCTATATTCATTACGTTTGAGACCACCATCACGTGTGTACCCTCAGCATATATACGTCTGATGAAGGCCTGAGATAGATGCCCCATATCACCCATTGTTGAGTGTAAGAGGTAATGCAAGGTATACACTTTTTTTTGCAGTGGCCCTCCAGAGCAAAGAGCTGCCGCAAAGAGCAGCTCCCACGCTGGAGGACTCATTGCGTCCATGTATCACATGGTTAGTCATTCATTTGAATAGGTGCCATGTAATATCACATTTCTCCTGCGGTGGGATCTCTTTGTAGTTGTTATTACGGTGGTTTTCATCTGCCAGACATGCAGCAAGGAGCTGATCACCAATGGGTCCTAATTTAAAAAAGGGTTGTCCAGATGGAATCAAACCTTTAAATGGGTTGTCTCATTTCAGCAAATGACATTTATCATGTAGAGAAAGTTAATACAAGGCACTTATTGATGTATTGTGATTGTCCATATAGCCTTCTCTGATGGCGTCGTTTTTCCATCACATTTTACACTGCTCGTATCCAGGGGGTTACGACTACCGCTGCAGCGCAGATATGAGGTGGCCGGGGCAGGTGCTGCTTTACATGCGTGTCTATGTGCGCTCCCATGGGAGGCTGGCACTTTTTCCTATAGTGTGAAAGCACGACCACTAGTGTTGATCGAGCATCATCGGCCGAACACTAGTTCGGCTCGAGCATCTCAATGCTCGGCACATGGCGGTACTCGGGCGAGTACCGCATGTGCTCCAGCGCAATGCTCGAGTCTCCTCCCCGGCGTCCCCGCACGTTTCTTGGCTGCTGCGCAGCCAATAAACGAACAGTGAGGTACTGGCACACACTGTAATGCTGTAGTCATGTTGGTTACTGACATTACAGTGATTGTCTGGCCTTGCTATATAGCACCCGATGACACGTGTTAGGCTTAGTATTAGTCAGGGAGAGCTGAGAATAGGAAGGGACGGACAGTGTAGGGAGTGTTATTGAAAGATTTTATTAGAAACTTTTCAGAGACCCAAAAGTCCTTTTAAGGTCTATTGTGTGTGACAGCAGCAATATATGTTTGTAGCGCAACCTGCGCTAAATTGCTCAGTCTTAGGGAGAGCTGTGCATAGGAAGAGACAGACAGTGTAGGGAGTCTTATTGGAAGATTTTTATTAGAAAAACCTTTCAGAGACCCAAAAGTCCTTTTAAGGACTATTGTGTGTGACAGCAGCAATATATATTTTTAGCACATCCTGTGCCAAATAGCGTCTAATAGGCCGCAGCGGACAGTAAAATTATCCGCGCCACACCTCCTGTGTAAAGTGTGCGCATCCCTAAAATATCAGTGACATCTAGTGTACTTTTTCCATAGACGGTGTCCGCTGCGGACAGTTAAATTATCCAGACCACATCTCCTGTGTAAAGTGTGCGCATCCAAAAAATATCAGTGACATCCAGTGTACTTTTTCCGTAGACGTGTCCGTTGCGGACAGTTAAATTATCTGCACCACATCTGGAGTGTAACGTGTGCGCTGAAAAAATGTATCTGTGACATACAGTGTACTTTTTCAATAGACGGTGTCCGCTTCTGAGAGTGACATTACCAGGGAAAATCTCCAGTGTAACGTGTGTGCATAAACATGTTATCTGTGACATACAGTGTACTTTTTTCCGTAGATGCTGCGAACAGTGACTTTACCTGTGGTACCTCTCCTGTATAATGTTTCCTCATCCCAAATATCTGTGACATTCCCTGTAATTTTTTATTAGCTGATGGGGACAGCATTGAATTTCTTTGCACTTACAATTCCAAATCCTACGCTACTGTACGTGTGACATATTTTCAAGCATATATAACATTTAAAATGAAGAAGGCAAGCAGTAATGGACGGGAAGTGGCTGTGCTGCTGATGGTGCACGCAGAGGCCGTGGCCCTGGGCGCGTTGAAACTGTGCCTGCTGCCAGAGCACAAGAAAAACAATCATCCACGATACCTAGCTTCATGTCCCAGTTGGCAGTGCGGAGCAGGACACCACTCTTGAAGTCAGACCAGTGCAACGAGGTGGTCGGTTGGATTGCAGCAGATAATGCTTCCAGTTGGTTAAGCACGGCCCTGTCTTCCACCAAATCCATTCTGAGTAGCCAAGGCCCTAGCATATCATGTTTTACAGGGTCAGCTCACCTGCAGGCCCTCGAATATAATGTTTTACAGGGTCAGCTCACCTGCAGGCCCTCACCTACAATCTTTTACAGGGTCAGCTCACCTGCAGGCCCTCACATATAATGTTTTACAGGGTCAGCTCACCTGCAGGCCCTCACCTACAATCTTTTACAGGGTCAGCTCACCAGCAGGCCCTCACATATATTGTTTTACAGGGTCAGCTCACCTACAGGCCCTCACATATAATGTTTTACAGAGTCAGCTCACCTAAAGGCCCTCGCATATAATGTTTTACAGAGTCAGCTCACCTGCAGGCCCTCGCATATAATGTTTTACAGGGTCATCTCACCTGCAGGCCCTCGCATATAATGTTTTACAGGGTCAGTAAACCTGCAGGCCCTCGCATGTAATGTTTTACAGGGTCAGCTCACCTGCAGGCCCTCACCTACAATCTTTTACAGGGTCAGCTCACCTGCAGGCCCTCGCATATAATGTTTTACAGAGTCAGCTCACCTGCAGGCCCTCGCATATAATGTTTTACAGGGTCATCTCACCTGCAGGCCCTCGCATATAATGTTTTACAGGGTCAGTAAACCTGCAGGCCCTCGCATATAATCTTTTACAGGGTCAGCTCAGCAGCAGGCCCTCAACCATAATTTGTTTGATGGTCAGCTCAGCAGCAGACCCTCACCCCTAATGTTTTAGAGTGTCAGCTCAGCAGCAGGCCCTCGCCCCTAATGTTTTAGATGGTCGGATGATCAGGCCCTTGCTCCAAATGTTTTTGAGAGTCACCAGCAGGCTATCAATCATAATTTTTCAAGGGTGTGTATGATGCCCTGTATTGGAGTGCCGGTTCCTTGTAATTTGTGGCAGCCCTTTCGCATTCAAAAGCATGAATGAACCAAGGTCCTCCAGTGTGAGACACCCTCGGTACCATTAATTTGTTCTGCTAACCAGGCAACACCTAAAATAAGTGACAAAGCAGTTCTACGATTTTCACTTGAACAAGTAAAACTCCCGGCAGGACCTCTTGCGCAAGTTTGATTATCCTACAATAGAAGTAAAGCATGGAAATCAGTCAGGAACATTACATCACTCTAGACATATTGGATGTGAGGTAACTCCGTCGGTTTTGCCTGGAAAATTTGCCAAGACATTAGCTAAATCTTTCGGGTAGATCTCAGATGTCCTGGAGATGCTCGTTTTCTGCCAAAAGGAAAACATCCCGGCAGTTTATCTTCACGTTAACAATGTTCCTGCGCAATTATAAGCGTAGAAGCTGAGAAATGATCATGTTTCCCTATAGTTCTCAGCAAGAGTAATTGAATACTGAATACGGCACTAAACGCCGGACCCTGACACTTTGTTAACACTCTGACTATCGTCTAACAGCAGGGCAATTATTTGCTGAGTGGGATTTTTATAAATCCCTTGGCAGTACTATGCCCTGATAATTATGATGAAGTGCAATGGTCAGTGTTGATTCAGCAGTCCCTGGTCTAACAAATATTTCATTCACGGCTCTCCTTCATGCCTCCACTTTTATGGTGATCACTCTACCTAGTTGCACTTTAAACTGTTGGATAAATGGAAGAAATCTTATGTTATATATCAAGAAGGCTGCCAAGAAGAAGTAAATTTTATCTGGAAAATAAGTTACCACTGCAAGAAAAACATGTTTGACTGGTCTGGTCTTCTTTTTTATTACATTTATGAAGAACTGAACTTAATGATGTTGTTCAATATGCAGTACCCCAGACCTGAGGGTACTAAAATTGTTTATATTGTTGTGTATTGTATGTTACTTTGTTCTCTGACCGTCGCTACCAGCAAGGAATGATGGCAAGGGTTGGCAGGAACAGGGTTAACCACCCTGTTCCTCCTCTCTTGGTTGGAGTGAGCTGGTCCTGCTCTCTGCAAAGAGGAGGAGTTTCTGTCCAGAGACAAAGAGGAGAGGAAGCACATGGCAGAGCTCCTGGTCCTGATACAAATTGTTCATGGGAGAAATACCCAAATTGTCCTTAAGTAAAGCCTTGAGATAAATCAGCATCTACAGACACTGCTGTAAGGTGAGGGACTACAGCCAAGCCACCCATCACCAAGAAAGCACTAGACCAGTATCACCTTAGTGTCAGATTGCCACCAACCAACCTGCCTCCATATACTTGCTGGTTCCCAGAGAAGAATTGCCTTGAAAGCTTGCTGCTGCCATGCGTATTCCAAGCTCTAAGTTGCACTTAGTAAAAGGGACTTTGGCCTCTTTCACACTTGCGTTCTGAGGATCCGGCGGGCACTTTCGTCCCGCCGGATCCATCAGAACTCAAGTCGCCTGAAAGCATTAGAAGAATGCTTTGAGGTTTCCATGGCAGCCAGGATGCTACTGAAGTCCTGGTTGCCATAGTAGTAGTGGGGAGCGGGGGAGCAGTATACTTACAGTCCGTGCGGCTACCAGGGCGCTCCAGAATGACGTCAGAGCGCCCCATGCGCATGGATCACGTGATCCATGTGATCACGTGATCCATGTGATCACGTGATCCATGCGCGTGGGGCCCCCTGACGTCACTCTGGAGCACCCCGGGAGCCGCACGGGCGGTAAGTATACTGCTCCCCCGCTCCCCACTACACTTTACCATAGAAACCAGGACTTTAGCGTCCTGGCTGCCATGGTAACCATTCAGAAAAAGCTAAATTAGCTTAAGGCCGGATCAATGGGCATTAATTCCGGATCCAGCCTTGCAGCAAGTGTTCAGGATTTTTGGCCGGAGCAAAAAGCGCAGCATGCTGCGGTATTTTCTCCGGCCAAACAACGTTCCGGTCCTGAACTGAAGACATCCTGATGCATCCTGAACGGACTTCTCTCCATTCAGAATGCATTGGGATAATCCTGATCAGGATTTTTCCGGCATAGAGACCCGACGACGGAACTCTATGCTGGAAAAGAAATATGCAAGTGTGAAAGAGCCCTTTGTTATGTTTAACTCTGATCTCATTCTTCAGTACTGTAATTCAACTGCACGATCCCCAGGTAGCAACGGCCTGAGAGAGTACACCGTGACACAGCACTTCATCAGGGCCACTAACACTCTTATCTTCTACACAGACTCCTCAGGGGGTTGCTGCAAATTTTTAATGGGGGACTCCTCTTAACCCCCTTTATTGTTCTAGATGAAGAATCTGTAGAGAAACTAAACTTCCACTCTGAAGGTTGTAGCACAACCAATGTTTTTGAAAGCCCGAGATGGTGACTTTCTTTAATCAAGTGCAAGAAAAGTGCAGTGTGCACAAGTATGCAGTCTATTGCTAGCCGTCCCCAGTTACAGAAGGACGAAGCCAAGGAAGAGCCCATCTTGCCCCAGCTTTCATCTGGACTGCCACTAGGAGCCGGAATCAAGGTCTGGCTCCCTCCAGAAGGGACAGCCAAGGAGTTAGTGGTTTCCCCTAGACCTCCCGAAAAGTGTTTAATGTGGAAAGTGAACACACAGTAAAAAAAATAAAGTGAATGTGCGCTATTTGGGCCAGAATTATAGAAGTTCCTTATCTTGCCTAGCCATATCGCCCGCGCAAAGAGCGGTCATTGTGCTCAAAAGGTGAAAAAGTGAAATGCATGCTAATTTGCATATGCTTTTCCCAGAGAAGCATTGCATGGCCTGTATGACTTATTACACCTACTACATGCTCTCCACAAAAAGAAATAGTATCCATTATACATACGGGGGGTCATTTATTAAGACTGGGGCTTTCGACACCGGTCTTAATATGCCCTATAGCTGGCAGTTGATCCGCCTGAGTTATGTAGAGGCGCCGGCCTTCTGCAGATCCACTAGCTGTCTTACATTTAGACCAGCCATAGAAAATGGTAAATGAGACAGGCCCTTCGGCCCCTTCCCCACCACGCCCACGTTTTTAGACCCAGATTGCGGTGGAAGTGACCTAATATAGGTGTATTTCTGGTTAGTAAATGGACCCATGATGTCTACCTTTAGACCATCCTCAAGACTACTTTTACTGCCAATTTGGGAAATCATAACAGGGTTTTTTTTTCTGTATATTCTTTCATAAAAAATTCCTCTACTGTTGCTGTGGAGGCAGTATATGACCTGTACATGTGAGTTTGTGAAACTAATGTAAAATATTTGTTTTCGATAACATAGTAACAGAAGAGGAGAGGAGAAGGAGCGGGGGTAGGAGGTGGTGATGCTGCAGTGTTGAGATTCCTGCTGTGAGAGGGAGGGAAGATCAGCATCTCAATGGCCAGAGCCCCTAGCACACACAGTACCCCTTAGAGACATGGTGTCTACTCCTAGACCACCCCCAAGAACATTTTCACTGCCATTTTGGGTGGTCATCTCCAAGAGGTTTATCTGTATATTTATTAATAAAGAAAAAACTCCATTTGAACTCAAGAAAACGTCTCTGGAGGCAAGAAATAAGCATGAATAGGAATGCAGGAGGCTTTTGTAAAAGGTTTGTTTTCAGTAACACAGTAACTTGAGAGGTAGAGGGGGTATGATGTGGTAAGCCTTCAGTGTTGACATTACTGCTGTTAGAGGAAATGAAGGGTAGCATCTCACTGGCCAGAGCCCCTAGCACACACTGTACCCCTTTGAGACAATGGGGGGTTATTTATTAAGACGGCCATTTTTAACTGGTGGTGGATGTACTGAATTTATGTAGAGGGGCGAGCCTCTACATAACTTCGGCACATCTTACCGCATATCTAAATCTACACCTGAAACAGCCATAGGAAATGATAAAAGAGACGGCCTACCAGCCTGCCCCCTTCCCCATCCACGCCACGCCCCCCTTCTTTAGACCTAGCATGAGCTGGATAAATTTGCAGATTGCGGTGCAAATAACCTTTGCGCCGCCAAAAAAGTGGCATATACGTTACTAAATTACCCCCATGGAGTCTACCCCTAGAACATCACCAAGACCACTTTCACTGCCATTTTGGGTGATCATCTCAAAGGGGTTTATCTGTATATTTTTTCATAAAAACTCCACTTGAGATCAAGTTAGAATAGCAGCTTTTGAGGCAATAATTGAGCTGTGCTGGTGAATTTATGAAGCTTTTATAAAATGTTTATTTTCAGTTACACTGTAACTGAAGAGGAGAGGAGAGAGAGGGGGGATAGGAAGCGGTGAGGCTGCAGTGTTGACGCATGCTGTGAGAGGGAGGGAGGAGCAGCATCTTACTGGCCAGAACCCCTGGTAGGAAAAGACGCAACATTTGCAAGTTAGGCACCACATTTCTCAGTATGGAATAACTAAAACATTTCTACTGTTGCCTAAGAAGTCATAAGATTTTTTTTGCAACAGGTACTGTTTTAGTACCCTTCTTGGTACCATAGAGACATGTCTGAAATTAACACCAATTGATGAACTTATAAAGAAATGGAAAATAAAAAGATGACAGGGAAGCTTTATAGCATCTTCTGTATTGCTGTCTAAGGGGTCATCATTTCTTTTGTGTCTTACTTCTTTATTCATGTGCTTAATTATGAAAAAAAAAAGATGGAAGAAAAGACAGAAGATAGATGGTGAGAAATGTGATTGAAAATATTAATGTATGGCTAAGGACGACCGGATAACAAATGATACGTTTACCAGTATGCTCGACCTGGCGCAATTAATACCGCTGGTCATGCATGGCTTTCCGTGATGGAAAATGTGAGGAAAGGGATTCTGGAAAAAAAAGAAGGAAAAATATATATATCTAATGTGTAGCTCATTTTCTGACATGTCAGAATCATGGCCTTTAAAAAAAAGCAGCACTTTCACACCTCATTTACCATATTCACTATAGGGCCAGCAGTCAACAGCAGGCCTCGATGCAGGAAGGTCAGCGAGAAGCTATTAGCAGGGGTTCCCTCCTGAGATTCTCCTGCTACTTATTGAGCTTGAGGTTAGCATGACAGTACGCCGAATAACTGGGCTGTGGGTTTTTTAACAGTTAGCCAAGATTTCCCCATAGTGTTTGTCACTTCAGAAAATTGCAGGAGAAAATGAAGTCCCAGACAGCCCATCTCGGTAGCAGGCCTCATAAGTTGTTTTAAAAGAAGAAGGATGTGTCGGGCCTGAAAAATATGCCACAATCCCACAGGATTACTGTCAGAGGGAAATAATAGAGATGACAGATACAGGGAAGTTCTCCCAGTACTTTCCAAAAAAATTAATATTTTTTTTAAAAAATTGCAGATATTGATGCCGTGGGTGCAAATTTTTGGAATGAATAGAAAAAAATATATTTTTTAATAATAATATTTGAATCGATTGCTAAATCTGGATTAAAAAGACGTAAAGGGGTTGTCTAAAGTTAGAAAAACAGGGCTGCTTGTTTTTCAAAAAACACCGCCACATCTGTTCACAGGTTGTCTGTGGCATTGCCTCATTGAGCTCAGTGGAGCAGAGTGGCAATACCAGACGCATCCCATGGACAGGTGTGGCTCTGTCGCGGTAAGAAAGTACATGTGTATACCAGGGTCGTAGCTAACGGCTCCTGGGCCCTGGTGCAAGAGTTCAGCTTGGACCATGGACAGGTGTGGCTCTGTCGCGGTAAGAAAGTACATGTGTATACCAGGGTCGTAGCTAACGGCTCCTGGGCCCTGGTGCAAGAGTTCAGCTTGGGCCCCCCTTTCCTCAGTGCTTTGTGTGTCTTCTTATGCAGCACAGGGAACTTTGGGCCCCCTCAGGCTCCTGGGCCCGGTAGCGACTGCTACCTCTGCACCCCCTATAGCTACGCCCATGTGTGTACTACTTCATATCTTGTAGAATTCCTTAAAAAAGGGATTTAAAGCGAACCTGTCAGCAGATTTTCACTACTTAAACCATTTACAGTACCTTATAGTTCATGCTGAGTAAGTCTCCAAACGTCTTTTTCATGGATTTCTGGGCCTTATATGTATGAAAAATTCACTTTATAAAATCCTGGTCTCCTGCGTCACAAGTCAAGTGAGAGGTCAAGGAGGCAGACCCTCCTTGACTCCCCGATGTGCCTCCCACGTCCAAACCCCGCCTCTCATCCCCATAATTGACAGCACTCCTCCTGCCCTGGACCGCGCTGGTGTCGACGGCGCATGCGCCGTCTACCTTCCTAGCAGCGCGATCCCGAGCCTCGCACTTCACTCAGGCATGTTTTATTATAGCCCTGCGCTGGCGGTGGATCTGCCGCAGTTATGTACAGGCACCAGACTCTTACATAACATGTCAGATCCACCGCCGCTTCCTAGCTGTCTTACATTTAGACCATTTTCTATGCCTAAAACAGGTGTAGAAAATGGTAAATGAGACGGGCCTGCCTACTTTTTTAGACCTAGGGTGAGTGAAGAGCAGTCGCAGATTGTGGCCCCTTTGCATCGCAATCAGCGCCAGAAATATGTATTTCTGTTTAATAAACGACCCCCTTTATCTTTACACTATTTGCCTGCTCTATTGGTACATGAACCTACCATCGTATAGTATTTTCTACTTTTCTGTAATAGTTTTTGTGTTTTCTCTAAGATCCCAGGTGTCTACAGTTCACCATATAGACAATATCCGGATGAAATGGAGTTTCGGCTACAAAGAGCAAGACCTCTGAGCCATCGAGAACATCCAGAGAAGGACAACAATGGGGACTTTGTGGACTGGTCAGATTGCAGACACCCCTATTCATTCCCAACCACCCAACCTCTTCCTCCAATTGGCAAGAAGAAGCCACAGGTAGGCCATTAGTATATGGTAAGCATGTAACCATACAGGTAGAATAGTTTTGACAGTATTACCCTCAGTCTAGGGCCATCGTTAGGACCAAACTTGCTTTGGCCTTGTAGTTGTGTCTGCACCTTGCTTAAAGGAGTTGTCTCCATGACAGTTCCTGTCCATATTCCTTTTATTAACCAATGCAAAAAGCCTCTGGTCACCATTCAGTGGGGACCAAATAATATTGTGTTTCAGTGGTCACAGGCGCAGTGTGAGAGTGGAACACGCAAACCTTTAAAGCCTTAGTACACCAAGGACGTCGCCATTACTACTTTACCATATGGGCATTGTATGGCAGTATTATTTAGCACTGAATGGTAGTTTTATTTGGGGCAGTGTTATGTGGGTACTATTTTGATAGTGTTGTTGGAAGAATTGTTTAGGAACGGTATTATTTGGATACTGAATGGCGGTTTTATTTTGGCATTGAATTGTATTGTGTTGAAAATATAAGGCAGTGTTACTGTATGTGGGTATTATTTTGAAAGTGGAAGAACTGTATGAACTGTTTGAGTGCTGAATGGGCATGGAATTATAGTATAGTGTTGGAAATATAGGGCAGTGTGTATTAGTTACTATTCGTGTGTTTGTAGGATTTGGAAATATACGGCAGTGTTATATGGGTATTATTTTGATAGTATTTGGAATAATTATTTAAGAACTCTGTGGCGGTAATATTTGGGTACTGAATGGTAGTTTTATTTGGGCATGGAATTATAGTATAGTGTTGGAAATATAGGGCAGTGTGTATTACCGTATTTTGGTAGCGTTTGAAGGAATTATTTTGGAACTGTATGGCAGTATTATTTGGCTACTGAAGGCAGGTTTTTGGGGCATGGAATTATAGTATAGTGTTGGAAATATAGGGCAGTATACATTATTTTGGTAGCGTTTGAAGGAATTATTTTTGAACTGTATGGCGGTATTATTTGGGTACTGAATGGCAGTTTTATTTGGGCATTGAATTATAGTATAGTGTTGAAAATATAGAGCAATGTGTATTATTTTGGTAGCGTTTGAAGGAATTATTTTGGAACTGTATGGCGGTATTATTTGAGCATTGAATTATAATATAGTGTTGGAAATAGTGTTTAGAATTATTTAGGAACTGTATGATGATATTATTTCAGATGTGAATGGCAGTATTTTGTTGGCGCTGTATAGAAGTATTGTTTGGCAGCATTGTTTAGCAGTATATGGGTATAAACATTCATGTAAAAGGTGGATATGTCATATATGGCAGTAGCACGCTGCTTACTTTTTGACCTGGCTTAATTTTCTATGAATCCAGGTCTGTTTATTGTACCCCTGCAGTGCACCAATGAGCTAAATAGATATGGCGGAATATTGTGTCGATCATATGGTTCATGTGACGCCCCCAGCACATGCGCTGGGCCAATTCATAGGATGCATCCATGGACTACTGGAAGGACATTTTTACAGATTCGATTCGGCTGCTTAGCGGAATTTGAAAAAGTACTTTTGTGACAAATTACTTCGTTGTTAAGCGCATTTTTTTGTGAGTAGCGGACGCAATGAGGGGGAATGGCAATTGCGCCAACCCCCGCCATTTAACCCTTCAGATGCCGCGTTCATCACTGATCGCAGCATCTGAGATGACCATTGAGGGCTGTCAGGGGTTAATCTGTGACAAATACCCACATTATCCATTTGATCGAGAAGAGTCCGCTGCGGCTATCTTGATTGAAGATCCAATGTGAAATCCAGCGCTGGCCAGCGTGGTGGCATCACTGCACACGAGATTTCACGCAGGATCTTCAATCAAGATGGCCGCAGCGGACGCTTCATGCTCAAATGGATGAGGTGAGTATGAATTTCTTTTTACCGCTATTTTAGGGAAAATTTATTTTTTGCCACGCAGCACGAGAATTTTTCCCTGAAATTTAGATTGAAGCCTACTTCGTGAACTTCAGTTCGCTCAACACTAACCATTATATGCCATGGGACCCAACACAAATTTAATATCATTGAACCCTGATGCTAATTGAGTGGCAGAGGTCACATGACTCATTAAGATCACATGACCGACACCATGTTTAGTCATGTACATAACTTATGGATACTGAACTTCACAGGACTCATCCACTACAGGACTCTCTCCCGGGTTCCCCATACATATACATGTTTGACTCGGCCGAACCCATATGTGTATTTTATGGGGAAAGTGGAGAAAGTCGCTGCCAGATGCTTCTGGTGGCGGCTTATTGATGTTTGGGAGAACAAAAGGATCAGGTGAAAATTTTTACTCTGCCAGATGATGTCAGGGGAGAATCGGGAGCTCCCCATATACATCCTCGGCGGGTTTGGCCAAACAAAGGCTAATCTGTATGGCCAGCTTAAGAGCGGTAGGCGAGAATGATTATAGTCTTCTATATTAAAAAGCTGTGTTGTTCATCTTTTTATTGGTTTTTCATGTTTTTGGTGATTTTGGCAATTGCTAATGCTTGGAATGTTGCCCGTTATACACATTGCCTATGAATACCGCACATCCGCCCTCGACATTGACAGAACCATTTAACTATCAAACTGTGTTTTACTAGACAGAAGTCGACATAAAGATTCTCTCCATAAAGGATCCTCAGATGTAACAACCTTCCGGCCCATCTGTGGCAGGAGCGGAGACTGCTCGCTGATACTTATTTGCCATTTGTGTTATTTACGGTCTATAACTTTTATGGTAACTGGTTCCTATTATTGGTTTCTATTAATGTAAAACATAAGTGAGCAGAAATGAGGCGTGAATCGTTCCTTTTCCTTCATCTTCACTTCCCGTCCAGCTGTGACTGGTTACTGACAAGCTATTAGAATATGGAGCAGTCAGGATACATTCTGTATGTCACCTAGGGTTGTTAGAGGGTAGTCACTAACTGTAGGGGATCTATCTATCTATCTATCTATCTATCTATCTATCTATCTATCTCTTATCTAACTATCTATCATCCATCTATTATCTATCTATCTATCTATCTATCTATCTATCTATCTATCTGCCCAACTCTCCTCCAAGAGCAGATAAGCAGAGTGCAGATTTATAGAAAGTCTATGGAATTCTATGAACCCATTTACTGCTCACTCGGAGAATAGAGCCAAACAGAAACAAAGGGACACAGCTCTCAGCCCCTAGACTTGCACCTGTCAAAACTTCTGACATATCCACTTGACATGTAAGATATATGTTAAAGTGATTGGTGCCCTTTAATATCTGGCTCCTGAGGGTTTTAACAGTGGGATGACCTGTGATCTGCTGATTATCGATGGATCTTTTTAACAAAAAGAAATTGTTCAAAGCAGAAAGCTCCTTTAAAGTGTACATGGGTTTTTAAAAGTTTACATAATTTGTACAGTCATAACTGTGAAGTAACAGGCCTTTTTTGGGCTTTCTTAATGTATCTTTCAGTCACTTAGTCCCTGTTTCAGTTGCACAAATAGATGCATTTCACTCAGAAGCAGAGGGTGTCTACCTTCTGTGAAATCTGCCAGCACTGTACTGCTGTGACATCCTTATTCTTACTTCCTACTATGTTTATTTTCAGCTCCGGAGCTCACAGAACAGATGAGGAGGGGAGATCACACTTACAGACACACAGGATTCTCCTATAATCTTCAGAAGCTGTGTAGAATCAGTTCTTTTTTAAGGCTCAGGATCTCATCTAGCTCTGACACTCCCCCATTTCCTGTGAACCATCTTCTGTGTCTCTGGTACTAGGGACAGATCTTGCCTGAAAACAGGCAGTGGACTTTAACTTAGGTGAAAGTGAGACCCTTAGTGGCCATGACTTTACAGTTTTTTTCAGGTAGATACAGGCTCATTCCTTAAATGAAGTGATTTAGAAATTTGCTAGAGACACCGTTCTCTATTAAATTTTACTTATATTTGTGCAGTTATTATGATAAAGTGAAGATACGGTATTTGTTACTTTTATATGGGAGTTTGCATTAAAAATATACTATGTAAATCGAACCTCCAACTTTAATGATTCAACTTTCCTATAGGGTCCATTCCGTGACCCAGCTGAAGTACTTCAACAACGTTACAAGCCTTTGGAGCCAACCCTAAGAGTAGCAACAACGTTCAATTCCCTGGAAGAGGCCCGAGAAGAACTGAAGAGACAAGAATGGATAAAGGGTTTCCAGGAAGACAGGTAAAAAGGAAAATTCTGCAGACACATGACATCATTCCGACCACTCCCAAACCTAGCCCACATTATCACAGTGTTCTTCTATTTCCCTCATCTCTTCTCAAACTTGATGAGAAGATAATCCAGATTCTGTCAATCATCTTGGAGAAATCACTGTCTGCAGGGAACACCTCTTCTATGTCCCAACTTATTCCTGTCAGCAGGACACAGCAGAGACATAGACACAAGTTTAAGGAAAACACACACGAGGTGCTGTGGGCTGTGCCTGTACAGCAGCATGCAGCATGTTACATGCAGTGTGCAAACTTCAGCCAACTGCAGGGAGGGGCAGAAAAGATCAGTTTAAAAAGTAGTTAGTCAGTTTATTCCTGGACTGTTACTGTACACGGATCCAGTACATTCTGACTGATATTTCATTATTTGGCTTACTACAACAACAGAGGCAACAATGATATCAGACATCATGATTACCAAGAAGCCATATAGTAAAGTTTCCCTTTAACTAGTAGTAATACCCATCCATTTTAAAATGGAAAAGCCGCTACCTACTACGGCAGAGGTCCACATCTTGTCCACATCTTGTCCACATTCTTGCTGGCATTCCTCTCCTTTTGCAGGCTGAGATAGGATGTGTGCACACACTTCCTCCAGCACAACCTAATCTTCTCCAGCTAACGGCTGGTCACCTTGCGGTACTTAAGGTGCCTATGCCTATGGGAAGGAGCCTGTGCAATAGGTGCTAGTTTGCTAGGTTCCTATAAAGGTGTGCTGTTGATACATTTGTCTGCCCATGTTCCGACTTCTGCTTGTTTTCCGGATTAACCCTTCACTGCCTGACCTGACCTCTGCCTGATTTTTATTCTGAGCCTTAGCTACCGACTCTGACCCTGCACTGTTTATTGGATTAGGCAAACTCTGCCTGCCTGACCTCGTTCTTTCTCTAACTATGGATTTGGCCAATCTGTTGGTGCTCGACACCTAGTTCTTTTTACTCCTGTGGATTAGCATTCACTAACACAGAGATTTCTCCAAGAGGTAGCAGCCTGGTTGTTCCCCTGTAGCTGAGTCCAGATCCCTGTGTAGGGGTTAAAAGGTGAAGACCTGGAGGGCCACTTAGATAACGCTCTTAGGAGTAGCCTCAACCCAAATCTGTTCAAGTGACACTGCAAACCCACATCCACTTTGTAACCCTACCTCATCCATACTGTATAAATTGACAACTCTTGGTATTACAAGGAACCCAGTTTGGAAACCACTGATTTATAATCCTGAATTATAATCTGTATTGTACTTAAGAGGTGCAATCATAATTCTGCTGTCTTCAAAAAATTTTCCCAGCATTCCTTACTTACTCAGAGTTTGCCCTGTTGATTTGCAGTAAGTGTGTTTTTTACACCTGTTTCTGGCATAAATGATCATGAATTAGCCAGGGACGATGGCCCCGCCCTTGCAATGTTCTCACTCCGCCATCACCATGTTTTAGTAGCCTTGGGGAAGGAGGCGTAAAGTACAGATTGCGAATAGAAAAGTCACAAATGCACTAAAAAGTCACAAATCCATTTGACTTTTCCACACCAAAAAGAGACATAAGGGCAATGTACATTTACCCAGTTTATGTCCATACACCTTATAATCTGGGAAATTCAATATGTATGCAACTCCCAGAAATTTGCTGTACCTCTACTGGGACTAATTTTGTCATCTCCATCTATGATAATCAAAGGTCATCATATAATTCTTTTGACATGTAGTTATAGAATAAGTGATAGGAGTCTTTTCTGGGAGGGTCCAACCGCTGGTACACCCACTGATGATAACAGGGTCCTGTGTCTCCCCATATGAACAGAGCGATGGTCAAGCTTGTGTGCTGCCATTCCATCCATCCTTATGGGCCTTCCAGGGATTGCCAAGAGCTGTATTCAGCCTCTCTTCCACAGTCCCATAGAGATAAATAGAGCGGCCGTGAGCATGTTCAACCACTGCTCCATTCATAAGGATGACACACCACCCCCATTCTAGTGATCGGTTAGAGGCCCACCCATTAGACTCTTATACTCATTCCTGTGGATAGGGCATGGGTATAAAACTTGGCATAAACCCTTTAATATATAAGCCAAATCTGTTTTGATGAGACTGCACATTTGTTGGTACCCTTCTGTTAAAGAAAGAAAAACCCACAATGGTCGCTAAAATAACTTGAAACTGACAAAACTAATAATAAATAAAAATTTACCGAAAATCAGCTAATGAAAATCAGACATTGCTTTTGAATTGTAGTTCAACAGAATAATAATAATAATAATAATATAATAATAATAATAATAAAAAACATACTAATGAAACTGCCTGGACAATATTGATGGCAATCCTGAAAATCATCTGACCATAGGGACATGTAAAACTAAGGCGTGTCCTGTAATTAGCATCACAGGTGTCTTCAAACTTCTAATCAGTCAGTCTACCTATTTAAAGGAGGAAAAGTAGTTACTGTGCTGTTTGGTATCATGGTGTATACCACACTGAACATGGACCAAAGAGAGGGTTGTCTCAGAGGGTTAGAATTTTTTTTATAAACAAACACGTTAAAGGTAATGGCTATAGGACCATCTCCAAAGAGCTTATTGTTTCCGTCACTACAGTTGCACATATTATTCAGAAGTTTAAGGTCCAAGGGACTGTAGCCAACCTCCCTGGACATGGTAACAAGAGGAAAACTGATGATAAATTGAAGAGATGGATATTACGGATGGTAACCAAAAAGGCCAGCACAATTTTCAAAGAGATTAGAGGTAAACTCCAGTGCCAAGGTACATCAGTGTCAGATCGTGCCATCCGTCACTGGCTTAGCCAAAGTGAACTTAATGAAAGACGACCGTGGAGGAAACCACTGTTGAAAGCAAATCATAAAAAAGTGGGACTAGAATTTTTTCCAAAATACCTATTGACAAGTCACAAAGCTTCTGGTAGAATGTCCTTTGGACAGATGAGACAAAACTGGAGCTTTTTGGCAAGTCGCATCAGCTCTGTGTTCAGAGATGCAAAAATGAAGCCTACAAAGAAAAGAACATTGGATGAGATTTATCAAACT
Source organism: Bufotes viridis (assembly GCA_033119425.1). Classification (NCBI taxonomy): domain Eukaryota; kingdom Metazoa; phylum Chordata; class Amphibia; order Anura; family Bufonidae; genus Bufotes; species Bufotes viridis. The sequence continues at coordinate 425,085,586 of CM065592.1, forward strand.
GGTGTTAAGTAGAACTGTCTTAGTTGCCAATAGCAACCAATCAGATTACACCTTTATTGGCTGATATGGGCAACTAAGCCAGTTCTATTTTGCACAAGTTTGATAAATCTCCCCATTGCACCTACTGAGAAACATTGAGGAGGCTCAGTTATGTTTTGGGTCTGCTTTGCTTCATCTGGCACAGGGTGTCTTGAATCTGTGCAGGATAAAATGAAATCTCAAGACTATGAAGAATTCTGGTGCGAAATGTGCAGCCCAGTGTCAGAAAGCTTGGTTTTAGTTGCCGGTCATGGATCCTCCAACAGGATAAAGACACATCTCAAAACATCCAAGAATGGCTAAGAGCAAAGCATTGGACTATTCTAAAGTGGCCTTCTGTGAGGCCGATCTAAATCCTATTGAACATCTGAGGAAGAAGCTGAAACATGCAGTCTGGAGAAGACAACCGGAGACAGCTGGAGCGGTCTGCTCACCAGGAGTGGGACAAAATACCTGTGGACCGGGGCAGAAGTCTCATTGAGAGTTACAGAAATCACTCGATTACAGTGATTGTAAGCAGATGAACGGTCAGCACTCCTTCGGCATCGGCCGAAACGCGTCACAAATATGCCTGGAATGTGACAAATAAGCGAAATTTGCATACCTACAAGTGAGTGCCGGTCTTATCTATGCAAGCTCGATTACAGTGATTGTCTCAAAAGCTTGTGCAACAAAATATTAAGTTAAGGGTACCATCATTTTTGTTCAGGCCATTTTTATTAGTCTGTTTATTAAAATTATTCAAAAGCAGTGTCTGAATTTCACCAGTTGAATTTCAGAAAATTGTTGTTGTTTCAGTTATTTCAGTTACCATTGTGAGTTTTTCTGCCTTGAAAGTCTGCCTTGGAGTTTTCCTTGCCTTGAAATCCTGAGTGTTTTTCAACACCTGACGCGTGTGGCACCAGTAGGTCAAGGAAGAAGCTACGCCATTAATGTCTGAGTTGTCAGCGCTGTAATTACCGTCATCGCATGCAACATTTAATAATCAAAAGAGGCTTTTTAAGTTATACTAGTAAATGATCTCACCCCATTAATACAGAATGCTCCACTGCAAGCAGTAAAATGAGAGATAGTCAACGAGCAAATCATATTTTACAAATGAGCGCCCTGGGGGCACGGTTAAAGATGATTACCCGCTTTTGATCCAGAATTCCTCTGTCTTTTGCAGCTAATTTCCACTGGATATTTACAAAGCTGCGCTTTCATTTTTTTTCCCCAGCTTAATTTTTCTAATGATGCTATGTTTTTTTAATAACACTGGGGATGGAGATATTAAGACTTTGTATAATTAACAAGTTCTGACTTCTTCTGAGGTTCTTGACTTTCTCTTTTATTTATAAAAGGAGGTCATTATATTTTCATCTATTTTGTCGTATTTCACTCCGGTACATATTAGACATTCTGCTTCCGGTTAAAATCTGACAAATTCAATATTCGACTCTCACATTCAACAGGGCTCTTGGCACATTGGATCCCAAAAAGCTGAAGCAGCAAGGGATTTGTTGCAAACCTTAACTCCTTTCCAACCCTGCACCATAATATACAGTGCCGGAAGCATGTACTGTATCTAGGAGATTATCAATATCAGATCGTGGGGGGTTCCAGGATTTTGATCAGCTGCTTGCAGGAGCCGCGGTATGCCAGAACCAGGCACGATTAGGTATACACTGTGTACACTGTGAAGTTTCCATGTCTAGTTACAACAGCCAGAATGGGACGGACCTGCAGTAACCAGACATTGCCACTACACAGTGTACAGGTTGGAGCCTCCTTCTGGCACACCACGGCTCCTGCAGACTGCTGAAACCACTGCCGATCTAATATTGATGACCTATATTATAGATAGGTTGCCAATAGTGTTGAGCGATTCGAAGTCCACCAAATGGTCTTCAATTTGAATATCAGGGAAAATTTGATTCGCCGAATCTTTTTATGCTTTATGGTAGCGAATCGATTTTCCCTGAACTGGTGTAAAAAAAAAAAAAAAATCATGCTTACTTTATTCATCTGCTCACGACAGCCAGCCGCCATCTTGCTTGAAGATCTTACACGAAATCCCGGGCACGGTGACGTATGATGTCACCACAAGCCGCGCAAAATTTTGCGCAAATTCTTCAAAAAAGAAGGCGAGGACCAGTCCGTCGTGAGCAAATGGATGAGATAAGCATGATTGAATTTATTTATTTCTTTTTTTACACCAGATTATTGCTATCAGATGCCGTGATCATGTATCATGCATCTGAGGGGTACAATGACGGGGGCGGCGCAATCGCCACTCCCTGAGATTGCACCCGCTACTTACAAAGAAATGCACTTTGTGATGAAGTAATTTGTCACAATGCAAATTTTTTTGTAAATTTTGGCGAAGCAGCGAATTGAATGTTACGATACTTCCCTCATCTCTAGTTGCCAATAATAAAGTCCCAGAGACCTCTTTAACTTCCAGCATCTGAAATCATGTGGGCATACCGGTTGTGTTTATACAATCACAGAGTCATGTTTGATGTGAGTGACAGCTGCCACCCAACAGAAAACTGTGAGGGTGAAGATGAACATAAGTGATGCCATACCGGGGCATCATACAGTAAATAAAAAAATCTGATCAAAATCCCTTTGTGAGACCAAGAAAAGACTTAAAAATTAATTCGTAAAATACACTCATAAGGTTGACACCTATCACCAATCACTTGGGAGTTCCACCTCTGGGATCTCCACTGATCAAGAAAAGTTGGAGTTGCAGTCTATAGGACGGAAGAAGGTACATAGCCAAGCACTGTACCCAACTATCTCATTCTGACCCGTAGACTTTGAATAGATCAGAAGCGTACATTTTTGACCATTGATCCATTCAATCGGTAGTCACTAAACTCCCATTTTTAAAATTGTTGGGGATCATAGTGGTAGCCCCCCAGTGATTAGAACAGAGACAAACAGAAACAAAGGGACACATCTCTTAGCTCCTGGACCTGCACCTGTCAAAACTTCTGACATTTCAATATGACATGTAGGATATTTGTTAAAGTGATTGGTGCCCTTTGATATCTGGTTCCTGAGGGTTTCAACAGTGGGATGACCTGTGATCTGCTGATAATCCGTGGATATTTTTAACGAAAAGAAATTGTTCAAAGCAGAAAGCTCCTTTATTGTGTAGCTGAGTTTTCAAAGATTTGCATATGGCTGTGCTTCTTTGTACAGTTATAACTGTGGAGGAGCAGGTCTTTTTTAGGCTTCCCTAATATCTCTTTCAGCCATATTCCCTGTTTCGTCTGCACAATTAGATGCATTTCACTGAGAAGCTGGGTTTGTCTCCATTCTCTGAAATTTGTAGATACGTGATTAGCATCAATCTTGGAACAACTTTAAACGTGTGAACTTATGGTTAGCGAATTACTTATGGTTCTAGCTAATGGGATCTAGCTAATTGTCCCATTATCTGTAAATCAGGTCACTAGCTCTTTGGAGGCATGTGTGCACATATGGATGCATGTCTATTGTTCTGGGGTTTTCATGATAAATATTATTTTTCACTGCAATCAGTTCACATTTTTGACAGAAAGGGAGGATGAATGTGTGCACATATGAAATGCAAGTGCACGCATCTGTCCATAGTTATGGGGTTTTCTTCCATGACTTTTGTATTTCTGTCCCATCCCAACCAACACTCATTGCAAGCAGCCTATATTTTTGAGGGGAGCATGTGTGCACATATGGATGCATGTACCCACATATATCCATTGTTATGAGGCCTTTGTTTCTATGACTTATTGATATTATTACTAGAGTTGGGCGAACTTGTACTTTAAGTTCGGCGTCCAAAGTTCGGGTTCAGGTTATCGAAGAATCCCGTTATGGATTCCGCTACCACGGACCATAACGGCATTTGAAATCCATAAGGGGATTCTTCAATGAACCCGAACCTTGGAAAACATTAAGGACCTGGGGTGACGTCACCGTCATGTGATCAGTGCAGGGGGCGTGGCTCAGTACTGGATCACCTCTTATCCAATCCAGTGCTGAGCCACGCCCCCTGCACTGATCACATGACGGTGACGTCACCCCAGGTCCTTAGTGTTGTCCAAGGTTCGGGTTCATTGAAGAATCCCCTTATGGATTCCAAATTCCGTCATGGTCCATGGTGGTGGAATCCATAACAGAATAACCCGAACCCGGACTTTGGACGCCGAACTTAAACTACAAGTTCGCTCAACTCTAATTATTACTTACTTCACTGCAATCAGTTCATATTTTTGGAAGAGGGGATGCATGTATGAACATATGTATTCAAGTGAACCCATTTGTCCATAGTTATGGGGTTATGCGTTTTCTTCCATGACTTATTTCTGTTTGTATTTTCTATTATATTTACCTAACCAGTAAGAGGGAACCATCCATGTGTGGGCCCCACGTACAGCTCTATAGAGAGACAGAGCGTTCATTTGTATTGGCAATTTTTTAGGTTTATTCCATTTATATGTTTGTATATACCGTATTTTTTGCTTTATAAGATGCACCTGATGATTAGACAAGGTTTTTGAGCAGGAAAATAAGAAAAAAAATATTTTGAACCTAAAGGTGTGCTTTTGGTGGGTTTTGAACTAATGGTGGTCTGTTGATGACACTTATGGGAGATCTGTCGATGACACTTATGGGGATCTGTGGATGACACTGTTATGGAGTGGATCTGTGGACGACACTGTTATGGGGGATCTGTGGATGACACTGTTATGGGGGGATCTGTGGATGACACTGTTATGGGGATATCTGTGTCATCCACAGATATTCCCCATAAGTGTCATCCACAGATCCCCCATAGGTGCCATCAACAGATCCCCCATAAGTGTCATCCACAGATCTCCATAAGTGTCTTCTAGTGATGTATCAGTGGGGAGGGAGGAGGCAGGGACACTCACGGCGAGGCCGGTGCAGTGACTCTACTCTAATACACCGGCCCCGCACACAGCTGTAAAGTATACAGTATTCATGTAAAGCTTAATCTTTGTAAAAGTATCCCAAACCCTGCTGTAGTACTTACTAACTTTGGTGGCATGCAGACTCGCGTGGCAGCTTGAGCTTAACATCTCTCCCTCAGTCATGCACCTCCTGCCCCGCCTGCCTGCTTCATTCATAAAGTGGCAGGAGCAGGCAGACGGGGCAGGAGGCGCATAACGGAGGGAGAGATGTTAAGCTCAAGCTGCCACCGTAGTTAGTAAGTACTACAGCAGGGTTTGGACTACTTTTACAAAGATTAAGCTTTACATGAATATGATATACTTTACAGCTGTGTGCGGGGCCGGTGTCTTAGAGTAGAGTCACTGCAACGGCCCCGCCGCGAGTGTCGCCGCCTCCTCCCTCCCCACTGATACTTCGCAGGCCGCACAGTGCAGCATAGCGGCCAGCAAAGTATCAGTGTTCATTTTATAAGACACACTGCCATTTCCCCCCTACTTTTGGGGGAAAAAGTGCGTCTTATAAAGCGAAAAATACGGTGTTTAGTTTTATATAATAAATACTATTTTATCTACAAGCACTGGAACTGGTCTTATGTTGGTTACAAATGCAATGAGCTATATCTTTAGTTCCACCATTATGGAGACCAAATAAGATCCACAAGGCAGAATCGTTTGGTCAACGTCTGTAAACCTGGACACAGGGTCCGTAAATGACTACGTCTTTTTAGCACGGTGCTATAAACAAGTTTTAAGTGTGTTCTACTAGACTGATGCCTTTGAATTCCTCTTGTGCATGTTAATAATCAGATATGACACGAGTACATACAGTATTCCCATTGCCACGCAGTGTAATTTAGCTACCAATATCTTGAATGTTCTAAGGCGGATTTCTCCATCGCCCGCCATGGCTTTTCAGCCATAGGATCCCAAGAGATAGCAAATTTTCTTTCATGTCGGAGCATAAGAAAAATGTACTATTAAAATGCAATTCAGAAGTGATAAAAATTGTAAGTGCGGCAGCCGGCTCACAGCACCTCTTCTGTATACTCAGGGACATTGGGGCCACATTAATTTTTTCACTGATGTCCATCCCATGTGCAAATTAGCCTTGCGAGTAGTATAATCTGTCTTGTATGAGTGCTGCAGATCCCAGGAGGATATACATGCTTCTGCACTGTTGTATAATTTAAAGCTAAATTAACGAGATTTAATTGCAGGATTTGTTAGCCTTTTATCAAACGTTCCTTAAAACAATGCCTTTAGTTTAAGGGGTTTTGTTTTATATATGTTTTTATTATTGTAAACTAAAATAATAAGATAAAAAAATTTGAGATCAATTTCAAGAGCAACAACCTAGATTTGTATGTTAGCCTTTATTATCATCCTTTTGATTAAACTATTATAATGCGTTCCCTAGGAATTATCTGTTTTATGTATTATTTTTGAAATAATGGTTCCTTAAAGGGACACTTCCATAAAAGAGATCACATTAAGGCTACATGCACACAACCGTATGTATTTTGCCGTCCGCAAAATTCGAATCCTCAAAAAATACAGATAATGTCCGTGTGACATCCGCGTTGCATCTGCTTTTTTGCAGATCCATTGTACCGATGCCTATGCTTGTCTGCAAAACGGACAAGAAACGGACATGCTCTACATTTCTTGCAGGACTACGAAACGGAAATACGGATGCGGACAGCACACCGTGTGCTGTCTGCATTTTTTGCAGACCCACTGAAATAAATGGGTCCACATCCTATCCGCAAAAAGAACGGAACTTTCACGGAAACAAAATACGTTCATGTGCATGAGGCCTAACTGTGTGAATATTTTATGACATTTTATTTTTTTATAAAGCCCAAATGGATAGTTCTCTGGATGCAATTTTTTGAAGTTACTTCATGTATACTTCTTCCGATCCTGGCTCTTTAACTTCCTCTTAGTTTGGACTTTTAACACAGCTGTCTTGCTTAACTCTCTCAGTCAGACCATCACTGCGGCCAGAGAAAGTTGGCCTCTGGTGACTCCATTAGAGCATCACACATTACACTGATCAATGCAATGCTCTTCTATGGGCATCTTTACGCTTATCAAGAGAACCATAGAGTAGAGCTGTCATGGTCTTATTCCAACTCTACACCTACTATTTTCATGATGATTACCCATCAGAAAACATCTTACCCTGACAGCAGCAGTAAACTGACAATGGATTACCTATCTATATAGAAGTTTTATCTCCCTGCCTTGACTGCCACAGTCAACACTGTTAATTTTGAGCGACATAGCACTGCCGAAAGGAAAAAGAAAAACAGCCAAAAATTCTTTTAAAAATTGTTTTCTAAGAATTTTGAGTTTAAAGAGTTTTTCCATAAGCTTTATATCGATAACCTGTCCATGGTCATCAATATCTGATCGTGGGGGCCTGACTCCCGGCATCTCTGCCAATTAGCTGCTTGAAGAGGCTGCGGTGCACCGATGAATGGCTTCTTAGGCCTGTGACATCACTGTACATCAGTCACATGGGCCTGAGCTGCAGTGCCAAGCACAGCCACTATTCAATGGACAGCACTGTGCTTGGTAAGCTGTGAGGAGGCCACAGCACTCAGGGGGGTGCCAGGAGTCAGACCCCTACCAATCAGATGTTGATGACCCATCCTGAGGATAGGTCCTCAATATTAAACACTTGGAAAAACCCTTTAAGAATACTTTTTTAAGGAAGTGTCTGTATAAAGAGTAAAGTCATTTTTTGGACAAACCCTTTTTGAACAATGTTCTAAATATGACCGGTCAGGTCTTCTGATATATAAGGATCACAGTTACCTAAAGGGACGCTAAAATAAATTAACAAACAAACTTTATTGTAGTTCTAGTTTTAAAATCTAGGAGGATGATAACATTGCTACTCAATACATGTCAAATACAATATATCAGAGCAGTCAGAGAAGCACCCTAATACGTTGGTTTGATGCCTAAGTGATAGAGTTGAGCGAACACCTGGAAGTTCGGGTTCGCCAGTTTCGGCCCAACTTCATCACAAAGTTCGAGTTCGGGACCGGAATTTGACCCCGAACCCCATTCAAGTCAAAGGGGACCCGAACTTTGGGGCAATAAAATGGCTCTAAAAGAGTCATGGAAAGGGCTAAAAGGCTGCAAAAGGCCGCAAAATGTGGGTAAGAGCATGAAATGTGCCCTGCAAACACTAAAATAAAATGAATAAAAATTTAAAATAATAATCTTGAACTAGGAGGAGGAGGTCCATACGGAGTAGGAGGTTGAGAAGGCGGTGGACGTGTCAGTGTAGGTGGATGCGGCGGTGAAGGAGGAGGAGGTAGCCAACACTTTTTTATTTAATTTAATTTGGGTAGACCACAAAACATTGTGGAATATATAAAAGAAAACAAAGAGAAAGTGTGCTGGAGTATAACAAAGGCTGGGTGAGGCCGCTATACATGTCTATTTTGCACAAGGTACGGACAAGTCCTGCGGGATCCATGCCTGGTTCTTTTTAATGAAGTTGAGCTTGTCCACATTGGCTGTGGACAGGCAGTTGCGCTTGTCTGTGATAACGCCCCCTGCCATGCTAAACACACATTCAGACAATGCACTGGCTGCAGGGCAGGCCAGCACCTCCAAGGCGTAAAGGGCAACCTCAGGCCATGTGCCCAATTTGGAGACCCAGAAGTTGAATGGGGCAGACCCATCAGTCAGTACGTGTAGGCGTGTGCACACGTACTGTTCCACCATGTTGCTCGAATGCTGCCTCCTGCTAAGACGTTCCATATCTGCTGGTGGTGCTGGTTCTTATGGCGTGCTGACAAAGCTTTTTCACATTTCGGCCATGCTAACCCTGCCTTCTGAGGTGCTGATGGTGTCCCAGCTGCGTTGGCGACTTCCTCCTTCTCTGTCTTTGCCTTCACTGAGGCCCCGGTGTCAGGTGGGAATGCCATCAACAGCGCATCTACCAGCGTGTGCATGTAAGGGGTATAGATCACCCAACAATCTAAACGCCGCCAAATTTACAGAATATATTTCCCAGTCAGGTATGCAGTGCAGGGGTAGTTTGAAAGAAAAAAGGGGTAATGGAGCATCCCTGTCATCCAGCATCTATTCGCCCCTCTAAAGGATTATTTTGAAAGTGTATAGAAGTCACACGGGGCCCTCACGCTGCAGATTTATCATGGCGACATGGAGATTTTATAGCATATAACTACAGCACCCAACAATCTAAACACCGCCAAATTTACAGAATAAATTTCCTAGTCAGGTATGCAGTGCAGGGGTACTTTAAAAGAAAAAGGGGGTATATATTACCCAACAATCTAAACTCCGCCGAATTTACAGAATATATTTCCCAGTCAGGTATGCAGTACAGGGGTACTTTGAAAGAAAAAAGGGGTATAGATCACCCAACAATCTGAACGCCGCCGAATTGACAGAATATATTTCCCGTCAGGTATGCAGTGCAGCAGGAACAGACCCTCCAAGCCACTTGTGAATAACCATGGAAATGTCCACCCACAATCTAAGAGCTGGATTTACTGATTAAATTTCACCCTCATAAATGCAGTGCAGGCCGCAAATGTACTTTAACAGACGTTTTTACTAAATTTAGTTCCCTGTCAGCAATGCAGAGCAGGGGGTTTTCACCGGCAAACTGGGTTAACGTCACCCACCAATGGAACAGAGGATTTTTAGAAATTTACGTCCCTGTCACCTATGCAGAGCAGGGGTTTGTATACGGCAAAAATGGTAAAAGTCACCCACCAATGGAACAGACGATTTTTTGAAATTTACGTCCCTGTTACCTATGCAGAGCAGGGGTTTGTATACGGCAAAACTGGCAAAATGTCACCCACCAATGTAACAGACGATTTTTAGAAATTTACGTCCCTGTCACCTATGCAGAACAGGGGTTTTTATACGGCAAAAATGGTAAAATGTCGCCCACCAATGGAACAGACGATTTTTTAAAATTTACGTCTCTATCAACTATGTAGAGCAGGGGTTTGTATACGGCAAAAATAGTAAAATGTCATCCACCAATGAAACAGAAGATTTTTTGAAATTTACGTCCCTGTCACCTATGCAGAGCAAGGGTTTATATATGGCAAAACTGGGTTAATGTCACCCAAGGTTGTAACAGAAGATTTTTAGAAATTTACGTCCCTGTCATCTATGCAGAGCAGGGGTTTGTATATGGCAAAAACGGTAAAATGTCACCCACCAATGGAACAGACGATTTTTAGAAATTTACGTCCCTGTCACCTATGCAGAGCAAGGATTTGTATACGGCAAAACTGGGTTAATGTCACCCAAGAATGTAACATATGATTTTTAGAAATTTACGTCCCTGTCACCTATGCAGGAAAGGGGTTTGTATACGGGAAAAATGGTTCAATGTCAACCACCAATTTAATAGACCAATTGTAGAAATTTATTTCCCTGTCACCTATGCAGAGCAGGGTTTTTTTACGGCAAAAATTGGTTATTGTCACCCAACAATGGAACAGACGAATTTTAGAAAAGTATTGCCCTGTCTGCTATGTAGAGCAGGGGTATAAAACAGCAAAAAATGGGTTAATGTCACCCAACAATGGAACAGACGAATTGGCCTGTCTGCTATGTAGAGCAGGGGTATAATAGAGCTAAAAATGGGTTAATGTCACCCAACAATGGAACAGATGATTGTTTGAAACTTATTGCCCTGTCTGCTATGCACTGCAGGCCGCAAAGGTACTTTATCGCCCAAAAAAGGTGTTTTTTTTCACACACAATGAAACAGATGGATTTAAGTGTATTTATTTTACTGTCAGAAATGCAGTGCAGACCGCAAATGTACAATCTAGCACAAAAACTGTTTTATTTCTACCAAAAATGTAAATGCAGTATTTAACGGTTTTATTGGACTGTCAGAAATGCAGCGCAGGACTAAAAATGTACTTTCTAGCACAAAAAATGGGAATTTGTCAACAGACAATGTAACAGCAGTATTTACTGGTTTTATTTGACTGTCAGATATGCAGTGCCGGTGTCAGAAAGAGAAAAAAACGCTTCACACAGATCACACAGGTCACACAGATATGTCACAGACTAATGTAATTAAATTATTTGTACTACCAGGTATGCACTGCAGGCCGCAGGGGTACTTGACCCCCAAAAAAAGGGAATTTGTCCCCCTAGAATCTAATAGATGGATTTAATGAATAGATTTTCCCTGTCAGATATTCAGCACAGGGGTACTGTAGTTCACAGAAAAAAGTGGAAATACGCCCCCCTCCCCGGGGTCCTGAACTCACAGGCGTATTACCTATTTTCCCTTCCCCTGGCACATATGCAGTGCAGGTGCACTTAAAAATGGGTATACGTTGCCCACTGAACTAAAAGAACTGGATTAAATTATTTCCCCTGGCACATATGCAGGTGCAAGTGCACTACACTTGCACAAAATGGCCGCTGACACCCACCTAACTAATAGACGGATAAAACTTATTTTTCTGTGGCACTCTCCTTCATATAAGCAGCATCCTATCCCTACACTAGTAAGAGTAGAGTGACGTGCGGCGCTACGTGACTCCAGCTTATATAGAGACTAGGTCACATGCTGCACTTGGCCAGTCAAAGCCATGCCATTAGTAGGCAGGCTGTGATGGCTTCTAAGGGCACACTAGTTAAACGCTTGTTGATTGGCTGCCCTGCAGCCTTTCAACAAGCGCCATTAAATCTCCGAACACCGAACTCGAACCCGATCTTTTACGGAAATGTTCGGGTCCGGGTACAAAAAAACCTGAAGTTCAGAAAACACCAAACTTTACAGTTCGGGTTCGCTTCACCCTACTAAGTGATAGAACACACACTGCTGCTCCTATATATTATAGTGAGAGTGCGGAGGGTTCATTTTTTCTGCCACACTGATGGTCACCACTATCTCAATTGGTGTGCCGCAGATCTAACCCTACCTGGATCCTCTCGTCCATAGGTGCCCTGCTCATGACATATGTATCCCTCACTCCGATACTCAATAAAATAACCTCTTTAATGCCTATTGTATCTACATGTCATTAGTTGCACCTAGCTGAATACACTGTCAACTCTGGCTCAACACGTTTCTGGCTAACACATAGCCCTCATCAGGAGCCCTAATGTAGATCAGCTACCATGCTTTGCAACATAACAGACAGACAAACGTAGAAGCGCACGCCACCTCTGCATGTGGCAGCAGTAACGGCATTAATGCGGCCGTAAGGTGGCCGCCGAAACCCGCTACTTTATATCATTGCACTCTGCCCATTAGCGCAGGCCTGACCAATCAGCTGGCTCAGCTCCAGAGATAGGAGCGCTCAACCCAAGCCACTCCCCGGGGCAAACATCAGCATCCACTAACACTGGCCGGTCGCATCGAGAAAAAGAGATCTCGTCATGTTCTAGGGATCAAAGCGGGGGATCCATATTGTAGGTGGTAATACCCAGGAAATACATACATATGAAGCCAGACTATTAGACTAGAAAGTCATAAAACCTATTTCACATAGAGGATGTTATAAATACTCGAGGCAGGTGGTTGGAGACATCATAGCATGGAAAAATCCTGATTCTACATCACACCGGTATATCCTAAATCATAAATTCATATAGCCGAATTCCTCATCCTTTCAACTTCATAATCCAAAACCTAAAATAAGAATGTCAGCGGTCCGTCGGAATCATGTGACATATATGTGTCAGCTAGAGCAATTACTGGAATCGCAAAGTGTCACTGTTGGTACACGTAACTGCAGAAGGCTGTCCAATCCACACCTACTATGGATGGGAAGCTTAGAGATAATAATATGATCTCCCTGTTGTCATGTTCCCTATTACTTAACCACAGATGGAAAGCTGTATAGGTGTCAGATACAGGATTTCATGACGTTTATTACACTTAGTAGTCCAATCACATTGTTTATTTCACGCTGACATCCCCATTTATTACTATATCAACCATATCAAAGAAAGCAGCTAAAAGAAATGTGATCATTCAGACCATTTGGTCGCACCGTATCAAGGCGAAAGATCCTCTTTTTGTAACAGGCGCTTGTCCATGTCCCCGTCTCTCGGAGTTGGTCTGATCACTTCTATGCCCTGAAAGTACATCTTCACTGTACTGTCCTTATGCATTGCCGTCATATGGCGCGCTATTGGGGTATCCGCCTCTCTCAGAGTTTTTCCTACATATTGGACACCGCACGAACAGATGGCAAGATATACCAATCCCGTTGTCCTACAATTGATAAATGTTCAAATGTGGTAGGAGAGTCCCGTAGATGTACTGGTGAAAGCGCTGCCCTTCTTTATTGAGTCCCAGGCAATGCATTTACCGCACTTAAATGTACCTTTAAGAGGGTCCTGTAACCAGTGGGGATTTTGTGGTAATGGCTGGTGGAGACTATGTACCAGACGGTCCCTGATGTTACGTCCTCGTCTGTACATAATTGTTGGTCTCCCCCCAACCAAATGCCCCACATCCGTGTCAGCAGGTAAGATACCCCAGAAGTTAGGTAATATCCCATTCACTAGTTCAATGTATTCGTCAAAGTTACCGATGATACGAATTTCTTCTGATGTATCATTCCTTTGACGTAGATTAATTTTTAAGTGGCAAGATTCTTTCACAACACAGGGCATGCTGGTACGCTTGGTTCAACACCCTATCAGGATACCCCCGACGTCTGAACCTCTGTAGTAACTCTCCCACCACTGTCTTAAAATCCCATATGGTCGAGCAGTTCCGCCTCAACCGCATGTATTGGCCCTTAGGGATACCTCGTTTTAGGGCTGGCGGGTGACAGCTCTTCCAGCCTAACAGGTTGTTCGTAGCTGTTTTCTTCCTAAACAGACGTGTACCCAGTGTGCCATCTTCTTTTTTATAGATGGTTAAGTCGAGAAATTTAATGGTAGACCGGTGAGTCTCCCAGGTAAAGAAGAGACTCCAATCATTCCTGTTCAGTTTACAATTTTAAAATGTTTTTTAAGAATTTTTAGTTTAAAGAGTTTTTCCATGAGCTTTATATTGATAACCTGTCCATGGGTCATCAATATCTGATTATGGGGGCCTGACTACCAGCATCTCTGCCAATTACCTGCTTGAAGAGGCTGCGGCGCACCGATGAATGGCTTCTTAGGCCTGTGACATCACTGTACATCAGTCACATAGAATCGGTCACATGGGCCTGAGCTGCAGTGCCAAGCACAGCCACTATTCAATGGACAGCACTGTGCTTGGTAAGCTGTGAGGAGGCCACAGCACTCAGGGGAGTGCCAGGAGTCAGACCCCTACCAATCAGATGTTAATGACCCATCCTGAGGATAGGTCCTCAATATTAAACACTTGGAAAACTCTTTAGGAATACTTTTTTAAGGAAGTGTCTGTATAAAGGGTAAAATCATTTTTTGGACAAACCCTTTTTGAACAATGTTCTAAATATGACCTGTCAGGTCTTCTGATATATAGACACAAAGAGGTCCCACCACTTTAAAACCTTTGAAATAGATTTAATCGGAAAAGTAATTTATGGATCAGTCCCACCTGTGAGTCCCAAAAACAGAGAGAAACTCACTCGAAGTAGATGTCTTACTTCAGATCTTCTGCTGTGTCGCAATGCTTTATCAAGCAATTCAGTCCTCCTTTTTAAACTTCCTTGGATATCTCATTCAGCAGGTACTTCATTCTGAGATACTTCAGCTCTAAGGCTAGACCGGACCAAACATAGCGGGGGACCTTGTAGAACGCCAATTGCAATGGGTTTTACTGTACTCACATTTAAAATGATAAAGTGCTTATCAATCCAGTCTTAAAAAGTGATGAGCGGCATAGGCAATATTCAAATTCACGATATTTTGCTAATTTTTGGCCGAATATTCGAGAATTCGTGATCTCCAGTCATTATTTACTTGATTGCGAACATTGGCAATGAAATATATTCGCGATCAACACTAAGAGGTAGGCAACTTTCCTATTGGTTGCTAGGGATGTTGCTAAGTGCCGATATTCGCGATTAATTTGTGATTAGAATATTCACAATTAACACTAAGGGGTAGGCAACTTTCCTATTGGTTGCTAGGGATGTTGCTAAGTGCCGATATGTGCGATAAATTCGTGATTCGAATATTCGTGCTCAACACTAGTCTTAAAAACGAAGCATAGCACACCTCACAATGACTCCACCCAGGGTTTCCCCCTTCCGGCTTCCTCCAGGGTACCCTCAGCTTCTCAGCTCCCCCTAGGGGTGGCTGCAGGTAGCCAGAATATTATATTTTATGTGTCTATGCAGGGAATTTAGAGCTCTGTATTAGAAAAATGGAGCTCTGACCCCTGTAAATGATCTCATGAAATGAATCAGCACTGAATTTTGGACCCATTTAAATACTGAAACCTGGCATAAATACGCTATTTATTTGCCCAGTTCCTCTTCCAGGACTGGATTGCTTTATTACTGGTACTTATGTGTAGCAACCATATACAGAATTATTTCACATTTTTAATGTCACATTTGTTTTTCTATCAGGTTTGCTCCATTCTCCTCCTTCCAAAAAAATAAACCCCATGAGCCTCTACTTCATACTTCAACTGAATACAAGCAGATTCCTTACAGCGATCAATGCTTTCGAGATGAAGATCCAGTCAAATGGATTTCACGCAAGGTAATTATCTATCTATCTATCTATTGTGGGGAGTCGCTCTGGTAGACAGCGGTGCGGGTGCAGTTTAGAGGCAAAACAAGGAGTCCAGATTGTGCAACAAACAGTGTTTTATTCACACTTGCACACAAAACGAAAAACAGTCTCTTGGTGACAGTTCACACACAACGGAAATAACGTAGCCAAACAAAAACAGTCCAACACAGGTTCAGTCACCTGGGAGGTGTAGGTGCAGGTTCGCACCACGCTGTCGGCCCAGCCGCAGGAGAATCCAGCTTCAGGTAGCCAGGAACACAACACCTCCTTGCTGAGCTCTTCCCTCCAGGACAGAGAACTCCCAGCCCTGTTAGCAGCTCCAGGATAATCACACACCCCCAGACACAGCTGCTGGCTGCGTTTTATATCCAGCCCAAAACATGGACTGGACCGTGGGGAGCAGCCACCCACCCTACTCTTTAGCTGCTCCCAGTAAGAGCCGGCCCGGATCGGCTTTGCAGCCATGCTATTTAACAAAGACAAAACAGCACTAGCTGCTGCAGACAAAAACCCGGCTCTCACCTCACCGAGGCCAGCAACCTCGGTGACACGTACCTGCCATCACATATGACACCTTGCACCTTACCACATACCCCCTTTGTTCAACCCTGAGGGGGTGAACACACGTGAGGCAGTGGACGCGGGACAGGGCATCTGCGTTGCCCTGCAAGCGGCCTGCCCTGTGTTCCACGGAAAACTTGAAATTTTGAAGAGATAGGAACCACCTGGTGACCCGAGCATTCCTCTCCTTGGCCTGACTCATCCATTTGAGGGGGAATGGTCGGTCACCAGACGGAACCTCCTCCCTAACAGGTAGTAGCGGAGAGATTCGAGTGCCCACTTGATAGCCAGGCACTCCCTCTCCACTATACTATACCTGGACTCGGCGGGACTGAGCTTACGGCTCAGGAAGACAACGGGATGTTCTTCCCCGTTGACCTCCTGCGACAGTACCGCACCGAGGCCTACCTCCGAGGCGCCGGTCTGTACGACAAACTCCTTGTTGAAGTCGGGTGTCACCAAAACCGGGGACCCACACAGGGCCGACTTCAACGCGGAGAAAGCCTCCTCCGCCTTCTCACTCCAGCTAACCCTCCCAGACTTTCGCCCCTTCAACAGGTCTGTCAATGGCGCTGCTATTGTGGCAAAGTGGGGCACAAACCTCATGTAGTAACCTACAATCCCCAGGAACGACTTTACCTGCCTGGTGGTGACCGGTCGGGGCCAGTTACGAATGGCCTCTACCTTAGTTACCTGAGGTTTGATGACTCCCCGCCCAATTACATATCCCAGATATTTTGTCTCCTCTAACCCTATGCAGCACTTCTTTGGGTTAGCGGTCAGTCCGGCTTTCCTCAGGGCATCCACTACCGCCTGCACCTTGGGTAAATGGCTTTCCCAGTCGGTGCTGTGGATGACTACATCATCCAAGTAGGCCGAGGCGCACCGACGATGTGGTCGCAGCACTATGTCCATTAACCTTGGAAAGTGGCGGGGGCGCCATGCAGGCCAAAGGGTAACACCTTGTAGTGATACAGGCCCTGCGGGGTAACAAATGCGGTTTTTTCCTTAGCCGACTCCGCTAAGGGTACCTGCCAGTACCCTTTAGTGAGGTCCAGCACAGAAAAATAACGGGCTTGTCCTAAACTTTCAACCAGCTCGTCTACTCGGGCATGGGATACGCGCCAAACTTGGATACTTCATTTAACTTGCGAAAGTCGTTGCAGAACCGCAACGTCCCATCCGGCTTGGGTATCAGGACTATGGGACTGGCCCACTCACTTTTCGACTCCTCAATGACATCGAGCTTCAACATTACTTGCACTTCCTCCGCGATGGCCCGTCGCCGAGCCTCGGGTACCCGGTATGGTTTTAACCGGATCTTGGCCTGAGGCTCAGTAACGATGTCATGTTGGATGAGAGACGTGCGGCCAGGGAGGTCCGAGAACACATCCGTGTTCCGACTGATGAACTCCCTGACTTCCTGAACTTGTTTGGAAGACAGGCTGTCTGCAATTTTTACCGTGGTTACTGCTTCACAGGCCTCGAACTGTGGGGCTGGACCCTTTTCACCTAGAAGCCCTGGCCGGGGGCTGTGGTCGCCGGCCGCGTCCCTATCTTTCCACGGCTTAAGTAAATTCACGTGGTACACCTGCTCGGCTTGCGCCGCCCTGGCTGGTGTACTTTGTAATTTACTTCCCTACCTTCTCGATCACCTCATAGGGGCCCTGCCACCTAGCTAGGAATTTGCTGTCAAGGGTGGGTACCAGAACCAAAACCCGATCTCCCGGATTGAAGTCCCGCACCCGAGCCTGACGATTGTACACCCTACTCTGAGCTTGTTGTGCTGCCTCCATATGCTCCCGGACCAAGGGCAACACCCTTTCCATCCGTTCCTGCATCTGGGCGACATACTCAATGACACTTTTGTGGGGGACAGGCTGTTGTTCCCATGCCTCCTTGGCGATATCCAACAGGCCCCGAGGGTGTCTGCCATAAAGCAGTTCGAAGGGCGAGAACCCAGTAGAGGCCTGGGGTACCTCTCGCACTGCGAACATGAGATAGGGCAGAAGCAGGTCCCAGTCCTTCCCATCTCTAGACACCACCCTCTTTAACATATTTTTAGAGTTTGGTTAAACCTCTCCACAAGACCGTCTGTTTGCGGATGGTAAACGGACGTCCGTAACTGCTTTATACGCAACAATTTACACAGTTCCCTCATTACTTTGGACATAAAAGGGGTCCCTTGGTCTGTCAGAACCTCTTTGGCAGGCCCACACGGGAAAACATCTCCATTAACTCTTTGGCAATGAGCTTAGCTGAGGTATGTCGCAGAGGCACCGCCTCCGGATACCGAGTGGCATAGTCGAGAACTACCAGAATGTGTTGGTGGCCCCTGGCAGACTTTGGTACAGGCCCAACTAAATCCATCGCGATTCGCTCAAACGGTACTTCAATAATTGGCAGAGGTACCAGGGGACTACGGAAATGTGGCTGGGGGCTAGTTATCTGACAGGTCGGACAGGACTTACAATAATTCTCTACCTCCTTGAACACACTGGGCCAATAAAATCGCTGCAGTATGCGGTCCTGGGTTTTCTGCCACCCCAGGTGTCCCCCAAGAACATGTTGGTGGGCAAGCTCCATGACAAGCTTGCGATACGCTGTGGGCACCACCAACTGTTCAACAGGTTCGCCTCGGATTTGGTCTCACCCGATACAACATATCCTGCAGAACAATAAACCGTGGGAACATTAATTCAGCCCCTGGTTTCTGGGGTTTCCCATCAATTTCCAGCACATTCTCCCAGGCCCTGGTTAGGGTTTGGTCCCGGTGTTGTGCGGTCCCAAAATTTTCCCCGGAGACATTGAGGTCTGCCAACTCAGGTCCCGGTGGCAAGTCCTCCGTGTCTCCCACCATTACACTCAGTGGGGTTGTCTCCCTCTACCGCTGGAGCAGTGGTCACCCCTACCGCCGGCCCTTCAGACTCGGGCTCCCAGGGTTCTGGCCTTCCAGGGGTATCAGGCCACTCTACTAGGGTCACCCCTGTCTCGGGTCCCTCAGATACCTTTATTACCGGCCACAGCGCCGGAAAACCGGGAAGTCCCTCCCAAGTATCAGTTCGTGTGGGAGTTTAGTAGCGACAGCCACCTCGTGGGTCCACCTACCAGCCGCGGTGGACAAAGTCACTAGTGCAGTGGGGTAGTCTTTCAGGTCTCCGTGGATGCACAGGGACCTCGACTTTACGGCCAGTATACTCCGCAGGCCGTACAAGGGCAGCTCCTTACCAGGGAGACTAGACTCCCGGAGTCCAGCAGAGCCACCGCCAGAGAGTCTCCCACCTCTACCTGACACAGGTGGTTATGGTCCTGCACCTCACGGGTGCCAGTTGCGCACAGCTTCCGTGCATACAGGGAGTGACGACCCTCGTAGTTCATATCCATCGGCTCATCCCGATGCGGACAGTCGGCCCGGATGTGGCCTGGCTCCTGACACCTCCAGCATACCACGGGAGGCGGATCCGCAGGGGGTACATGCCGTGCAGGTCTCTCTGACGCCGGTCGTCGGAGCTGGGGTGGAGGCCTCCGGGTTTGACTTGCCCCTTCCCAGCAAGACTCCCCTGCAGGTTTCTGGTGGCCTCGTAACGCTCCACCAGGTCGACCATCTCCAGGGCACTTACCGGAGACGCCTGGCCGACCCAGTGCTGGAGGGGATAAGGCAGGGCCCTCCAAAAGATGTCCGCCAACAGGCGATCCAACATGACAGTGGGACTCAGTAGATCGGGCTGCAGCCACTTTTGCAGCCTGTGCAGCAGATCGTAGTACTGCGGCCTAGCGGGCTCAGTCGCTTTAAAGTCCCACTGGTGGACTCTTTGAGCGCGGACCAGCACGTTCACCCCCAGTCTGGCCAGGATCTCTCCTTTCATGGTGTCATAATCGGCCGCTTGGTCGTCCGCCAAGTCGAAAAACACCTGCTGGGGTCCGGAAGCCAGGAACGGAGCGACCACCTCAGCCCACTGGTCGCGGGGCAGCTTCTCCTCACGGCCACTTTTTCGAAGACTGCCAGGTAGGTCTCAGCATCGTCCTCGGGGTCATCTTGGGAATCGCCGCACGGACCGCTTCCGGGCATCATGGGCACGGTGAGAGGCTCCAGTCGCTTGCAACGCCATCACATGTTGCAACAGCAGCTGGTTTGTCTCCTGCTGCTGCTTGTTGGCCTCCCGCTGCTGTAAATTGGCCTCCACGAGAGCTTTTACAACTGCCTCCATTTTGTCAGGGTTCACGGGTTGAAACTTTGCCGGCTTGACATATGACATTAACTTTTGCTCAGCAAAACAAACAAAGTTCGGCGCTCACGCCAGCCTCACTGCGCATGCCCGCATCCGACACCAAATGTGGGGAGTCGCTCTGGTAGACAGCGGTGCGGGTGCAGTTTAGAGGCAAAACAAGGAGTCCAGATTGTGCAACAAACAGTGTTTTATTCACACTTGCACACAAAACGAAAAACAGTCTCTTGGTGACAGTTCACACACAACGGAAATAACGTAGCCAAACAAAAACAGTCCAACACAGGTTCAGTCACCTGGGAGGTGTAGGTGCAGGTTCGCACCACGCTGTCGGCCCAGCCGCAGGAGAATCCAGCTTCAGGTAGCCAGGAACACAACACCTCCTTGCTGAGCTCTTCCCTCCAGGACAGAGAACTCCCAGCCCTGTTAGCAGCTCCAGGATAATCACACACCCCCAGACACAGCTGCTGGCTGCGTTTTATATCCAGCCCAAAACATGGACTGGACCGTGGGGAGCAGCCACCCACCCTACTCTTTAGCTGCTCCCAGTAAGAGCCGGCCCGGATCGGCTTTGCAGCCATGCTATTTAACAAAGACAAAACAGCACTAGCTGCTGCAGACAAAAACCCGGCTCTCACCTCACCGAGGCCAGCAACCTCGGTGACACGTACCTGCCATCACATATGACACCTTGCACCTTACCACACTATCTATCTATCTACATTATCTAGACCACAAAGTTCATACAAGGTGGCACAGCCTGGTTCACGCTAGTGGCCACGTAAGCCACTCCAGGGAGCGGGGACACCGAGGCTCCCAGTCGTTCACGGTCAATGCGGTGGTGCTCTGCCGTAACAGTAGATATATTACTACAATGTTCAGAATCTACATTATCTACCTAAATGTCTGTCTACTGAATCTATCACCTATGGTACTATATGTATTTACTATGCTTGGTTCTGATATCAAATTGATTTACTGTATTTTCTGGCGTATAAGACTACTTTTTAACATGACAATCTTCTCAAAAGTCGGGGGTCGTCTTATCCGCCGGTATACTGTGTGCTGAAACTTAAGAGGATCTTTTATTGGTCCAACTATTGTTAGATAATGATATGTATGTGTAGAGCGGCGCCCAGGGATTTTCCTGCACTTACTATTATCCCTGGGCGCCGCTCTACACATACGGTATATATCATCATCTAAAAATCGTTGGACCAGTGAAGGGTCCTCTTTACTTCGAAGCCGGACTGGAAAAGCTGTCCTTCTCCAGCTTCAGGGACAGGCGCCCTCTAGCTGAGCCCCCGTGCACTGCATCCTGGCCGGTCGCTCCTGAAGCAGCCCCCTCTCCCTGCAATAAGTGGTTTTCTCATGCTCAGATCGTCCGTTTAATTTTTATTTGGTGTGCGTTGGAAGAGGGGTAGTCTTATACGGCGAGTATAGCCCAAACCCCATATTTTAACAGGAAAAGTAGGGCATCGTCTTATATGACCAGTCATCTTATACGCCGGAAAATATGGTACTTTACTTGGCTCTGGTACCATGTTTATTTACTGTGCTTGGTTTTGGGGCCATATTATTTACTCTGTTTCTTACACCATATTTATTGTGCTTACTTTTGATTAGTGATAAGTGGCATAGGTAAGATTGGTTTTCGTGATATTTCGTGAATTTTTCGCACAATATTTGCAATAAATTCTAGAATTCGTGATTTCCAGTCATTATTTTCGCGATTGCGCAAATCGGAACTAATGATGCACATATTTTTTTCTGCAATACATGCACCTTCACATTTTATCAGGTCTGAGTAGATATTACTGATTGGTGCACTAAGTATTGTTGTGACATCACAGCACTATGTCTGTAGTATGTATGTATGGACAGCAGAAGCTATCACACTACCTAACACCCTGCACTGGAACCTATCAGCTACACTATATCACTATCTAACCTACACTGACTATCTCCCACTAACTATCTGTATTATATATATGAGCTAACTAACTAACTAACTAACTAACTAACTAACTAACGTAATTAAATAAGGATCCAGATGAGTCTGCAAAGCAGAGCACAGCAATGACACTGCTGTCTCTCTCAGAACTGTAAAAAAAAGCAGAACATGGCTGCTGGGGAGGTTCTTATATAGTAAGGGGGAGGGAACTTTCCTATTGGTTCCTAGGGATGTCGCTAAGCTCAGACAAATACATTGCAGCCTAGAAGCAGTAGTACTGATGAAAAAACAACTAGAATATTCATGATTACGAATATATAGCACTATATTCTAGATTTACGCGAATTCTCGAGGTGCCGATATTCACGATAAAACTTCGGGAGTAGAATACACTACTTCTGATACCATATATATTAACTTGCTGGGTTCTGGTATGATATATATATTTACTTTGTTTGGTTCTGATACCAGAGATATTTACTGTGCTTGGTTCTGTTTTTTGTTTTCTATCTATCTGTCTGTCTGTCTATCTATCTGTCTGTCTATCTATCTATATGTCTGTCTATCTATTTTGTTATTTTATTTATCTATCTATCCATCTATCTCATCTGGTATCACAGAGATCTGCGTGTGGTTGTGTAAGATGGCTTAGAGTCCTGCAGGGCACAGCAGTGGTTACACTCATTGTATAAACCCTGATTTCTATGCGATCCACACACCATTCGCTCGGAGAGCCAAATAGGAATGAAGGGACACACTCCTCAATTGAATTCCTCTACCCTTGTTTCTTGTAGTAATGATTGTGGAGGTTTCAGTATATGAACCCCCCAATGATCAAAACTTGTGACATGTCACTGTGAAATTGATAGCTGCTCTTCAATTGCACTTGGTTATGGTACTATATTTATTATCTGTCCTTGATTCTGATATCAAATTGATTTACTTTGCTTGGCTGTGGTACCATGTTTATTTACTGTGCTTGGTTCTGGGGCCATACTTATTAACTTGCTGGGTTCTGGTATGATATATATTTACTTTGGTTCTGATACCATAGATATTTACTGTGCTTGGTTCTGGGCCATACTTATTAACTTGCTGGGTTCTGGTATGATATATATTTACTTTGGTTCTGATACCAGAGATATTTACTGTGCTTGGTTCTGATGCCGTATTTACTTTCTGTGCTTTTTTCGGGTTTTTGGTTTCTATCTATCTATCTATCTATCTATCTATCTATCTATTCATCCAGATCCATACTTGTGGCGATGGAGGTGGAAATATTGGGGTAGTTGCTCTATATCTTCTACACTTTTTTATACAACCCATTATATATGTTTCCTCATGTAACTGGAGCGCAGAGTCTAGTCTTCATCTCTCACTCGATGATGTTGAGGAGGACAATGTCTGGTAATGAGATGCATGAGTTTTTAGGCTGTACACAAGGCTTTTACGATACACAATGCAGACAAATATCTCGGGCTCCAAAGATTTCATTTAGAGAAGCTAAGCATATTGCACAGAACATAAAACTGACCTTTACCGTCTGCAGCTTTCGGAATAGAGTGGGATGTGGAACACATCATGGATTTAATGTGGCACAGCGCTGTGTGCGGAACTTGGGTGGGCCTGTGACTGCTTGGCCATTGCACCCGATGATTGAATCTGCTGTCACCAGCATCCTGATAATAATGAACATTCAGCTTAACGACCGTGATTATGATTATCATAATTGATGTGCAGGTGCTGTGTGTGGGGATCATTACAGCTCAACTGTATAGTGGAGAGACCTGCCTTACTTATGGATCTTGAAATAAAATGCACCAACTCCCCATGTAATTCCCCTGTACCGTCTCACCTCTAACAATGGGCTGAATGTCCTCATTGGAAATTCATCCATATATTCAGGATAGAAAAATGACATTTTCTGTATAGTTTTCGACTAGTTTTGGTCTAAAGAAAAACTCAGGAGGTCATTTATTAAGCTGAAATATTACGCCTATATTAGGTGTATTTCAGGCGCAGATTGAGGCGCAACAGCTAGTTGCACCGCAATCTGCGACTTCTCTCCACTCACGCCAGGTCTAAAGAAATGGGCGTGGCATGAGGAAGCGTAGTAAAAGGTCTAAATGTAAGACAGCGAGGAAGGTATCTTACATTTAGAACTGGTGGAGAATCCCCCGAAATTATGAAGAGTCTGGCACCTCTTCATAACTTCGGCGGAACCACCGCCAGCTTAGGGGTTTATTAAGGCTGAGTTCACATCACCGTTTAGCTTTCCGTTCTTCTCATCCGTTAGAAGAAGAGGAGAAAAACCCCAGGAGCCTGTAAAAAAAAACGGATGCTGTTGCATCAGTTGTCTTCCGTTTGAACCATTTTCGTCTGAGATCTGTTTTTTTAGATGAAAAAAGTCCTGCATGCAGTACTTTTTTTTTCCCTTCAAAAAAAAAAATCTCAGACGGAAATGGCTGAAACAGATGACAACTGATGCAACAGGATCCTGTAAAAAAAACGGATCCTATGCAATCCTATGCATAACTGATGCAACAGGATCCATTTTTTTTACAGGATCCTGTGTTTTTTCTTTCTTGTCTTCTGACGGATCAGAGGAATGGAAAGCTAAATGATGATATGAACTCAGGATAAGGGTCCATTCACACGTCCGTGTGTGTTTTGCGGATCTGCGGATCCGCAAAACACGGACATCGGCGATGTGCGTTCTGCAATTTGCGGACCGCACATTGCCGGCACTATATAGAAAATGCCTTTTCTTGTCCGCAATTGCGGACAAGAATAGGACATGTTCTATTTTTTCCGGGAACGCGATTGCGGACCCGGAAGTGCGGATCCGCAATTGCGAACCCGGCCGGGACATCGTCTGTCCCCATTGAAATTAATGGGTCCGCAATTCCGTTCTGCAAAATGCGGAACAGAATTGCAGACGTGTGAATGGACCCTAAGACCGATGTCTAAAACGCCAGTCTTAATAAATGTGCGCCTCAGTTTTTAATGCCTTGCATGAGCCAGATTGGTGGTGATAGAGAACGAATGAAGGAGGTCGTGTAGATTGGAAAAATATGACTGTTTTCCTCTGAAAGCAATGCCCCCTATGACAGGCAGAGCGCCCGATTCACTTCAATGTAGCTGAGCTGGACACAACCTATGGACAGATGTTGGGCTGGAAGAAAGCGATCCCATACTACCGGTGGGATTTCATTTTTTACTTGCGGGTCAGATTTCAGTAAAAAAAAAAATCCTCACCAATCCCTCATTTGCCGGTCACGGGCCAACAGAGGAATTTCCTGGAGATGTCTGCACAGCCAATCATAGGGATGACCTTCTTCAGACAGTGATTGGCCGACCTGTGAGGGCCCAGGAAGCGTCAGAACGGCAATGAAGGGGGGAGTCGGTGAGCTGAGTGATGCTTCTGCCCCAAATATAAAAAAATTGTTCGTAAGCCAAAAATGTGTCCGTGCGTCAAAAAAATGTGTCCGTGCGTTCTAGTCTATGTTTATGCTACCTATAAGTTGGTGTAATTTCACTCCAAAAATATGCCAACACTTTGGCGCATTTTTGATGCACAGAGATGCATTTAGGCCATGCCCCCTTTCAACAAAATCATGCCCTTTTCCCATAAAGCCATGCCTTGTTGTCAAAGTGATTACAAAACTCTGTAAAAAAGTTAGTAAATGTGATGAAAAGCATGCACGCCAGTTTTTTGCTGCAAAATTTGCCAAAAAACAAGCTAATTTTCAATAGTAAATGTGCCCCACTGTCAGGGCTGCATCTAGACTTTCTGCTGCCTGAGGCGAAAATTGAAATAGCGCTCCCCCTCTTCCTGATGCCCAAATTCTCAACCTACCATCTTTCCTCCAGTCCTACCGTTAAAGGCATACTTGGAAGGCATACCTCTTACATCCAGTGACGTCTCCTGTGATGTAGACGTTCTTTTCCTTATTTTCTCCATTCAGACCAGACCGCCATGATCATTTCTCTCGCCCATCTCATGTCTCTGCAGACACATTAGTTTCCGACTTTTCCATCCTCCTCCCACCTTCAGAATACCCCATCCTGCCCCCCCAATACTGTGCCTACTATGCTTCCCAATACTATATTGCAGAAGCAGATGATCCCCCTGAAAATACTAGTACCACACAGATAGTTTCCCCTCAATAATTATTGGCGCACAGTGCCCTAAAAAATAACTGCCCTGCAAATAAGTGATTCTGGCACTTATTGCCATAAACATAGGCCCTGATTTATCACACCTTCACTCCAGAATTCTGGCATCAAAAAGTCACAAAATAGGGCTTTTGCTACATTTTTTGCACTCAATTGCGCAAAATGTAAGCGCTTGCGCAAAATTTGGCGACTTTTTGCATTTTTACAGCACTCACTCCAGTTTTGTAATATGGGTCGAAAAGTGGGCATGGTTAGCTATGTTATTGAGTTTCACTCCAGATTTATCATTTATCGCAAAAAAGTCGCATTTTCACCCCAGGAGGACGGAGGAATAGGCAAAAAGGAGTGACTTCTCTAAACAGAAGTGACTCCAACGCAGACTCAAAACCAACTTCAAATTTTCTCCTCATGATAAATCTCGCCCATGGTGTCCTCCAAAAATAATTGTACTAAGCTGATAAAACGTGAAAAGTTCCGCCAACAGTAATAATTCTCTGCTAGAGTGCACTATGTGGTAACAGTGCACCCGATAGTAATAGTGTTTCTCATTTTGCCCCCAGAAGTAATAATGCCCCCATAGTGCCCACACTAGTAATCTTGTTCCCCGTAGTCCCCCAGTAGTAATAAAGCCCACCATAATATCTTGAGTAGTAATGATTCCCCCTATAATGTGTGCCTGTACAAAAATACCCCCTTTTAATGCGAGCTAATACAAAAAATGGCCCCTTATAATGTTTGCCAGTAAAATAATTCCGCCTTGCAATGTGCGCCAGTACAAAAATGCCCCCTTATGTGTGCCAATGCGAAAAATTCTTCCTTACAACATGTCCCAGTACAATAGAAGTCCCTATAGTGGCCCCCTTAGAATGTGTGCCAGTACAAAAAATACCCCCTTATAATGTGTGCCAGTACAAAAAAAATGCCCCCTTATAACGTGTGTCAGTACAAAAAATGACCCCCTTTTAGTGCCTCTATTAGAATGAATGTTCCCATAGTGGCCCCCTTATAATATGTGCCAGTACAAAATTGCTCCTTTTTGGAGCCCCCCTAAGTCCCCACAGTGCTTCCTCCATTGTGGCCCAACAGCATGCTGCCAAATAAAAATATTAAACTTAAATACTTACCTCCGTTCTGCTGTCCGCGATGCAGTGCAAGACACAGACCTCTTCTGGTCTGCACCCTGAGCTCTATGCAGCCCGGCTCAGGCAGTGTGATGATGATGACACCGGGCTCTGATAGGCTACAGGAAGTGATGATGATGACACCGGGCTCTGATAGGCTACAGGAAGTGATGATGATGACACCGGGCTCTGATAGGCTACAGGAACTAGGACTAAAGCCTATTAGAGGGAATGGTGAGGCAGGGAGACATTGTTCCTGTGCCCCACCACAGCATTCAACTGTATCGCTGTCTTGAGAACAGCGATGCAGTTGAATGTTTCCACAATAGAAGCGCTCATGGCCCTTCCGCTGTCCCCCACTTGCCCCAACCTGGCGCCGCCTGAGGCGAATGCCTCACCTTGCCTCATTGGCGGTGCATCCCTGCACCCTGTATCACTAGTGCCTGGAATTTTCTTTTATTCTTTCTGATGATACTTTTCCATTGAAGATATAATCATAAAGTTCAAAATTTTGCGCTCTCAACATCAGCTTTATTGCGTATAACACAATGAAATGCACACAATTTATAGCTATAAACCACTGCACATGGGCGTAGCTCCAGGGGAAGCGAGGGAAGCGGCTACTTTGGGGCCCAAACTCAGAAGGCGCTTACCCAGGAGGAGGACTAAAAGATTTTATTGTCAGGGCCCCCTCAACAGTATTATACAGTGACAGTATATACAGTGATAAGGCAGGAAATGGCCAGAGCAGGATTTGCACGGTAGGAGGGGGCTACAAAGCAGTTGTGAGGGGGGGGGGGTGTCTTCAAAAAATTGCTGTGGGGCTCAGTCATTTCTAGTTACTAGCGGTCACGGCCATAGAGGTGGCGGAGTGAGCCTGCAGTGGAGGAAATCATGGCAGAGCATGTCTTCTGCTGCAGACTCGCTCCATTACCTTTCTGGCCATGACCAAGGTCCGGGATGGAGCAAAACAATAGCTTTGGCCCCATGATTGTCACGACTGGAGCATCTGAAAACATGACGAGCAGTGTGCATTCTATTTATCATGTGTGCCATGGTTTATACCTATTAGGGCTCTTTCACACTTACGCTTTTGCTTTCCGTCCTAGAGTTCTGTCCTCGGGGCTCTAGGACGGAAAGATACTGATCAGGATTTATCCTTATGCTTTCTGAATGGAGATAAATCCGTTCAGGATGCATCAGGATGTCTTCCGTTCAGTATGTGAACGTTTTTTGGACGTTAACAAAACCGTAGCATGCTGCGGTTTTGTCTCTGTCCAAAAGTCCGGAAGACATGCCGTAACGCCGGATCCGGAATTAATGCCCATTGAAGTGCATTAATCCGGATCTGGCATTAAGCTAAAAGTCGTTTCGGCGTTTAGCTCTGCGCATGCGCAGCAGCAGTTCCGATCGGGGCCCCAGTGTAAGCTGGGGCTCCGATCGGTTACCATGGCAGCCAGGACGCTACTGAAGTCCTGGCTGCCATGGTAAGTACTCCGCAGCAGTGTACTTACCCTCGCTGCGGCCTTCGGGCGCTCCTTCATGACGTCAAAGGTCCTGGCGGCGCATTGATCTATGCTCCGCGGGGACCTGTGACGTCATGAAGGAGCATCAGGAGGCCGCAGCACAGGTAAGTACACTGCTGCGGAGTACCATGGCAGCCAGGACTTCAGTAGCGTCCTGGCTGCCATGGTAACCTGAAAGCATTTTGAAGACTGATCAGGATCCTGATCAGTCTTCAAATGCTTTCAGGCGACTTGCGTTCTGATAGATCCGGCGGGACGGAAGTGCCCGCCGGATCCTCAGAACACAAGTGTGAAAGAGGCCTTATATGTGTGGACTTTTGTCCCTACCACTGACCACCATTTTCCAGAGTGCAGTGGTACATGCACTAAAATTATGATCGTGTTTCTGACATTTTTTTATTTTTTAAATATATATAGGGTTGGCAAGGTGTAACAGGGTTGCCAACCAAAATTCTTCTTTTTTCTGAACAACTCATCCCAAAGTCACGGACATCCAACATTTTTTACGGACAAATTGGAAAACCATTATGGATTATAGATATTATAAGTACTACATGTCTGTAGCTCAATATGCTGATGAAAACCAGCGTTTATTCCGAGCTGTAAAATAATGAGAATTACCACCAAAATAATCTGCTCAAGAACCACCAGCTATAAAAAATTCGCAGACGCGTCAATTTTTTTTCACGGACACAGGAAAAAAGTCACCTATTTTTAAAGACTGTCTAGAAATTTCTGGATGGTTGACAATGCTGAGGTGGAGGCAGGGCCGGTGCAAGGATTTTAGCCAGCACAAGCGAAGCTACATTGATCACATTATGACCCCCTATTGTGTCACACATCTCCCCCTCCCATGGCACATCATCCCCCCATGTCACATTTCTCCCCCTCCATGGCACAGACTACACACATTCGATTTGTCCCTCTCCCATTATGTCACCCGTGACACCCCCCATTGATGTTGTGTAATGATTATAAACAATATGCGCTCTGCGCTCATCACCTACCACTTAACCTACGGCAGTTGAAAGTCCGTCTGGGCTGGCCTGGGCTGGCTGTGTGCTCCAGTCCCTGCTGCTGCCCGCCGCGGAGCCACTCGCCAGTCACACACCCCTTCAGTGCCCCCATGACCGTGCTGCCGCTCTGTGAGTGAGGACCGGGGCCGCATCGCACATGCAGGCTGGGGTGGGTGGCTGGCGGCGCTGCGGCGCAACTCGCCGCAAGTGATTTTAAAAAAAAAAGTTCATTCCCCCCCCCCCCCTTCTCTGCTCCCTAAGGCAGCCGCTTGGTCTGCCTTATTATAGAACCGGCCCTGGGTGGAGGATGAGGGCTGTTGATCTTTCTTAGCACTTTGGCGCCACTTGCCTCACATTTACCGTGCTGGGGCTATTTGGATGCAGGCAGAAATGTACGATGTGGGTTTGGTGCAAGCACAGGATTGTGTCCTGGCCGCCTGCAGTGGGTGTTAGGGAGGGTTCACATCACATTTATTCCAGCCGTTTA
Organism: Bufotes viridis; assembly: GCA_033119425.1. NCBI lineage: Eukaryota > Metazoa > Chordata > Amphibia > Anura > Bufonidae > Bufotes > Bufotes viridis. The sequence goes on from CM065592.1 coordinate 425,116,357, forward strand.
ACGTATACATTAAAAAAAAAAAGATACAAAAGCGTAGCATACCACGCTTTTGTTTCGTGCAGAATCCGGTAAAAAAATGGATACTTTTTCTTTTTTACAATAAAACTCTACAATGAACAGATGCCGCTGTATGGCATCAGTCTGAGGTATCCGTTTAACGTATACATTTTTTATATGTGTTAAACGCATGGCAAAAACGTGATGTGAACCCACCCTTGCCCGTATACTACTGCTGACAGTTTCCTGCAATGACCAAAGTTGGAGATAACCCTGATCCCGTCCGTTTAACCCCATGATATGCAACTGTCATTAACCACTTAATGGGGTTGTCTCACTTCAGAAAATGGCGTTTATCATGTAGAGAAAGTGAATACAAGCCATTTACTAATGTATTGTGATTGTCCATATTGCTTCCTTTGCTGGCTTGATTCATTTTTCCATCACAATAAACATGGCTCATTTCCAGAGGTTACGACTAGGGTTGAGCGAACTTGTATTTTAAGTTCGGCATCCAAAGTTCGGGCTCGGGTTATCGAAGAATCCCGCTATGGATTCCGCTACCACGGACCATAACAAGTTCGCGCAACCTTCCTTCACTGCTCTACCTCCTTCTTCTCCTCCACACAGAGCACAGGATCTCCGCTCCTCATGTCACGTGATCATTATACCAGGCCCTTTACCACCTCTTATCCAATCCAGTATTGAGCCACGCCCCCTGCACTGATCACATGACGGTGACGTCACCCCAGGTCCTTAGTGTTGTTCAAGGTTCGGGTTCATTGAAGATTCCCCTATGGATTCCAAATTCCGTTATAGTAGTGTAATCCATAACAAGATTCTTCAATAACCCGAACCCGAACTTTGGACGCCGAACTTAAAATACAAGTTCGCTCAACCCTAGTTACCACCACCCTGTAATCCAGCAGTGGTGGTCGTGCTTGCTTACTATAGGAAAGGGTGTGGTTATCTCTGGTGGTCCGTATCATGGGAACATTTAAATTTATTTAACCCCTCAGAGGGTTGCGCGCTTTTAACTTAACTCAAAACATAAGAGTCTAAAAGACCCATGCGCTTTTTGTGAAAACCTCTGACAAATTATAAAAACACTTTTTATTTTGTTCGTTTAAAATTGAAAAATGTGCTGGGGAACTGTTAGTGATTAAAATTCCTCAGGACATATAGTGAGGGTGGGAATAGTTGCGTACTAATGTCTCTCACCAAACCTAGGGATTACTCCATCCCTTTACACATAGCGTTAGTAGAATCGCTACTCTATCTGGTAGCTAGCTAATAATTTCCCATATTGGGTCCCTCAACTGTCTGCCACTGAACTAAAATCTTTTTTCATCCCTGCAAACCCATAATGCACTTCTACTTCCTCTTTCCCAGCTCTACCAATGTCCCTAACAATGCCCAGCTAGTTTATATCTCCTTCCACCCTGCTAGATACATTGATACTCCCCTATCACTACCCCGCCCATGGACATAACATCGCAGGAAATAGGAATTAGCGGGATGGCCTTCATAAATGATTATTTTAAAGGACGTTGATGCAAACCAGAAAATCCCTTTAATACACTTTGGAGTCCCCTTTATGTAGCTCACCAGACTGAGCAAAATGGAGAGCAGCTGCCAAAACCATATTTAAACAGGAGCCACCGTGGTCAGCTGCTGACCCATGCCCTGAAACGAGTAACATACAGTAGGATTTTTAGGCTTCTTTAGGTGCCACATTATGTCTCTGCAAAAGTCAAAGGATTGATATAGAGATTCAGTACATATCATAAGACAGCTAATAAAAATGTAGTCATCATTCTGTCCACGAATCACCGGTTCTGGATGAAATACAAACTCCAAAACGTCACTGAATTAATTTGATTATTGTGAACTGGACCGAGATTCTGAGGTCTTGAGTCAAGACATATGCTCTGTTATGCAGATGGTGGAGGTGCGATTTCACACCAATGTACTCACAAGCATTGATGAGAGTATTTCATGTTTTTCCCTGTAAGCAATGTGAATCCTGAAGAGTCCCGAATATATTCACCTTCCATTGATTTGTCTAAAGAGATTGGTTCAAAGACAGCAATGGAGAACAGCTCAAAAGCATAATGTCACGCTCTAGTGTGGGTGGGAAACCCCCACACCGAACATGGGAGGGAAAGGGAAAAGGAAATAAGGCCTGAAAACTTAGGGAAGGAAGATGGACACCTCCTAAAAACCCTAATCAAAGCCCTGACTGACTACCTGTATGAACAGACCCCAGAGATAGGTGAGTTCATACACAGGAATACCTAAAGTCATATCTAACCCTAAAGGACCCTGGTAATAATGACAGGAATGAGACTACCTGTTCCTCCAAAAGGAAGGATGAACGTGAGTCTCCCTAAGGCCTAATACAAAACAACAAAGAAATGCAACACACAGAAAGGTCAAAATACAAAGGGAAAGGTAACACTTAAATTCCAAGAAGCTATGGCAGCACCAGGAACTCAGCCGAGATCCAAACACCAGCTATCCACAGGTCCAAGTGAAGCTATAAACCGCACAGCATTGTGGGAGAAACAACTATAAATAGGGAAAGTTAAATAACCACAATAGCAACACCTGGAGGTTAAGGATGTGGCCAGTACCAGAAACAACACAGACGCCTTATTGATCCACAAGGTAAACATGTCAAACCAAACCACGTGTTGCCAGTCTCAAAAACCTCCTGTCACTCACTGTCGCGGGGACGTCCGTATGTCTCAGTACATCCATGACACATGATTTAAGATGGTGATCGAAGTTTTTTTCTTCTCTCGCATAGAATATGAGAGAAAAAAATTTCCATATAAAATTAGAGGCCCGTGCAGATAAAGTTTCCGCATATAGCAGGCAATGAGCCCTGGATTAGAGATCCATTGTCCATGAGTCCTTCACATGCTCTAATGCAGGGGTGCACAACCTTTTCTGGTTGGGGGCCACATAGTCAGACTGAAGGAATCCCAAGGGCCGAAAATAAAAGTTAACAGGGTATTAACAACTGATATACTGTATTTATTGCATATTGTACACACAGTATATACTATAAATGTCTGGTTACACCTCCAGGATTCCCATCTCACGGTAGATTACATGAAAAATGCATGTGAGCAGCCACAAGACATAGACATACATGTCTGTCACCAGATGGTTGGGGGCCGCACAGAATGATATCGAGGGCCGCATGGGCTGCAGGTTGTGCACCCCTGCTCTAATGGAATGAAGGTATAAAGTGGCTGCCAATGGCCTGTGCTTTTGAATTCTAATTTTTGAATTTAAATTTTTACCTAATCTTTTTACCATGACATGATGATATTTTATTACTTTGAGAAATAAATTCCCCAGTGGCCACCTTGTGTTCTCCCTCTAGATCAACAGGTCATATATTCGGGATTTACTCAAAGGGGTTTTCTGGTTTGCGTCAACATCCTTTAAAATAATCATTTGTGAAGGTAGCTATAATTCTGTAATGTATTTCTTTTACTGTTATTGCTCTCTCCGTTCTGGGCTGTGGTCACATGACAGTGTCCATGCAGCTCTTTCCTGTGATGTCATGTCCATGGACAGAGCAGTGATAGGGGATTGTCCATGTATCTAGCTGGTTGGGAGGAGCTATAAGCTAGCTGGGCATTGTTAGGGGCTGGGTTTGGTTGGATACAACCACATAAAGTGCTACATAATAGGTTGGAAACAAACCACTAGTTAGTTTACATGGTGAAAATGGTTCAGGAGAGTCCAAACTGATAAAAACATAGGGAAAATGTACATGAGGTACGCAAAGACATGAGCATATCTCTTAAAAACCATAGTAATTTTGGAATACCCCTTTAACATTTCACAGTGATGGAAATCACTTGACTAAATCAACAATTAGTACGTGTATTTTTCTATGGTAAATTATTGATACTTGACATGTTTAGGTTCCTTGAGAACTGAGTTAAGAAACACTGTCATAGTAAAGTTTTAGGGTGAGAACTTGGGCTTAACTCAGATTTTGGGTGGATGTATACTTTGAAGTTATGTGCTCCTGGAGACATCCTCTGTTGACATGCTCTGTAAGGGCAAATAGATCATAAAAGGTCATAAAGCGGGGAACCGCAGCTCAGGATCCCCTTTACGGACCAGGATGGAAAACTGCTTCTACTCCAGGAATGTCCACGATGTAATACTTCCTGCCCAGGTACCAGCTGAAGAGAAGCCAGAGAAGGCTCCCTTACCCCTTGGCAGAACCTGAGACAACCCACTTAAGGTTGCACCCAAAGAAATGGACATTCCTGATCGCCCAGACGTCTTATCTGCCACTATATTCTTAGAGATGATATGTGCCACTGACAAGTCATCTGCCAAATATTCTTCTTCTTGTTGTGGCTTTTCTGTACCTGTATATTCTATTGGGGGGAGGGGGCTGGGGAGTTTCGGTTGTTTCAATGATTCCGTTAAGTGACAGAAATCATCGTCCACCCAAAAAGAGAGTCAAAATGGAAGAAATCAATCACCCAATAAAACTCAAGATCTGAGCAACTGAATATTAATCAGACTCCGATAGTCCTAAGTACTTGATAGAGCAGTGTCGTGTCAGCTTGTCTATCTCCTAATGCTGCAAGTAATGCACCAAGACAGAATGACAATCACAGCCCGGCCGCCCATCAGCTGCAATTAATCTTTTATTTAACGTAGACAAGGAGCAGGGAAAAAAACTCCCATCATCCTCATCTGAAGACTAAGGGACCCTGTTTTTGATGTTTGCGTTTTGAGCAGAATTGTCCCTACCAGTTCTGACAAATTGAAACACCAGGCTAATTATGGCAGCTAATGAAGTGTGGGGACTGGTCACAGCTTGTCGCGAAACTGCTCCTTCAGCTCGGATTACACTTTCATCAATCACTTTTTTAAACTGATCCAGAATTGCTTCTGCCGAGTGCCTGGCATTTTTAATGCTGTTTCTGTAATTGCTTTTCTCCCCAAAGCTTAGACTGTTTTTTTGAAATATTACATTCGTAGGACGGGGGCTTGCAAAGTGGAGTTTATAAAAAAAAAATTTTTTTTTTTTTTTCAAAAAGTGTTATTGCCTCTATCGGCTGATCAGCTCATAAAAGGACGAGAGGAGTAAACGTGATATATAGCTTTTAATCCCGTAAAAGGGAGCAGTAAAGTATATTCATGTATGTGTTTATGAATCATGATTACCGGGGACTGGAGGTGTATTGAAGTCTCCTGAAACATGGTTTGTGGCCTGGACGGTTTAAATCCCATAAGCAACTAAACACAATGAGTTTGATAGCTTTGACAGATGTCTCAGCAGATCAAAGAGCTCAGTCTGTCATTCCTAAAAAATGCTGCCTGATTTGTGGTTTCTTCCATTGATGAAGCACATTATAGAAAACTCTGGTCAAAATGTTTCGAACTCCGTTTCGTAATCTTTTTTTTTCGGTACGAACATCAGACAGTTAGGATTTAAAGGGAACCTGTTACCATGAAAGTGCAATTTGAGCTTCAGGCAGCATGTTGTAGAGCAGGAGGAAATACAGTTTTGTATAGTTTTATGGAAAAAGATTCAGTGTAACTTAATTCCTGCTCGTTTTGGGCTTTGAAGTTAAGGAGGCGGACCTGTCAGTGAATGATAGTCTACCCTCTAAGACTGAAATAGCTGTCAATCACTGATAGGACCACCTCCATGAATTCAAAGCCCAAAATAAGCAGAAATATAAGTGAATAAATAAAGTTATACTGAATCTTTTTCCATAAAACTATATAGCAATCTGCTCAGCTCCTCCTGCTCTATAACATGCTACCTCTAGTTCACACACAGTGTTTAACATGAAAGGTTTCCTTTAAGGTGCTGATAGAATTCCTTAAATTCCATAAAATTATACATTTTTGCCCAGAGATCACCGATTGCCTGCGCCTGCGCGATCCTAAGCCAACTGAGGGCAACAGTGCTCTGAAAACGTCACTGGGCTCGGCGCATGCCCAGTGACACTATTGAGGCTGTTGCCCTCAGTTGACTTAGGATCGCGCAGGCAATTGGTGGCGCCGCGCCTGCGCAAGAATTCTGGCGGCCGGCGAGATGAAGATCGGGGAGTTATTGTGGCCTGAAAGCGGAGGTAGCCGAGGGCGGAGCCATTAGCCTCGCCTTTGGGAAGCGATTTCTGCAGCTGTAGGCGTGCTTGGGGATTCAAATTTAGGCGGGCTGGGCACATTAGGGGGGGCGTTACTGGGCTCCTGAGCTGGGATAAAACGCCCCTCTGGGCACCTTGGACCCTAATTAGCATAAAGGAAAATTCGTTTTTTTTTTTATCAAAATGACAAGTGACAAAGAAAAAAGAAGAACAGATCCGGATATAAGGTACTTTATTACACATAGATAATGTGACAGAAAAAAATGATGATAGGCAGGTGACAGATTCCCTTTAAACCATATCCTTAGTAGTTTGGTAAGAACTGAGCAATAATAAGTGTTTACGAGGTCAGGAGATGAGAGATAAGAGCTACACATGAGCTGTCAGATAACTAGATTCAAAGAAAGCAGACTGTGACAGCTTGCCAACAGACTGCTTTTTAACCCTTGTATCTCAGAAATGGCTGAACATTTTTAATAAAGACCAATTGAAAAAATGATTTTTAGCCCAAAATGAGTAAAATGCAATCATAGAAAAATGCCCCCAAAGGTAGAAGAAAGTGTTTAGTTTTCTGTTATGCGCTGTTGTCACTTTCCGAGGTGATAAGTTGATTGGACAAGGTCTAGCTCCTGCCACACACAAGGGAAGCGATAGCATTGGAAATGTGTTATGACATGGTAGCCATTCAGATGAAAGACTATACTTGTGATACATGGACATTTCAACTCCATTAAAACACGAGCTACTCTGCATTCTGGGCTATAGGTGGGATGTCTCAGATGTAGGACCCCCCTCGAAGACAACCAGATAGGCAAACCTCTTGCAAATTCACAGATTTACCTGTAAATGCAGAATCCTTTCACAGAATACTGTTTAGTTGGCGCCACCACCTTGCTGCGCTCTTTTAAGTGACCTTTTATGCGTTTTTTGTAAAAAAAGTAAAAAAAAAATGTAAATCCCTACTTAAAATACATAAACACAGTCATAAAGTCAAGACGATTTGTGTCCACAGAATTACAAGTCAACTCATGAAGCATAATGTGGCGGAATAGATGAGCCGGTCTTGCTTGTTTAGTAAAACGCTTTGCCTGCGACATATTTCACAGAATGCACTTTCAGTAGTTTGCAGCACTTGTGATATGGCGTTCGTTACCGTGGGCTAATTAGCATGATATATATTCAGGATAAATTTGTAGGTCATTAATGTAAATGTAAATTGTAAGGTCGTGCAGAATTACATGCTTTGCCTTCAGAAAATTCAGGTTAGCCACTCAATGATAGTAAATTACGCCATGCCTAATAAATCCATATAGTTAACGCTTCCACTCGGCTGTTTGCTGGAGTCTGATCCTCTCCTCGACTTGTAATTTCATTGTTATTTTATTGTATAGCTGCAATTTCTTTATAGTTCACTTTAGTAATGAAGTTGAAGAGCAATTTCCCCCGAATGTAATGAGCAGTCATAGAGTAATAAGGATAGAGCATCACAGCAACGTGGCATGATCTAGGAGTCGCTATAAAAGGAAAGAAAATAGAGCGTGTTATGGCTCCATGGATCCGCGTCCTTCTGACCCATAATATGGCACCTATAGAGAGATAGGGGTCCTTACTCTACCATGTATCTCTGATTCAATTCGAGGATTTTTTTAAAATATTACTGATGAAGCCAACAGCATAAAAATGGTGTCAAGCTTCATCAAGTCCCACATGTATGGATGGAGACTTGTACGGGAAAATGGCTCTGTAAATATGGCAACCAATGGAACATGGTACAGCAGCACCAGAAAGCCGGCCTCTTTAAAGGGAACCCGTCAACAAGAAATTCACTGGTGAGCCAGACACAGTACCTTGTAGGACTAGTAGACTAAAGTGGAGACTAAAGTACTTTTAATCCATATGCAAATGAGCAGTTAAGTGCACTGAGGGCAAGGCCAAACAACTCTGCGCACCCTTGCTCTTCCTGCTTCCTCTGCCAGTGCCCTCATCTCCTTTATGATTGACAGGGCCCGGTTCCTGCATCATCATCACGCCTGGACCTGTCAATCAAGAAGGAGAGGGAGGGGTTGAGAGAGGAAGGTGATGCCAGGGTGCACAGAAGGGCTTGGATCAGCCCTTGGTGCACTTAACTGCTCATTTTCTTTGTAAGGAATCGTTTTAAAGATTTTATTCAGTATGAATAAATTTGACCCAAATCGAAAGTGCTTTGATTGCCCCAAAAAGTTGTATATGACACTCTGCAGTCTCATAGGACTGATATTTTTTCTCTTGTATTTCTCACTTTTTAACATATTTTTAGATATTATTTCTGTGTATCTCCCCTTTCAAACTCTTTAATGTAAAGAGAGCAAACAATAAGACAGTAAATAATGTCAGAGTTACATGATAGCTATGGATGAATGAATGGCTGACGGTGTTAACCAACTAGTCTGTTTAATGTGTTGGCGACATGCACCATACATGTACGGTGCATGTCATCTCTTTAATGATGGCATTTGGAAGATGTTATAGCTGCCGGTTTCACACAGTAGACACCTGGAGCTAATGTCTGTGATTGGCATTAACATCGATCACAGGCATTTAAACCCTCAGATGTCTTGGTCAATTGCAACCACGACATCTAAGGTGGCTTTCCTTGGAAGCACTGCGCTCCCAGGGCCCAAACGGTTCCCAGCACAGCGATCGTGGGAGTCATTTATTTGCTATGGTAGCCTCAGTCTCTCTGAAGGATCTGAGGCTAGCACAGTAATACACAGACGTAGGGCAGGGCTCCATAGGAACATAGCACAACTCCTATAGGCTGCAGTGGTGATTCATTGCAGTCTATACGAGAAGCGATCAGAGGATCACATGTTCAAGTCCTTTAAGTGGACTTCCAAAAAAGTGAAAAAAAGATTTAATATATAAAAATTCTAATCACCCCCTTTTCCCCTTATTAAAAATAAAAATCAATAAACAAAAAATATAAAGATCATATGCACCACCGCACCCCAAAATGCCCGTACTGTTAAAATATAAATGTATGCATTCCATACAGTGAACTCCGTAACTCCTGTGGTAAGGTGCAAGGTACCGTGGTCGATGGCAGGTACGTGTCACCGAGGTTCCTGGCCTCGGTGAGGTAAGAGCCGGGTTTTCTTGCGTGTCAGCAGCAGCTAGTGCTGTTTTGACACATTTCTATTTAGTTTGGCTGCAAAGCCAATCCGGGCCGGCTCTTACTGGGAGTAGGCAAAGAGTTGGGTGGGTGCCTATTCCCCACGGTCCAGGCCGGTTTTTCCCTGGCCTTTATAAGACAGCCAGCACCAGCAGGTGAGGTGTGATTGTCCTGGAGCTGCTGTAAGGCTGTGGAATCATTTGAGTTTGGGAGTTCTCTGGGCTGGAAGCAAGAGCCCAGCAAGGAGGAGTGCAGACGGCCTGGAAACCTGACGTCGCTTGTCTTGCGGCTGGACTGACAGCCAGGTGCGAACCTGCACCTAAAACCTCCCAGGTGACTGGAGCCTGTATTGGACTGTCTTGTTTTCCTCATGATTTCTTATGTGTGTGAAGTAACACCAAGAGACTGTTTATTGTTTATCTTGTGCAAGTGTGAATAAAACACTGTTTATTGCACCTTCGGGACTCCTGTTTTGCCTCGGTACTGCACCCGCACCGCTATCTACCAGAGCGACTCCCACATTTGGTGTCGGATGCGGGCATGCGCAGTGAGGCTGGCGTGAACGCCGAAAATTTTTGTTTTTGCTGGGCACGACTGGATGTCCTATATTAGGCCAGCAAAGTTGCAGCCTGTGTTCCCTGACAAAATGGAGGCGGCTGTGAAAGCTCTCATAGAGGCTAACGTGCAGCAGCGGGAGACCAACCAGCTACTATTACAGCACGTGATGGCGTTGCAAGCTGCAGGAGCGTCCCACCACGTCCATGATGCCCGGAAAGCGGTCCGTGCGGCGATCCCAAAAATGACCCCCTCAGACGACGTGGAGACATATCTGGCGGTCTTTGAGAAGGTCGCCATGAGGGAAAAGTTACCCCGTGACCAGTGGGCCGAGGTGGTTGCTCCGTTCCTGGCATCCGGACCCCAGCAAGTTTTTTTTGACTTAGCAGATGACCAGGCTGCTGATTATCCCACGGTGAAGGGGGAGATCCTGGCCAGACTGGGGGTAAACGTGTTAGTCCGGGCGCAGCGGGTCCACCAGTGGGACTTTAAAACGGCTGAACCCGCCAGGCCGCAGTACTATGAGTTGCTGCACAGGTTGCAAAAGTGGCTGCAGCCTGATGTTCTAAGTCCGACTGCTATGCTGGACCGTCTGCTGGCCGACATGTTCTGGAGGGCCCTGCCTTACCCCGTTCAGCACTGGATTGGCCAGGTATCCCCCACTTATGCCCTTGAAATGGTTGATCTGGTGGAGCGCTATGAGGCCACAAAAACTTGCAAGGGCGTGTTGTTGGGAGGGGGCCGGTCAAACCCCGGAGGTCTCCCATCCAGTCCCGACGTCTGATACCTGAGAGACCTGTTCGGGTGTTCCCCTGTGGACCCGGCCCCGGTTGTCTGCTGGCGGTGTCAGGAGCCTGGCCACGTAAGGGCCGACTGTCCACACCGGGAGAACCCATGGAGACTAATTATGGGTACCGGGCTTCCATGTATGCCCGGAGACTGTGTGCAACCGGCACCCCGAGACAATAGACAATCGTCACCTGTGCCAGGTGCAAGTGGGTGATAATCTGGCCGTGGCTCTGCTGGACTCAGGGAGCCTAGTAACCCTGGTAAGTGCTGCCCTGGTACAGCCCTCCCAGTATACGGGCTGGAAAGTTGGTGTGGTGTGCATACACGGAGACTTAAAGGACTATCCCACGGCTGTAATGTCTCTGTCCACAGCGGCCGGCACATGGACTTGTGAAGTGGCGATCTCCGCAAAGCTACCTTATGAACTAATAATTGGGAGAGACTTCCCTGGTTTTCCGTCACCATGGCCTGAGGTGAAAGTGACTAATAGCCCTGAGACAGGGGTAACCCTAGCAGAGTGGCCTGGTTCCTGTGGGAGGCCAGAGCCCTGGGAGCCCGAGTCCGAAGGGCCTGCGGTAGGGGTGACCACCACTTCTGTGATAGAGGGGGAGACACCCCCACTGAGTGTAATGGTGGGAGACATGGAGGACTTGCCACACGGACCTGAGTTGGCAGACCTCCACGTCTCCGGAGATAATTTTGGGACCGCACAACACCGGGACCAAACCCTAACCAGGGCCTGGGAGAATGTGCTGGAAATTGATGGTAAACCCCAGAAACCAGGGGCTGAGTTAATATTTCCCCGCTTTGTTGTTCACCAAGAAATGTTATATCGGGTGAACCAAATCCGGGGTGAACATGTTGAACAGTTGGTGGTGCCCACAGCGTACCGCAAGCTGGTCATGGAGCTTGCCCACCAACATGTTCTTGGGGGACACTTGGGGTGGCAGAAAACCCAGGATCGCATACTGCAGCGGTTTTATTGGCCCAGTGTGTTCAAGGAGGTAGAAAATTATTGTAAGTCCTGTCCCACCTGTCAGATAAATAGCCCCCAGCCACATTTCCGTAGTCCTCTGGTACCTCTTCCAATTATTGAGGTCCCGTTTGAGCGAATCGCTATGGATCTAATTGGGCCTGTACCAAAGTCTGCCAGGGGCCACCAACACATTCTGGTAGTTCTTGACTATGCCACTCGGTATCCGGAGGCGGTGCCTCTGCGACATACCTCAGCTAAGCTCATCGCCAAAGAGTTAATGGAAATGTTTTCCCGTGTGGGCCTGCCAAAAGAGGTTCTGACAGACCAAGGGACCCCTTTTATGTCCAAAGTTATGAGGGAACTGTGTAAATTGTTGCGTATAAAGCAGTTACGGACGTCCGTTTACCATCCGCAAACAGACGGTCTTGTCGAGAGGTTTAACCAAACTTTAAAAATATGTTAAAAAGGGTGGTGTCTAGAGATGGGAAGGACTGGGATCTGCTTCTGCCCTATCTCATGTTCGCAGTGCGAGAGGTGCCCCAGGCCTCTACTGGGTTCTCGCCCTTCGAACTGCTTTATGGCAGACACCCTCGGGGCCTGTTAGATATCGCCAAGGAAGCGTGGGAACAACAGCCTGTCCCCACAAAAGTGTCATTGAGTATGTCACCCAGATGCAGGAACGGATGGAAAGGGTGTTGCCGCTGGTCCGCGAGCATATGGAGGCAGCGCAAGAAGCCCAGAGTAGGGTGTACAATCGTCAGGCTCGGGTACGGGGCTTCAATCCGGGAGATCCGGTTTTGGTTCTGGTACCCACCCTGGACAGCAAGTTCCTAGCTAGGTGGCAGGGCCCCTATGAGGTGATCGAGAAGGTAGGGAAGTAAATTACAAAGTACACCAGCCAGGCGGCGCAAGCCGGAGCAGGTGTACCACGTGAATTTACTAAAGCCGTGGAAAGATAGGGACACGGCCGACGACCACAGCCCCCGGCCAGGGCTTCTAGGTGAAAAGGGTCCAGCCCCACAGTTCGTGGCCTGTGAAGCAGTAACCACGGTAAAATTGCAGACAGCCTGTCTTCCAAACAAGTTCAGGAAGTCAGGAGTTCGTCAGTCGGAACACGGATGTGTTCTCGGACCTCCCTGGCCGCACGTCTCTCATCCAACATGACATCATCACTGAGCCTCAGGCCAAGATCCGGTTAAAACGATACCGGGTACCCGAGGCTCGGCGACGGGCCATCGCGGAGGAAGTGCAGTTAATGTTGAAGCTTGATGTCATTGAGGAATCGAAAAGTGAGTGGGCCAGTCCCATAGTTCTAATACCCAAGCCGGATGGGACGTTGCGGTTCTGCAACGATTTTCGCAAGTTAAATGAAGTGTCCAAGTTCGATGCGTATCCCATGCCCCGGGTAGACGAGCTTGTTGAGAATTTAGGGCAAGCCCGTTATTTTTCTGTGCTAGACCTCACTAAAGGATACTGGCAAGTACCCTTAACGGAGGCGGCCAAGGAAAAAAACGCTTTTGTTACCCCGCGGGGCCTGTATCATTACAAGGTGTTACACTTTGGCCTGCATGGCGCCCCCGCCACCTTCCAAAGGTTAATGGATATAGTACTGCGACCTCATCGTCGGTACGCTTCGGCCTACTTAGATGATGTAATCATCCACAGCACCGACTGGGAAAGCCATTTGCCCAAAGTGCAGGCGGTAGTGGATGCCCTGAGGAAAGCTGGACTGACCGCCAATCCAAAGAAGTGTGCGATTGGGTTGTAAGAGACCAAATACCTGGGATATGTTATTGGGCGGGGAGTCATCAAGCCGCAGGTAACTAAAGTAGAAGCCATACGTAACTGGCCCCGACTGGTCACCACCAGGCAGGTAAAGTCCTTCCTAGGAATTGTAGGGTACTACATGCGGTTTGTGCCCCACTTTGCCACAATAGCAGCGCTGTTGACCGACCTGTTGAAAGGGCGAAAGTCTGGGAAGGTTAGCTGGAGTGAGAAGGTGGAGGAGGCTTTCTCCGCGTTGAAGTCGGCCCTGTGTGGGTCCCCGGTTTTGGTGACACCCGACTTCAACAGGGAGTTCGTCGTTCAGACGGATGCCTCGGAGGTAGGTCTCGGTGCAGTGCTGTCTCAGGAAGTCAATGGGGAAGAACATCCCGTTGTCTTCCTGAGCCGGAAACTCACCCCCGCCGAGACCAGGTATAGTATAGTGGAGAGGGAGTGCCTGGCTATCAAGTGGGCACTCGAATCTCTCCGCTATTACCTGTTAGGAAGGAGGTTCCGTCTGGTGACCGACCATTCCCCTCTCAAGTGGATGAGCCAGGCCAAGGAGAGGAATGCTCGGGTCACCAGGTGGTTCCTGTCCTTGCAAAATTTCAAATTTTCGGTAGAACACAGGGCAGGCCGCTTGCAGGGTAACGCAGATGCCCTGTCCCGCGTCCACTGCCTCACTTGTGTTCACCCCTCAGGGTTGAACAAAGGGGGTATGTGGTAAGGTGCAAGGTACCGTGGTCGATGGCAGGTACGTGTCACCGAGGTTCCTGGCCTCGGTGAGGTAAGAGCCGGGTTTTCTTGTGTGTCAGCAGCAGCTAGTGCTGTTTTGACACATTTCTATTTAGTTTGGCTGCAAAGCCAATCCGGGCCGGCTCTTACTGGGAGTAGGCAAAGAGTTGGGTGGGTGCCTATTCCCCACGGTCCAGGCCGGTTTTTCCCGGGCCTTTATAAGACAGCCAGCACCAGCAGGTGAGGTGTGATTGTCCTGGAGCTGCTGTAAGGCTGTGGAATCATTTGAGTTTGGGAGTTCTCTGGGCTGGAAGCAAGAGCCCAGCAAGGAGGAGTGCAGACGGCCTGGAAACCTGACGTCGCTTGTCTTGCGGCTGGACTGACAGCCAGGTGCGAACCTGCACCTAAAACCCCCCAGGTGACTGGAGCCTGTATTGGACTGTCTTGTTTTCCTCATGATTTCTTATGTGTGTGAAGTAACACCAAGAGACTGTTTATTGTTTATCTTGTGCAAGTGTGAATAAAACACTGTTTATTGCACCTTCGGGACTCCTGTTTTGCCTCGGTACTGCACCCGCACCGCTATCTACCAGAGCGACTCCCCACACTCCGTAAATAGTCAAAAAATTGAATGAAAAGTGATTAAAAAGTCATACACACTCCAAAATGGTATAAAGACTACAGATCGCCCCACAAAAAAATTTGCCTTTACACAGCCCCTTCAATGTAACTATAAAAAAAGGTTATAGGGATTTGAATATAGCAATAAAAAGAAAAAAATTATTTTACCAAAGTTTTTATTTTTGTGGTATCGTTGTAATCATACTAACCGGGAGAACGAACAGGTCAGTTTTCTGCATAGGAAATGTCATAAAAATGAAACCCATAAAACTACTACGCAATTGGATTCTTTTGCAATTCCACCTCTGTTGGAATTTTTTTCTAGCTTTCCACTATATCGCGAGGAATATTAAATGGTGCCAATAAAAAGTACAATGTGTCCCGCAAAAAAAAATAAAAAATGATGGCTCCAGAAAGGCAGGGAGTAAAAAAACTAAAAATGTAAAAACTGAAAAGTGCCATGTCCTCAAGGGGTTTAAAAGCCACTGCGCCATCAATTTTTTTTTATACATTTTTAAATTAAAAACTGCTCCAAAAATTGTCCCTTTTTGGGAAAAGGTGCAGTTGCACAAAATCTGTGGCCAAAATCCACACTGCCTGCAGTGTTGGACTGGGCTGTCTAGGGCCCACCAGTAAAATTTATACTGGGGCCTACCATATGGATACATCCATTGCCTGCTCACACAGCAGCAGACAGCAGCAAGACACTATAAGATGATTGATTATGGAGTTCCTGCAGCAACTTTGAGAAGGCAGGTCTCTGGGAAAGGAGAATGCTGGCTGTCCTGCTTTTGTACCTAGAAGTCATCTCAGCCAAATGAAAGTGTCTATAACAGTGATGGTGAACCTTTCAGAGGCCGAGTGCCCAAGCTGCAACCCAAAACCCACTTATTTATCACAAAGTGTCAACAAGGCAATATAACCTGAATACTACAGTCCAATATAGTATATCTTCCATGTACTTTATCATTTAGCTATAATAGCCTGCCTACATTCAATGTACTGCCCGTGCTGTTCATAGTGCGCCCTGCATTGATGAATGGCAGGAACAGTCTAAGGCATATTGGTACGCCTTATACTTATTCCAGGGCATTGGTGCCCACAGAAAAGGCTCTGAGTGCCGCCTTTGGCACCTGTGCCATAGGTTCACCAGCACTGGTCAATAATAATAAACAAAGTAGTTTCATTAATATTCTACTCAGTTTTTTATAGACTGGTTGAAGTGCTGTACACTGCCTATCTATATGTAGTGCAGTAAGTGTACTGTTTTATGTACCACTTGTTCATGGGAGGGGGAGACAAGGGACCCACCTTGCTCAAGGGCCCATCTGGGATTTCACCTCTATCCCTGTGGGCCAGTCCGAGCTTGGCTGCCAGTAACGCTGGAAAATATGCTAATTGTACACTCATTAACTTCAGAAGCTTTGCAACAGTTTTTTTGGGGAAAAAAATGCACAATTGCACAGTGTCCAGTGCAACTGTGATTCTTAAACTATCACCCATCAATAGATTTTGGTATTCTTATATGAATTGGGCTTTGTCACGGATCAGCGGGTGTGAACCCACTGTGCCACTGGCTATACTCTGGAGTGGCATGTCTAAGCAACTACCTGGCTTTCATTAGAGACATTACCAGGAGCAACGGTGCAGGACCGAAAAAAGAGGCAGATACATGGTCAGACAGGCAATAGGTCAGGGCAGGCGGCACAGGTACAGGTCAGGCAATCCAGGTCGGCAACAGGAGATTCAAAACAAGGAGGCAGGGATCAGACGATAAGCAGAGTCCAGGAACGAAGTATAGATCAGGAGCACACGTGAGTACCAGGAACTAGCGAACACAAGGACCTTGACACTGAGGTATCTGGGAAGGGGGTTGAGCCACTTAAGTATCTGCAGGAGAGCCAAAGTTGGTCAGCGAGGTGACCTGACCCAACCCACACAGCCCAGGGAGTGATGCGCTCCGCCCCTAGAGCAGTGTAACACGAAACCAGCCGAACTCATGCTGTGCCCAGGGCTGAGTGGAAGCTATTGAGCATAATCCTCAGAAACAATAACACCTACACAACCAGAGCCCAGGACCGCAGCGGTGAAATGGGAAGCACCGGCCACAGATCACAGCTGAATGTGGCGCTCAGGACTGCACCGATAAGCGGGGAACAGCAGCATACCGCAGCCGCTGTTACAGGCTGCTAACTGGTTCCTGTGCATAAAATAAGAGTATGTAAGCAGCCTAATCCCTGTAACACACACAATAAAGTAACTCAGCCTATCCTGTCCCTAATGTTAAAACCTGTCTTTCTACCTCAATATATCTTCCTATAACACTGTCCATAAACTGCCTCCCTTGTGTGTATAATTGCTGCATCTGTGAAAAACATGTCCTATCACATCAGTGGCTGAGCTCAGAATGTCGTGTCTGATAGGGATCTAACATAGTGCCTGATAGACCAGCGAATATCCTTCCTCCTGATTGGCTGTGAGACTGACTTTAAAGGGAATCTGTCAACCCATTTTTTGACGATTATCTACAGTAATACATGAGTAGTACTGCAGCTATGAAGTCCAGATCACTATTTTTTATTTTTCTACTGCCTCCTGGTCCCCAGTGCTCAGAGGTTCTTTGAAATACATTGTCAGGACTGCCGTGCATGTGCCCATGAGTCCTCTGCATTTTGTTAGAACAGCACGGCAGTCCAAACTGGTATTTCAGTGAAGCTGGAGAACCGGGGGCAGTAGGAAAATAAAAAATAGTGATCTGGACTCGTTATCTGCAGTACTATGCATCTATTACTGTAGATAATAGTCTAAAATCGGGGTGACAGATTCCCTTTAAGGCATTATGGGCAAGCCAACCAGGGCTCCGTCTGATCTGTATTCATATTCCCTGCCCTGTTTCCCTCACTAGGGTACTGAATTTGATATGTAAAATGGCGCACAATCCGTCTGAATCAAAATGGCAAAACTTAGGTTTCGGTTGGAAAAAGAAGTTTTGGGAAATTTGTAACAAATTTTATTATTGTAGAATCGATTCGCTCATCTCTAACAGAGAAATAACCATAGGTTAATGGAACATATATAAAAATAAAAATTCAAACTGATATTAAATGTCGGCCTCTCCTGCAGAAATCTCCGATGCCCGTGCAATATTACATTTATTTAATATTTTCCATCAATTGTTATTTTTTCCTCTGTGATAGACAACACATAAAGCTCGGTCATATTGTGCCTCTTTCTATATGAGCAATAGAAAAAAATACTAATCACGGTTCATCCAATTATTCTAGTGCCTTATGGACAATGCATGAGGATGTCTGGGAATTAAGAATTATTGGCGCCGAGTGCTTTCAATGGCTGAAATATTGTAAACTTCGTTCACTGGGGCCAGCAACGGTGTCAATGTACTTTGTGTGAAAAGTGCAAAAGAAGCATTAGTGTCTGACACAGCTACTTGAAATAAGTGAAATTAATGGAGCTCTATTCATGTAAGACAAGGCCACCAAACCCCTTTCATGCTGCTTACAGACGGGAAAAAAAAAAGTCAATACGTTTTTATTGCTCGCAGCTGACCTACATTTTGCTCTACAAGTGCCAAGCCCACTAATTGGTTTCAGTTGTGAGAAAAGTTTGCCCCCGACCAAAACCTAGGGGTAGATCAATCAATCTCTCTTAGGGTAGCTTAGTGGTCTCCTGGCGATTGGAATAAAATACGTGTTAGGTTGAAAAATGATTGTAGTAGGCATAACTGTCACCCGGCGACATTAATATATCTAATGTGTTTTTCAACAAAGAGTTAAAGCTGAGGATGCTTCTCGCTGCCTAGCTGCACAGCTCAGCAGTTTATGCCAGGCTTGTCAAGTGAGTCAACGAGATTTCCGTTTACAGTGTTATGGCAGAGAGTGGTGAGTCGATAAGCTACAAGCTCGAGGTCAAGGGTCACATTTTTTGAGAACGGTTGGACAAATCCAAGTCAAAATGTCCTCAATGTGCTCTATGACAAGCAAGCCTGGTAGAGGTGAATGTATTGTTGACGTGACCACTGCAAACAGCCAGAAACACCTTAAGGTGGTTATTGATAACCTATCTTCAGAATAGACCATCAATATCTTATTGAAGGGGGTCTGACACCCAGCAGCCCCATTGAGCAGCTGTTTAGGACGGCTGCCCGAAACTGTACAGGGGATGAAGCTGGAAGCAGAATACTGCCGGGACGTGCCGGGATACTGCAGCTCAGCTCCCACTGAAGTAATGGATGCCGGCACCAGAGATCACACAATGAACAGACTTCCGGCTTTGTCCACTATATAGTTTCCATTGTCGGCAGTTTCCCCGAACAGCAGATCAATGGGGTGCTGGATCTTGAACCCACCCTGATCTGATGTTAATAGTTTATTCTGAGAATAGGCCATAAATACCAGAACCACTTTGTAGTGAACAAATTTTAAATAAATTTTATTCAGAGTTTGAATTTCTCATTGTTTTTAACATCTGTATGAAGATCTCTATCCACTGGAGATCTTCAATGGATACTCTTATATTTTACAGAGGGTAAAAATGTGTCCCACTCTTGTGATGGATACAAGTGCACAGAGGTTACAGTACAGCTACCCTAGCTATGTCCTGTAACGAGCTTAGCTTCTATCCACTGGAGACAAACAGTAAAGATTCCTATTGAATAGCAGCAAGCAGAGATCTTGAAAACTAAGAGGAATTTATACCGAAAGTATATTAGAAATGTGTATAGGTTTATTACAAAAAATATTCTATATTTCCTGAAAGTGTAATACCCCTATAACATAGATGATAATTATATAAAAAAAATTTCCATGGACAACATTTTTTTCTGTGGAAATCTTATTGGAAGCAAACGATTTTAGACTTTGACACATACTTGTGAAAGCAAATATAGACATGGCTGGACAAATGAGCATTTTATCGCTTAGTTTGACTTTTTAATCTTTTTAAAATTATATTCCTCGTCGCCTTATTGTGGATGATGACATAGAAACATTGTAGATGATGACCATGAAACATTGTAGATGACCTAGAAACATTGTAGATGAAGACCTGGAAGCATTGTAGATAATGACCTACAAACATTGTAGATGATGACCCAGAAACACTTTGTATGATGACCTAAAAATACTGTAGATGAGTTAGAAACATTGTAGATAACCTATAAGCATTGTAGATAGTGATGTCGCGAACATAAAATTTTCCGTTCGCGAACGCCAAACGCAAGCTTCCGCAAATGTTCGCGAACGGGCAAACCGGGCGAACCGCCATAGACTTCAATAGGCAGGCGAATTTTAAAACCCACAGGGACTCTTTCTGGCCACAATAGTGATGGAAAAGTTGTTTCAAGGGGACTAACACCTGGACTGTGGCATGCCGGAGGGGGATCCAAGGCAAAACTCCCTTGGAAAATTACATAGTTGACGCAGAGTTGGGTTTTAATCCATAAAAGGCATAAATCACCTAACAATCCTAAATTTTTTTGAACAACGTGGTTTAAAACATTTAGTGTGTGTATACGATCAGATATGATGTTGTATCGATCAGGGTTACGGGGTTGTATCGATAAGCGTTACGCCCGCTTCACAGACATTGACAGACCAAACTCCCCTTTTAATGCACCGCAAACAACCGCAAACAGTTCATTTGCACAACCGAAAACTCCCCATTTGCACAAGGTTGGATACCAAGCTAGCCACGTCCCGGTGATGTCATTGAAGGTTTCTTCCTCCACCCAGCCACGTACAACACCAAGGGTCCCCGAAAGGTGAATTGAATTGATTTTTCGAACGGGGAGATGGTTAAAAAAACGCTGGCTCCCTCCCATTTGTTTTTATCCACGGTCACTGCGTCTGCGCCGTGCAATTTACTGTCACACCCCATATGAGTGGTATTTTCTGTAGTACTATTCTCATCAGTTTAATCCCTGTTACATCCCATATCAGGGATTGCCTTTTGTGAAAAAAATTTTAGGCCGGGTACCTTCCACTGTGGTGTCCCAATAGCGACAAATTTTTTGAAGGCCTCAGACTCCACCAGCTGGTATGGTAAAAGCTGGCGGGCTAAGAGTTCCGACAAGCCAGCTGTCAGTCGCCGGGCAAGGGGGTGACTCTGTGACATTGGCTTCTTATGCTCAAACATGTCCTTGACAGACACCTGACTGTGGGCAGATGAGCAGGAACTGCTGAAGGTGAGAGATGGAGTGGCGGTTGGTTGAGAGGGGGCAGGGAGGACAGCAGTGGTTGACGTGGCTGAAGATGCTGGACCAGAAGGAGCATGGTGGCTTTGAGTTTGTGTGCTGCTTGTACTCATGTGTTGATCCCATAGGCGTTTGTGATGTGAGATCATGTGCCTTCGCAAAGCAGTTGTACCAAGGTGGGTGTTGGACTTCCCACGACTCAGTTTCTTTTGGCACAGGTTGCAAATGGCATTGCTGTTATCAGAGGCAGGCACACAAAAAAAATGCCACACTGCTGAGCTTTGCGGCATTCTGGTGGTGGCAACAGCATGCGTTGACTGGCGTTCTGTCTGGCTGACCCCAGGTGCCGATACATGCTGTCTGACTGTGCCACTAACTCTTTGCGACAACCTCCCCCTGCTTCCAACTCGTCTCCTCATTCTCTCTGTCTCCCCTTCAGAACTTTCCCCCTCTTCTTCTCTTCGAGCAGGCACCCACGTGGCATCCGTGGACACATCGTCATCATCAACCGCTTCACTTGTATCTGACACCTCAGCAAAGGAAGCAGCAGCGGGTACAACATCATCATCATCATCACATTGTACGTCCATGTGTGTAATCCTGCCTGACTGAGACATATCCCCGTAATCTACATCATCTGGCAATAATGGTTGCGCATCACTAATTGCATCCAACTGATGTGTAAATAACTCCTCTGACGGATCAAGTGAAGCGGCTGTGGTGGTAGTGGTGGTGGTGGCGGCGGGCGGGTGCGTGGTAACTTGAGAGCAGGTGACCGAAGCTGAGCTGGAGGAGGATGGTGCGTCAAGGTTCTTAGTGGAAGCTGTTGAAGATTGGGTGTCCTGTCTAAGCCAGTCAACTATGTCCTCAGAATTTTTCGGGTTCAGGGTACGTGGCCTCTGAACACTAGGCATTATTCTAGGGACAGTGGAAATCACAGCACCACGACCACGACGGCCCCTGCGGGGTGGCCTGCCTCTGCCTGTCATTTTTTTTTAGATAAGTAGTACTACGCGTGCTAGGTACTGTGCCACCCGGTATGAGTGGTGGGCACTGGCAGTGGGCACACTACAGTCAGTGGAAGTGGGCCTGACACACACTGGCAGCAGGCAAGCAACTAAATTTAGACTACTGTCTAAAAATGAAATGCCTTATTTATTGGCAAGCTACTGTGCCACCCGGTATCAGTGGTTGGCACTGGCAGTGGGCACACTACAGTCAGTGGAAGTGGGCCTGAGACACACTGGCAGCAGGCAAGCAACTGAAATTAGACTACTGTCTAAAAATGAAATGCCTTATTTATCGGCAAGCTACTGTGCCACCCGGTATCAGTGGTTGGCACTGGCAGTGGGCACACTACAGTCACTGGAAGTGGGCCTGACACACACTGGCAGCAGGCAAGCAACTGAATTTAGACTACTGTCTAAAAATGAAATGCCTTATTTATCGGCAAGCTACTGTGCCACCCGCTATCAGTGGTTGGCACTGGCAGTGGGCACACTACAGTCTGTGGAAGTGGGCCTGACACACACTGGCAGCAGGCAAGCAACTGAAATTACACTAAAGTGTAAAAATTAAATGCCTTTTTTTGATGCAAAGTCCTGTGCCACACAGGATGACCGGGGTGGGCACTGGCAGTGGGCACACTACAGTCAGTGGAAGTCGGCCTGACACACACTAGCAGCAGGCAAGCAACTGAAATTACACTAAAGTGTAAAAATTAAATGGCTTTTTTTATGCAAAGTCCTGTGCCAGCCGGTATGAGTGGTGGGCACTGGCAGTGGGCACACTACAGTCCGTGTAAGTCAGCCTGACACACTGGCAGGCAACTAACCTTAGATTAAAGTGTAAAAATTAAATGCCTTTTTTTTATGCAAAGTCCTGTGCCACACGGGATGACAGGGGTGGGCACTGGCAGTGGGCACACTACAGTCAGTGGAAGTCGGCCTGACACACACTAGCAGCAGGCAAGCAGCTGAAATTACACTAAAGTGTAAAAATTAAATGCCTTTTTTATGCAAAGTCCTGTGCCAGCCGGTATGAGTGGTGGGCACTGGCAGTGGGCACACTACAGTCAGTGGAAGTCAGCCTGACACACACTGGCAGGCAACTAACCTTAGATTAAAGTGTAAAAATTAAATGCCTTTTTTATGCAAAGTCCTGTGCCAGCCGGTATGAGTGGTGGGCACTGGCAGTGGGCACACTACAGTCAGTGGAAGTCAGCCTGACACACACTGGCAGGCAACTAACCTTAGATTAAAGTGTAAAAATGAAATGCCTTTTTTTTATGCAAAGTCCTGTGCCACACGGGATGACAGGGGTGGGCACTGGCAGTGGGCACACTACAGTCAGTGGAAGTCGGCCTGACACACACTTGCAGGCAAGCAACTGAAATTACACTAAAGTGTAAAAATGAAATGCCTTTTTTTGATTCTAAGTCCTGTGCCACATGGGATGACAGGGGTGGGCACTGGCAGTGGGCACACTACAGTCTGTGGGCCTGCAGCTCCTCACACACAGGCAGGCCAGGCAACTGCAATATATATATGGAGAAAAAAAAAAGCAGACTAATGTTGCAGCCCTAAAAAGGGCTTTTTGGGGTGCTGTCAGGACGCTGTCCTTACAGCAGAGATCAGATGAGTCTTTCAGGACTGGAGTGGACACTGAATTCACTAGCCTAGCTATCGATTTCCCTATTAAATCAGCAGCAACTACACTCTCCCTCCTCTCACTAAGACTGCAAATTCCGAATGAATCTAAAATGGATGCTGTTCAGGAGATGGGAGGGTCTGGGAGGGAGGGTATGCTGCTGATTGGCTGGAATGTGTCTGCTGACTGTGAGGTACAGGGTCAAAGTTTGCTCAATGATGATGTATAGGGGGCGGACCAAACATCGCATGTGTTCGCCCGCTGTGGCGAACGCGAACAAGCTATGTTCGCCGGGAACTGTTTGCCGGCGGATAGTTTGGGCCATCTCTAATTGTAGATGATGACACAGAAACATTTTGGGTGATGACCCAGAAACATTATAGATAACCCAGAAACATTGTAGATAACCCAGAAACATTATAGATGATAATGTAGAAGCATTTAGTTGATGACCCAGAAACATTTTAGATAACCAATAAACATTGTAGATGATGTCCCATTAACATTGTAGATGACCTACAAACATTGTAGGTGATAACCTAGAAACATTGTAGCTGATAAGCCAGAAACGCAGTAGATGATGACCCTGAAATATTGTAGATATCCCATGAACATTGTAGGTGATGACCCAGAAACATTGTAGGTGATGACCCAGAAACATTGTAGGTGATGACCCAGAAACATTGTAGGTGATGACCCAGAAACATTGTAGATGATGACCCAGAAACATTGTAGATGGTGACCTACAAAAATTGTAGATGATGACCCAGAAACATTGTATATGACCTAGAAACGTTGTAGATGATGACCCAGAAACATTGTAGATGATGACCTACAAATATTGTAGATGATGACCCAGAAACATTTTAGTTGACCTGCAGACATTGTAGATGATGATCCTGAAATATTTTAGATAACCCATAAACATTGTAGATGATGACCCAGAAACATTGTAAATGATGGCCCAGAAATGTTGTAGTTGACTGCAGATGAATATCCAGAAACATTATAGATGCTTTAGATATGTATAACTGATGCATGGCACTGTGTACCTCTAAAGTGGCTTTTTACATCACAGCCTTCCTTTGGAGGTCTGTATTAGTAAAACCTCCGTCCAATTGAAGGCTCAGATTTGATGTGAATAGAGCCCTACCTGAGATGAAGCCTTTTTTAAGAAGAAAAAGCATATCTTAGAGAAGTCAGTAAGGACAAGGAAATTGACCATGACTATGAGTCATATCTTTAAAAATGCATAACTTCCAAAAGAAATCAAATTTTACTAATTTCTCCTTTTGTTAACTTTTTTTTTTTTGTTGAAAATAACTTTTTTTTATTGCCAAGACCATACTTTTCTCAGCACATAAGCTTTCAGGAAATGCCACCAACTTTGATGCTAAATCTTGAGATGTATATTTGGCCTTCTCATCAACATATGCTCTGACACATAATTACCAGCTGTTTTGTGCTATAAATTGTAGACAAAATCATCCTCCAGGGTGGCCGTAATGTGAGGACTCCAGTTAGAGTATACCGTAAGGCCCTCAGTTGCCATGGAAACGGGGGCAAGTTGTACAATGAAAACCTAGCATAAGTAAAAATATTAAGATTCTCTCCAACGCCGAGAGGATGAGGTCAACACTGCTGTTCCACCACTTGCATTTATCATTACTGATCCAAGGGCATCGGGAAAAGAGAGAGTTCACATATAGTTTTCTAACTTTATATATCCCATAAGACTTTAGTTGAAGTAAAAGAGATGAAAAGTTCTTCATTAGATTTTGCAGCCTTTGTATATCTTATGTGTAGTGCTACTCAAATTTCAGATTTTTATATTGTTTTTTAATCTTTTCTGTTTTTATTTTTTTTTCTGTATTTGTAGAATCGGTGGAAAATGTCTTCTGTGGTGTTAAGTCACCTACATTTAATTCAATGGTATAAATTAACATTTTTTTAAGCACTTACGATTCTCCCATTTCTCTTTGTACATAGGAGACTTGGGAATCTTGACAAATTTTGAGCAGTTTAAATGCTCCTTAGAAGTCATCAGTTTGTATTCTTCAGGGGGTCCTGAAATCAGGCTTTATGTACAGGAAATGTCAGTCTCCTGCTTTCTAGTTACTTGGGTTTTCTGCTCAAAAAGTCACTAAGGAAATTTGGCTGATTTATTTTAAAAAAAAAAGAAAAGTAAAAGGGTAGGCTTTTCTGGAAAAAGTGGATATAAGAGGAAAAAAATAATTAACATATATCATTATATTCAATTTATTTTTTCTTTAAGAAAAGAAATCCTACAATATAAAATTTAAGGAAAAATTCTAGTAAAAATATATATTTTTGTATTTTTCTTTATGAGGGTTTTTACTCTGGCAAGTAAATTATACATACTTTACTATGAAGATATATAGCTATAGGTACAGAGGCTACTGTAGTGAAATATATAAAATAGTACATGCAAGGAGGTGCTATCAAGGCCTTTGTGACAATTTTATGGTGTCAAAAAGTTAGGAATTCGTGTGCAAGCATTATTTTCATAAAATTTAGCAAAGTTATGTGTTTTTATCAGTGGGGGCTTATCTGGAGGGTGGTGTGGATTCCCTCAGTACTACAATTTAGAATACTGTACCCCAGAAATGGACTTAAATTATAATGCAAATCTACAGCTGTGCACAGTTGGCATAAATTTGCATTTCTGCTGCACAGCCAGCCAAAAGATGCACCAAATTTATTAAGAGGTGTGCGCCTCTTAATAAATTTGGAGCATTTTACTCCAGAAAATGACAGTATGAGACAACAGTCTTCATAAAATCTCCTTAAAGAGCTTTGGTTATGGTTAGAGTTGAGCGAAGTTTTGAAAAATTTGATTCGGCAGTCTCGCAGAATTTTGACAAGAAAATTGATTTCTTACTAATTAATTTGTCACGAATCGCTATATAAACACCCTATTTAGCCTATCAATATTGGGACTGTTTTAAATGGCCACTTAGACAGAAGTGCAGCCATCCAATTGCCATTAAAAGCGGTAATACACTAATGTTATATGGCCTTTTGGGTTTTAAAAAATATATATAATTCACTCATCTCATCTACTTGCTCACCCTGAAGCACTCCTCTCTTTAGTGGAAAAGACTTACCGAAGGACCTGCACTGAGCGTGATGACATCACCACGTAATTATGCTCGGAGCGTGTGGTGACATAATCACGGTCAGCCAGTCAAGAGAGGAGTGGACTGCCTCTGCACGAGCAAGTGGATGAGGTGAGTATTTTCCCCCCCATTCTTTCTAAGAAAATAGCCGCCATTTTAGGAAAAGTGATTCATTACCACAAAGGAAATTCGGCTTTGTGGGGAATCAAATTTTTCCTAAACTTCCTAAACTACTGGAAATCTGCTTCGGATGCTTTAATTCGCTTAACACTAGTTATAGTATTTTATGTGGGTTAGTGCTTTTTTGTTTTCAAATCGTGCATTTTGAGTATGACATTAACACAGTCTATTCTATAGGACTTCAAAAACTGTCAGAGAAAATGACGGTACAAAATAAAAGTCCCCACCAAAAATGCAGTTTTTGATGGCAGATTTTGAACCAAAGCGAGAAGTGGATCCAGCAGAAAAGTAAAATAGTAACCCTTATTTTTAAATCTATTCCTGTTTTCGGCTCAAAGAAACACCAAAAACTGTCACAAAAGTGGCACGTGTGATACCAGCCTTGAAGTTGATGCAGTCTTTTGTGCCGCTTTCCTTGCTTTTTTTGGTGCAGTTTTTTATGTCTTTTTCATTGCACATGGTCGTTTTTGGAGCAGTCAACACAGGAGAGGATATAAAATAAAGATGCCTTTCCTCTATATTATATATTTTATCTTTTGGCTCCACTTCCAACATTGATTTCAAAAACTCCATCAAAAACAACATCAAAAACTGCACATGTGAATCCAGCCTAAATAATGAGTGATCCACTAAATCAATGCACTCTGTATTGGCTCGGTATCAGCATCTCCTGGCTGAAATTACATACAACGTACAATAAATTTATCTCGTCCTTATTATTTTCATTCTTTTTTTTTCCTGCTCGCGCGTTAATTCTACAGCTGGCCTGTAAAAACATACTACTGCACTAACATGTCATTTTCATAGATTGCACTGAGTATTAAAGCCCTTTCATTTACAAGGTGAGATAGGAGTCATATTACATAATCTGCTGCAATTTATGAGAATAAGAAATATCACTTTATGTTTCTGGGCATTAATTAGTTGAAATTACTGGAAACAATCAGGAAATTGATGTCAATTGCTCCTGTTGCCAGAGAAACTGGACAGTTTAAGACCTTCCTTATGGTAATCATCATAATTATCATTCATTACCAGTAGGTTTGGTTATGCCTTAACTCTGACATGGCCGGATAATGTTATAAATTAGGGTATTTATTCAAGAAATTAGGGGAATAAGAGGTGTCCAAATATTATTATTTTTTTTTTATTGAAGGAATTCCTGATAAAAAATCATTCCCCACCTTGGAAATATATAGTCGAGCCGTAGTAAGCAGCGTTAATAAAATAGTCTAAGAATAAAAGTACTCTTAACTTTTAGGACCATATTGTTTTTAGATTTAGAATTTTGTGCTGATTTATTTTGTAATATTTATAGAAATCGGAGCTGCAGTTTTAAGAAATCCTTGCAGAATTGATTGATAAGATTCTGGCTACCTGCAGCCACCACTAGGGGGAGCTCAGCAGTGTATTGTATACTTTGTTATTATTAAGTTCTGTGTATAAACAGTGTAGTAAGCACCTAAACGCCTCCTAGTGGTGGCCCCTAAAACCAAAATGGACATTCATAATATTGCACAATGGGCAGGCATTAGGACAAATATTTTGATATTTTCTCTCTGGCTGGAAGTTGCGCAGCTTACACCTGCCTACAGCGCTTCGGATCAGAGTTGTCACCTCTGACATACCGCAGATGCCATGGACAATAGTGACCTCGGCATCTGAGCAGTTGAATAAAGTGAGGGGGCTCCACCTGTAACCCAATTGCCCCCTGTGACGCAGTCGCAAGGCGATGAACAGTTGTTAGTACTCATATTACTCCCATAATAGGATAATGGGGAAATCGCAATATATTGCAGTGTAGAGGTATTGCAACGGGTTGTACAAGCAATCAAGTGATCACAAGTTCATGTCCCTCATGGAGCTAAAAAAAAAAAAATAGCGTAAGAAGTGTTTAATAGTTTTAAAATTGTAAATTGTGGTCCCCAAAGCACAGAACGGCCGCAGAACGGCCATGTGCATGAGGCCTTAGAGAGCTCTGTCAATGATAAAATAAAAAAGTTTTAGGTATCAGAATATGGCAACACAAACCCAATATGTTTTAAATGGTGTTTAATTTTTTAAAAGTAATAAAACATAAGAAAAAGTATATAAATTTGGTATTGGGCTACTGACCCACAGAATAAAGTTACTATTCCATTTTTACTATTTTTAACAGTTTACTGTTTTTTTCCACAGGTTTTTTTTACAGTGAATGCCATACAATCAAAACCCAAAAAACAATAGTGGAATTGTAATTGTAAGACTTATAATCCATTGTTTTTTCTTTTCCACAGGACTTCAAAACGATCTTGACACCCATCCCGCTCTTTGACAAGTATGGCCGCACGTACTCCAAAGCTGGACAAGCGGTATAATGCTTTGTGCTTAAAATGAAGTCATACGGGAAAAATGCATGAGTTGCTACAAAAGAAACAGCAATATTTTCTATACCATACCTGTATTATCAATGAATACATTCAATCCAAAAATTAAAAAAGATGACGTGCATTCAAAAACTTGTATAAACCTTTTTGTGTTTGAAGCTTTTTAGTATTACAACAAGGGCACAATCCAGTGTATTATAATAACTTTTTCTTGTTCTTTTGAGCTTCTATACACATACATGTGGTCTGGCATTTTTATGCATTTCTAGAGCATTTTCTTCAATGACATTTATTTGATCAGGGTAGGGAAAAATGGAAAGATGCTTGAAAAAAAGCATGAAAATAGTCACAACATGCTGTGATTTTTTAAAAAAAATGCACACTAAAAAACACCACAATTGAAAAAAAGCTACTGTCAAAAATCGCATGTTTGTACTGCATGTGCAACGCCCGGACACCCTAGGGGGGTTGTGTGTGAGTGCACTAGTGATGGTCTGCTGAGTGGGGGTAGTAGTACTCATAGTTACGTTGTCCCCTGGGCCAGCATGCAGTGGATGGGAAGACAGGACTGAATCCTCCGTGTACTCTCTATTGCAGGGAACAGCAGCCAGATGTAAGTTGAGGTGCCCTTGATGGTAATGGATATGCTTATGGTGCTTTAGCGGCTGGGCTCCTTGTGTTCGTAACGCCAGCACCGCAAGGTGCAATGAGAAGATGAAATGGAATGATGAGAGAGGCAGTAGTTGAACCAAACAGGAACTTTACTTGACAGTTGTAGTCTTGCAGTAAATAGCATTTAATAGCATCACTTTGTATTACATGAAGTTGGCAAAGATGATAAAGCTGCAACTCCCAATTAGCAGGCTCTGCGAGGTGTTGTATGTAGGTTCCAGCTCAACTTATGCAGGAGTGGTATATTACCCAAGGGAGGTCTCCCACACGGCAGGCAAACTCTGCTCCATTCCTTGAAAAGGTTGTCTGAACTATAGTCCAAGTAGTGTCCGGCCTTGACTCTACAATGCAGGATTACTAAATCCTACTTCTAGATTCTAAAAGTTCAAGTAGCTTACCTCCTGGGCAAGGCCCATGAGAACAGATACAAGTCTGTCTCCTAGACTCCTCACTCCTAATCTCCCTCAACTCCTGTCCACTCTAACTTCATGTGGCTGACCTATATAAATGATGTTATAGTGACCTCTAGTGTTGGTAGGGTGTAATGCATTTTAACAGCCTGTAATAGGAATTTAGTAGCATTGTCAAAGGAAAATACAGTGATTAATGCAAAATGACATGAAAGGGCATATAGCAATTTGGAGGGGCCCATACACACATACGTGGAACACTACACATGTCATAATTCCCAATTCCCATAGACTTACTTGCTGGGAAAAAAAAAAAAACACAAGTAAAACGTCAAAAGTTGGCAAAAATACCCCAAAAAATACATATGTAAAGTTAGGGCTCTATAGCGACACTGTTTGCGTGACAGATGTCGCGCCCATCACAAAAAAGTGCTGATCCCATAGAAATGGGAGTCGCAACAAAAAAAATCTTACACTGCTGAATTTTTTGCGACTTGTACTGCAATCTGATTAATTTTATGAGATCATCGCTAGGCGGAGATCTTGGCCGCAACCAGCGTCGCTGTGTAGCCCTAGCCTAAATCCAGTTTAAGGGGATGTACAAAATTCCCTTAATGTTTTTGAATTTGCCCACATTTATCATCATGATGTGAGCACACTACCCACAGATATGTTGGTTTAGAGTGTGCCATATATTTATCCTCAGGATAGGCCATCAATATCTGATTAGTGGGGGTCTGACACCCAGCACCATCGCTGATTATCCGTTCTCCAGTAGCCCCGGAGGTGGTTACTGCAGCGCTACTTTTATTGAAGTGAATGAGAGCAGTACTGCAGTAACACCCTCTGTCCACTATGGAATAGATGGCGCCTTGTATTTTTAATGTCTATTTCTGATGCTGGAGCTACTTGGGAACAGCTGATCGTTGGGGGTGTGGGGTGTCGGATCAGATATTGATGGCCTATCCTGAGAATAAGCCATCACTATAAAAATACTGGAAAACCCCTTTAAGTTTGAATAGCCTTTCGAGTGAAGTGTCCACACCTTTTCCCTCCAGGATTCTAAAGTAGTATTTTTGCTGTGCTGGCTGGTTTTAAGGGGTACTACTATTTCTCAAATTATTACTCCAGTTTCAACAAAATATGATTTGCATAAAAAAGTTATACTGTTTTTCATATTGATTCCTCTTAAAGGGGTTGTCCAGTTTATATTTTTTTAAATCCCATCCCCACCCAGAGGGACCTGTGAAGAGAGCTATACTTTCCTTTTCCCTGCCACTCTCTGTGTCCTTGATTTCCTGGTTGTCTTCACTTGACTTCCTATCCCTACCTGTAAACTTCCTGCACGGATGAGGTCACATGCGCCACTGCATCCAATAACTGGCCTCAGCGGTGACATGTCCTCATGCCGTACATCACTGTTGGGTCACGTGCCCCTTGGGGAGCATCACTGCTGAGGCCAGTCATTGGCTGCAGTGGCACATGTGACCTTGTCTGTACAGGAAGTTTACACTCAAGGCCTGGAATTCTGGTAAAGACAGCCACGAGATGCAGATAAGTATAGCTCTTTCCATGGGTCCTGCTGGGTGGGAAGAAATCAAAGAAAAAATTCTGTACGACCCCTTTAAGATTTGATTTATTTCCTGGGGATTAAAAACTTTACTGGTCATCAGATGATCACATAAAGCTCTGATACACAAATATACCACAGGTTTATTGCTGAAATGTCTGTCCCATCCAGATGAATAGAACGGTTGCAGAATTTCTGCAACAAATCATTCTCCAAACCTCAGAACAGATTTGTCTCTGGCAGTAAGGCAGCTGGCTGCACCCGGAGCCCTCTCCCACTGCTCTGTTGCAATTAGAAGCAAGAAACTAAGCCCCACCCTTTTTATAAAGAGTCTCTTTATTTTTGACCATTGTAATGTGGTCAGTGCAACTTGATACACAGTACTTTCTAAATGATTTAGTTTATAATCAACATACCATGTTGATGGCATCTCCATCCATTTAAAGCGTATTGGTTTATGCAGAAACAGAAGAAATTACATTATTCTTGCAACAAGCTAAAATGTCACTGAAGGCTGGCATTGTTCTAAAAAAGAAAAAAAAGCCTTAATTACCTGCACAGTCCCTGCTGTTACCGCACCACCGTTCCCGTACTCCCAGTAGTAATTTCTAGCACTCCAAACTCTGTTCTCAGCGGTCATGTAAGCGATGATCTACCCGACTACCTCAGATGACCACTGAAGCCAGTAAATGGCTGCAGTGATCACATAGAGTAGTTGGTGATATGACTGCTGCAGTGCCGGAAAGAAAGACAACAGGTACCACCAAAATGGTATAGCTGGAACGATGGTGATTGAGCAAGTGACTAAGGCTTGTTTTTTATTTTAGAGCATTTCCGGGCCTTCTGTAAAATTTTTGTGGGTCTTGTAAAATCTGGTTGTCTGGCATAGGAGCTCAAACCCCGCGTGCTCTATGTGCCATAAAAAAAAATGTACTCACCTGTCCACATCCTGACCTCTCCAGCATTGCAGCTCCTTTCCTAGCAACTCCAGATTCCCGACGGACTGGAAGTACTGTAGTTTAAACCCTTGATCGCTGCAGCCAATCACTGGCCTCAGTGGTCCCATGTCCTGTAATAGCATATAACTACTAGACCACTGATTGGCTGTAGCAATGATGGGACCAAGCGACTTCCACTGCACTGAGAGAAAGAATAATGCTAGGAAGGGAACTCCCTGTCCTGGAACGGTGGTCGTGTGGACAGGTGAATGCATTTTTTTTCTCTTTGGCACACAAGGATTTCTAGGCCTCGACAACCCCTTTAAGTGCGTGGTATTTCTTCACTGTTTCTTCTCTCTGTAAGGTTATTACACAAAACACATAATTCTGTAAGTGTTAATTTTGTGATTGTCTGCTGTGTATGTAAATTACTGGATCATCTGAGGTATTATCTATCAACCTGTTTTTCTAGTTCTATTAAATGAATTGTTAACCACACACTCTTCAGTACTATGAAAATCTCAAAGATTTAGAGAATAAAGTCATGTTAATAAACTGGAAATATAAGAACAATCATTCACTGGATACAATGAAAATCAAAGGAGTTGTAAAAATTAGGGAAAATGTTGCCACTTTCCATCAAAAACAGCGCCACTACTGTCCGTCGATTGTCTCTGGTACTGGGACTCAACCGCATTGAAGGGAAAAGGGCTCAGCTCTCCTTGAATTACATGGAGCTAAGATACAATGCCAAATTCAACCCATAGACAGGTGTGGAGCTGTTTCTAGAAGAAATAGGCCATGTTTTCCTAATCCTGTACATCAACTTTAAATACTAATTGTGCCAGAAAATCTTCCTTATTACCAGTCCAACAAATGCTCCTTGTTACCCATCTGGCCCAGTTCTGGCCCTGTTTCCTGGAGAGTGGCTGAGGTCCTTTCTGATCATCACACTTCTTGTCCACCGCCCCGGCTCCTGTCTACTGCTGTAGCCATGCTCTGACTGCAGCTCTCTAGTCCTGACAGCACAGTGATGTTGGTTTTTAGGCAACTGACACCCAAAGATGACTTCAAGCTTTCCCTGCTGGTTGATGTTCATACCTTCTCATGACTTTCCTTCCCTGTTTTTTTCCTGGTTTTCACTCTTCATCTACCCTAATCCTCACCCCAGCCTTATTTCTGGATATTGCTTCTGTCTCACCATTGGAACTGTTCTTTAATACCTGTTGCTGTACTGCCAGCTCTGACCCTTGGCTTCCTTCCTGACTATACCCCCACCATGTTCTTTGGCTTGTCGCATTATTTTTGCTGTCCTTGTGATGACCCTTGGCACCTTTCCTGACTATGCCACTTCTGCTTCAGCGTTACTGCTGCCTATCCATGATTATTCTGGGGACCAGCCTGAGTATCTTCCTGCAGCAAAGGAAGCTGTCTTACATTTAGAATCGGCAGTGGATGCGCCGAAGATATGGAGAGGCCAGCGCCTCTACAAAACTTTGGCCATCCACCACCAGAGCAGGGCCTTATTAAGACCGGCACCTAAAATGCCGGTCTTAATAAATGTGTTCCATAGCTGTGAAGACCAAAAGTAGCTGTGTACAAAGAGGTATGTTTCCATGATCATCTGAAGAAGGGGCTGTGCCCCGATACCTGCTATTTTAAAGAATAAATGTACTTTGGATTCAAGTCGGCCAGTGCTAGTGTCCTTGTATTTCCTTGCTGGTCACCTTGCAAGCTTGTGTCTACACATGCGACTGACGTCCACTCCACATACTGTGACGGGATCTAGATGCATACAGCTAATCCAGACGAAACTGATTCAAATTGCTGCTATAGTTGTTGTGACACCGTACAACACATGGTGAGGGCTCATCTATCAGCAGTGTAAAACCTTATTAATGGTCTCTATGTTACTACTCTATATAGCGCTTTGTGCCGTTCTTTTTGTGTTTTGTCAAGCAGAATCCCTACCATAATGGACGTGCTGTGGGTTGGCGTGTACAAGGGATTCTACCCCTAGCATTTGGTAGGAGCCCCAGTGATAGTTACGCGAGAACGGCAGGTCTTTTTTTCAAGCAAATAGATGGGGATGCCGAGTGAGGAACCCCACTCTCTTATGTCCATATGCCCTTTTAGTGGACAAATGGCAGAGAAAAGACAACAAGAAAAGTAAGTACTAAGGTAGACACACTACTGTAGGCTTGTCGGGAATGTGTAGGCCCCTTCTAGAATAGGGTGCCTGTCTCGCAGGTAGAAGAAATAATCACTTGCATAATTTTAGGTGTAATACTCAGTGCATCTAATACAGTGTTCCTCACCTCCAGTCCTCAAAACCCACCTGCAAGTCCAGATTTCAGAATATCCTACAGAATGAATACCTGAGGTAAGTCCTGAGGCATTGACACTAATGATATTACCTGCTCAATACTAAGGAAATTCCAAAAACATGATTGGCAGGTGGGGCTTGAGGACTGGATTTGAGGAGCATTGATCTAATAGACACCATCAAGGCACAGGATCCTGGTGGTGAAAGTTGCAATGTAATGTTTCCAAAGTTTTACTGGCAGAGTCTCATTCTGACAATGCGTTTTGGGGCCCACAGGGCCTCCTTTTCAAGTAAGTTTTGGGTACCTGAAAAGGGGCCCCATGAGCCCAGAAATACGTTGTGGGTATGAGACTGTGTCAATACAGTAAGACATTGGAAACTTTAAATTGTTATTATAAGCTTTTTCCAACTGGATCTTGCTTCTTGATGATGTCCATTACTCATGAAATCTCAAATTGATTATAAGCCCAATTAGGGACCTTGGGATGGGACAACACCTTTAAAGCCTATTTCCGATAGGTCTATATGTTAAAGGGGTTGTCTAGAGGTATTCATTTTTTTTATATCTGGTTCACAGTGGGTTAAAAATATAAAAATATTTTACTGACCTCCACCGATTTTCCATCACAGCCATTCCAACCTTTTTCTCAACTTCCTGGCTTGACACACTCAGAAAAGGCCCACTCAGCTGAAAGCTATGATTACAAAACGGACATTGATTGGCTGATCACGACTTTGCTGGTATTTATGGCGTGTTGTGCCAGAAGGTGGGAAGAAGCAAGGACTGGGGTAGCATCAGAACAGTAGCATCGGGGGATTGGTGGATGTAAGTATGGGACCATTATTTTTTATTTTTAACTACCTTTAACCATATATAAAAATGCCAAAAGGGGAGAAACAGAACTGGATCGCACATCCACATGCTTTGATCTAATTAAACTCGCTTCTCAGCGCAATATTTAGTGTATAACCCCGTATACTGCATGCTATACAAGAGGCATTAGTGTACATTTTGATCAAAAGGCATAAGCCCACTCACCGCGTCAAGGTTGCCTCTTTGAGTGGGACCTACTCTAAACTAGGCGCGGCGACAACACTGCACTGCCCTACTAGGCGGCGGGACCCAGGGGTCAAACAGCGACCCTGCTATCTGACGATGCCACCCACGGTACTGGGTCACGTGAATGTGCGATCTAATTCTTTTTTCTTTTTTTTGAATCATATATAAAAATGTAATAACACTGGACAGCCCCTTTAATTAGCATTTTGTGCATAGAATTCTGTTTCGAAATGATGGTTTCTAATTCCGCGAGAGTCTTATTCAGTATTTCAGATAGGTCATTCTGCCCAATTTAATTTGCAGTATAAAAAAAATCTAACTTTATTGAACGGCCGGTCCTCTTGCTATAAAAGATGAGGAATGTATGTGGCATTTTAAAAAATCCCGAGAAAAGTGGTAGCCGGAGAATGGCATTAAATCTTCAAAAGAAAGTCTGTTGTCCTTTTGCTCTTGTCACAGTTTTATGAATGTAACATTTTGAAAAGTTTGTCTTTCTGGGCCGCAACAGGAAATTAATTTCATCTAATACTGGAAAGTAAGAAACAGGCCCTTGCGGACTCAGATTTAATTCCGCCAAATAAATGTGAGTGCTTTTTTTCAGGATCGCGGACAGGGCTGTAAAGGGGTTTCGTACACAAAACTGTTGATGAATAAAAAGGCAGCAGTAATTTTCAGCCCTGAGTGCTGTCTATTTGATTGCCGGAGCCTGAGAGTAGTTCATTGCTTTACAATAATTCACTGGGTGACACTTTTTACCTCAGAACTACAATATCCCATCAGTCCGATTAAAAAGAGCAAAAAGCCTTTATCTGATTAATCTGATTTTATTTCTAAAAAGTATAAAATCAAATCAGAAAGAAAAACAAACCTCATGTCCACAGATGGCTGGAGACCTCGGAGCCATGGAAGGTTTTACTTTCATTTGTCAGTGTAACCCACTGAACACTTTTTTAGCTAAATAGATCTAAAATAATCAATTACATAATATATTTATATAAAAATACCTTTTTTTTTTCAAATACAGAGCACCAGATTTCCTGCTTTTCTTCACACAGCCATAAAGTTAAAAATTTAAATTCTGGCTAGATGCAGTCACCACTAGGGGGAGCTCAATGGGACTTTCTATTGAACTTAGTAATAAATTCCAATAGTCCCCCTAGTGGTGCCTGCCAGAACTTTAACATTTAACTTTATGGATGTGTAATGTGAAGTGAATGAGATGAGTGAATCTCACAACATTCGATTCATGTTCAATTTGGCCAAATAGGTCGACGGATTCGATTTGATTCTACCCAAATCAAAAGTGATCCAATTAGCTTAAAAATTTGGGTAGGACTCTCTGAGGTCTTCTAGGACTCATATTTATTTTATTTATTTATTTTAGAGTGGGTTCACACTAGTGTTATGGTTTCCATTATGGCCCTCCGTTATAACGTGGTTATAACGGAACATAACGGAATCCATAAGACGGAAGGACGGATCCGTTCTTTTGCCCATAGACTTCTATTATGACGGAATGAAAAATGGAAGCCTTTAAAAGGCATTCAGTTTGCTTTCCGTCATAATACAAGTCTATGGGAAAGCATAACAGATCCTTCTTGTTCCCGTTATGCAAGATGGAAAACAACTAACCTTTTAAAGGCTTCCGTTTTGCATTCTGGCTGGGCATTCCGTTATTTTCCGTTATAACCATGTTATAATGGAAAGCAATAACGGAATCCCTAACGCTAGTGTGAACCCACCCTTATACAGTATATTTATCTTATTTCCCACTTTGTTTTAATTTCTTTTCATTAATTTTCTCTCCCTCTAACTCTCTAAAATTTGCCCAAGTTAGGCTACTTTCACACTTGCTTTTTTGCCTGATCTTGCAGGGCTCAGCAAAAATGCTTCTGTTACTGATAATACAACCATCTGCATCCGTTATGAACGGATCTGGTTGTATTATTTTTAACACAGCAATGACGGATCCGTCATAAACTCCATTGAAAGTCAATGAGGGATCCGTTTTCTATTGTGTTTTGCTCCGCATCCCATGACGGAAATGGGAACTCAACCAAACGGAACAGAATGCATTTTGAAGCATTTCATTCTGTTCAGTTACGTTTTGTCCACATTGACGATGACTGGGGATAAAACGGAAGCGTTTTCCTCCGGTTTTGAGATCCTATGTAAGCGCAAGTGTGAAAGTAGCCTTAAATCACCAAAATTCACATTCAGATCCACCTTGAATTTTTACAAAATTTGTGCCAAATCCCAATTAGTTTAGAATCGATTCACTCATCTCTAGTCTTAAATTTATGAGGCGACTGTAATCTGAAATCTCAGATCCCAGCCGTTAAACCCCTGAGATGTTACAATCACTATTGACCCCTTTGTGACCCCACTGTCAGTTTTGACATTGTGACTGCGAGACCTGGGGTCTTTATAGTGACAGCCCAGGACTTAAGAAAACAAAGCCTTTTTGGTATCATATTTATAATGGAAACCACAACACTGTGCCGAATCCGTTGCCCAGCACCAGTGATGTCCGACAGGCCCCGCTGCCTTATGGGTTCTGTTGGGCTCCTTAGAGGTGTCCATTGTTTTGATGGGAAAAATAGTGCTGCGAGCAAGAGTCGAAATAATGGCAGATCTAATCACATCCTTACTATATAGTAAAAATAGCATTGAAAACAAAAGATAAAAATACACAGCAAAAAATTATAAAAGAACAACAACAGTGATCATTCTGTACATAAATGAAATGCTAAGTTATATGTAGCCATTAAATAAAGACCCCTAAAAATTATGCCGTTAAAAAATATAATTCGAAACACGAAACGTCAGGTGGCTACTGTACGTCAATGAAAAAATAATAGGGCATGTTCACATGTCGTGGAATTCAGTGCCTTTTTTTCTGCAGTAAAAAAGCATTTAAAGGCGTTGTCTCATCTGAGACATTGGTGGCATATCACTAGGATATGCCACCAATGTCACATGGGTGCAGGTCCAACTTCTGGGACCAACTCCTATCTCCAGAATGGAGCCATTAAAGTGACCGGGGAGCAGCCGTGCATGCACAGCCAGCCTCCATTTCTAAGACAGTCCAGAATATAGCCGAGCACTGGCTTGGCTATTTCCGGCAGTCCCATAAAAATGAATGGAACGGTGGCCGTGCTCGCTTGGCTTTTTTTCGGAACTATCTTAGAAATGAATGTAGAGCACACCACGCTTGCTCGCTCCGCTACCCTTCACTTTCTGGGGCCCGTTTTAGAGATAGGTATGGGTCTCAGAGGTGGGTGACCAGTTTAGTGCACTGTGTGGGGCCAAGCCACTCCATGCACCCTTGCTCCTCCTGCTTCCTCTGCCAGCCCCTCCCTCTCCTTGATTGACATGGCCAGGCCCCTGCATAGTCATCTCGCCTGGTCCTGTCAATTAAAGAGAGGGAGGGGCAGGCAGAGGAAGCAGAAGGAGTAAGGGTGCACAGAGGCTCGCCCTCTGAAATTATCCAGATCCAAAAATAAGAAATGCTACCACAAAAGTAAAAGATGCGCCAAGTGTTGGGCTGGAGGTACTGTTGCTGCAGATGTTCCAGGTGATCTAACATGACATCGACTCTCCAACTGGACCTGCTTCATTATTGGGATTTCTTTTGAGGGATTTCTGACAAATTTTTCTCCCGAGATCCATACAATACAGGATTGCAATCATTTGATGCTCAACACTTAATTCCCTAAAGTCCAAGCTCCCAGGTTGAATTCATCACCATGGAGCTCTTCTCCAGATCCTCCAGTCGAGCCTCACGCATGGACGGTATTTTCAGTCTAAACTTATTTGCTGGCAGAATGTTAATTCATTAAGTATTAGTTAATATCCTTTGCTTTATGCTGATATAAAAATGACATTAAACACGATTAGACATTAACAGATGTTAAACTCGGCCGCCTTGGGGGAATCTTCTTTGCATGTAACCTTTTAATAGAACGGCTCCACTGTAATATAAAATGCATCGACATGAAATGTATTTATACATATAGATGTTCAGTATATACAAAGGAAATCTTTCCAAATTTGTATAAAAATTGCTGTCTTCTGTTTGAATCCAAAAAATCGCAATTTTTTGAATTGTGTTACATTGTATTTTTATTTTTTTGTTCTTTCTGTGGGTTAAGTGACTTTGGCGGAGGCAACATACTGTAAATGTGCTCAATTAGCAGTTAAATACTCATGTAAAACTTAGGAAGTGTGTGAAATGGCAGTAAATGCATAATAATGATGGCGTTTCTTCACCGGCGATACCTCATCTGGAGCTAGGTGTAAGGGAATTAAAAGGGCCTCCATGAAAAGGGCTGCAAGCAATATTTTTTGTTGATGATTAAATCAAAGTGCTGTGAAGTGATTGTACTCTGTGACTTTGTAGGAAGTTTTTGCTGAGAATTCCTGGTGGGTGGTACATCGATGTCTTGATATTTTTAGGTTTGCTTGTTTAGATACTGATCTAGGGAAAATGTGTGATGCATAGCGACCCAATAGTTTTAGTTAGCAGGCCATAGGTTGGCTACAGAGGGCAATATCTGCTTGGTGCAACCTCAGGGGTGGGTCTGCCAGTATTGGCAACCCCTCCTCTGAGCAGTTCAGGGGAAAACATTAAAGGGTTTATCCTCAATAGTCTGTGTGTGGCGATCTACATCAGTCCCCAAGAGGGGCAGGGTGTACGCATAACCACCATTTCATTTAAATGCCTCTGGAACAGGGGCTTATTCTAGTGATAGGTGGGGGTCCTAGCTTTATTGCCTCCATTGATCCTACATTTATCACCTCTTTAGTCACTTGTCCTGTCCTGGAATAACCCCTTTAAGTTACATGAAAAAATTCTGTTGCAATGGGGGGAGTTCAATGCTTACTGATTATCATTGTTTTATAGAAATTGCTATGTAGTGAGTTCCCTCTAGTGGCTGCTGTAGACAGTCAAAATGTTATCATTAAGTGGGTATTCCAGCAAAAAAAGTATGTGATGGACCGCAAATGCTGTAAAAAAAAAAGAAAATTTCAATGGGGCTCTGTCACCCCTAATTCCTGCTTCAGTCCCACACAGAAGGAAATGACTAGCTGAGGTGGGTCATTGATTTAGCCAGTGACTGGCTGCAGGAAATTCACAGCCATTTCCTGCCATGTCGAAATAAGAGCAGGATGTGGAACACAGTGGGGACTTGAGCACCGATGGAATGGCAGCAGCAGGGGATCGGTATGGAGGGTATAAGCTTTGTTATTTTTTACAGCATTTGCAGCCTGTCCCTTCTGGAATACCCGTTTCAAAGTTTTTTTTTAGGAATTTCAATTGATGGCCTGTCCTTAAGATAGGCCATCAGCACTCCCTACAAAAGTTTCCCCCTATTTTCCGTGAATTCTATTAACCCTTTAAGGACCCGGAGATTTTCCTTTTTTGCGTTTTCACTCCCCGCCTTCCCACAGTCCTAACTTTTTTATTTTTCTATTCACATAGCCTTACTTTTTGCGGGACAAGTTGTACTTTCTAATGGCACCATGTAGTAGGAAGCGGAAAAAAAAATCCAAATGGGATAGATGTGGGAAAAAACGCAATTCTGATAAAGGTTTTTTTTTTTTTTTACACTGTACACTATGTTGTAAAATTGACCTGTTAACTTCATTATCCAGATCAGTACGGTTACAACGATGATTTGGTAGTTGAAGTGACAAAAAATGGCGAGTTGGCTGTTTTTATTTATTTTTCCGTTACGCTATTTGCCGCATTCCATTAATATTGTTATATTTTAATTGTATGGGCATTTTCGCACACGGCAATGCCCATGACGTTTATTTTTTTTATTGGTTAAGTATTTTTACTTTTATTTTAAGGAAATAGCCTCTGCTGCTTCTCCCTGTACACGGATTAAAAAATCGGTGTCGGAGGGAGCAGCCAATGGCAGGCGGGGACGGGGACGAGCCTCCCTAGTATCGCGGGTGACGCTAGATAGGCTCTTCCCTGTCACCGCCTGCCATTGGCTTCTCCCCCCCCCCCGACACTGGATGTTTTCATCCGTGTACAGGGAGAAGCAGCTGTGGCGGTGTGGGGATCAGGAGCAGCACAGGGAGTGGGGTAAGTATATTACCTGTGAGGGTCCCGGCACTTGGGGGGCTTTTGGAGACGTTGGATAACCCCTTTAAAAATCCTAATTTGTCATGATACAAATTCAATACAATATCG
This sequence comes from Bufotes viridis, assembly GCA_033119425.1. Lineage (NCBI taxonomy): Eukaryota > Metazoa > Chordata > Amphibia > Anura > Bufonidae > Bufotes > Bufotes viridis. The sequence continues at coordinate 425,158,821 of CM065592.1, forward strand.
AGAGATGTGAGCAAAACGCTTAACAGTCTGCAGTCTCCATCGCAACCACTGGGAGGCCCCATGTACACACACATAGCATAAACCACTCTGGACAGAGTATCTTCAAATTTTTTTGAAGGCTGGTCATGTTATGTCACTCAAAGGTAAGGAGGGCACATCTTTATAAATGTATGCTGTGATGGTACATATAAAAATTTATCAAATTGAGGAGCTCTTGCATTGGTATTGTGATTGTGGGGGTTACTGCAATAAAGGACGATCAATAGAAAAGTTTTGTGTATTGTTGAGTGCCAGTTCCTGCAAGATCTGATCATTCTTCCTGTTGTGGATTATCTATCCAGAAAGCCATAGGTCAAATTCTTGTTCTACACGGTCCAAGATTTATTGGTGTCCCTGATTTTGAAGTTTTACGGACTAACAGACTTGCCGGTCTCCTTTTTTCTTTGGATTATCATACAATAAACGGAGATTGCCTGGATTGTAGCACCTGTTTGGGGTGAGGTCACTTGTCTCTCTTCATATTAATTGCTCTATACAGGTTCTCCACTTTGGACAATTGCTCTTTGACAAAAGTCCTGTCCCAATAAGATGATCCCAAGTTCACTGCTGGGATCCTCATCAGTCAACTATAATCTGTAAAGCAGTATAGTGGCAAGTGTTCGATTCCCATACAGTGCCCCCGCAGGAGAATTAAGGTATTGCGCAGTTCTCATTATAATCAGTGGGCTGTTCGTTATGCAGATGTTTCAGATCCTTCATGATGAGAGATATTTTGTGGCCAGTCTCTGCACTGGCAAATAAATTGTGATACTGAACAGAAGACTACTCCGCAATGGTCTTAGAATTTCTTAATAAGACTATTAAATGGAATTTTTTAGCAGGAAAAGTAAACCTCCAGTGACAACCAGTTCTCCACTATGGGAACCTGTCATATGTTCCACTGGAGATCTTGTGGACCCAATGGGTCACAAATGCATTAGCTAAAAATCTGACCACTACAGGAACCGTATGGACCTTGTTGTGTAGTCACTGGGTAATGGGGAAGGGTCTTTATGAGACCTGCGATGACTGGGTGTTGGAAGGAGAGTGCTTTGCCACACGCTGGTCCTTTAGAAAACTGGGAGTCAGTGGGCATGTGAGAGGCACCAGCAGAGGACCCAATAGAAGACCAGTGTTGGTGAGCAGGAAGGTGGGCACAGAGCACCCAAACAAGAGAACGGTGGCCTCAAGTGGGACATCAGCCACAGATAGGGGTGAGACAGCTGTATTTGCACCCGCATTTTCACCCTTTCATTTCAGTTCATTTTTTAAAATAATATTTCTAATAATAAAATATATTAAAAATAAAATGATAAAAATGTTAAAAAAAATGTTTTTGCTCCTAAACGGCCGTGATCTTGATGAGTGGGATCAATTCAGATAATAGCAAGCATTGGATATACCTTAGTTTAGAAACAGCTGACTGATGGGATGTACAGATCAGTGATATTAATTTACATTGATAGCAATTCTTCAATCTGAAAGAGAAAAAAGGCAGTTTTATATTTCCACATGAATATTTAATCACTTTAAATATTTAATATTTCTGTACTTCAGAGGATATATTATCCTATTACATTGAGTTGCAATAAAGGATTTCTTTATATAACGCATATAGAGTGAGACATATACGGCCACTGGGAATTACAGCTAAACAGGTAGGAGCCAGTCCTGAAACAACTGCAGCAGATGCCGTGGTGGGGCCCCAGACAAGCAGGGCCCGTTTTAGAAAAAGTGGGGTTAGAAGTATGTGGTGTCCACATATTGTCATCCAATTTGCTTTGTTCTCAGCTTGCCCCTATCTTACACATTGGTGGGCCTAGTGCAAAGTTTTCATGACCTCCCCCTCCCCCCTCCCCCCTCAAATAACCATACATTGAATTAAACATAAAACCATAATTTCTATTTACAATAGCAGACTTTTAGAAACATTAATCGAAAGGTTTTGGCTCACAGGGTGACATCTTTGTCAATTTGACAGATCCTTCATGATGTCTATAGCGCCTCTTTAAAGAGGACCTTTCATCAGTCTAAAAAATGTGTACTAAGTATGCTGACATGTAGAGCGGCGCCCAGGGATCTCCCTGCACTTACTATTATCCCTGGGTGCCGCTCCGTTCTCCCGGTATAGGCTCCGGTATCTTCTGGGACTTAGTTATACTAGGCGGAGCCTAGTACACTTGGTTATAGTAGGCGTATCCCAGGCTGTAGCGCTGGCCAATCGCAGCGCTCAGCTCACAGCCTGGGAGGAAAAAAAACTCCCAGGATATGAGCTGTGCGCTGCGATTGGCCAGCGCTACAGCCTGGGATACGCCTACTATAACCAAGTGTACTAGGCTCCGCCTAGTATAACTAAGTCCCAGAAGATACCGGAGCCTATACCGGGAGAACGGAGCGGCACCCAGGGATAATAGTAAGTGCAGGGAGATCCCTGGGCGCCGCTCTACATGTCAGCATACTTAGTACACATTTTTTAGACTAATGAAAGGTCCTCTTTAAGGTTCTCTGCATTGATAGGGGAAAGGTTGTCACAGTTTATTATTACGTAACATGTAAAATACTGTGCACTCACTGTAGATGCTAAAATTCTTTCTTCCTGCAGCCACCACTAGGGGGAGCCTCGCAGTTGAATGCATGTTGATGTATCATTGGTGATATTGGGGGCTTTGTAGGTCTGTCTACAATAAGTTTAGCGTTTTTAAAGACATAAAACGACACCAAGTTAGCAGCAGATGTTGTCTAAGTTAAGATTTGCATTTACCTTCTTAAGGCAGAGATTCATGTAGTTAACATCTGTTTGTCGGGGAATCTAACATTTGGTGAGCGACGTAACAAGATGTTGGGATTTAGATCCCTTCAGTGACTTCATCTTATCCTGTTTGTCAGCATTTTTTCTAAATACAGATGGAAATGACACTGAATAGAAGCCTCTTTATCCCGCTGAATGATGTGTTATTTCCTAAGACGCTGTATGTTCCGGCATAATGTGCTGTTAACTCTCTGAGTTAGTTGTAGAGATATATTTTTCTTGTCATGTGCATTACATTTTTGTACGTTTGTAGCTATTTAGGAGTTTTCTGAAGGAAGCTCTTATTTTTATTTGTAGAAACAGCGCCCTTCCTCTCCATGGTTGTGTCTGGTACTGCAGCGCGGTCCAACAGTCCAAATTAAAGAGGTTGTCCTATCTAGAACAATTATGGCATATTGATAGGATTTGGCATAAATGTCTAATAGGTGTGGGTCCCACCTCTGGGACCTGCTTGTATCTCAAGAACGGGACTCTGACGTGAATAGAAAGCAAGCCGCACATGCACATCCAGCTTCCATTGACCTCTATGGAACTTTGGAAAATAGCTGAGTGCACTTTCTTGGGCATTTACGTCAGTCCCATAGCAATGAATGGAAAGGATGCCGCACATGGGTGGTCTGTACATTGTTGACAGTCAAGCCCGTTTTTGAGATAGGAAAGAGTGCCAAAGGTATATACCCTACGTCAGGGATGTCCAACCTGTGGCCCTCCAGTTGTTGCGAAACTACAACTCCCAAGATGCCCGGACCGCCTACAGCTATCAGCCTGTTGCAGGGCATGGTGGGAGTTGTAGTTTTACAGCAGCTGGAGCTCAGGTTGGGCATCTCTGCCCTAAGTCATCAGACATTTATGGCGTATACTCAGAATTTACATCATATGAACAATGGCGTGGACTCCCTTTTAAAAACAGCTAGTGGTGGAATACCCATGGTTTTCATACAGAATACACACCAAAGATCTCCTGAAGAATCATCTGCATGAACATGCTTTTAGGTCATGTTCACAATTTCCCTTGATGACTTGGACACATTTTTCCACTCCGAAATCCAAGGGCTTTTATTGTTTTTTTGAGTGGAAAATCCGCAGTGTTTCTTATGTACCATGTTTTTTTGCAGAAATGGGTGGTATTTTGATGAGGGTTCCGCTCCTAAGTTTTCAGTGTGTTAAAACAACTGTGTTACATTTCCTTATATTGGTGTGCAGAAAATACCGAGGAGAGCTGGAAAGAAGGTAGTAAATGTCCAGTTGAAGGAGAAAGGAGAGGCAAGATGGGGGAGAGAAGGATGACTGGGAGCTCTAGGAGAAACAAAGGTCCTTGAAGAAAGCGGAAACACTTTTGAGTGGAAACGAGCACTGAGTAGACAGTCACTTTTGGACCCTAGGGAACGAGGAAATCAGTAGCACTTGCGAAATTGAAGTATGTTGCCAGGTGTTAAAGTTTGTTTGCATTATAATACAAAATTAAGCAACATACTTAATAGATTTCATTAAACATTTCCTACCAGTTGTAGAACTGTTTAACTCCTCCACATAGCTGGCTGTCCAGCACAGTCCTCCACACTGCTCCTAGCTGTGCCACCTCTCTTTCCTCTTCCCCTCCATTCTCTCAGAGATGGCAGCAGGGAGGGGGAGGAGGCTGTACATGGTAGATTAGAGTGTGGATTGAGGGCAAAGCATCCAAGTAGGACAGATTACAGAGACTTTGAATAGAGAGGAAAGCACAGACGACAGTTTGCAAGAGGATAATATCTATGAATGTAGAGGGTGAGGGAGGCACCCGTGGAGAGAGGGTGAATCACACAATCCTCAGCATAAACAACTGTTGGACCACATAAGACGAGATCCCTCATGAGCTGTAGAAGAGGAAACCTGCCCAGAAATTCAGCTGTTCTGATACATGAGAGCAGTATCCAACTGTGTGATTTGGAGGGAAATGTCCACATTGAAAAGTCTGAAACCAGGAGCAGGTTGCAAAGTGAACATCAGCTGGGTCTGAAAATGAATGAAGATTGTAGATCTAAACTTTTCAGTGCAACTTTTTTAAAGGGGTAATCCCATGAGTAATGTAAAAAAATGAAATAATATAGTATATGACATAATATAGTACATGACAACCTCTTTCTAACAAAGCTAGAACCAGCCCTGTACCTCACATGGATCTAGATTAGGGCTGAAACGATTACTCGATTGAATCGAACAATGCGACACCAAAAAATCCTCGATGCAAATTTTTTGCATCGAGGATTATTTGTGTTATGTAACCACAGAGCAGGAGTGAAGGGCTTGCTATAACTCACCGCTCCGTGGTCACCCGTCGGCCCACTCCGTGCTGTACTTTCCTCCACACACATCGTCAGGACATAGTGCACGTAAGCGTGCACTATGACCCGGCGCGGTGTATGTCAGGAATACAGTGCAGCCCGCGGAGAAGAAGATGGACGAGCTGTGGAGCGGAGCCCCTACAGGAGAGGTAAGTATTTTATTTTACTGGCGCTGGGGACATGGCTAGGAGGGGGAGATGGTGGAATTGGGGGGCAAGCTGGTGGAATTGGGGGGCAAGCTGGTGGCACTGGGGGGCAAGCTGGTGGCACTGGGGGACAAGCTGGTGGCACTGGGGGGCAAGCTGATGGCACTGTGGGGGAAGCTGGTGGCACTGAGGGGGCAGCTGATGGCACTAAGGGGGCAGCTGATGGCACTAGGGGGAGCCTGTTGGCATGGGGAGGGGGGCAACTGATGGAACAGGGGGAGGGGCTGATGAGTTTTTATAAAGAAAAATGTTCTTTTAATTAGTTTTTCATTATTAGAGTACTTGGTTAATCGTTGGAATAATCAATAGACTACTCAATGACAAAAATAGTCAATAGCTGCAGCCCTAATCCAGAGATCTTCCCATTTATTGCTGCAATTGCTCTGCTAGATTTATTTCAAGCTGGAAGCTTAGGGGGTGTGTCCTTTCTCAGGGGAATTTCCTTTCTGTTCCAGCTGGTGGCAGTTGAAGGATAGAAGGGCAGTTGAAGGATAGAACTGACCATGTGCTTCCATCTCAATGAGCTGGACAGAGAAATTAGAAAAAGAGCAAACAGCAGGTGGCGCTATACAGATAGACTTCATTAAATAACTCAGTAGCTATAATACATTTTTAATACCATGCAATTGCAAAAGTTTTCAGATCCAGGTGCTGGTATGAAAACTGTAGAATATTGTTTGTGACACAACCCCTTTGAGAATACGATTAGCATATAGAACTTATTTTTCCATGTCAGAACTTTCCCACTAGCCTTTAAATATCATATATGTAGTGTAGGCCTTAATTAAAGGGGTTATCCCATGACTAATGTAATAAATGAAAATCAGACATCGTCTAGTGCATGCAAATCTCTTTCTAACAAAACTAGAACCGGCCCTGTACCTCACATGGATCCAGAGATCTCCCCATTCATTGCTCTGCTAGATTTATATCAACCTGACAGCTCAAGGGGAGTGTCTTTTCTGCTGCAGCTCAGGGAGCGTGTCCATGTTCTCCCTATCACAGTTCAGGAGGCAGTTGAAGGATGAAACTGAGCATGTGCGGCCATCTCAGTGAGCAGGACAAAGAGATAATAAAAAAACAAGCAGCAGGTGGCGCTATACAGATACATTTTATTAAATAACTCAGGGGCTATGCTAAATTTTTAATTACATGGAATTACAGAAGTATCCAGATCCAGGTGCTGGTATAAAAAACTGTAGAATATTTTTCATGGGACAATCCCTTTAAGGTACGAAGGACTGATAAATAAATAATAGGGCTTAAAAATAGAATAATAGGACTTGGAAATTAAGAACAAAATGTATGAATGTCAGAAAGTAAATTCATCGGCAGATGTCACTGGTAGTTTGCTACAATGTATCACAGAGTATTGTCTAGACCGGATACAATTGTATCCACTCTGAGAGCAGGCTTAATGCAAGTAAATAGGTATCATGCAAGTGGGTGGTGAAGAACTGAAACATAAAGTATACTGAATTTTTGACATAAAACAGAAAACCTCTTCAACTCCATGTCCTGCCTTACCCATGATGGTCTTTGTACTCTAATATCTGTAGAAGCCATATTATATCACTTGTATGGAAAACCCAATTAGGCACGAGGGGTTAACTGGCCACTCAGTACGGTATACATTGAACACATGGCAGGACGGGCTCTTTTCTGGCAGTGTGGAGAAGGTTTCGATCTGTCATGTCCCTGGCACCGAGCCCAGACTCTGCAACCATCAACCTTTTCCTTACCTACTGGGGATAGCACCAGATCACGGTGCCATGCATTATGTGCCAGAGGTCAGCGAGCGGCACATGGAAGCGGAGCAGCTCAGGACATGTGCCATAGTGTCTGAGGATACTGCTACAAACGCATAGCAGGGGGCTTTCTTATATTGGCTTGTCATCAGGCCTGCGCATCTAGGAGGGATGTGTGGACATTTCAAAAACAATTTCTGGATGATTTTTTTTTTTTTAGTTTAGTTAAAATATGTAATGAAATTTCTCACACCTTTACACTGGGCCCAAAATGGGTCTTGATTCATGGTCACATGTTTGGAAAAACAATTTTTTTTTTAAATTGTAAATCGTAAATCAAACATTTTTAACAAGGTGGTCCAAGGGAGAGGAAAGACGGTGCAATCCCTCTGTTATACTGCCATCTAGTGGAAAATTAAAGTGAAGCTCTGCTTTGGCGCCACTTGGGACATCATGTTGTCATTGTCGTTGCTCTGAATGAAGCCCCATTCACACGTCCGTGGTGTGTTGCGAATCCGCAAACTGCGGATCCGCAACACACCCGGCCGGCACCCCCCATAGAAATGCCTATTCTTGTCCGCAAGCTGCGGACTAGAATAGGACATGTTCTATCTTTTGCGGAGCCGAGGACCGGAAGTTCACGGCCGCGCTCCGCAAATGCGGAAGTGGAGAGCACATAGTGTGCTCTCCGCTTCACGTCCTGCCCCATTGAGAATGAATGGGTCCGCACCCGTTCCGCAGAATTGCGGAACAGATGCGGACCCTTTTGCAGATGTGTGAATGGGGCCTATCTTTGAGGAGACTCCAAAATTACAATGGGGCTTTTTCCACAGTCTTCGTGACTCTAAATAGACTCTTGATTACATGTTGTCTTTAAGCAGCTAGTGCCTCCTAATGAGAAATTGGCCTAATGGGAAATTGACTCCTTCATGCTATTATGGGATCTTTTCCAGAGCTAGTTGTCAGGACTTTGCAAACGACATTTGTATTATCATAAATTCTGACATTTGGGGAAAGAACGCTTAGCACAACTTAGGTGCATAAAAGTTTAATAAACTATGATAAATGATATATACAAAGGATAACATACAGTAACAGTCACCAAAAACCTTGAAACAAATGAGCGAGCTCCCGTCAACCGGTGTCCAACATGACAACCGGCCGGCGTCCACATGATCCAGAGAGAGGAGATGGTAACAAGACATCTTAGGCTGAGTTCACATCAGCATTCAGCCTTTCCATTATAGGAGCAGGAGAACAGAATGGACGGATTTGGCACATAACTTAGCAGAACGGAGCCTATAGGCCCCATAGACTAATGGGTTCCGTTCAGTTTCCGCTCAGACGAAGGACTTTTTTCTCTGTTTCAAAAATCTTCCTCTGAGCGGAAACTGAATGGACCCTATTATAGTCTATGGGGCCACAGGCTCCGTTCGGCTCAGTTATGTGCCGAATCAGTCCTATAACAGAGCAGAAGAATGGAAAGGCCGAACTGAGCCTTACCTTGTTGATGTGTTCAAGAGCTGAGCTCCAGCGGCCAGCTATCAGGCACCACTAACCAATCATTGCATATCTCATAGCTGGACATATTGCATTGGAAGGACAAGTGGTTACCATTGCATTGGCCGAAGAATTACCTATGGTTGGGGTTAAGAGAGGTAGTTGGGACCTGCGGAGAAAGGGACATGTTACTCAGCTGTTTTAAGGCCTGGTGAACATCTGATCAAGCAAAGGCCCATCCATCAGGGTAAAGGTTTAGGGGACATTTATCAAACTGGTGTGAAGTAGAATTGGCTTAGTTGCCCATAGCAACCAGATTCCACCTTTCACTTTCCAAAGGAGCTGTGAAAAATGAAAGGTGGAATCTGATTGGTTTCTATGGGCAACTAAGACAGTTCTACACCAGTTTGATAAATGCCCCCCTTAGTATCTATCTGCCCAGCAGCTGGGGTGGGCCATTTCAGAGTACCATGAGCTTCACTTAAAGGTAAAAGTCAAGCAAAGGCATGGAAAGCCAGTGAATAATATAATGGTAATGTAGAGCATAAAGTGGCTAGGAATGGAGGCCAAGATATAGGATTGAAGTCCAAAAACATGATGGCCAAACTGAGAATTTTCATAGGACTGGCAAATCAAAGCTAAACTTCCCTTGCGCACAAACCCCCACAGCCCACATATGATATTGGGCAAAAATAGTAGTCGGTAATACATGCCGCTGTGAATTGTGCTTTACATATCCATGCCCCTATGTAAAACACCAATACAAGAAACAACATAAGGGTGGAAAACACAAATGCCTGACATGGTCAGGGACATACACTACCTCCCCACCAACAACATACAGGTGAAACTCGGAAAATTAGAATATCTTGCAAAAGTCTATTGATTTCAGTAATGCAAATTAAAATTAGAATTTGGTGAAAAGGTTCGATATTCTAGGCTCAAAGTGTCACAGTCTAGTCAGCTAATTAATCCCTACTCCCTGAGCAAAGGGTACCCGAGTTTGTGACTTTGGGGTTTTCATAAGGCCCCTTTCACACGGGCGTGAATTCCGCGCGGGTGCAATGCGTGAGGTGGACGCATTGCACCCGCACTGAATCTGGACCCATTCATTTCTATGGGGCTGTGCACATGAGCGGTGATTTTCACGCATCACTTCTGTGTTGCGTGAAAATCGCAGCATATTCTATATTTTGCATTTTTCACGCAACGCAGGCCCCATAAAAGTGAATGGGGCTGCGGGAAAATCGCAAGCATCCGCAATCAAGTGCGGATGCAGTGCGATTTTCCCGCATGGTTGCTAGGAGACGGGACCCGATCTTTATCATTTCCCCTTATAACATGGTTAGAAGGGAAAATAATAGCATTCTCAATATAGAATGCTTTGTAAAATGTGGATTAAGGGGTCAAAAATAAAAAACTTAACTCACCTTAGCCACTTGATCCACATTTTACTAAGCATTCTTTATTGAGAATGCTATTATTTTCCCTTATAACCATGTTATAAGGGAAAATAATAAAATCTACAGAATACTCAACCCGAAACAGGACTTCGTCTGGTACGTCTGGGTACCAAACATGCCGATTTTTCCCACGCGTGTGCAAAACGCATTAAAACGCTTTGCACTCGCGCGGGAAAATCGCGCATTTTCCCGCAACGCACCCGCCTCTTATCCGAGCGTCAAACGTGACGCCCGTGTGAAAGAGGCCTAAGCTGTAAGCCATAATCATCCAAATTATAGCAAATAAAGGCTCGAAATATCTCGCTTTGCATGTAATTTCTCTATCTCATATCTTTGTTTTACCTTTTAAGATGCATTACTAAAATAAATGAACTTTGCATGATAATCTAATTTTTCGAGTTTCACCTGTATATCATGAAAAAGCTCAAAATACCTCCCCCAGCATCAGATACCACCATGCAGCACAAATAAGCTCCCCAACAGTGCCAAATAACTACCACGTGCAGCACAAAATACTTCCCCAGCAGCAGCAAACAAATACCACAGTGCAGCACAAAATACCTCTTCAGTAGCACTAAATAGCACCTTGCAGTATTAAATATCTTCCCAACAAACTAAATACCACAATGCACCACTGACCACCCCTCATCCACTGGCAGCAACATAGTCTCCATTATTTCACTTTCTTATCCAGGCTCGGACTGGCCCACAGGGGTACAGGGGAATCCCCCCGGTGGGCCCCTGAGCAAGGTGGGCCACTAGTCTCCCACCCCCTGCACGAGTGGCACATGATACATTAGATTTACTGCACTACATACATATATTCAACGTACAGCACCTCAACTAGCTTATGTTCATATAAAAAACTTGTTAGATTATTTATTATATTTGAATGTATCCGTACGGTGGGCCCCCAAAATAAATTTTACTGGTGGGCCCTAGGTACCCCAGTCCGACACTGTTCTTATCTCTCTCACAGACTGGTGGGGTTGGTAACACTGGAGGTGCTTCTCCTGCAGTTCTCCTCTATACTCTCAGAGGTAAAGGACCTGTGACGATGTCATCCCAGCCAGGTCCTTCAGCCCTCCTAATCCTGGAACTGCACTGATACTGCTGGGCGTGCACTCAGTGCAGTTCCTATTTGATCATATCAGATCATGTCAGACAGGCTCACCAGGAATCTGCCTGGTAGAGCAAATTTCCTGTCTGGGCCTGAGGCTGACAATCTAATGTGTTTCAGATGTCTGGGCGACATTCACTCAGCTTATGTCAGAGAAAAACAGAGGTAAGCCTCTAAATTATCTTTTCCCCACTGAGAACACATGAACACTTGCACGTGTATCGGGAGGTTGAGAGAAACAGCTGTCCGTGAACAGCTACCGCATGTGTATGGTCACCTTAAAGCATTCTTTCTTATGGGAATCGATTATTGACGAGTGAATCGATTCAAACAAATTGATTCATCTCCTCAGTAGGACTTCTTCACTTGTGAGGGGCTGGTGAAGAAGTGCCCATTTGCCACAAGATGGACAGGACCGGACATTTATCCCGGCCTTGACAATTTTTTGTGTGAATTGGTGCTCAAATTAGCCAAGCAAAGGCAGAGGCTCTGCTTCAGCTTTAGAGCAGCGACTGCATAGGTGCCCCCTACCCAGGAGTAAGGTGGCGCCTGCACAGTCACTGCTCCAAAGCCAAAGCATATCCATAATGACCACAATCATGATAATCTGGACACTATATTGTACTATAGATACCGAGTATATGTATATGACATATGCACCAAGTGTATACTGCAAATGCATGCAAATATACACCGGCCTGTGACCCCAGTCACAAAACAGACAGGACGTAATTGTTTTCCCGGCACAAATTCATAATTAATGATAGCTTTGATGTTGCAATAACTTGAATATGTGAGTAAACTAAAGCCCTGATATCGCAGAGGAGATTGTAGTGTAAATACCTGATTTCTGCCCACATCGCTGTGTTCTCTATGACTTTCCCGATACCTGAGTTACGTTCATCGGCCCAGAGGATATTTTGTGACAGAGGAGATTTTCTTGATATAAGTGACTTGTAGATAAATAGAGCAGTGAAGTGGAGGGAAGGCACTGGGGGCGACGGCTGCCTGTGAACTCTGCCCCTCGTACCGGGTAGTGCACTGCGGAGATTTTACTCCGTGACAATACAACGTCTATATCCGTCCTTATAAACGGGATGCTCATACACAGCCCACAGTATGAGTGCTGGGAGGGAAGGTTTTAATCATAAAATGTATATTGTAAAGTATGAACTTGTTCAATTGATTATTTGCTCAATTATTTTAATTCTGTTGATAGATTTATAGAAAACCCCTCTTAAATGAAGCCTGACACCAGTAAACTCACTGATAGACCATTCACAATGCCTTGTAGGGCTAACTCAGCTGAATGTAATGTTATCTTTCACTTAGAGATCTGTTACTCTATTCTGGAGAACTAGTACTTTTAATCCATGTGCAAATGAGCAGTTAAGTGCACCGAGGGCGGGGCCAAGCCATTCTGTGCAAATCCTGTGCAGTTTTGCCAGCCAATCCCTCTCGTTCTTGATTGACAAAGCCAGCATGGGCATCTCGTCTTGTCATGTCAATCAAGAAGGAGAGGGAGGGATTGGCAGAGGACTTAGGAGGAGCAAGGGTGCCAGATTAGCTTAAGCCCACCCTCAATGCACTTAACTGCTCATTGGCATATGGATTATAAGTACTTGTTCTCCGGAATAAAGCAACATATCGTTAAGAAGAAGTCATTTATAGCCCTACAAGGTATGGTGCCTGGCTGTTCCGTGATTTTCCTGGTGGCAGACTCCATTTAGGACTCCTTAACCTCATTTTAAAGGTACACACCCTTTCTTCAGTTTATATGATGACATCACACTTCTATATGTGAACTAGACAAAGTATATGTAGCAGTGTTATATTGTTGTTTTCAGAGCTGGATTTTGAAGTAATTGGCCATATAATAGTAAATAGAAATGAGCGAAGTGAAAAGTTGATTCGCCAACTTGACCGAAGTTTGCCAAGAAATTTGATTAGTTCTGAATTAGTTTGTCATGAATTGCTGTAAATCAGATATACCCAGGCCACTCTGGGTTGCGGCCATGCTGCGGTGAAGAACTGTGTGGCCAGTTAGCGCACAGCTACCTTTCATGTAATAAAGAAGACTGCACTGTATAGTCGATCTTCGTTGTTAATGGACGCCCAGCACCTTTAATGTACCTTTAAACAGGGGCTGTTGCTGGTATGGGGTTTGGCTAGTTAGGTGGGGTCAATATACATATTATTGCTCTGGCCTGCAATCTCCTGCAGGTTAACAGTAAACACAGAATATTAATCAGCTCTGGCCAGTGTCGTACTGGGCTGTCTAGGGCCCACCAGTAAAATTTATCTTGGGGGCGCCCCCCATATGGCTACATCCAAATATTACCTGCTCACACAGCAGAAGACAGCAGAAGACGCTACAAGATCATCAATTATGGGGGTCCCTGCAGTAACTTTGAGAAGGCATGACCCTGTGATAGTAAGTCTACTGTGTTATGTGCCATTTGTGCAGGGGGTGGGGGAGCTATGGGCCCACCTTGCTCAGGGGCCCACCGGGGATTCACCTGTACCCCTGTGGGCCAGTCTGAGCCTGGCTCTGGCATACCCACTTCTCCAACCCTATTGCTCTCCTGCCCTACAGGTGGGTGCCCTTCTTCTGCTACCTGCTTTTCCTCCTTTTCCACACCATCTAATATCGATGCGAATATGTCATCAGGAACATCCAGCTCCTCCTCTCTCTGCATCTTGCTGACTTTTCTACGACATGGCAGACTTTGAAGGGCGATTTGGAAGAAGTAAAGCCAGCAAAAGATGAGGATGGTCATCATTAAGACCTGGCCCCCTCAGGTAGTGCAGACTGGATGGTATTGGTTGGGCCCCTGGCACTGGAATAATAAAGGCTTCCATCTTATTAGTATTGAAATATATATCTTAGTTTATGGCTTATGTAGGAATAAATAAAAAAACAGAAGCAGAATAAGTCTCCCTGCACACGGTCTGTAGTCTCTCTGCGCTCTCCCTGTAGTCTCCTTGCAGTCTCCCTACACTCTTCCTGCAGTCTCCTTGCAATCTCCCTACACTCTCCCTGCAGTCTCCTTGCAGTCTCTCTGCACTCTTACTCTCCAATATTCTTCTATTAATCATTTTCAGCGGCACTATCCCTAGTGCATGAGCACTTGCCACATCTCTCCCTATGCACAGCTCACAGGACAATGGTGGAGACACGCAGGATGAGGCTTTTATAGGGCTGTGACATCACATGGGATGGCTATCTGCGGATTGGCTGGCTGCACGGCATTATGGGCAATCTTGCATTCCCGGGTTTATTACTTTCACTTTGTAAGACATGCATTACATTTTAGGAAAAACTGATTCGTTGCCACGAAGTGAGAGGAAATTCGCATTCATTGTGAATTAAAGTTTTCCAGTTTCCACCAAATTCCACTTCAAATGCTTCGCTTTGCTTAACACCAATAGTGAATAAGAACTTTTTTCTATTTGCTTTACAATATCTTTCAGTTTATTTCCCACCTGGAGGACCGAGCATGTCCATGCATTACACTGACATCCTATTGATGTCAATGAGCATCATGTAATTCTTCGTTTCACCTGTGGTGGCGTTGCAGGGAAATGAAAGACAGTTGATCAGTAGCGATCCCAGCAGAAAGTTACCCAGTCATCAGCTTATTCTGAAAGCTGCTTTGTTAAAATAAAATATTGTCCAAAAGGCAATAATGTTTACTTTAGGAAACCTAAAGATAAGTAACAGACAAAACTAATACAACGGCGACATTTCCAAATTAGATTTAGCTGTAAAATGCTCAAAAATAGGCTAATTTCTGATCAAGTTTTAGAAATACTAATTAAGCAAATACTCAAAAAAGAATAATCCACTGTGCTTCACTTGCCGAGAGCTGTGGCGTGACTTAAAGGGGATGTGTCGTCTCAGACATTGATGGCATATCACTAGAATATGCGATGATAGTCAGATAGGTGCAGGTCCCATCTTTGAGACCTTCACCGATCACCAGCGCTGATCTCCCTTTATTTCTAAAGGAGTTCCGAAAATAGCTGAGTGCGCACGCTTGGCTATTTTTGGAAGTCCCATAAAAATGAATGGAAACCTCAACAGGCAAGTGTGGCTACCACTTCATTCACCTCTACGGGACTGCTAGAGACAGCTGAGCCAGTGCTCGACTATTTTCGGCAGTCCCACAGAAGTGAAAGGAGGGCTGTCGCACTTGCTCACTTCAAAGGTCTTGTTCTGGAGACAGGTGTGGGTCTCAGAGGTGGGATCTGCACCTATCTGACATTGGTGGCCTATCCTAGGGATAGGCCACCCACGGCAGATATGAGACAACCCATTTAATAAGTTGCACTGTGCTCCAAAATTGAGCCAAAATTTGGCAGAAAATGTTGGCGTAAAGTAAGCCAACTGATAGTCGGTTAAAAGTCGCCAAAGGAATCATCAAGCCTGAGCTATAGTACATTGATATATTTGGTGCTTTTTTCGACTGCCCCTCTACATTTGCTTTGCCTACATTTTAGATAGGGTTAGTCAATCTGCCCCAGTGTGTTATGCCTTGTGTAGCCTGGGGGGGGGCAGAGCATGACACAAAGACTCTCAAAACCCTATAGGGAGAATCCTTCTGTCATGCTCCACCCCCTCAAGCTACACAAAGCATAACACAATATAGCATCTTTGCTACATTGTGTTTCTTTAAAATTATGCTACATTTTATATCCAATCCTTTAATATCTGTTCATTACAGTCTGCCCCTTTAAGAAGTTCAATATTACTTTCTATGAATAACCTTTTAAAAAGACAACTTACAACGTGTTCCCATTCATTAGCATCAATCTAGATCTCCGACCTGAGATATCTGTGTTTACAGCCAAACCTTCACAACACGCGGAGGTCCCCTGTGTATTCTGTAACTGATGCCCACGGCTCTGTCTTCTTCATATGTTCATTATGCACACATAGATGGACAGCTGTTGGTTACCCTGCCAGCAGGACGTGCCAGTATCGGAGGTCCATGAACTTGTCAGTACGCTGCAATTTGATGAAATCATCGGGCATATTTGGCATTGGACAATTTCACCTCCTAATTTAATACATGTGTTTATGAGAAAGTAAAATGAGGCGGCACCCGAAGGCCTCAAACTGCATGAAAGTTAAATCGCTAAGTCCGGTAACTTGCCTCCACCATGACTTCCTCGCTCGTACTGTTAACCGTGAGGGAAAGCAAATGATTACTAGGTGTTCTCGGTTCTTCAGGTCGTAGTTCCTGCTAGGGTTTATATTCTAGGAACTCAGAGGGGTCAATGGATTGAGTGCATAAGACTAATAATGCAGTCTTTGAAAATTTTCCATATGCACGTGATTTGAGCAGACCATCTCACGGACAATGTTCCTCACTTCAAGACCTAGAGTGTCCTCAACAGGACATGTTTTCAGGATTTCCTTAGTATTTCACAGAGCATCAAAAATTTCCATAGGTCTGTTTGCAACAAGCTCCCCAAGGAGACTGGGAGTGGTAGTTTCACGGTATCTGACCTCTGGTTGTCACTCCCTGGGGTTCAGTGCAGTAAAAAGGGGACAATGAAAGGAACTAGGCAGAGATGGTTGAACAAATAGCATCTTCCTTTACTGAGTGCAAAAACAGATAGCACATACAACAGCAGTTCATACTAAGTTCAATCTCTCTCCTTCCAGGTGATGGGGTACAATGGCTGGCACTCCCTTCCCTACGTCTTTACTCTAGCACCTGTGGCTGTAGGTGTCCACTGTATGATGCAAGATTCTAGCTATGGCTCTCCTGTACTCTCGTGTCTGAACGTGTTCCCCACCACTTTGCAGCAGGGTCTTGATAGCTTGTTTGCTTGATCACTCTGCTGACTCTTGGACCCTGCAGTCTCCCTGGGGCAATTACATCATACTAGGTGAGCCGCCTCTGTGTTCCATCTGACCTGAAAGAGTGGGGGATGGATTGCATGCTCCCCTACTCCTAACTCTGCATTCTTAGACTAAACTGACTCTAACTTGGCAGGAACTCAGACCAGCCCACTCCTACCAAGAGGGGAAGAATAGAATGGTAAGTTCCATTCCTGTTGCCAAACACTGGCAATCGTACAAAATCTGCTGGTTCACCATTTGCATTACATGAAAGGTGACATAGCATGACGTCATAATGCATAATTAGAAACCAACTGTAGAACCCCCAGGTCCAGGGTACTACATATCTATGGGAAAACAGAAAATCTGGACCTCTTGGGGGCACTTCAGTCTGCTCTACAAGACTGCCATATGGACCACTACATAGGTGCATGACTGGTGTCCTCGCCGATGACATCTTCAGGCAATGCTGAATTGTTGCATGTCTATATTGTGTCCTGTCATCATGCCACCCATACCTGCCTGTTCCACAGACTTCAGGATCTGGTTCCAACCCATGATGTCACCAAAAAATGGCTTCCCCCTCAGGTTCCATTATCATGCTTGAGGAAGACGCTTCTGGCTAGTGGAATCATCATAACTTTTCAAATGCGGAGTTCATGTGAATAAAATATCATCATGCTACTACCATGGATGCTGGCACCACTTTTTGATTTCTCAGGTACCATTAGGCATGGTCACAGCATTGGATGACTGCACTTGCATTTTGCATTCTACCCTGCCACATGGGCCAGATGATTGCTGCAGGATCTCATTATAAAATCTCATGCTACCCTACTGCATTGACTAGGTCAAGGGTAGGCAACCTCCAGCACTCCAGCTGTTGTAAAAATACAACTCCCAGCATGCATACTTGCTCTGCTCTTTTAAGAACTCACATGGAAATGAATGGAGCATGCTGGGAATTGTGGTTTAACAACAGCTGGAGTGCCGAAGGTTGCTGATCCCTGGACTAGGTGATTTCCTTGTGCTCCATTCTGTGCCTTCACCATGAAGTTCAATTGTCTAGAGTGGTTTTTCCCAATGTTTCCAAGCCAAGTACCCTCTAAAATATATGAAGGGATGGCACTCAAATCATAAGTTGTGCATGGAAAAAACCTTATTTATTAAGTATCATGTATTAGAACTCAGAAGGTGAAATTGTATATATTATTGTATCTGTTAGTCAAAGGATTAGGTAATTTATAGGGTTAGATTGCAAATACAATAAATAGTGGGAGCAGAAGGAGTAGATGATATTAAAAGTAGCCAAGAAATATCATCTACTCCTTCTACTCCCACTATTTATTGTATTTGCAATCTAACCCTATATCTTACCTAATCCTTTGACTAACAGATACAATAATAAATACAATTTCACCTTCTGAGTTCTAATACATGATACTTAATAAATAATGTTTTTCCATGCACAACTAATGATTTGAGTGCCATCCCTTCATATATTCACTTATCCACTGACTATCTCTTAACGTTGGGTACGTTATTCTGGATAGAGCGCCTTTTCCATTTCTATCAGTATAATGAGCCGCCTTACATTTTATCACTTTATTGATTACCCTCTAAAATAACAGCAAAGTATCCCCAAGGCTATGATCATATACTGGTTTGCAGTGTCAAACCTGAATGAGGATGGTCTGGGTACATGGTGTATATGTTCTGGGATAGAGGTACCACCAGATTAGCACCAAGGAAGGGTCTACTGACCAGATCCTCCACCTCAAACCATACATGCCATATCTATGGAGAGTAGTGTTGAGCGAACAGATCGAGAATAGTTCGGGTTCGTACCGAATTTTGGGGTGTCCGTGACACGGACCCGAACCCGGACATTTTCAAAAAAGTTTGGGTTCGGGTCCGGTGTTCGTCGAATACTTCCCGCTTTCTGAAGGGCTGCACAGCAGCCAATCAGCTAGCGTTTTACATCTTGCCCTAAGAGCCCATTACAGCCATGCCTACTAATGGCATGGCTGTGATTGGCCAAGTGCAGCATGTGACCCAGCCTCTATTTAAGCTGGAGTCACGTAGCGCCGCACGTCACACTGCTCTGATTAGTGTAGGGAGAGGACGCAGCTTCTATCAGGGCGAGATTAGGCAGGTTAAAGTCAGCAACAGCACCTAATGAACGGATCAATTTACAGCTGAGAATCATTGAACTTCTGCTAGTTACTTGCTCGCTGGTTTTTAGGCTGCACAGAGCGTTTTTCTGTCACTTATTTTCTGGGTTGATCGGCGGCCATATTGTGACTTGTGGTGCGCCAGAAGAAGCTGCCACCAAGTCCATCAATCCATCAATACTAGTTTTTTTTTTTTGCTATATCTCTACATCAGGGGCTTGGCTGTGCTAATTGTCACCCCTAGAAACTCAGGAAAGAAATTTCTATATTTTATTAAGGGGTTAAATACAATTGCCCAAATACCAATCCCCTAAATCTGGTGTTCCAGCTTTGGCTAGACAAGTATAATACTGTCTGCTGTCTGGCAAAGGATAGATTATTTTCTGGGGTTAAATTCAATTGCCAAAATAGCAATACCATAAATCAGTGGTTTCAGCTGTGGCTGGCAAAATAGAATAGTGTCCGAGGTAACGCACACACGTACAGACGCACGTACTACCGATTCTTGAATAGTTGTATTATCGCGATAATAAAACTAACAGTGTAAAGTTGACTGTATTGCTCTAAGTTATATTCAAGCATCGAATGTAACTTCTATTACAGCACACCAATACTAAAACTGACTAAGAGACAGCTTTAAGTTCTATTCGAACGCGATTGCAACTTTGGAACTTAAAGTGGTGTACGATTTTAAAAGTTGAGTACTAAAGTTGGAATCGCAATGCGATTCTTATGTATTTATCAATCGCATTGCGATTACAACTTTGAGCTACCGATCACCATGAACGCCTCTCCAGTAGAATGTACTGTCGGATGTGAGAATTAAGTTGAAATCGCAATGCGATTATTAGTATATCTGCTTAATCGCATTGTCGTTCAACTTAGCATTGCTAATAATTCCATCCATATTCGCTAACTTACTGACTCAGTAAGTTAACGATATGGATGGAAATTATTTAGCAATGCTAAGTTGAAATCGCAATGCGATTAAGCAAATATATAAGAATCGCATTGCGATTTCAACTTAATTCTCAGATCCGACAGTACATTCTACTGGAGGAGGCGTTCCCATGGTGATCGTTAGCTCAAAGTTGTAATCGCAATGCGTTTATTGCGGTATATTATCCCTCTGGGTGTCTTTTACAGCCTTTTTAGTGCCCAAAAGTTCGGGTCCCCATTGACTTCTATGGGGTTCGGGTTCAGGATGAAGTTCGGGTTGAGTTCGGATCACGAACCCGGACATTTTCCGGAAGTTCGGCCGAACCTCTCGAACCCGAACATCCAGGTGTTCGCTCATCTCTAATGGAGAGTGCTCACACTATGCTGTCCTACTGCAGAATAGTCTATGATCATACCCTTGGAGGTACAGGGATTGGAAAATTTCCTCATCTTATATGGTTGTGCAGTCCGGCAAGTACAGCGTCTGAAAGTGAGAATTGGGTCACAATGTGACGGACAAGTTGGTAGGGCCACAACCCCAGAATAGCAAAACATCCAATGTGGGCACTTGCAAATCATGCTGCGAAACCACTCAGTTCAATGACCACACTGCTACATAGCGATTTTGGTCACAGGACACATGTAGACTGGGAACTTAAAGTGACCCCATGTTGAAGGCAGGTCCAAAGTGACAGAAGGCAGGGCAACACAAGTAGGCATGGACAACAGAAGTAAGGGAGGTCTACAGTACTGTAGTGCAGCACAAAACACTGCCCCAGCAGAAACAAATACCACAGTGCAAAACAAAGCACTGCCATCCTCACCACAGCATTCAACTGTATTACCTCCTGAGGACGGTAATACATTTGAGCTCAGGAGGGCACCTGCGGCCGCTAACCAGGTGCATAACTACTTGATGATCCTAGCATTAATAAAGGCTATGAGCATCAGATCTTTATGTAGTCGTGAAGAGGGCTCGGTTGTCCCCCTGGGCATTGGCCGACTAGGAAATTTCCCTGTAGGCTCCATGGCCAGTCCACCCCTGATGGTAGCTATGATTGCCTTGTAGCCCCAGCCTAAAGCAAACTATTTGTCAAGTAACTCATCGTTATACACTCATTGACAAGATTAATCTAATGTGTATGGTCGCGTCTCGGTCTTCACAAATTGCCCGGAGCCCGGGCCCTGACTCCTGGTACCCCCATTGATCAGCTGTTTGAAAAAGCTTTGGTGTTTTGAGGGCGCTGCACTCACCGAAGCTTTGCATCCTCTTCGAACACCTGATTTGTAGTTGAACCCCCACCATTTAGATAATAATGACCTATGCTAAGGACAGGTCATGAATGCTGTACTCCTCCCTTTAATTAGGCTAGGCTGCAATACCATACAAAGCCTGAGGACAGGAATGGCGCTGTTTTTGCATGAAATGTTTTTGTTTTTTTATCTTTTATATGCTTTTTGCCCGAGAATTTCGATTCCAAACATTTTTTTTCCCTGTAACTCCAGTAAATAAGTCTAGAAATAAAAGAAAAGAGGAGTTTTCATCTCTTAATATTTGATGAAGGGGACTGTTTGTCCACTCGCTGCAATCAGTACATATGGTCCAGCTGTGAAGGAATAGCAGAAGACTTCTAACTCGTTATTAATTAGCCTCATTAAAATGCAGGTACGGGAGCAATGCTCAGTAAACAATGCCGTATGCCAGGACGTTATAATGCAAAGAGCGGACGACTTGGAGATTTTTGGAGGGGGAAATTTTTGGAAAAAAAATGTTTTTTTTTTCTGAGGCTCAGTAGCTACTGGTTAACATTTGACTGACATCAAGGACGGACGTGGAGAGCTGAAAGAGGCTGGAGGTTCGGCAAAGCAATTCCTCTCACATCATTTCAGAATATGCCTACAGTAGGTCAAGGGTTGACAGGCAAATGACAGGCCTTCCTCAATCGCCGTGGTGTCACAGCGGGAGTACGTCAAGTAAAATTTCTCAGGCCCCCTTGCGAATATTTTTTTAAACATGTCCACTTTTTTCTCTTTCTATCTCCTAAATTGGGAGGAATTGGCACTTTTATGATTAATGGAGTAGATTCTATTTCTATTGTTCTAAATGAAAAGTCTGCGAAGTCCCCCGAGCCCATGGAAACAATAGAGCATTTAGGACGTATACTGGACGGCGTGTAGATATATGACAGGGGAGAGGACACGCTCATTGAGATACAGCTCCTGTCAACGTACTCGGACACATGCATAATGCAGAGCAGTAATTTACCGCGGACACACAGGGAATAGTCCAGACCATAATCCACTCCGTATTCTCTATTAATGATAACTGAGAGGTGGAGCGTCACCATCCTGGACCCTGACGTGACGGCAAAACTTTATAATGTCTCCTCCAATGACTTATCCCATATCTATCTACCTAGGGTATCTATCTATCTACGGTATCTATCTATCTATCTATCTATCTATCTATCTATCTATCTATCTATCTATTCCATATCTATCTAATATCGATCTATCTATTTATCTATCTATCCTCTATCTATCTATCTATCTATCTATCTATCTATCTATCCACTATCTATCTATCTATCTATCTATCTATCTATCTATCACGAACCAGCGGGTGTGAAACCACTGTGCCACGTGTCCCACCTCCCCTAAGGAAGTTGTCTAAGTGAACCCTTGGATCTTCACAGTACCCCTGATGGTGGTGATAGACGTTCCCGAGAGGAGCACCAGGTCGCTACCTCCTGAGTAGGATAGGCACACAAGGCAGCTGGTCCAGGTGGACCAGGAGGTTCCTGAGAAAGGTACCAGAGGTGCAGGACTAAAGGATGAGGCAGAAGCGTAGTCAGACAGGCAAAAGGTCAGGGCAGCTGGAACAGGTACAGGTCAGGGAATCCGGGTCGGCAACAGGAGAGTCAAGGCAATCAGGTAGGGATCTAACAGGTAGCAGAGTCCAGGAATACAGATATGAGTCAGGACCACTAGCGGAAATCAGGAACCTTAGCAGAACACAAGGACCTTGATGCTGAGGCATCTGGGAAGTGGGCTGAGCCACTTATATATGCACAAGAGGGCTAGGATTGGTCAACGAGGTCACATGACCTACCTAACCCATAAAGCCCAGGAATTGGCGTGCGCCAGCCCTTAAGGAATTGCTGCAGAAAACAAGCAGCAAGCATGCTGTGGCCAGGGCTGAGAGGAAACTGCGGAGCGGATCCCAGAACAACAGCACCCACACAGACAGAGCCCAGGACTGCAGAGGTAAATGGGAAGCACCAGCCGCAGATCACCGCTACGTTATCTAATATCTATCTATCTACCTATCCCATATCTATCTATCTATCTATCTCATATCTACCTATCTATCTATCTATCTATCTATCTATCTATCTATCTATCTCATATGTATCGATCTATCTCATATCTATGTATCGATCTATCTCATATCTATGTATCGATCTATCTCATATCTTTCTATCTATCTATCTATAGCAAATAATTCCACGGCACCTCCAAATAAAAGTCAAGTGGTAGTTTATTTACCAAGTATCTATCTATCTATCTATCTATCTATCTATCTATCTATCTATCTATCACCACTTCACTATAGTCCACAACAAGAATTGTTTCAGTATATTTTCCAATTATCCATAACTTTCTTAAAGGGTTATTCCTTACAATGCCATTGTGATCAGTAGTTGTGGTAGCTATCCTCCATTGTGACTGCCCCTTCTTCTTCTGCAGACCGCACAGAGAGGAGTCACATACTGTATAGGGCCCGGGTACCATAAAGGTATGGTGGACAGGGCACCTGAGGGTGCAGTGTAAATTTTGTCTACTGTACAGTGCCTCCTACAATGCAGAGCACATGCAGTCTGAACCAGGACTTGCTGCTGGCCGTGGTGCTGAAAAATAAATGATAATGTTTCTGTATTTTTTTCTGCAACTGCTGCTGAGAGTAACTGGTTAATTAGACTGGTTGTATGAGATTAGAAAAGAGAGCCAGAACCAGTGCCACTCTTGCCTATAGCCATGTCTGGTATTGGAGCTGATCCCTATTCAAATGAATAGTTACAATACCAGGCTCAGCCCCGAGACAAGTGCAGTGCTTTTTCTAATACGCTCATTGCCATAAAAAATCCCACACCAAGAAGTTGTTGTAAAGGGAAGTTTATTATGGAAACTGTACAATTGAAAGGATGCTCCAGGACCCTAATGGCCGCCTCTAGCCTGGATAGGAGATGAGATACGACCTATAGCTTGAATACAAGATGAGATACGGCCTCTAGCTTGGATACAAGATTATATATTGTCTCTAGCTTGGATACAAGATGAGATACAGCCTATAGCCTGGATACAAGATAAGATACTGCCTTTAGCCTTGATACAAGATGAGATACAGCCTCTAGCCTGGATACAAGATGAAATACGGCCTCTAGCCTGGATACAAGATGACATAAGGCCTCTAGCCTGGGTACAAGATGAGATACAGCCTCTAGCCTAGATACAATAATATAGAATAATTAATATATGGCCTCTAGCCTGGATACAAGATGCTATACGGCCTCTAGCCTGGATACAAGATGAGATACGGCCTCCAGCCTGGATACAAGATGAGATAAGGCCTCTAGCCTGGATACAAGATAAGATAGGACCTCTAGCCTGGATACAAGATGAGATACAGCCTCTAGCCTGGATACAAGATAAGATACTCCCTCTAGTTTGGATACAAGATGAGATACAGCCTCTAGCCTGGATAGAAGATGAGATATCGCCTCTAGCCTGGATACAAGATGAGACACGGCCTCTAGCTTGGATACAAGACAATATACAGCCTCTAGCCTGAATACAAGATAAGATAGGACCTCTAGTCTGGATACAAGATGAGATAAGGCCTCTCTAGCCTTGATACAAGATCAGATATGGTTTGGCATGGAGACATACAGGTTCTGTTTGGTATCTCGCTGCACATTTGCCCACAGATATTACTGGGCCTGTAGATCCTGCACAGTGGTAAGTTGATAAACTGATGTCCCATCTGGTCCCATAAATGCTTGATTGGTGATAAATCTGGTGAATGAAAAGCCAAGGAAGTGGTGTAATTTCCTGGAGACATTTCCACTTGTAAGGCCTGGTATGAGAGGACCACATGTGGTGGCAGGATGTCCTGCACATATCGCTGAGCTCTTAGTGTCCCTCCTGTCACTACTAGAGGTTGCCAACGGTCCTATGTGATGGCTAACCAGATCTTCACACCAGTTGGGGAAGCATGTCACTCCACAGCAAAAGCAGGATTGAAGTGCTCATCATAAAGCCTTCATACTAGACCCCGATCATCATGGGATCCCAGACAGAACCTGGATATGTTAATAAACATGATTTGGTTCAGTCCATAGCAGTCCATGTTTCTCATTCATGAAATCATTGCAAACAAAGGTAAATGTGGCTGGCTGTCAATGGCAGGACACCTAATGGGAGCAGTGCTGCCAAATTTCCTTCTGTTAAGTACCTGGAAATCATACAGCCAATCATGGGTTTGAAATGACGGGGCCGCCTGTGTCTGGATAGTGGACAACGAAACTGTGGGAACTGCTCGTGCTTGTCAGCGAATAAAATTATTCTCTCTACTGGTGGTCTGTCTGGGCCGTCCGGAGCCTGTTCGCTATGTGTGCCCTCACATAACCACTACTCTCAACTGCTTGTAACAGCTAGGTCAGAATGGCCTAGATGGTGGGCCATTTATTGATATGACCATCCTGCTTCCTAAATCCAATAATGTGCCCCCTCAACAAAATGACTTTGAGTGCATGATAGAGTCATGTCTAATAGTCAATGATCTCTCAGCAAGAGGTACACTACCTAAAAGTAGCCTCTGAGAGTATTTTAATAGGGTTATAGGGAAGCACTTTTACACCCTCTTCTGGCAAAACCCAGTAACTAGAGAATTAGGAATGGGAGTAATGAAGTATAATAAAACGTCACTTTTAATGAGATCAAGTAAAAAATAGCTCATAAGGAGAGCTCCCCCATGTATCAAAAAAGGACAAACAATAAACACAGATCAAAGGCACAAGTGATCACCCGGTCCGGGTCGATACTGTGCTAGACCGGATCCTTGATCCAACTCGGGATCACCACATACGGGTGAATTAACCAGTGAAAGAGTTGGTCAAGCAGCAGGGGTAAGAACATCCCAGGGGGAAATGATGGTACAGGGTCCCTGATGCTCCCCTACTTGGCCTGGTCTGCCCTAGGAAAACTATCACTGGGCCCAAAAAGCCCCACAAGGGGTGGCCCAATGCCGGATCCTGCCCCTAAAACCGCTGTCCCTAGTAAAGCAGTAAGGTGGAGAGGGGTGTTTTGGACCGGATAGCTACAGGTGAAACCCGGGCCTACCAAATGTAACAATGCAAATAAAGACACAATGAGTGGCCTCCGGTCCAAACACCCCTCTCCACCTTGCTGCTTTACTAGGGACAGCGGTTTTAGGGGCAGGATCCGGCATTGGGCCACCCCTTGCGGGGCTTTTTGGGCCCAGTGATAGTTTTCCTAGGGCAGACCAGGCCAAGTAGGGGAGCATCAGGGACCCTGTACCATCATTTCCCCCTGGGATGTTCTTACCCCTGCTGCTTGACCAACTCTTTCACTGGTTAATTCACCCGTATGTGGTGATCCCGAGTTGGATCAAGGATCCGGTCTAGCACAGTATCGACCCGGACCGGGTGATCACTTGTGCCTTTGATCTGTGTTTATTGTTTGTCCTTTTTTGATACATGGGGGAGCTCTCCTTATGAGCTATTTTTTACTTGATCTCATTAAAAGTGACGTTTTATTATACTTCATTACTCCCATTCCTAATTCTCTAGTTAAATTTGAGTAATATCCGAGGCCAGCTACACCAGTGACGCCTCGGCCCTTTTTGTTTTTTCAAAACCCAGTATCTAATCAGACCACACCTGTAATCATTTACATATCTGCCTGAGACATAACTGCATGACAAGTTCTGCAGCAATCCGACATTTCCATCTCGGTGTCAATGAGTGTAAATGTTTCCAAATGTATACTCTGTAAACATACGTATATATATTATGTATCTTTACATTGGGACATGTCTGGCATTGACGTCCGTTAGAAAAAAATGTTAACATACTCATTTTTCTGCATAAATATTAGTGTAAAGTCATGCACAATTGACCACACTAAAAAAAGGTATGGCCAACATTTTACATAAGAAATTATGTAGCTTGGCTCATTTGAACCTTATAAAAAACAAAAAGATACTTTAGATACATGCCTGGAAATGTTTTTAGACAAAAAAGAACTTTAAACGGTATATTAAAATATGGTGGTGAATACTACATCTCGAAGCAAGTAGGTTTCTTTACTGGAAGAGCAGTGAGATTTTGGAGCTCTCTTACCATAGGAGGTTGTGATGGCAGATTCATTGCCCAAGTTTAAGGAAAGCTTCTTTAGAAAATTCTAATATCACATGTTATGGGTTCTAAATAGGATGTTAATTCAGGAATTTATTCTGATTCAAGTTGGGAAGGGGTTTTTGCCTTTTTCTGGATCAACACTGCAGGATTACACTTGATTTACCTGTGTCCTTTTTCACAGTCACTGTGGGGCCAGCATCTATGTCCATGAAGGATCTTGTATGACTGTGGTTATTAAAAGTAGTCCTATCATTAATAATAATATATTATTTCCCCTATGCAAGTTTATGCAAATGAGTTTACATGGCAAAACAGTATAGAAAGGTTATTGAATATAATATTAGGGCAATTAGAAAAATGAAAATTTTTATGCAGCCCTCCTAAGCAGTGAGAGAAGCGTTAGCTGGCATCCCAAAAAAATTAAAAATTATTTTTGTCACCCTAATAATAATGATCTAGGTGCGCAGGTCCCCCCAAGCCATCCAACTTAAATCCAGCAACTTTGAGGCTACTGGCCCTCAGCCAGATGAGAGCTGGTTTTGAATGTCTCATAGTGCACAAGGCTGCCATTGTAAGGTATGCTGACTGTACCTGTCTCATGAATAGGTCATTGGCTTGCACATACCTGGCTTTTGGCATACAGCTTTTGTGTGATTGTCTGTTATATGTTGTCCATTGTATGTTATAGGTAATGATTTAATTTAAAAACAATATAGTATCTATAATAAGAAATTATAAATAATAGTTAAGAAAATACTTGATAGGTAAAATAATGATAGGTAAAATAATAACTATAAAAAGAAGCATGGATGATAAATAGTATAATAAGGATAAGGAAACGCTACATACAATAAGTGAGAAAAGATTATAGGTTGATATAGTGATGAAAAAAATATAGCACTATACTCTAGATATTCGCGAATTCTCGAAATGCCGATATTCGCGATAAAAATTTGAATATTCGCGCTCAACACTATTCTTTATACATATTCTGCCAGTAATTAATCCATTACCCATTGTACATTAAAAACTGCGGATATGTTTGGATTATTCCTAAAGGAATAGAAAAAAGTATACAACACGTGCAACCTGTAAATCTGCACGGGGACCCAGTATGTCTGGGTGTATACTACTCCCTATAGGTAACGGCACACATGGTGGATTTGTATGAAGAATATCTGTGTGAAAACTGCATAATAATCACGTAAAAAACTACACTTAAATCCACATTAGTTATTGCAGTTTTTGTGTATTTTTATGCGGTTTTTGTTTCAGACTTTCAGTTTATTATAACAACCTATCTAGTAAAAACGCATGTACCGCGCCATATACACTTTTCATGGGCGCCTATGGGGGACGGATGCCACAGAAATGAATCAGTATAGAATTTCGGATTTTAAATTTTAGCTTTATTATACATTGATTTGGAATATTTTAGTGAACCGTTCTTTTACCATAATCCGTACATGTCACACAAAATATACTTAGACACATTGGTCACATTTATCATTCTGGTTGCAGGAAGCAAAGTCGGTTTGATCAATAATAAAAAAATTATTCAGAGGAAATTGCTGGGCACAAGACTTGTTTCACATGGCAAGCAATTTTAATATATTCAACAATTTATTTCCAAAACTATCTGGGTACAGTAGGTATAAAAGTGAATAAAAGGCATGACATGTACTGAATATTTTTGATGCAATTTGGTTAGAAACTTGCAGATTGTCAAAAACTGCTATTTTAGTATTATTATAAGTATCAGTATTCTAAATAAGACTCTAATAATAATGATGATAATAAAATAATTAATAATAATAATAATAATAATAATAATTATTATTATTATTATTATTATTAATAATAATAATTTAACCACAATAATAATACTAAGGGTAATAATAGTAATAATAATAATAATGTTATTATTTTTATTATACATTTTTACCTTTCAAAATCCAACCAAGATTTTAAATATAAACACTTTTTAAAGTTCCATAAATAATAGCATTTCCCAACCCCAATGTATACGAATGTCTTATTGTCCAGGACAGTTCTGCTGTAAGAATCCATCAACTGCTGCTGTGACCTTCTACCTCCCTCCCCGCTGCATGCTGACACTTCCAGCCTAAATTTCCGTCTTGCATCACCTCAGGAAACCCACGGCTAATTTCATTATATTGTAGAAAAATGCAAATGAAGGCAGACAGCTGGCACTTTCCTTGTGGCTGGGAGAGTTTGAGGGGCCTGAGGCCTACCCCATCTGAGGGTCTAATACCCTATTGCTTAGACAGGCCCCAGTGGGGAGAAGCTACTGAGGCAGCAGGAACAGATGGTAGACAAGGTAGCAAAAATTGAGACGCTAGGTGTATTTTTTGTTTTTTCTAGTGACTGCATGGTGCCTATCACCTACATAGACATTAGCGGTGGAACTGGGCTTTTTTTTTTTTTTTACTAGAGTAACATACAATTTGTATTGTGCTGCAGAATATTATTATCAATACTATTAAATAAATGAAATAAAATAATTGATTTATAATCTATAATATGTTATAATTTTATAAATGTATAATTTTACTTACAGTTTATAATAAGGAACATATATATATTTATTTATTTATTTATTTTTTAATAGATTAAAAACATTAAATAAATGCTGCTAAATAGTATTAAAATAAATCAAATGGATAAGCTAAATTCAAGAGATAAAAAGAAACAGAAAACAAATTTCACCAATTGTTAATTTCATAAATTTTTATTAAATAGTAAAATATAAAAGAAATAAGAACAATGCATAAATTATTCAATAAATAATAATAATAATAATAATAATAATAATAATAATAATAATAAAAAAAAGTTTTTAAAAAAAGAAAATTCAAAAACATAATTCATGAATTCAGTACATTCATTAAAGCATACTGTAAAACAGGGATGCTCAACCTGCGGCCCTCCAGCTGTTGTAAAACTACAACTCCCACCATGCCTTGCTGTAGGCTGATAGTTGTAAGCTGTTCGAGGATGCTGAGAGTTGTAGTTTTGCAACAGCTGGAAGGCCGCAGGTTGAGCATGCCTGCTGTAAAACAAATAATTTTTATTACACCGCAGATCAGAATCCCAATGATAATAAGGCCCTAAATCAGACCTGAGCTCAGACCCCAATGTGAATGACTCCCAGACCTCAGATAACAACCCCATTATGAATAAACCTCCCATTCAGCCATCAGATCAGACCCCGAAGGTGAACGACCTCAGACCTCAGTACAAACCCGCTTGCTCAGACCAAATACAATAAAAAATCGACTTACCTCTCCTGCTATGGACACCGCCGCCTCTGCTCCCAGGATCCAGCTCCATCTCTTCCTGGATTCCGTTATAGGTTCTGTTATAACAGAGTTGTAACGGAATATAACGGAATTCTAGGACGGAATGCAAAACGGAAGCCTTTAAGAGGCTCCATTCTAATGCATGTCTATTGGGACAAATAACGGTTCCGTTTGGTTCCATTATACATGGCAGAACTGTCGACAGAACTATTTTTTCCGTCATGTATAATGGAACCAAACGGAACCGTTATTTGTCCCAATAGACATGTATTAGGATGGAGCCTCTTAAAGGCTTCCGTTTTGCATTCCGTCCTAGAATTCCGTTATAACAGAACCTATAACAGAATACAATAACGTCAATGTGAACCCAGCCATATCAGGAAAAGGTTCAAAGCACATCCGCCTAAAAATGATAATAGGAAGTCGATTTTAAAGAACTATCTCAGCTCTGCACATCTGAACTAGAGCAATGTGTTATTCTTAGGTAAGCGGCGCAGGAAACCCTCTGTATCGGCGCAGGAGTCCCCAGTCGCAGGCAGCGGGGATATTCCATGCACTGTAAACCATAAGGATGTTAGTAATATAATCAGAGATAATGCCGGATCGGAGAGTTTTCTAGTGAGGAGAGAATTATGCTAATTATTTTATAATAGGTTCCTGCTGACTTTTGATAGCAAAAACAAATTATTTAACAGCTTCCTGATCATGAGTATTTGTGCTGGAAGCTTCATTACTTCCATAAATGTTTACTAGGTTTTGCATATCGCAACTCGGGGAGACAAGCAGATTTTATTTCCATTTTGTACACAGAGGGGCGCAATCAAAATATGGGAAAGACTGAAACTACATACAGTATAAGGGCTCATGCACACGACCGTATGTCAGGGACGTAACTAGAGTTCTATAAACCTCAGGGCAAACTTTGAATTAGGGCCCCCCCACGAGCCTCTGCCTCTACCCTCACTCCCCTCCGTATGAAGCCATACATAAAAAAAAAAATAATACTCTAGTCACTAGAGTATTTTTATTTTTTTTAATGTATGGCACACACTGGCTTCATACGAGGGATGGGGGGGGGAATAAATGCTGATCAGTGGTGCCGTGCGGCAGTGTGTCTGAATTCAGTAGGGGGGGCCCGCGCCGGCTATATGAGGGCAGCCAGGGGCAGCAAATCATGAGGGGGCAAAATGAAAATAAAATGCTCTGTGGGCAAAAAATATATATAGAGGGAGTGGGGGCAAAATGAAATATAGTGAGACTCCCTCTATACATTTCATTTTTTGCCCACGGAGTATTTCATTTTCATTTGCCCCCGGGCCCTTCATTATTTGCTGCCCCTGGCTGCCCTGTTATGGCCGGCGCGGGCCCTTTATGAATTCAGACACACTGCCTCACGGCACCACTGACGCCAGTGTGTGCCATTTTTTACATTAAAAAACCCCCCAAAAACCTACCTACTCTTGTTTGTTCCGCTCTTCTCACTTGAGGGCTGCGGCGGTCGGTGGGCTCGACATTCCTGGCTGCTGTGATCCCGCGAGACCTGCAGCGGGAGGTCAAGGGTCTCACGCTGACAAGTAAGAGCAGCGCAGCCACAGAAAATATAGGGAGGGACTGCTGCACTTAATAAAAAAACACTTGCGGGGCTGCGGGACCCGCTTTACTCCATCTATCCTAGGGGGCCCCTGACTTAGGGGCCCGGCCGCAATTGCGACCGCTGCGACCCCTATTGCTACGCCACTGCCGTATGTATTTTGCGGTCCGCAAAACACGGATCCTCAAAAATACAGATGACGTCCATGTGCTTTCCCCTAATAGAACAGTCCTATCGTTGTCCATAATGCGGGCAATAATAGAACATATTCTATTGTTTTTGCTGAACGGACAAACGGACATATGGAAACGGAATGCACACGGAGTAAGTTCCCGTTTTTTGGCGGACCCATTAAAATAAATAGTTTCGCATACGGTCTGCAAAAAAACCAAAACGGAACGGACACGGAAAGAAAATATGTTTGTGTGCATGAGCCCTAAGAAGGTGGAGGGACTACAATTATGTAGGGTAGAGATGAGGGAAGTATTTTAAAATTCGATTCAGCTGCTTTGCCGAATTTTACAAAAAATTTGTTTCATGATGAATTACTTCGCCAGGAAGCACATTTTTTTGTAAGTAGTGAGTGCAATGAAGAGGAACGGCAATTGCGCAGCTCCCCGTCATTGTACCCCTCAGATGTCGTGTTCATTGCTGATTGCTGTATATAACATTAATATCGTGTAAAAAAAAATAAAAATCATACTTATCTCATCATATTGATCGCAATGAGCCGTCAGCCGCCATCTTGATACAAGATCTAGTCCGAAATTTGCGCGGCCCATGATGACGTCATCACGGTGGCCGGTGCGCATGGGATTCCGTGCAAGATCTTCAATCAAGATGGTGGCGGCCGGCTCGTCACGATCAAATGGATAAGGTAAGTATGATTTTCTTTATTTTTTACCGCCATTCAGAGAAAATCGATTCGCTACCACGAAGCACGAGGAAATTCGACTTCGCGGCAAATAGAATTTTCCCTGAAAATTTGCTCAACACTAATGTTGAGAGAAATTGTAACCAAACCTAAAATTCAAGCTCTCCCGTGTATTGATATTGGCTCTGTACTCAGCAAATGTCATCTTTGTATAGATTTACATTCACTTTTCGCAGTTTTGTATTATTTTCCATGTGCTTACTCTGTGTTAAAAATAAAAATATGGTAGTACATGGAAACTAGAGATGAGCGAATTTCTCAACAATTTGATTCAGCCTGTTTCCCGAATTTTCCAAAAATATTTGATTCATTCCGAATTTATTAGCGGCAAATTGCATTAAAAAATAGTTATTTCCTGGCTGCAGAGGGCCTTTATAGTGGTGTAGAACACTGTGCCTTGCAGTAACACGCATAGGGAGTCTGTTGTGGTAGTGAAACAATACTGTGAGTGAGTATGACACGCACATGACAGGCGTCGCTCTTAGAATCACTGCACACTTCACTTATTTTGGGCAGTCACGGGGCCAAAACTGACCAAATAACTCAAGTGTGAACTCAGCCTTACAGGTCGATGTATAAGAGAAAAGTGCAGAAGCCCAAGATCCTACTGTAGTGTGAAACAGCGCAATTCCTTTACACCATTGTCAGCTGATTCCACATAGATGTCTACAGAACCTGTTCTATGAAACGCTTATATAGTAGAGCCCACCTGACAGAGTGAAGAGGGTGTCAGGATTAAGTTTGTGTTGACGTCACTGATTATTTTGCCCTTCCTCTGATCCGACAAAACAATAACCCCCAAAAAACGGATCCTGTCTGTTGAGCATCCGCCTTCACTCGGTCAGCATTTGGTCAGTAATCCATTAGTATTGCTAAAGCCAAAAAACAACAGGAGCTACCAAATCATAAGCCAATTCTGATGGGACCATTCAGGCCTTACAGCTGCTACACAGACAGGATCCGTTG
This sequence comes from Bufotes viridis, assembly GCA_033119425.1. Lineage (NCBI taxonomy): Eukaryota > Metazoa > Chordata > Amphibia > Anura > Bufonidae > Bufotes > Bufotes viridis. The sequence goes on from CM065592.1 coordinate 425,193,250, forward strand.
TGCGTCTAATTTTTTCTTCCTTCTGACAGATCAGAAGAAGAGTCAAATAAATGATGATGTCAGCCAGGCCAAAAAGACAAAATAGTGGCCCAGTCATGGAGTGGGGAGGGTGGGAGAACAGCATGAGAAGTCCACAGAGTGGCCCAATGACATAGTGTGGAGGTAGCAGCAGCATGAGGAGACCACAGAGTGGCCCATTTACTGTACATAGTATTGAGGTGGCAGCAGCATGAGGAAGCCACAGAGTGGCCCAGTGACATAGTGTTGAGTTGGCAGCAGCATGAGGAGGCCACAGACTGACAAGGTGACATAGTGTGGAGTTGGCAGCAGCAGCATGAGGAGGCCACAGACCGGAAAGATGACATAGTATGGAGGTTGCAGCAGCAGCATGAGGAGGCCACAGAGTGGCAAGGTGACATAGTGTAGAGGTGGCAGCAGCAGCATGAGGGGCCCACAGAGTTGCACAATGACAGAGTGTAGAGGTGGCAGCAGCATGAGGAGACCACAGAGTGGCCCAGAGACAGAATTGTGAGTTGACAACAGGATAAAGAGACCACAGAGTGGCAATGTGACATAGTGTGGAGCTGGCAGCAGCAGCATGAGGAGGCCACAGAGTGACCCAGTGGCATAGTGTTGATATAGCAGCCGCATGAGGAGACCACCAAGTGGTAAGGGGACATAGTGTTAAGTTAGCATCAGCATGGGGTGGCCACAGAGTGGCAAGATGACATTGTGGAGGTGGCAGCAGCATGAGGAGGCCACAAACTGGCAAGGTTACATATTGTGGAGGTGGCAGCAGCAGCAGCATGAGGAGGCCACAGGGTGGCACAATGACAGAATGTGGAGTTAGCAGCCGCATGAGGAGACAACAGAGTGGCCCAGAGACATAGTTGTGAGTTGGCAGCAGCATAAGGAGACGACAGAGTGTCCCATTTACATAGTGTTGAGGTGGCAGCAGCATGAGGAGGCCACAGACTGGCAAGGGACATAGTGTGGAGGAGGCAGCAGCAGCATGAGGAGGCCACAGAGTGGCAAGGTGACATTGTGTGGAGGTATGAGGAGGCCACAGAGTGGCACAATGACAGAGTGTGGATGTGACAGCAGCATGAGGAGACCACAGCGTGGCCCATAGACAGAGTTGTTAGTTGGCAGCAGCATGAGGAGGCCACAGAATGGCAAGGTGACATAGTGTGGAGGTGGCAGCAGCAGCAGCATGAGGAGTCCACAGAGTGGCACAATGACAGAGTGTGGAGATGCCAGCAGCAGCATCAGGAGACCTGAGTGGTGAGGTGGCAGCAGCATCAGGAGACCACAGAGGGAGCCGGTGACAGAGTGGGGAGGTGGGTGGCAATAACAGTACCCACTGACGATGGTGGGTGTAAGAAGGAGCACTTGGCATCAGATACGTGACATCAGGCGGGTGGCAGCATCAGAATAGTAGCTGAGGCAGGTAGCCAGAGGTTAGGGTTTGTGTAAGGCAGCATGGATGATCTAATCTGATGCATCTGGCATTTGAGGGTGGAAATCCTGGGTGATCCATGCCTGATTTATCTTGACAAAGGTCAGTCTCTCCACATTTAGGCGAGTTCCCCTTGGGGAAACTATGTCCCCCACTAAACACCCGCTCTGATGCCACACTACTGGCCGGGCAGGACAGCTTTTCCAGGGCAAACTCGGCCAGTTGCGGCAACAAATCCAGTTTGGCTGCCCAGTAGTCCAGCGTATCTTCAAAGGGGGGTGGCAGGGTGCTGTCCAAGTATGCCACCACCTGCTGGTTCAGATTCTGCTCCAGGTCTAGCTGCTGCTGCTTGTGAGTAGTTTCTTCACTAGGCAGGTTAAGAAAGCTGCTCATTATCGACTCTAGACTAAAGCTGCTGCTGATGGAGCTGGTACTGCTCCTACCCCCCCAACCCACCACAGCAGCCATGGCAGTGGAACAAGAGCACAGAGGGCCCCCCCGGTCAGACCTGCGAGAGGACGGACGATGCTGCAGATAGGCAGCGGCCAACTGACTACATAGGATGTCTTTATAGTAGTTCAGTTTGTCCTCCCTCTCAGCGGGTGTAAAAAAGGCCCCCATTTTGGACCGATAGCGATGGTCCAACAAGGTAAAGAGCCAGAAGTCATCCCTGTGCTGAATGGTTACAATTTAGCTGTCACTACCCAAGCAAGTGAGCATGCAGCGTGTCACGAACCAACGGGTGTGAACCCACTGTGCCACGTGTCCTACCTCCTCTAAGGGCATTGTCTAAGTGAACCCCTCAATCTTCACAGTACCCCTGATGGTGGGGATAGACTTTCCCAAGGGGATCACCAGTTCGTTAACTCACTACCTCTTGAAGAGGATAGGCACACGAGGCAGCTGGTCTAGGCGGTTTCAGGCTGTACCTGAGAAAGGTACCAGAGGTGCAGGGCCGAAGGATGAGGCAGAGAGGCAAATTACTAAAGGGGCAATGACATTTGCATGTCACTGCCCCTTTAGTAATTTGCCTTCTAATCTCTGAGCAGTTGGAGGGAGAGGTGCCGACGCACCGAGCTCCCTTGCGTGGGACAGACACTGTCTCTCTATATTCTTTTCAAAGTCAGAGAGGCAAAAGATCAGGGCAGGCGGCACAGGTACAGGTCAGGCAATCTGGGTCGGCAACAGGAGAGTAAAGGCAAGCAGGCAGGGATCTAACAGGTATCAGAGTCCAGGAATACAGGTACAAGTTAGGAACCTTAGCAGGACACAAGGACTTTGACACTGAGGCTTCTGGGAAGGGGGCTGAGCAAGTTATAAATGTGCAGGAAGGCTAGGATTAGTCACTGAGGTCACATGACCTTACCCAAAAAGCCCAGGAAGTGACGCTCGCCGGCCCTTAGGGAAGTGTTGCAGGAAACAAGCACCAAGCATGTTCTGGCCAGGGCTAAGAGGAAACTGTGGAGCGGATCCTAGAACAACAGTACCTACACAGACAGAGCCCTGGCACTGGCCGCAGATCACCACTGAACATGGCACCCAGGACCACGGCGGTAAGCAGGGGAACAGCGGCACAAGTTACTTGAAGGGATTCCCTGCCTCCATCTCCACTGCATACTGCCACAATGTGCCTGGGTCATCTGCCTCGTCTTCCTCATCTCCCTCTTGCTCCTCCGGCTGCTCCTGCTCCTCCTCTCCCGTCACCTGTGTAGAAAAACAACCCATTTCGCTACACATTGCTTTTGCTCCAATGTTCTCATCCTCCTCCAGTTCAGCCCTCACATGGCTCAAGTGGTTGTGAGATGTAGCGCCACGTCTCCTGTCACCTGACTTGCAAGATGTACCAGCATCTGTTCCAGGGTATGAAGCAGTGGAATGACGTTGTTCATCCCGTAGTCCTGGCGACTGAAAAATAACATAGCATCCTCAAAGGGCCTAAGCAAACTGCAGGTGTCATGGCTGAGCTGCCGACACGGCTTGGGACTCTCCACCTCGGCTCGGCATAAGCCATCAGTTCTCTGAAAGATGCAGAGCTTCTGCGCCCTTGGATAAGTGCGCTGTGCACGCATACTGTTGTCTTTTGGCAATCGCTTCGGTGATCGATTGCTGACGGAATGATTGACGAGAAGTAGGAGAAGGAGCAGGAGCATCAGGACCGGGATGATGGGATGGACAGAGCTCCCTTCAGCTGAGGTGGTAGGGCCTTGATTGCCTGAAATCGGGTGCATGCCACTGTGTGATGCAGCGGTTGCTGCAGCAGGCTGGACCACCACATCGGAGCCACGGTTCTCCCAGGTCAATTTATGGTGACGCTGCATATGTTGACGCAGGGCCGTAGTGCCACCATTGGCACCCTGGCCACGCTTTACCTTCTGCTCACAGATTCTACATATGGCCACGTTCACCTCCTCCGGCGGCTTATCAAAAAATTGCCACACTGCCGAGTAGTTGATTTTACCCCCAACACTCCGCACTGACTGACTGCTACACCCGCTGCCTCCGTGAACCTCTGCACCACTACTTTCTGGGCAGGTAGGCTCCTGCGAAGCGCGTAGTCTACCCTGGGCACGTTTGGCTCCCGACCTCCCACTACTGCCACCGTGCTGACTCCCGGCCATGCTAACGACTTGCTGGCTCCGCCGCTGCCTCTTGTACAAGCTGCCACCTTCTTCTCCCGATGATGATGCAGCCCCTTCGTCACCTGGCTCCCAATTGCGATCGGCTACATCATCATCGAGTACTGTCTGCACGTCACTGATGTCCTCCTCAACTGACTCTGAGCCAGGAGCCTGACCGCTCGCAACACCAGCTCCCTCGCCACTCTCCTCAGCACTACTTGCCTGCCTACCGGAGGAAGCGGTGGGTGTCTCCTTCAGATGCTGACTGTCCTCTAGAAGCTCGTCCTCGCTACTGAGCCCACAGCAACTGAGCCCACAGCATATAATACTTGTCTGGCTGAGGGAACAGAAAAGGACAGAGGCAGGTTGAGGACAGGTGAGGGCACAGGGCCTGCTCCAGGCCATGCCAACTAAAGGTTGTGTCTGACAAACCCACCGACTCTTGTCTGGGGGTGTCTCATGTCACTTAGGATGAGGTGTATGACCGAGTCAACCATTCAAGGACCGCTGTGTTGCTGGTCAAGACACGACCGCTAGCTGACACTGGGATCTCAGGCCTCTGGAAGTGACTGCTGCTGTCACGCCCCCTTACTCTGCTGCGACCTGTGCCTGAGCCAGAAACATTTAGGCCTCTGCCACTCCCCTGTGCAGTGCCTGGCACTTCTCTGTCTGACATACTGTTAGATCAAATAAGTAAATAAAAAGGAAATTAATACATGTCAAAAAGGGCTGTAGTTTTCTCACTTCACCACACAACGTCTAATAAGCCCATACATGCCAAAAAAGGCTTTAGAACATATAAATGCACCGCTAAATGGCAAATATATATTTTTTTGTCACTAATACATGCCAAAAAGGGCTGTGATTTCCTCACACAGCGGCAAACAGGGCTTTAGAACTTATAACTGCACCGCACAAGGGCTAATAAGTAGAGTTGAGCAGACACCTGGAAGTTCGGGTTCGACGGGTTCGGCCAAACTTTACAAAAAAGGGACACAAAGTCAATGGGGACACAAACTTTTGGGCACTAAAATGGTTCTAAAAGAGTCCTAGAAAGGGCTAGAGGGCTGCAAAAGGCAGCAAAATGTGGGTAAGTGCCCTGCAAACAAATGTGGATAGGGAAATGACTTAAAATAAGCAGAATTTTTTTTTTTTTTTTTAAATCTTGATCTAGGAGGAGGAAATGGATGTGGAGTAGGAGGTTGAGAAGGCGTCAGATGGGGATGCCATCAGCAGCAAGTCTACCAGCGTGCATTTGTAGTCACGCATCTTTCGATCCTTAACAGACCAAATTTGGTTCCCTGTCAGCAATGCACAGCAGGGGTTTTTCAGCAGCATAACGGGGTTCATATCACCCACCAATGGAACAGACGATTTTTAAAAATGTAGGCACCTGACACCCAGGCAGGAGGGGTTAATTCACGGCAAAACTGAGTTTATGTCACCCACCAATTGAACAGGCGATTTTTAAAAATGTAGGTCCCTGGCATCCAAGCAGAGCAGGGGTTTTTCACCGGCAAAAGTGGGTTGATGTCACCCACCAATGAAACAGACGATTTTTAAAAATTTAGGTCCCTGTAACCTATGCAGAGCAGGGGTTTATTCACGGCAAAATGGGGTTCATGTTACCCACCAATGGAACAGGCGATTTTTTAAATGTAGGCCCCTGGCACCCAGGCAAAGGAGGCTTTAATTCATGGCAAAACGGGGTTAATGTCACCAACCAATGGAACAGACGATTTTTAAAAATGTAGGACCCTGGCACCCAAGCAGAGCAGGGGTTTATTCACGGCAAAATGGGGTTTATGTCACCCACCAATGGAACAGGCGATTTTTAGAAATGTAGGCCCCTTGCACCCAGGCAGAGGAGGGGTTAATTCATGGCAAAACAGGGTTAATGTCACCCACCAATGGAACAGGCGATTTTTAGAAATTTAGGTCCCTGTCACCTATGCAGAGCAGGGGTTTATTCACGGCAAAATGGGGTTTATGTCACCCACCAATGGAACAGGCGATTTTTAGAAATGTAGGCCCCTGGCACCCAGGCAGAGGAGGGGTTAATTCACAGCAAAATGGAGTTCATGTCACCCACCAATGGAACAGACGATTTTTAAAAATGTAGGCCCGAGGCACCCAGGCAGAGGAGGGGTTTATTCACGGCAAAAACTGTAATATTGCACCCAACATTTTAAAAGAAGATTTTCTGCATTTGCGGTCACTGTCACCTATACAGAGCAGGGGTTTGTACCCAGCAAAAATGGTAATTTTGCACCCAGCAATTTAAAAGAAGATTTTTCAAATTTTCGGTCCCTGTCACCTATGCAGTGCAGGGTTACTTGAAACCAAAAAATTGGAATATGTCAACCCCTGAACTCCCAGACGGATTAACTACCGTATTTTTCGACCTATAAGACGCACCGGCCCATAAGACGCACCTAGGTTTTTGAGGAGGAAAATAAGAAAAAAAATATTTTGAACAAAAAGGTGTGCCTTTTGGTGGGTTTTGAACTAATGGTGTTATGGGGGATCTGTGGAAGGCACAGTTATGGGGATCTGTGGATGGCACAGTTATGGGGGATCTCTGGATGGCACAGTTATGGGGATCTGTCGATGGCACAGTTATGGGGGATCTGTGGATGGCTTAGTTATGGGGGATCTGTGGATGACACTGTTATGGGGGATCTGTGGATGACACTGTTATGGGGGATCTGTGGATGGCACAGTTATGGGGGATCTGTGGATGGCACTGTTATGGGGGATCTGTGGATGGCACAGTTATGGGGATATGTGGATGGCACAGTTATGGGGGATCTGTGGATGGCACAGTTATGGGGGATCTGTGGATGGCACAGTTATGGGGGATCTGTGGATGGCGCAGTTATGGGGGATATGTGGATGGTACAGTTAATGTCCCAGGCAAGAGGCAAGAAGCAGGAGGCTGGACCGGCGGGCGGGCACTGGCAGCGTAACTTACCATGTAATGCGCCTGCTCCGCCGCCTTCATTCATAAAGTGGGTGGAGCTGATGCGTGACATAGAGAGTTACGCTGCAAGTGCCCGCCTGCCGGCCCAGCCTCCTGCTTCTTGCCTCTTGCCTGTGACATTAGTAGAGTAGTAAGTAAAGTTGATATAGAAGATTTATTAAACCAATACATGTGCCCACAGTTAGGATTCCGGCAGTTAGCGGGCCCGGTGTAGCAGAATAGAGTGACTGCACCGTGCCTGCTGTAATGCATAGCAAGATGCCGGCTTCTCCTTTCTCCTCCCTGCCCGCTGATTATACCCGCCGACCGCGCTGCGCAGCACGCGGTCGGCGGTATATAAGTGTGAACCCCCACCCTTCGCACCATAAGACGCATTGCCTCCCCCCCACACTTTTGGGGGGAAAAAAGTGCGTCTTATAGGGTGAAAAATACGGTATATTATTGTCCCTGGCACATATGCAGCGCAGGCCACAAAGGTAATTCCTGGCCTTAAAAAATATGATTTTTCCACCACCCATGAATAACATGGATTTAAGTGGTATATTTTGGGGTGTAGGACCTCATCGTTCTCAACATCATCTTCCACCCAGTCTTCACCCCTGCCTTCTGTGTCGGTCTGCACACCGCAGAAAGCCGCAGCAGTTTGCACCTGTGTTTTGTCATCATCAGAGACGTGCTGCAGTGGTCTTCCCATGTCCTCATCCTCAAACCTAAGTCGTTGGGCATCCGTGCACTCAATCTCTTCCACTTCTGGGGCAGGGCTATGGTTATGGCCCTGGGAAACCCTGCCAGCAGAGTTATCAAAAAGCATAAGAGACTGCTGCATGACTTGGAGCACAGACTGCTTGGTTGATTTGCAAGGGGGTGAGGTAAAAGACTGATGGGCATGGGCTGCAGGTGCCAACTCTGAACTTTCAGCAGTGGGAGACAATGTTTAGGTACTGGAGGCACTGTCAGCCATTCAATCTACTATTGCCTGTACTTGTTCTGGCCTCACCATCCGTAGAGCGGCATTCGGGCCTACCAAATAACTCTGCAGGTTCTATCGCCTACTCGCACCTGAGGAAAGTGTTTCACTTGGACCTGTATTTGGCGCTGAACGACCACATCCTCTCCTAGCAACAGGAGCTCTACCAACACCACCACGACCATGCCCACGTCCCTTATTTGACGTTCTCCTCATTATTTGCGTTCACCCACCAAACTAACAGATGGTTTATCTCAGGTGTCAATTTAACTGCCAATAGTCAACAATTAAGTTCACTAACAGTAAGGCCCCTTTCACACGGGCGAGTTTTCCGCGCGGGTGCAATGCGTGAGGAGGACGCATTGCACCCGCACTGAATCCTGACCTATTCAGTTCTATGGGGCTGTGCACATGAGCGGTGATTTTCACGCATCACTTTTGCGTTGCGTGAAAATCGCAGCATGTTCTATATTCTGCGATTTTCACGCAGCGCAGGCCCCATAGAAGTAAATGGGGATGCGGGAAAATCGCAAGCATCCGCTAATCATGTGCGGATGCGTTGCGATTTTCCCGCATGGTTGCTAGGATACGATCGGGATGGGGACCCGATCGTTATTATTTTCCTTTATAACATAGTTATAAGGGAAAATAATCGCATTCTAATTACAGAATGCAATGTTCCCCGGGCTTTAAAGGGTTAAAAATAATAAAGAGTTAACTTACCTTCTCCCATTGTACGCGCATAGCCCCAGAACGTCTTCTCTCTTGATAGTTTGGATGCTTGAGGACCTGTGGTGACGTCACAGGGTCACATGGTCCACTCAAAGAAGCATTTGAGTGCACCATGTGACCCATGTGATCCTGTGACATCACGGCAGGTCCTTTATCCAATCGCGGCGAATCCCGCAACGCACCGGCATCTTATCCGGGCGTCAAACATGACGCCCGTGTGCAAGAGGCCTAAGGCAGTGCCCGTGTCATAAACAGAATACATTTTTTTAGGTCATACAGCAGTGTAACGGAACAATTCAAAAAATTACTTCACTATCACCAAAAATGTGATTTTACAAACCAACAATGTAACAGCAGAGGTTAATGGTTTAATTTGACTGTCAGAAATGCAGTGTACACCGCTAATGTGCTATCTACCATAAAACCGGTGTGTTTGCAACCAACTATGTAAATGCGGAGTTTAAAAGGTTACTTAAAATGACTGAAATACAGGGTAGGCCTCAGATCTGCTATGTAGCACAAAACCAGTGTTTATTGCAACAAACTACAGAAATGCAGTATGTCACTGCTAAATTTTAAAATAGGTTTTTCAGCAGTGTATGCAAACGTGCTCTGTGGCACAACAGTACGGGTTTATTCCCCCAACTACAGAAATGCACTATGTCACCCCAAAATTATAAAATAGGTAATGTAGGGGGACTTGACCTGCCAGAAAAAAAGAATTTTTCCTCCACTGAGCTACCAAAAAATAATTAGACTGATGTCCCTGGCAGACATGCAGGTCACATGCAGTTCCAAGGACACTGCAGTTGCTAAAATGGCCGCCGACCCCCACCTCAGTAACAGATGGATTAAAAATTATTTTGCAGTATCACTGGGCTCAGGGCTGGGTACAAATATGTAGCCTAGCACCCTCAATAATTGCTGTAGTTTGAAGAGTTAACACCACCAAGTTCAACAGATTTCTTCCCTAATCTCTCCCTCACAACAGCAGCAGCAACCTGTCCCTACGCTAGGAGCAGCAGTGACGTGCGGCGCTACGTGACTCCAGCTTTAATAGAGGCTGGGTCACATGCTGAACTTAGCCAATCACAGCCATGCCAATAGTAGGCATGGCTATGATGGCTTCTTTGGGCAATGTAGTGAAACGCTTGTTGATTGGATGCCTTCAGCCTTTCAAAAAGCGGGAAGAAATCGCCGAACAACGAACCTGAACCCAAACTTTTACGGAAATGTTTGGGTTCGGGTCTGGGTCCGAAAAACCGTAATGTTCTGTACGAACCCGAACTTTACAGTTCAGGTTCCCTCAACCCTACTAATAAGACATAGAAATATTTCCTTGTAATAAACCCTGTTATTGGCTGTATCACACAGCACTTGCACCCCAATAGCAAGAACGGTTTGCTGGAATTACAGAGCTGTATAATGGCAATTTGGATCCCCAGTCAGTGCAGCAAGGTGTAATAGGATTGTTTCTATTACCCAGGCTGTAACCTCCCCTACTGAACCCTGTTCTACATAAATGCTGTGAAATGATTCCTCCCTATCCTTTTCCTGAACTTCTATTCGGCAAAATAAAAGTTTTCAAGTCTTTCCTACCACAGTCCCTAGCGCCTGCTGATGTCTCTCCCTGGACTAAGTACACTGGAAAATGGCTGAATCCAAGATGGCTGAGGCTATTTATAGGTCTGTGACATCACAGGGCTGGCTGCTGATTGGCTGCATGCATGGCATTGTGGGTGTTCCCTCATTCCCAGAGTTCCTTGCTCCATGTCCTAACACGTGCAGGAGCCATTTTCGGAAAAAATGCGATTCATTACCAAGAAGCGTAAGAAAATTTGGATTCGGTGCGAATCGAATTTTTCCTGAAATTCGGATCAAATTCCACTTCGTCACCTTCGATTTGCTCATCTCTAATGGAAACCATCAACAATTAGGTTAGCAGGGATTAGATCCTATAGTGGCTTAATGGGGGGAATGTATCATGAGGGGAATATTTTAAGTCAGTTTTTCTTCACTCTGTGTTGGAGTACTTTATGTCACATTCATCAAATGTCTCATGTTGTTGGATACGTTGTCTTATCTTTAAACCTAATATTTTTGTCTAGAAAATCTCCTCCAGTTTTCCCCCTCCACCCTTATCCTGCAGTGAGATTGTGACTTTTTTTCCACGACTTTTTTTAAAAAGTCAGAAGAATCTGGAGTGAAACTCATTAACATAGTTTACCATGCCTACTTTCCACCCATTTTGAAAAACTGGACTGGGGGTAAAAATACAAAAAGCCACAAAGTTTTTGCACAAGTGAACCCAAAAAGTTACAAAAGCTCCATTTTGCGACTTTTTAAAACCAGAATTCTTAAGGCATGATAAACCAGGGCCTATGTCTATAACTACGGTGTCACTGATCATTCGTGGTTTTTGTGAGAGGCTGCAGGAGGTGTCAAAGCCCAGCTAAAAAGGCTAAAAGCCCCAAGGCCATAACTGTGCGCTAAATATACACATAATAGGCACAACAAGATCCATCAGTAATAGCTTGTTGTTTACCTTTAATGTGCTATGAGAAAGATATAGATAGATAGATAGATAGATAGATAGATAGATATGAGATAGATAGATAGATAGATATTAAATGAATTGATAGAAGATAAATAGATAGAAGATAGATAGATAGATAGATAGATAGATATTAGTTAAATAGATAGAAGATAGATAGATAGTTTAAGAGATATTAGATAGATAGATAGATATTAGATAGATAGATATGAGATAGATAGACAAGCCGATCGACAGATAACAGATAGATAACAGATAGATAAAATAGATAGATAGATATTAGATAAATAGAGAGAGATAGATAGATAGATAGATAGATAGATAGATAGATAGATAGATACACAAGCCTAGTGAAAGCATACTGTGTTAACAGTGTGGCCAGGAGACTGTAGTGGATGAGGCCCAATTCCTGCTTTGCTGTTCCAAATATTCAGCAGTGAGGGACACACTTCAGGAGACTTTCTGATCTCTGCCCAGCCTTTATCACAATGGAGGAGAAAAATAAACTATCCATATTGCTGGGGGAAGAGGAAAACACTTGTCAATAAAGGTTATTTGAATTTAATATAGAAGAAAGAAAGAAAGAAAGAAAGAAAGAAAGACAATTGCACTTTGGTCAGAAAATTTGTAATTATTATGATGAGACTTCTCAGTGTATCACCTCACTGCTCTAGATGGATCGATGAGGATCTTGCTTTGGAACTGACTTGTTTTCCGCTGTGCACAGATGCCAGAGTCGTTGCTCTCCTGACATTTTGCATCCCTTTTCCAGATTTAGGTGAAAACTTGGATTAAAAAATGTGAAAACAAAAAAGTTAAATACTGTGTAAGTGATGTGAGGGGCGGCGGACTCTGGGCATGTCCTTTATGAGCAGTCAGGAGCAGACACGGCAGACAATGGCTACTGGGGAGGTCACCTCTTCTTCAGTCCTTGCCTTTCCCAGGAGTAGCTGCTGTAAGCAGTGAGGCGAGAGCGGTGGGATCATAGAGCGCGGCTAAAAAAGAGCATCAGACGGGTCTGAAACAGGGATGACATGTGCTGGTGCGAGTGCGATGAGCTCAGAGAGAAGTCCTGATGGGGACAGAGTCACATTAGAACAATATGATAATTATTATAAACCATATAGCCATATCTCCATTTCTGCATCAAAGGGGTAATCCAGGATTTCAATATCAGGATAGATTATCAATATCTGAGCAGCGTAGTCCGACACTCTGCACCCCACCGATCAGCTGGTCCCGAGTAGTTCCAGTCGCTGAAATTGGCCCCCGAACTATACTGCTCCCATTGAAGTCAATGGTAATCAGCGCTATTCACTACACAATGGACGGAGCTGTTTAGTTCTGGCACCGACTTCCAGCACTGGAGCCACTTGGGAACAACTGATCGTCAGGGGTCCAGGGTGTCACCCCCCCCCCCACCAATGAGATAAGTAGGCAATAAATATTAAAATCCTGGAATACCCCTTCAAGGTTGATCTGTTAAAGGGGATGACCAATTAATAACATTTCTCACCTATCCACAGGACAGGATAGGTGACAAATGGCTGATTGATTGGAGTCTTGCTGGTGGGACCCCCACGATCCTGAAAATGGGGGTCCCCGAGTTCTCTGTGTGAATGGCGCAGTGGTGAGCTCACATGGTCAGCACTCCATTTACTTCTATGGGACCGCTGAGGGCAGTGCTTTTCCGACAGTCCCATAGAGGTGAATGGATCACTGCTCACCCCTTCTCACCGCCGCTCCGTTCACACAATGGACTAATGCAAACAATACACAGAATCTCTTACTGAAAACTGATTTTATTACATAAAATACATAAAGCTAATTTGGTATCCTAGTAATTGTAAAGACCTGTGCAATAAGTATAACATACGCTTTATATGATTGATGACAAGAAAATGAAACATTAAAAAAAAACTGTTCTAAATGCTAATATACATATACAGTAAGCACAACTTAGCTATCAAAGTACAAAAGCCTCATACATTTTCCCTATCAAGCCAAAGTATATTTTTATTTTTTTATCATTGTTAAAATACTCAGATGTATCTAAACCGGACTTTCTATGCCGGTCTTGATATTCCCTGCACTTGAGGATGGAGGATGAGCCTAATTTATCACCAGGTGCAGACCGCGTCATAAATTACCGTATTTTTCACTTTATAAGACGCTCCTGTTGATAAGATGCATCCCAGGTTTTAAGGGAGGAAAGTAAGAAAAACATTTTTTTTTTCAGGACATTACATGAGACCCGCATATCAGTACATTACATGAGACCCCATATCAGTACATTACATGAGACCCCTATATCAGTACATTACATGACACCCCCATATCAGTACATTACATGACACCCCCATATCAGTACATTACATGACACCCCCATATCAGGACATTACATGAGACCTGCATATCAGGACATTACATGAGACCCCTATATCAGTACATTACATGAGACCTGCATATCAGGACATTACATGAGACCCCCATATCAGGACATCACATGAGACCCCTATATCAGTACATTACATGAGACCTGCATATCAGGACATTACATGAGACCCCCATATCAGGACATCACATGAGACCCCTATATCAGGACATTATATGAGACCCCTATATCAGGACATTACATGAGACCCCCATATCAGTACATTACATGAGACCCCTATATCAGGACATTATATGAGACCCCCATATCAGGACATTACATGAGACCCCCATATCAGGACATTACATGAGACCCCCATATCAGTACATTACATGAGACCCCTATATCAGGACATTATATGAGACCCCCATATCAGTACATTACATGAGACCCCTATATCAGGACATTATATGAGACCCCCATATCAGGACATTACATGAGACTCGCATATCAGGACATTACATGAGACTCGCATATCAGGACATTACATGAGACCCCTATATCAGGACATTATATGAGACACTCATATCAGGACATTATATGAGACACTCATATCAGGACATTACATGAGACCCCCATATCAGGACATTACATGAGACTTGCATATCAGTACATTACATGAGACCCCTATATCAGGACATTATATGAGACCCCCATATCAGTACATTACATGAGACCCCCATATCAGTACATTACATGAGACTCCCATATCAGGACATTACATGAGACCCCCATATCAGTACATTACATGAGACTCCCATATCAGGACATTACATGAGACCCCTATATCAGTACATTACATGAGACCCCCATATCAGTACATTACATAAGACCCCTATATCAGGACATTATATGAGACCCCCATATCAGGACATTATATGAGACCCCCATATCAGGACATCTCGTCAGATGCCCATCAGACCTTCTTCAGTCCTCATATCAGCCCTCCATTTCAGAGCCCCATACTAAACCCCCATCAGACCTCAGATCAGACCTTACAATAAAAAATCTTCTCTTGCCTCTCCTGCGCCGCGGCTCCGCTCTGTTTCCGGCCGTCTCTTTAGAAGACACACGGCTATTTTTCTCCAACTTTTGGGGGGAAAAAGTGCGTCTTATAAAACAAAAAATACGGTATTTGAACCCTATTAAAAATAAATCTCTGACAGCCCAGAGCTGGTGTAAATTATTATTATTATTATTAAAGCACCATTTATTCCATGGTGCTGTACATATGATTAGCGGTGCACATACATAATACAGACAATCGCACTAAGCATGAACAAGAAGAGTTACAGACTGGTACAGAAGGAGAGAGGGCCCTGCCCGTGAGGGCTTACAATCTACAAGCAAATGAAGATAAATTTGTCTGGAGTGTTGGTCACTCCCTTTTGCCGACATTGCCTCACACCCTTTTGGAAAAGAGATGAGTGCGGCGTAAAATGAGGCAATTGCAAATAATTTTTTTTCATAAAGTTGCATTTAAAAAGTCACAAACACACAGTTTCATTTTTTTACACTAATCATGGGATTGCAATATTCATATCACCCAGAACATAAAAAGTTAAAAAGTGATAGAGGCTTGAATATCCTCTTGCAGCTGCGGGTGAACTTTGGATAGTGCCAAGCGTTGCAAATTTTCTCTTATTTGACCATGAACTTCAGATGATCTAGTTAACATTACTGTCAAGTATCCTGCGGTCCTTTTGAAAAGCACTACTTGTTCATGCTGCCCTCTGGCCAACTTCAGTGGGACTGAAGCACCAGCAAAAGTCATCAAGCTGCCTGACAGCTTGTCACTGCCGAGGCTCCATTAATTTATACACATTTTCCACTGCTTGGCATCTGCCATTGTAACTCTCTTCTCTTCCCAGCAACTCCTGTTTGCATTTAACACTTGGGTTAATTTTCATCAGGGTTTAAATTTAGCCATCAGTTATTCCAGAGAGCTGTCAGCCAACATATGGAGAGGAAAAAATATTGCCGAATTTATTATAAAGTGGAATCTGTTGAATGTAGAACTTAAAAAAAATAAATTAAAAAATAACCATAGTAAAGTGGAAGCCTCCGTGGAGGACCGAGGGTTGCAACAGAAGAGCAGAGTGGATTAGCTTGTCTATTCACCATAGTGGCATCTCGCTTCCTTGGGAGCTTCTTGATGGATCTCAAAAATGATGGAAAGACAAAGTTCAATTTGTCCCTCTTTTATAGAAGATAATTAACCTGTCACTCTTGTTGCTGTAACAACTTCGTTATATCAACCGTAGAATGGGTCCAGGTCCGTGAGGGATAAGGGGCCATGGTCCACATGGTTAAAGGGGAGCTGCTGTAATATTATTTCCCGTGTACTAAAATAATTGAAAGCGTTAAGTTGGGTGCAGTGAATTTGAGCTTGGAATAACTTTGGTGCCTTTCGTGAACCTGGTGACGTTGAGGTCTTCGGAGAAATGGCTGAACATAATTGAAATAGTATGAACAAGCTACCTGAGAAATTGCTCAACGCTGTGCTAGCCAGAAACATCATAAGGTATCATAGTTCTTCTAGGAGAAGTGCCTATTGTATTCTGGTGATTTTTGTGTGTGTGTGTGTGTGTAAGTATTCAAAAAGTTGGAGGATGAGAATGACTATTGGTGGTACTTTCAGAATAATTAGTCAAATGACAACCAATTACGTCTCATCACATTGACTGGTCTGTACACACTGTACACATGGTGCAATCCAGTGAAAGTGTCACAAGGACAAGTTCCATTCATGGGGTCATCTAGTTGAAGAAAGAGTGTCTCTTGCTCTGGAGGATGGATCTGTCCTGTTTCTGGTTCCATTTATGGGGTCATCTAGCTGAGAAAGACCAATTTTTTTATACCCCCTATAAGGAACTCCTGAGTTAATAGAGGGACTGTAGGGGTTGTGTACAGGATCCTTATGTTTTGGCCAAGATGGTGAGTGGCTATAAAGAGTGTCTCTCACTCTGGAGGATCTGTCCTATTCCTGGTTACCTGCATGGGGGTCATTTAGTTTAGCCCATTTTTATACACCCTGTAAGGAAATCCTGAGTTTATAGCGGGATGGCAGGGGGTTCTTTTGAGGATTCCTCTCTTTTCATCGAAATGGAGAGTGCTTACATAGGGTGTTTTTCACTGTAGAGGATCTGTCCTGTTCTTGGTTCCATTCATGGGGTCAACTAGTTGAGAAAACCCATTTTTATACATCAGATAATGAAATTCTAAATAGAGGGATGGCAGGGGGTTCTGTTTATGAATTAGGATCCTTATCTTTTGGCCAAAATGGAGAGTGGTTGCAACGAGTGTCTTTCGCTCTGGAGGATCTGTCCTGTGCAGCATTACACAAACAACCCACTTATTTGAATAAGAATTGTGTAATTTGCCCTCTGTGGATGCTGTAGATGATTGAACGCTTACTATCAGCTTTCCCTAAAGAAATCATTTGATCACTGCTGGTCCCATTGCGACACTACAAATCTGCTCATGTTCGAGGGACCCATCTAATAAGTAGGGATTGCTTAAAGAAGAACACTCCTTTAAAGGTATTGCCATGTGCATGGACCTTGTATGATATCTTTCGGATTGATTACTGGTCACAACTCGTACCTGATATTATATTCCATAGGATGGAGCATGCCAAGACTTTTTTCTTATGGACTTATGTACAGTTTGAGAAAAAAAAAAACAGGTACATGGGGGTACAGTATGGGCTTATAGGAGTCTGTAGGTGCAATTTTCCAGATCCATAAAAAGTCCTGTTCATGAGCTATGTGATTAGAGCATACTAACTGAGGGAGTTCAAGTTGTACAAGGGTTTAAGTGGAAAATTACAGTGGATATAAAAAGTCTACACACCCCTGTTAAAATGTCAGATTTCTGTGCTGTAAAAATATTAGACAAAGATAAATCATTTCAGAACTTTTTCCACCTTTAATGGGACCTATAAACTGTACAACTCAATTGAAAAACAAACTGAAATCTTTTAGGTGGAGGGAAGAAAACAAAAAAAACTTAAGTAATGTGGTATACCTGGGGATGTAGCTGTGTTCAGAATTAAGCAATCACATTCAAAATCATGTTAAATAGGAGTCAGTACACACCTGCCATCATTTACAGTGCCTCTGTTAAACCCCAAATAAAGTTCCGCTGCTCTCGTTGGTCTTTCCTGAAATTTCCTTAGTCACATCCCACACAAAAGCCACGGTTCACAGAGAGCTCCCAAAGCATCAGAGGGCTCCCATTGTTAAAAGGTATCAGTCAGAAGCGTACAAAAGAATTTCCAAGGCATTAGATATACCATGGAACACAGTGAAGACCGTCATCATCAAGTGGAGAAAATATGGCACAACAGTGACATTACCAAGAACTGGACGTCCCTCCGAAACTGGTCTGGGAGGCGACCAAGAGGCCTACAGCAACATTACAGGAGCTGCAGGAATATCTGGCAAGTACTGGCTGTGTGGTACATGTGACAACAATCTTTCATATTCTTCATGTGTCTGGGCTATGGGGTAGAGTGGCAAGACGAAAGCCTTTTCTTACAAAGGAAAACATCCAAGCCAGGCTACATTTTGCAAAAACAACTCGGAAGTCTCCCGAAAGCATTTGGGAAAAGGTGTTATGGTCTGATGAAACCAAGATTGAACTTTTTGGCTATAATTCCAAAAGATATGTTTGGCGCAAAAACAACTCTGCACATCGCCAAAAGAACCCCATCCCCACAGTGAAGCATGGTGGTGGCAGCATCAGGCTGCGAGGCTGGTCTTCTTTAGCTGGAACTGGGGCCTTAGTTAAGATAGAGGGAATTATGAGGAGTTCCAAATACCAGTCAATATTGGCACAAAACCTTTAGGCTTCTGCTAGAAAGCTGAACATGAAGAGGAACTTCACCTGTCAGCATGACAACGACCCAAAGCATACATCCAAATCAACAAAGGAATGGCTTCACCAGAAAAAGATTAAAGCTTTGGAATGGACCAGCCAGAGCCGAGACCTGAATCCGATTGAAAATCTGTGGGGTGATCTGAAGAGGACTGTGCACAGGAGACGCCCTCGCAATCTGACAGATTTGGAGTGTTTTTGCAAAGAAGAGTGGGGAATTCCTGCCAAGTCAAATTGTGCCATGCCATTAAAGGTGGAAAAAGTTCTGAAATTATTTATCTTTGTCTAATTTTTTTACAGCACAGAAACCTGACATTTTAACAGTGGTGTGTAGACTTTTTATATCCACTGTATTTTCAAGCCTCCTTATGGCACTCTTGGAAGACTATTTATTGGATATAATTAATGAGGTTCAGAAAACTCTCTTAGCTTTTTAACTATAGGGTCAAGTAACAGGGTTTACCAGGTTCATTTTTTATACATGCAGAAAGGGAACTCTAGAAGAACCCCAGGGCAGTCTTTTGCTAGTGCCTGTTAAAACGTGCTTTAGATGTACCCTAAAAAATGCATATAGATTGTAAATAAATCACATACAAATCACTTCTCAAGTGTGGCAATCTGGGGATCGGATAGACACTTTTTTAATCATTTGTAAAACCAGACATTATGTATTTGTAGATTCTGATGAAGGTCAGGGTATTATGGAAAGGAAAATAATTTGTAGCCCCCCTAAATTGCCTTACAATACTAATTACACACTACAATCATACAGTATTTTGAGTGCAGCGTTCTGCTTTAAACATGTAAATCATGATTTTAGCAAACAAAATCTGAGGCATAAGACTAAAATAAAATTCTGTATTACCTCACACCTCCACCGATCAGCTGTTCCCTGCAGCCTCTGGGGCAAGAACTAGCACTGTGAATGGAACAGGAGGCACAGCACCTTTCAAAGTCATGCAGTTTTTTTTAGCCAAAGCCAGAAGTGGATCCAGTAGGCTTTGGCTAGAAAAACGCTATATGAAAACATGTTACTAAAGCTGCACCATTTTTACAAAAAATACGTCTGCGAAACAACAGCTAGGGTGTGTCCTCACAGGACATAAAATACACTGAAAAAGTCCACTGCAGATTCGAGGCAAAAAATCCATGAATTACATGTGGCTTTACTGTGGTAACGGCTGTGGATTTCACCCTTCTGCACTGCAAAGGGTGAAATCCGCAAATGGAGATTTGCAGCATAAATTAACTTGCTGCCGATGTGAATTTTTTTTTTTTTTTTTGCAGCTTGTGGATGAGATTTCTTAAAATCCTATCCATTTTGCTTGTACTGTACAACAATGCTGATTGGGGTGTATCCACCACATGTGAATTTAGCCGAAGGGTCCAAAAAACGGCGTCACTAAGTGCAGTAATGTTTTTACAGAAAACATTGCATGTTAAAACTGCCATTCACATATATAGTTTTATGGCAGTTTTTTTAGTTTTTTAAAAAACATCATGAAATTTAATGCCATTTTTCTGATGTTTTTGTTCCAGCATTTTTGACACAGGGGTTTCATTCATTTTTTTTTCCCTGGCAAAAAAAAAATGCACACCCAGAATGCGCCGCATTATAAAAAGACCCTTTCATTAAAGGCTATGTACACCTTCAGAGGCAATTTTTTTTTATGATTGCATGTTATTCAGTTTTGGCTAAAAATCATTTTTGTCAACTGGCCTTTATTAAAAATAATGAGCCATTCTTTTACAAAGGGTTTTCTGTTTTTCTATCTGTGCGACTGGTACTTTCACTTTGTGCCGGGCATGTAATAAACCTTTTCTCGAAACTACTGAGAGGTCATAAACACTTATTTAACCCACATTCTTATCAGTAAGATGAGAACTGATCTATAATAAGCGTTTGTAATGTCAGAGAGCAGAGATAAGGAGCCTGCCAGCTCCTGGTCTGACGGAAAAGACAGACAATCCACAGGCTGCTATTACAGCATCTCAGCTAGGTACAGAAAATAGGAGGCCATTTTTTTTTAATAAAGATTAATTTAAAAACGATTTTAGCTCAAAATGAGTACAATGCAATAAAAAAAATTTCACCCCAAAGGTGTACATAGCCTTTAAAAAAAGACCAAAAGTATGAAAAACATGCCACAAAAATCGACACTGTTTGTAGTGTGTTTCATATTTCCTTACAGTCTTTCATCAAACATCTGGACACAGCATTTTTCCTACAATTACTATGCGTGAAACTACAAAAAAAATTCTACCTTTTTCGTTTTTTCAAAAAAAATTGTAGTAGACATTTTTGTTTTTTATTGTTATTTTTATAAAAGGCACAACCATTAATTTGTTTTTTGACACAGAAGCCAAGCATTTCTCCAACGTAGAATCCTGTCTTTCTAGATATGGACATCCACACTGCAGATATTTTATTTATTTATTAGTATACTATGGAGAAACAGGAAAGAGATTTACATTGGCAACTGTTCTTGCCACTGGTGATTTTCAAACTTGAAAGCTGAGTCACCAAATTGGACTGCAGACAGTAAAAGTCAGTATATTACTGCACTGGGGTACCCATTATTTTTATAGAACTTGGCATATGAGTTTTTCTAACTAAGCCTGGGGGGAACTAGAGGCTGGTAGTTATGATCTCTTTTAAGCTGTTTATTTATACTGTATCACAACCAATTTAAAAGACACTCAATTTACAGATAACATATATGCCTTTTATTGTTTATATGTTAATTATTTGTTAATTATTGGCCTTTTGAAATTCTGGAATGTTCTGCAATTGAAAATTGACCCTTGAAGCTGATAATTTTTGTAAGTTTTTTTGTTCTACCACTTTAGGAAACCAGGTTGTTGCAAACTAACCTGTTAGTTCTAACGCAAATGTGTCATTTCTAAATAGTGGAATGTAGCACTTTTTAAATATTTTCTGTTCTTCATTTTTAGAAAAGCAATCTACTACTAACCTCATACAAAAAATACAAAAACTGAGAGGCAAACAAAATGAGTAAAAGAAATAAAAAATAAAATAAAAAGGGTTTATTAGGGATTGATAAGACAAATTTTAGAAAGAGGTACAGAAACCAGGGAAAAAAAGAGGGAATTGACCAAGTGCTTTATTTTTTGTATTTTCAAAGTTTTTTTTGTTCAATAATATCATGCTCAGGCACCTTAAAGGGGTTTTCAAGGCTCGGGCAAAATTGTGGGGAAAATGGATACAATAATAAAAGGTTTAATAATGTGACTAAGCCAAAAATCTGTCTAAAAAGTGGTGGAAATTGTGGCAGTTTGGTGCTTCTAGGCTTTCTTCACTGTTTTCCATCATAAATGACAAGGAGGTGGGGCTCAATGGAAAGGGTGAAGCGGCCTGAAATGCACAATTTTGTGCCAAAATTGCACCGCAACTCTGGTGTAAAATTTCTTAAAGTACAGTAAGCCAACCAATAGTTGGTGTAGAGTAGGAGAAAAGTGTCTGTCCTTACAGCAGATCTATCATCCAGCCTGAGCCCCTGTGATAAATCGGGTGCAGGTCTAGACAACGGGTCTAAGCTTATGCCATCCATAGGATTAGTAAATGTGGGGCACTGTTCTCATCCAGTACATCTTCCAGCATGTCACGAGGGAGGGAAGGAAAGCCAGGGTTTAGGCACGTGATCGGCGTGTAGGTGAAGAACCCGTCTAGGGACGTCAGGGCAGTCAGGTGCCAGCTTCTAGGTGAGTTAGGGGTCACCACCTCTCCCTCTCCCTTGGACAGGGCTTTCCCCTTTCCCTCCATTTGCGTCACACGTCTGTGATCGGTACGCCGGTCATGATACAGCACCACTGTTCCGGTGCTTTGTTTGCTTGACTGCAGCGATTAAAGTAGTTGTCCGCTTTTTACTATTCTTTACTATTCTTCTGCAGGATAGGTCATTAATATCAGATCAGCGGTGGTCCGACTCCCGGCACCCCCGAGAATCAGCTGTTTGAAGAGAAGGCAGTGCTCGTACAAGCGCTGCCTTCTCTGCCCTGTTTACCTGCTTGTCGCAGCAACTACAGTGGTGAGCAATGTAATTACAAGTATGGTGTCCCTATTTACTTCTATGGGACGGCTCCGTAGTCACATGATCAGGAAGGAGCCGTCCCATAGAAGTGAATGGGGACGCCATACTTGTAATTACACTGCTCACCACTGGAATTGCTGCGGCAAGCAGATAAACAGTAAAGAGAAGGCAGCGCTCGTACAAGCACTGCCTTCTCTTCAAACAGCTGATCGGTGGGTGCTGGAAGTCGGACCCCTGCTGATCTGATATTGATGGCCTATATATGGGATAGGTCATCAATAGTAAAAAGCGGACAACCTCTTTGTCACCACTGAGAAAAGCGATTAGCTCATTTGTTGCCGACACAATGCCATTACTGCAGGTGGGTAAACAAAGCACCAGACCAGTAGCCCTGGACTGGCAGGGGGATTTACCAAATGAGGAATGTTTTTTATTATATTATTACATTTTTCCACCTTGGGTAAATTTTTACCAATCCAGGTAAACCCCTTTGGCTATGTTCAATTGTGACCAAAACACTGTGGATTTTTGTGCGCCAAATCTGCAGCATTGTACAGTACCAGAAAAGTACAAAAGACCCTAGGAAGTCTCACCCACACTCTGCTTACAAAAACCTTCGCGTAAATTGAACTGTGGTGCAGATCTGAGATCTGCAGAATGTCAATTCATGCTACGGATCTCCTCAGCGGATTTCATCCTTTGCAATGGAGAGGGTAAAATCCACTGCAATTTTTGTGAAAAATAAAAATATATTTTTTTCCCGGTTTGTGTTATGTTTTTACAGTGGAAATTGCAGAAGACTTTTCTACTATATTTTCATCTGCATGTGGCTGTACCCCAAAATGGAATGTTCACCCCTGGGGACCTTTTCTACAGACCTCCCAGCATGGACAGACCCACCATGGTAATTACTCATACCTGATCCCCACCGCTGGATTCCGGCTCCATTGCTGCCCCACCGGTTCTGCTGGTCCCGGGTCTCCCCATATAAACATCCTGTTTGTGGGTTGCAGCCTAAATAAGAGGAAGACCTTCCTCAAAATTTGGCCGCCCTGGTTAGACTTTGACGCTAAAAGACTAACTGCTACTTAATAAGATATTAAGAGGTGAACCTCTCTAGATGGAGATCATCTTTATATATTGCAAAGATATCCATATCTTGGGCATAACGCACTCCCTTCAAATCCTGGGAGCAGATCGAAGTGACCGCTTAGCCTTATCCTTGGCACTGTAGGGGGAGGGGAGGGTGGACAAACCTAGGCTATCTATCATCAGGGATGAGGCAATGCCTCTGTCTCTTCTTTTTTTAACAATAGTATGCAAAATAAATGTGGAGCCCCAGTTATGGGTCTACAACACAATGAAAGCCAGATATCCCTCAAAGGAAGGAAAACCGAGCAAATGCCTCGGAGACTACTCAAACATAACAATAGCTGATCTCCAGTTATGGGTCTACAACACAATGAAAGCCAGATATCCGTAGTATCCTTGGTTTGAGGGATATCTGGCTTTCATTGTGTTGTAGACCCATAACTGGAGATCAGCTATTGTTATGTTTGAGTAGTCTCCGAGGCATTGCTCCAGGTTAGCCAGAATCCAACTCCACACTGATGAGGGGCAACACCCCAAACAGCTGTCTGTGGATGGATACTTGGCTTGGGTTTTCCCCGTCACATCCTTAAAGCTTGTAAAAAAGCGGGATCTTGACATAGGGGCCACTTAATATGGTGGATTTAGTGATCTCTGTAATGGAGACACCCCTTTGCTCGGTTTTCCTTCCTTTGAGGGATATCTGGCTTTCATTGTGTTGTAGACCCATAACTGGGGCTCCACATTTATTTTGCATATTCTTGTTTCCCAGGGAGCTTTGTCCTTCGGATTGCTGTGTTGAGACTCTTAAGTGAGGCTCCGCTGTGTTTTTTGTAGCTGGTCTCCCTGAGATCAGCTATTGTTATTTTTTTAACAATAGGACCGACCGTTGGTAAAGACCTACCTCCCATTTGGAAGCTTGCTATATGATCGTATTGTAAGACCATTTCTCAGATGAAAAAACTCAGATTGTACCAGGAATTTCGTGTTGTGCTGTACTGATCTATGTTACTTATTAATGGCGCACGATTACTGCATACTCAATTTCGCTCAACTGGTTGTGATTGATACATACTGTTGTATGCATTGCTTGTATTCTTTTCAATTCGATGATAAATAAAAAATTGTTAAAAAAAAAAAAAACAAGGAGAACAATTATATCATGATATTTTTTCCAGAACTGAAATACTAAGAATATAGGGGGTGATTTATTAAGACCACCATTTCAGACGCCGGTCTTAATAACCCTGTGCGCTGGCGGTGGATCTGACAAAGTTATAAAGAGTGGCTGGCCTCTACATAACTTCGGCACATCCACCGCAAGTGTAAATCTACATCCGTTTCCTTGCTGGCTATATTTAGACAATTTTCTAAGCCTAAAACAGGCGTAGAAAATGATAAATGAAATGGACCTACTGGCCTGTCCCCGCCCATGCTACTCCCCCTTTTTTTTTAGAACTTAGCGCCTCAATCTGTGCCTGAAATATGCCAAAAATAGGCGAATTTCTGTTAGTAAATGACCCCCATAATGACTTGATCTGTTCTGTGCAATCAAAGTACAAAACATCATACTAGACACATAAAATCCCAGGCAACCAGGTACCTGTTCGAGGGATGGTTCTCTTTGTGAGATATTCATGATTACGCACCTGTAGACTGCACAGGCAAGTATTAAAAAAACCTTTTCGTTGAAGGTGGAAGGGTCTTGTTTAAAACATTGATGTGAGCAGATGGACCCTTGAAACCATCTGCTGTAGAAGCAACTAAATGTTCAATGATGCATTACGAAATTATTTAGCTCTCAAAGAGGCTGAAAATAGTTAGTAATGAGGCATCTGTACGGCGTGCAAACAGCCCAGTTTACATATGATCAATCACTTCACGAGACTCAGCCTAGGAATACGGTTATAACTATCTACCGTTGACATAATGCACCATCAGAGCCTGATTTTTCTTTGTCTTTTTCAGCTGTATTATATCAGTCCTTTCTGTATTTCAATCTGGAGTTGAAATAAGATACTTCAAGCAATTTACTTTTTATTATATCACATGACGTGTTGGAAGTTGACCAGCTTTTTAAAATGCTGCAGCATATAGACACACCTATAGTATAAACATCTCCTCGCAGAGTATCAAGTTTTTTTCAAAGTTAGTCATCTAAGGCCAATCATCTTGGTATAGGTCAAGCCAAGAAGAAAGGTAAGAATGAATACATCTGTAAGTGGAACTCCTGAGCCCCAGTGCAAAAACATTGTCAGACTCGGGTTCCTGGGGCCCACCAGAAGAAATTATCCACAATGTCCAACCCCTATATCATCAATAAAGTTTAATTATGGTTTTGAGTCAAAGAAAGCGATCCTAGTGGCAAGTGATTGGCTCTAAAGGCAGCCAAACGTGTTTTTTATTCTTCTGGCCTACTGTGGTATCAGAGCCTGGGCCAATCGGAGGATGGTGGGCCCAGGCCAACCCTAAATCTGTACCAGGACCTCAAGTACTAGGGCCTATTGTGGTTTTAGAGCCTGGGCCCATCGGAGGGTGGTGGGCCCAGTCTGATACTAAATCTGTACCAGAACTTTAAATACTATGGGCCATATAGAATATTGGTGTCTTCTTATCCGATAAGTCTTTGGAAGCTTTGGTCACCAGGGCCTGGGTGGCATTGCTACCTCTGTACCCTGTTACACAGATAACAATAAGTCATTAAAGAGGCTTTCCGGGACTTTAATACTGATGACTTGCAGTAGCGCTGCGGCCTTCTCGCAGCTCAGCCTAGGTCATGTGTTGTCACGTTCATCAGTCACATGGCCTAGGGGCAGCTCTGCCCAATTGAAGTGAATGGGGCTAAGCTGCAATACTAAGCACAGCCACTATACAATGTATGGTGCTGTGCTTGGTGATCTGAGAGAAGACCATGGCGCTACTGCAACCGCTGGTGCCTTCTCAAACAGCTGATCGGCGGGTGTCCAAGGTGTCGGACTCCCACAGATCTGATACTAATGACCAATCCAAAGGATGAGTCATCTGTATAAAAGTCTCTGAAAACCCCTTTAACTTGGGACTAGTAATTTTCACTTGAAGGCCTTTGTGAAACTCCGGTCTCAATGTTTGTGACAAAGTGTTACAAGACTGGAATACTTAAGCAAAGGCACATTTAATCATGAGATTTTCTTCAGAATGCCTAGGTCTCCTTGGTTGCCTCCTCTTCCCAGGGTGATATTAAATTGAAGGATATTTCGAGTGAAGGCTTTAAGCTTGTTTTGTTTGTACTTGGTACAGAACCGTCGTCGCTAGCCACATAGAACTGTTTGTACTGAATAATAGCACTTTAGAGATTGCTATGTGCAGACTGCTCTGACCTACTCTGTTTAACCTTCTTGAATATGCCGAGATTGCAGGATTCTCTTAATTTGCTTAGAATCCAGGGCGGCCCTTCTCAAGCATTTGTGTGCACATATGTAAAAAGGACAGGGATAAGAGCTTGAACTGATCCGATTTCCTTTGACTCCATCATTGCTATATAATAATATTAAACCTTGATGTGTCCATATTTCTTATGACTACAGACTATATTTATAGATCCATATAAACTATGAATTGCACAATTCACCTATAGGACCCTCTTTTTCCTATGACATCAACTTGGCTCTTACCACTCTTTTGGTCCTAGGACTTTGGTGTGAGATGGTACTCCAGGCTTTATTCTCTGGATGAAGGGTAATTGAGATAGGGCAGGAAAAGCATCATAGCTTTGGTTTGCTGGTGGGAACATTAACCCTGTAGCCATTTAGCCAAGGTTAACAAATTATTAAAGTAGGGCAAAATCAGAAACTGTTATCATGGAGGTCAAGAAGAAATCATCTACCTTACAGGGGTGTCATGTACTTCTGTACCAACTCTGCACACTGAGCTTGGGCCTCCATTACCATCCACTGTGGAACCATGCTATCCATTCCAGATTGTTCTGTTCTGCGACTATAAAGATTTCACCTGACCACACTTAGCCAGTATCGACCAAGGGTGAACAGATGAACTTTTTTGTCAAGTCTCTCACATACTGTACTTTGATGGCCAGAGGTGACCTGAAGTATACAACTCCTAATAACACATTCTTGTCATTAAGTCTTGTCTTCTTCTGCTCCAATTCTTTATCATTGTATGTAACTGGGTTTGTCCTCCTGAGTTCCTATCCACCTCAAGTTGGTGCTATAGGTGGACTGATATGCCTCTGTTCATACACTTTACTTTGGAGTTCGATCTTATGTGTTTTCCAAACTTCTTTGGAATTTTCTGGGCACTAGAATTTTTCACCCATTCTGACCAGTATTTCCCTTCGTAGTGATGCTTGTATACATAGCTCTCACTTTATAGAGTTCTATTTGACTTAAATGATGATTTCTAGTAATGTTTACAAGACGTGCATCTGCCTTTTACCACTATTACTCTTTTAGTGTTACATCAGCGGCTCATACCCCCCACCGCTCCAATCCTCCTAGCGGGCATGAGTTCCATTTGTCTCACCTGGCCCTCCAATCCTGTGCTCCAGCGGGCTAAACCCATCAACCTTCCTCTCCTCAGCGGGCCTATGCTATTTTTCCTTGCATACTGCAGCCTTCTTTTTCCTGGCTTCACTACCCATTGGCTGTGCACTTCCTCTACCTCTTAGGTGCACCTAATTCCTCCTTAGCCTATGGCAGGCTACAGAGGATGCCTGAGCAATAAGTTCTAGTCTGCTAGTATCCTGCAAAGGTGTACTGTTATACAAGTGTCTGCCTGTGTAACGACTTCTGTCGCTATCCTGTTTTCAGGATTTGACCCTTCACTGCTTGACCTGACCTCTGCCTGATCTCCATACTGACCCTGAGCTGCTGACCATGACTGTTTATCAGATTGCACATACTCTGCCTGCCTGACCTCGGCCTGTTCCTGACTACAGTTTTGTCTAATCCCTGTGTGTTAGCAGTCACTTGAACAAAGACTATTCCAAGAGGTAGTGGCATGGTGGTTCACTTACAGTGAAGTCTACATGTCTGTATGGGGGTTAAATGCTACGCTGTTGGGAGTAGCCCGAAGCCAAATCTGTTCAGGTGACATAGTGGAACCACACGCTGCATAAAACTAAGCTTGTGTACTCTGGTCTACTTTTTGATGTATTGCCCTAAAAAATCTAATACAAAATACGAACTGAAATTCTTAAAACAAAAAACAGTGCAATGTAAAAGCTCAGAGTTGTAGGAATCTACAGTGGATAAAGTCTACACCCCCCCCCCATTAAAATGTCAGGTTTTTGTGCTGTAAAAAAATGAGACAAAGATAAATAATTTCAGAACTTTTTCCACTTTTAATGTGACCTATAAACTGTACCGCTCAATTAAAAAACAAACTAAAATCTTTTAGGTGTAGGGAAGAAAACAAAAAAAACGAAAATAATGTGGCTTATAACTGGGGATGTAGCTGTGTTCAGAATTAAGCAATCACATTCAAAATCATGTTAAATGAGTGTCTCTGATTAACCCCAAATAAAGTTCAGCTGCTCTAGTTGGTCTTTCCTGAAATTTTCTTAGTCGCATCACACAACAAAAGCCATGGCCCACAGAGAGGCTCCAAAGCATCAGAGGGATCTCATTGTTAAAAGGTATCAGTCAGGAGAAGGGTACAAAATAATTTCCAAGGCATTAGATTTACCATGGAACACAGTGAAGACAGTCATCAAGTGGAGAAAATATGGCACAACAGTGACATTACCAAGAACTGGACGTCCCTCCGAAACTGATGAAAAGACGAGAAGAAAACTGGTCTGGGAGGCGACCAAGAAGCCTACAGCAACGTTACAGGAGCTGCAGGAATATCTGACAAGTACTGGCCGTGTGGTACATGTGACAACAATCTCCCGTATTCTTCATATGTCTGGGCTATGGGCAGGGCCAGTGCAAGGATTTTTGCCGCCCTAGGCAAAAGAAAAGTTTGCCGCCCCCCCCTTATCATTCTTCACCCCCCCCTCCTTTGTCATTCTCCCCCCCCCCCGTCATTCTTCACCCCTCCTTCTTTGTCATTCTCCCCCCCCGTAATTCTTCACCCCTCCTCCTTTGTCATTCCCCCCCCCCTTGTCATTCTTCCTCCCCTCTTGTCATTCTTCTCCCCCCCTCTTGTCATTCTTCCTTCCCCCTCTTGTCATTCTCTCCCCCTTGTCATTCTTCCTCCCCTCTTGTCATTCTTCTCCCCCTTGTCATTCTT